>JAWMRA010000146.1:4166902-4512574 GCA_035584735.1 Pseudotriccus pelzelni | reverse complement strand
GACCCCTGGGGAACACCACTGGTGACCGGCTGCCAGCTGGATGCAGCCCCGTTCACCAGCACTCTCTGGGCCCGGCCCTCCAACCAGTTCTTAACCCAGCAGGTGTTGGCATCTGATGTACACAGTCTCAGAGATCAGATATAAAGTTAAATACAAATGTTACAAATAATGGTTTTTTTATATCCCTTTAAAAGGTGAATACACAGAAAACATTATTTAGGATTGGTTGGAGGAATCACTCTGGGATAGTCCCATGGAAATGTGTTGTTTAGTACTGTGCGTAAGCTGAATGGTCTCCATCTCAAAACAATTTTAATTAATAAATTGCTCCAAAACCGCATTCCTCATTTCCACATTACACTAAATTGATATAGTTTTAAACTACTTAATATTTATTTTTTTGCCTTTCAGAATCACATGTTCATTATTTCAGCTGATTGCACGGGCTTAAAAAGTGTTAGTACTGATTGCTGCATATTTCCTTTCAAAAGTAGTGAAATTGTGCTTTTCTTAAAAACATATACGCACAGAGATAGAAATTGTGTTCACACCTGCAAATTCAATACCTTTGAAAAATAATCAAGCCTTTAAGTTTTTCTTTTGTTTAGAAAGAAAAAGCTCAATCACTTACTGAAAAACAATCGAACAAAAAAAACCCACCAAACAACCCCACAATATTTTAGTAACCGCTTCTGCAGTTAAGTACAACATTTTATCCTTTCTCTCTTTATTTCTGCTGTGATACCAACTTCTTTTACTTTCAGCTTTTACTGAGACACAATGTTCTCTACTAAGCCTTTGTGATGGCTGTGATTGAGCTGCTGCTTATGAACAGCTTTCAGCTCTCAGGTATCTCACACATCCACCAGCTGCAGGAATTGATATTAGAATCTTGGAAAATGCAATAGGAAACAGTTATGCAGCCTTGCAAGGAACTCGAACCTTCAGTGTTCCCTGTCCCAGCCCCAGGCTTCACAAAGCGTTCTCAAACTTTCAGAAGCATGTGGACTGAAGTCCAACACTTTTTACCCACTAACATCTTTAAATGCCCAGTGCCTCTAAAACAGCCTTTGTTGGAAAACATATTTCTTAGAAAGGTGATTATAGCCCCTAGAGTGTCATTGTAGTTGATCTTAACAGCAAGAAATGTCCTTCTAAGAGTGCAATATTTTCCAAATTACTACAGCAAATTCTGAAAGCCAGTGTGCAAAAACACGCTGACTTCTCCACTTAGGTGTAGGCTGTTGATTAAATCAGACTCCTAGCCATTCAGAAATACAGCTCTCTTTTTGTTCCCATCCACCCCTGTACCCTCACCTGCCTTCAAGGAGAGGTCACATTTTCCCTTGAACCTCCCAGATGTCCTGCTGCACCTCTGGGGTCTTCTAGATATTTCTGTGTTCTTGTTCACTGAATTTTATCTGTTCCTTTCCTTTTTGTCATACTCTTCCATATTACCACTTTTAATATTTTGTATAAGAAAAAGAATAATATTTAATTTCTAATAATGAAATGTTCTCGGGGGGCTAGAAGTCAGGGTTCTGCACTGGTTTTAATAACTGTAACAAGTCTTTTTGGTTGTTATCTTATCCTGTCTTAAACTAAAAGCATATAAAGGACGGAGAAAAAGCGTATGAAAGAAGGAGAGGGGCACATGTCTAGTTCTCCTAGAAGGCTGACATTAACTCTCAAATAACCAGCATGCTAGTGAGAAGTTTTCATGTCAATAGCAGCCCACAGAAAGCTGGTTGCCCTTGCTCAGCCCATTCTGCATGCCTCTCTGAGTCACCTGCCCATGTCCTTGTCAGATTCCCATTGTAACCCACCTTGTGGCATCCTGTCCCGTGTTTCCTAACCCGAACTGCCAGTCCAACAGTTCCCTTCTAGTCACCCTCAGTGTGTGTCTCTTTTGCTCCCCTCTCTTTCCTTGTGAAGCAACTCCTTTGCTGATACACACACTCCTTATCCAATACACATCCTCAACCCAACTCCACAGACCTTTTTCCCCCCCCCAGCGCTTCTCATTCCTGCTGGCAAGTCTCCAGTCCTAGTACTGGTGCTTCTACACAGCTGTGTTTCACAGACCTATCACTTAGGCTGCTATACCTATATTTTATTTTATTTTAATTATTGTCTCTTCCACAATAAAGTGTTTCCTTCAGAAGAAAAGGCAGAATATAGGTTCTTGGTAAGTCTGTACACAATATTAATCTGTTAGCAATGTAACAATCATACTACATCTCATATCAGAGATTGAGTCTCAGCTGTCCTCTGGAACTCTTCCTTACTTCATCTGGAGTCTGCAGGGAAACTGGAACTACGTACAGCTTATGAAGCTTTGCATTTTAACAATTTCTCATTCTTAATTCCAGTGTTCTGGGAGACAACTGTAAAGAGAAAGAAACACACAACAACCAAGAGCATGTTAATTGCATCCACCTCTCTATCTCCAGTTAAGGAGCCAATGTATTAAATATGCTAATAAAAATCCTGGTTGGTGGCTTATCTTTTTCCAAAAGAAACTGGCAAATAATACATTCCTTCAAGACTCATGATTACAGTATTAATCTCCCATTTCCCATGCTTTCCTCTTTGCCAGTGTTCTCCTTGGTGGCCCAGCATGAGGGTTTGATGGAGGAAGCCTCCTCTAGGAGCAATGAAGTAAGACCCCCCTATATGCAATGTCTTCTGGATGCATAAGGGTCATTTTGAAGTGGTTGGGGAATAGGTTGAAAGAAATCTCGGAAATCTGCTCCTCTTTCCACAGCTGTGGTAAGTTTTCACTTCGAAGTAAGTTGAGCTGTTTTAATTTGTTACAATAAGACTAAATAATTGTGAGGGTTGCTCTATGTTTTTTAGGGGTATGAAATTTGCTATACTCAAGAAAGAAACAGACATATTTCAGGAGATCACAACTGTCTCATATTAATTCTGGTAAAGTATTGCCAGTGGTCAGGCACTGTTAAAAAATGCAGCCTTACGCTAGAGGAGCATTTCTCCAAGGATAAAGAGCTTCGACCTCAGAGCATTTATTGCAGTCACTTGCAATGTCCCCTCAGTGACACTGGCATGGCCACAGCCTTCACTGCAACAGGTGGAAGAAGCTTTTGCAGCCCAAAGCAATGGCTTTCTGAGGCTGACAGAAGAGACCCTATTCCAGCCATCACATGCAGAACACTGCCAGCACGGAAAGGGAGAGGAGGACATCTGAAGGGATGCTGGTAGCTAGGGCAAGGTGGCATGAGGTGTCCATTGGAACATGGGTGTGAAGAGAACAACAAATGGTGAAGTCAGCACAGTACCACAAAAGCTGGTGTTGCAATTTTTTTGCAAGAAACTTACACAAGCTTTCCAAATTGTGAAATACATAAAAAAAGGGCAGAAGAAAGAAAGTAGAAGATTGCTGCCCAGTGTTACCCACTGGTTTTAATTCTATTTTTTAGTCTCCTCTTATTTTGCTTTCTGACCTATGGTTTTTGATGTTGTGAGAGCTGATGTTCTGAGGCTCTTATTAGGTTTGCACAAGGGCCCCAGACAAGCACAGCTGTACATGCACTGGACATGGAAAGCAGGACTTCAATATCCAGTGGTCTGAGTTCAGAGGTACAATTATTGCCTTCCGCGGCTTTCTCTACTACATCCTTTGCATGCCTCTGTGGAAATATAGGACTAATCAGGCTCCATGGATTAAGAATAGTTAGATCACTAAATAGACTTCACTGCAAGAAAGCTGGAATTACCAGAGTGTGTGTTTGATCAGCAGATCCAGAGAAACATGAACAGAAATTTTATCTTCTTTGTCGCCTTTGAAAATCACAGCCAATAGGAAGACACTGAAGATATCCCAGAATCTTGCCGTTAGAGGCAGATGGTTGGAAGAACCTGTATCCTGTTAACAGTGTCATCATCTTCTGTACAAGACAGCCAGTCCAGCTGGAACAGTTGCCTCCAATTAGAGGGGGATAGAAGAGCATCATTTCACAATCGGCAAATGCTTCATTTAACTAGGCTCAGACAGGAGGTTATTACTGTGATGAAAATATATGCGTTTATGTTTGGCCATTTGAAAATGACCTACACCTTCTCAACCTGCAATAAGGAAATAAGTGCAAAACCCCCTGGGATTTACAACACAAAAAAATAGTGGATTTACCTTATATAACAAAAAAATAACGGTTACCTAAGCATCCATTTTGTTTAATTGCATACAACCTGATTTGAAATATTAAATCCTTGTGGGCTTGATTTGAAAAGACAATAGATATCTGAGATAACCTGGCAAAAATGGGCCAAAGTTACCTTAGCAAATAATTAACTGTAGATCCTGTTATGAACACATTTATGAAGATAACTGGATTACAAAACCTCTGCATTAAAAGTTAAAGCACATATGCTGGAGTATAATTGAGACACCTGCATGTTGGACTAATGTGGTTTTTTGCTTTCAGATAAGTAATTTGTACTAAATGTTGTACTGTAATATTGCTAGATCATATGGTCAAGCTTTAAGCTTAAATGGACCCTGGGCAGAATGTCAACAGAAATTACATTAGGATAGCTTGATTACTGTCCTTAAAATGCAATACTTCACAACTCTGAAAAACGAGCTGCCACTGTAAACTAAGTCAAGAGTCGTGCTGGCTTAGCGTGATAGACTTTATTCTGTTGGTGAAAATAATTGGATTTCCATAAACTTTAAAGAAAGAAGTTGCTGGATTTATATAAATCTTTCAGAATTGTTAAAGACAAATAGAGCTTCAGTTCATGAAATACACTTCGCGAAACTTTCAAGGAGAAAAGGAGGCAAAGTTGTTTCAGAGATTATTCTAGAAAGAAATTGTGCCAAAAGTCTCTTGCAAAAGCCTTGAATTTTCTTTCAATAAACACTGTTTTGCAGTTCTATATGTAATGTTGTACATAAGTTTTAGCTGGTTTACATGAACTCTAGATCCTAATGACTAAGCACAGATCTTCTTAAAAATTACTTGTCTTCTCCCTCCTTCCCAAGTGAGGTAAATGCACTGGTAAGGAGGTGAGGAAGTTAGAAAAGTTGAGAAGGGAATATATTCTGAAATTTTCCTAATACCTGTTGCACACAGAGTAGGAGATAGAGGGTTGTTCAGAGAAGTTGTGGATGCCCCTTCCCTGGGAGTGTTCAAAGCCAGGTTGAATGGGGCTCTGAGCATCATGGTCTAGTGAAAGCTGTGCCTGCTCATGGGGGGGAGATGTGAACTAGATGACTTTTAAGGTCCCTTCCAACCCCAGGCATTCTATGATTCTATGAATATGAGTCACACCATAGCTAAAATAAGAATAATATGTATTGTTTCTAGACAGTTCTTTTAGCTTTTGTCTCTAGAAATATCAACCTGTTCTCTACACTAACATCAACCCATAGATTTTTCTTTTTGAATTCAGTTCAAAACAACTGAAAAGGGGATGCATCTAATAATATATCAAAGGGAATATCAGTTTTTAGATTCACTGAGACAAACCTTTCTTCTCCTATTCACGTATAAGACCCTGCTAAGAATGATGAACAAGGGCTGCCTTAAAGCATTATAATATGAGAAGGGTGATTAAAAATCCTCATTAATCTTTAATCTAGGTCGTGAATATGATCTTGGGAGGTACTGTGTGCAAAATGAAATGGTTATACATGTAGTGGGTATTTCATTCCTCAGTAACTGTCTGGCAGCAGCATTCATCTCTTGGAGGACTTGCCAGAAGGCAAAGCACTGAAGGAAGGTTGATCACAGCCTGGAGAGTTTGGGGCAGAGATGGCCCTGGTCTGACTCAGGGGTATCTTACCAATGTGTGTAAATGCCTGACTGGAAGAAATGAGAGAGCCAGGATATTTTCAGTGGTGCACGGTGACATGACTGGAGGCAACAGTCACAAGCTGAAAGAAAAATGAAAAAAACATTGCTACTCTGAGGAAGACCATGCACCAGCACAAGTTGCCTGGAGAGGTTGTACTGCTTCTCTCCTTGGAGATATTAGAAAACCACCTGAATATGGTCCTGGGCAACCAGGTCTAGCTGGCCCTGCTGAAGAGGGGAGTGGACCAGAGGTGTATGTCAGTTTGAGCCACTCCATGGCTCAGTGACTCACACTCAGGGAGACAGGCTGCATCCACATCCCCATCATTTGCCTGTGGCTCCTCTGTGCAGTGTGTTCTGCCCCTGTGTCCCCAGGATACAGTTATTGGTTTTCAAGTGAGATGGGGGTGAGAGTTTGGGCAAACACCTAAGAAAGAGGTGGTGACATTTTCTGTGCTTTCCAGAGAAAAGTGATCCCATATGTGTTGACAGGGCGGGTCAGAGGGGAAGGCTACACTTGTCACTGAGCACATTCCTACAGAGGATTTATGGAAAATACTCTCAGGGAACAGCACCAAGGCAGAGGTCATATGACTTCAGAAACTTATTCCAAATTGCTGACCAGAAATTGCTTAGGCAGTTCCTTATTGCACTGCTGTAAAATGAGATTAAATGGGTCTCTGAAATCAGTTACAGATCAGTTCATTCAAAGAGTCTAGGTTTTCATTTCTACTTTTTATAAGCTTTACCTCTGTTTAACGTGGACTAGCTGCATTTTGAAAGCTGATTTGGACTAGAAGAAAAATTAGAAACTATTAAAGCAAAACATCCTGAAACTTCTTTTCTGAAATGTTCTAAAATGGCTTTATTTATCAAAGGAAAAACCTCTCCTGTTCCCACTTTCACACTCAATAACCCAACATTTTCAGCAGAAAGCATTTAATCATAAAACTCATGACAGAGAAAGAGCCTTTCAAATGGAGGGAACACCTGACAGGGGCAGGAGCTGGTGAGTTAACGGGAGACCATATGGGGGTCAGTACTGCAATTTCTCAGTTGATGTGTGTTGGTTGCATTAGGCTGGAAAAACCAAGCAGATGCTAACATGTTTTTGCACACTTTTTTTTGCCAGGCTTCTTGGGAAAAGAAACGAAAGCCTTGTGGGGTCCTGGAGGGGCAGTGACAGTGTTGCAGAAAGTAGGATGGAGATATAAATGCAAAAATCTTTCCTTTTATCATCCTCACTGTGCACTTTCAGTGTCAGAGGTGGAGAGAGCACATCCTTCTACAAGTTGAACTGCCAGTAAACAGATTTGATGTGGTGATTGTCATTTAGCAGTATTAGAATTCAAATGTGCAGAGTGCTTCCCAGAGGAGACCTTGCAGACCCCCAGAACACTGTTGCAGCTTCAGATATTTGTGTCCACTGGAAAATGGCTTAAGATCACAATACTACCATATAGTGTGTTTCACTGAACAGATGTCAGAAGATAATTATCCACCTGAACCAGATGGCCAGCTGAAAGAGAGGATCTTATATATTAGTTTCTTGAATGTTTTTTTTCCTTAATGTTTAATGAGCACAGTAGGAGGAGAAGTGGTGAAACGAAAAGCTGTGAGAGAATCAAGGCTTTGTGGTTATGGGAAATTCTGTGGCTTGATTCTGTAATGAGGCTATTCTCTCCCAGAAGTACACATTATGATCACTTCTGTAAGACTAGGCTGATGAATAAGCAGATGTTTTTGTTTTGCACTTGGCTCTGAATTAATCTCTTGTACCATGCAGAGAGCTGTCAGAGTTTCACAGTTAAGAGCTACTTCCAGTATGGTTTAGGCAAAGGCAGTCTTACATCACTAGAGGAAAATAATGACTCTACAATGCTAGTCACACCTTGCCATGTCAGCGCCCACTTTCTTCCTATTCTCTGTTCAAAACAAGCATAACATCTGTAGGAAATTTTTCTGCTTTTGGAGGAATCTGCTTCTGGTGTGGAGGACCTGAATTTCTTCGGGTGAGCATATCTACTCAGGAATAGTTATGAATTGCAAGAATAGAGAGAAATATACAGCATTTTCATGATACTATTCTTGTTTGTTCAAAAATATGAAACAATGTATCTGGACTTACACAGTAAGTACAGTAAATTAAAATTTCATTGTGAAAATTAAGACAATATTCAATATACAAATGTCAGTCCAAATGACACTGAAGCCACAAATCTGATAATAATTAATGTTTTACAGATACTGGCCAGTAAAATCATCAGCTAGATGCATGCCTGCCAGTGTCCACATGCCTCAAATGCCAGAAAAACCAGCATTTGATGTTACTGAGCAGGGGTGAAGAAACCAATCATGTTCACACTATGAGGAGCTGTTAAAAAGGGTATCTAAAAACTTCTCAAACACTGCTAAGGCATCTCAGCTGAATCTGCTTTTTTATAACATTAAGCAGAGGCAGCTCTGTTGTCACTGTTAGTGAAGGAGATACCGTGTTTGAACATGCTGCTGGAAATCTGAGAGTCTCACAATTTTGGAAGGGCCATTTGCAAAGGCTGTAATCACATAACATGAAGAGAGCTGTCAGTCACTCACCACATCATCCATTACACAGACCATCTACTCATAGCTTTCTTTATGATGATTTTTGATTATTTTTTTACATCTACTGTAGCAAAGTTCTTGTTTTTTCCAGTCCGGACGAACACTCAGAACTCTCAAATCAAGCATCCCCTCAAAAAACAGGGAAAAGAGATGAGAGCCCTACTAAGTGCTCAGGCTTCAGATGACCAGGTTTTCCCTTTCTTTCATTTATTTAAATAATGTAGAGCTTTTATAGTGGAAAAATTACCATTTTGCTTAGTATCACCATTTTAAACTCTGACAAATTGTTGTTATGCCCTACAACATGAGTTTTCAGAAGCTGTATGGTTCAGACTTGACAGCTACCTTCTAAGGAGTTCTTCAGTTTTCTGACAGGATCAGATGCATGTTCCCCTGAAAAAAGGGAACCTAAAATCAAGGTGCACTTCAGCTACTCCCTGCCACTCACAATGCTGCCCCATGGTGGGAGTTCCCTCTGGTGGGAGCAGAGAGGTGATGGGAGCAGTCAAGAAATGCTGACAGTCAAGGTATCTAATTAAATACCTTTCCCTGCAAGTGAGGGGTGTCTTATGCTCTGCTACATGGCATGCCCTGAAAGACATGGGCTAGAAAATGAAATATAAGCACTTGATTGCTTCAAGTCATGGGTGCTGCTACACCCCACATCTCCTGTAAACCCTGTGCTGAATTGTTATGATCCTAATGGCCCCTGGATTTTTGAAAGCAAAATCCTTTCCCTGCCTACTAGCGTACACGACAAGCAGTCTGAACCAATCCAGAACCACTTTCTGAGCACCTGCAACTCCCTCTGATGCCAGAAGAAAGAATACATGCCTAAAATTCTGGCAAGACACTCAAACCACAGCAGGTTTTATAGAATAACAGAATGCTTTGCGTTGGAAGGGACTATAAAGATCATTAAATTCTCACCCCTCCATCATGGGCATGGACACCTTCCATAAGATCAGATTGCTCAGAGCTCATCCAGCCTGGCCTTGAACACTTCTAGGAATGGGTCATCCAGAATTTCTCTGGGCAATCTGTTCCAGTGCCTCACGAACCTTACAGTAAAGAATTCCACATGCCTACTTTCAGTTTAAAGCCATTCCCTGCTGTCCTATCACTACAGGTCCTTGTAAAAAGCCTGTCTTCAGCTTTCTTGTAGGCTCCTCCTGAGGTAGTAGAAGGTGCTATAAGGTGTCTCCAGAGCTTTCTCTTCTCCATGCTAAACAACCCCAGCTCTCTCAGACCCACGTCTCTCAGCCTGTCTTCACAGGAGAGGTGCTGCAGCCCTCTGATCATCTTTGTGGCCCGTACCTGGACTCACTCCAGCAGGTTGATGTCCTTCTTATTTTGGGGACCCCAGAATGGCGTAAAGGAGGAAAATCACCTCACCCAACATGCCAGTTATACTTTTTTTGATGAATGCAGGATATGGCTGATTCTCTGGACTGCAAGTACACATTGTCGGGTCTTGTTGAGCTTCTTCTCGGGGCTGCTCTCAACCCAATTCTTTGCCCAGCCTGTGTCTGTGCTTGTGTTTCAGCAAAAACTCCTGTTGCAGCAGAGATTAATGGGCTCAGGTGATGAAAAGATAAGTGTATACCTTCCTCAGTTGGAAATAAATCTGGAGGAAATAAGGTTCTACAAAGATCGGGGAAATCACAGGTGGCAGAGATAGTAGGAAAAAAAGAAGAAGAAAATATAATAAAATCTGAGATCATTTATCAGTTAGTAGTGGAGGGATTGAAACCTGCAGCAGAGGGAGAAAAATTATTTTCTCCTTTATACAGAAAGAAACCACAGACAAATCCCCTAGTGAGGGATTCCTTGGAGACCACTAGGCCAGACTAAAAAATTCATTTCTGAAGTGCTCAATTCCCACCATTATGATGCCTAATGATAAGGACATTTGACAGCACAATCTGTTCTGATCTCAAGATTGTGCGTGTGAGATGAGTAAAGAAAATACCTATTTTTCTTTCTTTACTGCTGGAGTTTATGATGGAATAAAGTGTAGTAAGTGCTTACTGAATATTTTTTGCTCCCCATACTTAGAACTTTATTCCCCAATACCATTATGCATGGAAAAAGAATTAACTCCTTATGATCAATTCACTGTGAGAAGTGCCTAGTTTTTCTCCCAGTGTATACCAGCATATTTTGTGAATAGTGGCATTTAAATGAATTAACATGTCAGATTGGCCTGCTCATCCTTGGCATCCCATGTGGATATCCTCAGTTACGCCTGCATCAACTGCAAAGCGTCTGTCCCTGACCCTCCTGTTTATTACTTCATTCAATTAATTCAATTCATATTATCTATTTGAATCTAGGGGGTTTTGAGGTAGCTACCAACCCAACAGCCTTATACTAGCTGTCAATGGACAGAGTACCAGGACTTCTCAGCTTCTTGCTGATTTCTAGCCAAGCAGAATTCATCCTGTTATTGTAAGCTTGATCTTGGTCTCATCACCGAAGACAGAAAAAAACCCATTGGCTTTTCGGGTGGGAATGCAACAAGATCTATGACTGACCCATGTGTGGAGCAGGGCTTTCTTTCAGAGGAAGAGGAGAGCTGCACAGCTGCTGAAGCCTTCCCCCAAAATCGCCAGCAGTGCTCCAGAGGGCCAGAAGGAGCAGAACTTTCTGGTACATGTCTGTTCTCTCACGCAATGTGTCAAGAAGAGTTATCTGCCAGCAGCTCCGCTGACTCTTGACGATGAAATGATTTAATTCACAAGGCATTTGGTACAGGCCCTGCGACAACAACAAAGTGGCATGCATTCAGATATGTAAATTTAATTACTTGATTTTGCACACAGAAATTCAGTCATTAGAGGAAGAGATAATGACTTGCAATATGTTTTTGAGAAGAAACACACAATGATAATCTTATTTACTTTACACTTTAATTTCCTAATGTGAACATGTGCATGTAGGACTTGTTTGTGTAAATGTCAGTTATCAAAGAAATGTCAGGCTATGATTAATTTAATATTGCTGCCCCTTAGGCTTTAGCAGATGGACAAAGTTCAGGAACTAGCAGGGTTGCTTGCGTTAAGAAGAGAAATCCGTGATGTGCACAAGGTAGATTCTTGCTGCAATGTTGCTGACATATATACAAACATGCAGACACACATATACACTTACATAGAAAGTAGAGAGAATAGGAAAACCTGAAAAAATTGCTCAAGAATTATTTTGTTCAAATGATTCTTTCCTTTCCAGAATAAAATATTCTATTTAGCAATCATTTCAAGCTGATTTGCATTGTCTGACTGACCCGGAACATATTTTAAGTCATGATTCTATGATTCTATGTAACATTATATAGTGAATTTCCTTGTTTTCATGCACTGTCTCGTGGGAGCTGCACTTTCAGAGCTCTGCTTCTTAAAAGAGCTCTAAGTCCCATAAGAGATAGAGTCATTCCCTGATGGAGCAGTGTGGTAACTCCTAGGAGACATACATTGGAGCTGCAAAGGGGCTATCCCATCTCTGTCACTCCAGCACCCTGGAGAGGACCAGTTCCTGCACCCCAGGATGTACCACCCTCGAGAGGGAAACACTGTCTCTTGCACAATTACCAGAAGCACTGTGTCCAACCAGCTGAGTATCAGACATGGAAATGAGTAACAGACATAGGCGTGACAATGTTGTGTCTTAATTATAAAGCCCAAAATGAAATTACTTTATGATGGCTCTTTAAAATAGCTTTCAGGAAAGTGTCTCTCCTGAACATGCCACAGTGTAGTACTTTTATCCCATTGGGACAAAAGTAAATGTACCAATACAGGAATTCTCTGAGAAACAAAATACCATCTTTTTTTCCGCTGGAAGGAATAAAATTTTTGTTCTCCCTGCTCCTCTAAACAAAAACTATTTCTTTCATTTTGAAATGGGAAACTCTGGGGACTGCTGCACCCAGGAGGCACTGGACAAAGCAATGTGACTGCTCCCTCTCTTGAGCCTGGGGCCAAGTCCTTGAGACTGGGCTGCCATTGTCAAAGGCGATAGCTGCCACTTTCTTTTAATCCATGCCGGGGTAGGAGCCCTCCTCCTTGCCTCAGCTGACACACAAGGGTTAGAGCCATTGCTCAGCAGGCTCAAGGTCAGCTCGTCCTCTGTTCTGGGGTGCTGTTATTTTGAAGCCAGGTGACATTTTGAAGCTAGGTGTCATTTGGGCTCTTTTGTAGGTCTAACATTAGAGTTTCCTCACATGCACAGAAGCTGCAAATCATCTTGTCCTCCCTGGGATTTGTTCTTGTGCTGGCTGCAGTTATTCAGGATGAAGTAAGAATACATCATTTTTTCCATCTCAGGAAAGCCAGTCACAATATTGTGCTGAGAGCAGCAGAAAATCCTCTTCAGAATAACAACATAAAATCTTATTAATGGCTTCTAAAATGTTGTGGTGCAGCCTGTCCTCATTTCCTTTTTTTGTGACTAGCACAAACATCTGTACAGCTCTGTGGCAGAGCAGTGACAGAAACTGAACCACTGTTTCAAAAAGTTCTAAAATGTCAGTCTTGTTTTGACTAATAATCAGGCTTTAAAAATCCTTTTAGTGATCCAATTTATGGCTTTTCCTTTCAAGTTACTGGCCTTGTATGAAAGCACCCTGTGTACCCACTGTCCACAACTAGAGACAGAATGGAGATGCAGCGCATGAACTGCCACACGAAAAACCTACCCCAGCCAGCCATCCTTGACCCAGTGGCTTGTCCTTCCTGCTGACCTCCTTAAATGGATGGGATCTTCCTTGCAGTGAATCGTGGGGCAAAAAATATAGCCTTCGGAGCACACAGCTTTGTCAGCAGCTCCCATCAAGTGCTATCGTTAGACAAAAGTCCTTGGCAGAAATGTGTCCTTAACATTGCATATATGATATACGCACAAGGTTGTGTCATCCCTTTTGTTGCAAAAGACAGACATAACACTAAAGACTTTGGTAGAGCATCTCCAGAAGTACCTCACAAAGAAGGGTGGTGGTCCATCGCTGCACGTTTGTATGTCCTCCTTGCTGTGGGGACGTCCCAGCAGGGTTGTGGTACTCTACAGCTGATCGGACTGACAGGACAAGACTGGCCCAAATTTGTAGAATTTGAAAGTCATGTCTTCCGAAGAACACATGAGAAGAACAGACTGTTTGTTCGCTTCAGTCTCTCCCTTAAAGCTGTGCTCCAGAATGTGGAGGCTGGAAAATTGCCTAAGGTAAAAGGAATCCGCGTCAGCTGTCAGCTGTTGAACTCCTTGTTCGGAGACACAGGGCCAAAATCTGCAGGAACTTATGCTGCAGAGCTAGTCATACAGAGAGAAATCCACTGATGGTGAAGTGAGGCTGGGTGTCTGGGCAGAGATCAGCCAGAGAAAGGGTGGCGTAGGCTGGTTTGCTTTACTTTTGCCTGTAAATGCCACGATAAGGACAGAGAATTAGCGAGTAGTCCCACGAGTTTCCTCCAGGCCTCTCAGGACTGAAGTCTCGCATGGCATACCAGAAAGTGCTGGTCCTGGCTTATGGTACACCTCCTTCTGCCCTCCTTTCACAAGTAGGTACACCCATGCAGTCCTGCAGCACTGTGTTGTGTCTCCATTTCTGTCTGGCAGTGGCAATAGCTCGCTGTGAGGTTCGCTTAGTTTGGGTACTACAAACTGAGGACAAAAAGTCAGCACACCAAGGTCTGCTTAATCTCCCTGCAGTTCCTTCAGCTGTGTTCTGCACAGGCAGTTCCTGGGCATTGGTATGGTAGAGTGTCCTCAGTCCCTGGTCACACAACAAGGGCCACAGTCTCAGATGGCAACTCCCGCCAATCATCGATGGACTGAAATCCACATGAAGACTTAATGCACTGAGGGGTACTTCATCTCAGCCCTACTACGCTGGCAGTCGTTTCATACAGCTCCACATATCACCTACATGGACAATTTTGGTCTCTTCACTGGATGTACACACTCCTTCCTCCACTTCAGTTTCTGTTGTTTCTTCTCATTCTGCCCTTCAAGGACAAGTTTTAAGAAATAATACTTGAGGATAGTATTCATCTCCTTCTCACCTGTACAAGACATAGGACAGGTCCTAGTCTTGATGCTCAGGCTTGCATTCTTTGGGGTCCTTTAGTCAAAAATTAACAAATCTTTGAATTACAGCTCTAAAAATGAAGTTTAAATCAAATCAAGAATGTACTGAATCTTCATTCTGCCTTCTTTATTCACAATGTGTATAACATATTGCTATGCAAGTACAAAGAGAGCTCACACAGCATGAAATCAATGAAATACGAATTTGACAAACCTCTGGAAGGGAATTATTCTTGCATGCTAATTTGTAACAAAGATTAATGCAAGAACAACAGCTTAAATGCACAAGTTTGTAGGAACTAGACTTTGTTCCAGTTCTTCTGGAATTCAAGCATTTGTTCACATTTCTGCAGAAATAGTCCTGTTTTATTTGATTAAATTGTCCTTGGGCTTTGGATTAAATACACACACATTAAAATTAGAAACTAAATCACTGGCACGAAAAACACCCACCCTAGGTTTTTATACCATTATGTCAATGAAGACAGGCAGAATTTGAAGCTGGTTTTTTGTACACTTGTTTTAATTTGTTTGTTTTGTCTGACCTTAAAGCAAAATTGTTCACAATTCTTTGGAATAAATAAAAAGTCTGCAGCAATTCAATATATTTAGCACTCTATCAGATTGGAGAATTACTTCCTTTAACTACTGTAGGAGGAAAAAACACATGCTTCAGCCCACATTTCTCACACAGTTAATGACTTAGACTTTCTGCCTAGGCAAAGTGATCTTAAGTGTATGGAAAATGATGTTCTATGGTTAATATAGCTAATGAAGGAGGGATCTGCCTCTTCCATGGGCCCCAAAACAACAGGAAGCAATGGCTCGTCATGACAGGTCACCACTGAGCCCTCCAGCAGGAGAAGAAGGAGGCATGAAGAAATGTCCCGTTTTCTTCCAGGCATCTTCCACGGCTGGACTGTTGACATCTGTCTGCTGTGATTAAAGAGGGGTCTCCTGATCCCTTTCTGTAGCTGGGGACAAGAGCCTAATGTAATTTACAACCCTTCCTCTAAGTGAATCTACTGCCTTTTTCAGAGGACTCAGAAGTTTCAAATTCTCAGATTTAAATCTTTGGGCAGGAATGGGAAGAAAATAGGTCATAGAATCAGCCAGGTTGGAAAGAACCTCTGAGATCATTAAGCGCAACCCTTGATCCACCACCACCATGGTTACTAGACTATGGCATAAGTGTCATGTGCAGTCTCAGTCTCCACTGTCTTGGGCAGGACATCAGAGAAAGCAGTATTATTTTCCTTTTAAAATTAATTTCCTGTTCATTTTTCAAGGGGAAATAGTTGACTTCAATGAAGATTTTTGCTAGAAACTTCTCAATGCTTAATAAAATACTGCAGAAGAGAATATTTACAGGAAGTAACTGTTGAAAAATAAAATATTTCATGAAATTATCTGTATGCTTCCCTTTTGTGGGATTTCAAAACAGAACATTTATTTTTACATTTCTCAAGACTTTATTAAAACTCATAATGTTTTCTAGCTTGTTGCAGACACTTTTAAAAATCTTTTGTTTACTGCAAGACATTTTTTCTGGGAAATGAAGATCAATATTTCGATTTTGTTAAATGTTTTGGTTAAAATATTCTCAAGGAAAAAGACAGGAAAAAAATAAATTTGAGTAAAAGGTCACAAGGTAATAATTTCTGTAAATAAGATGTATTTCAAAGTCACTTCTTTTAACAGTAACAATATCAGCAGACGTTTGACCTTGTCTATTCACAATCAAATTTAAAATGCATCTGAAACAGAATTAGCCAAATTACATTAGGCTGAAAAACAGCAATCAGAAGTTTATGCCAAATTAACTAAAACTGATTTTCACTATAAAACTCAATTGAAATAATTGTACTATTTACTGCTTAAGTACTTCAAGAAGTCAGTAAAGATTTTCACTGTAACTGTACTATTTTCTCAATTTTTTTCCCTTTTGCGCAAAGGAACCAAACAGATTTTTAAAACACTGGCAGCAAGAGCAGGGCTGTCATAAAATTAGTCAAGAGAGGAAGGGACCGTGTTCTGGTTTGTAAATGCAATGTTATCTCTCTTAAAGACCTCCCTGTGTAGATTTGGTGAGGAGAGTGGGTCCAGCATATTTGAGCAGAAGGGTGTTAAACGTCATTATGCCTATACACACAGCCTTTCCACAGAGCTGAACTCCAGCTACGTCAAACAGCAAAGCTGGCATCCAATCTTGCCCGGTGGTCCCCATGATGATATTCCTGCAGTGCTAAATGGTTGCCTATCTGACCATATGAGTCAATTAGTAGGAGACCACAGAGATCTTTATCAGCTGTGTTTTTATTCACTTTCAATATTGAAATGAAATAATCCACGTCAGCACAACCTGCAACTACAGCACCTTTCCTCTGGGGCTTTGATGTGATAAGAGTGGGAAGGGATGATGTTTACTCCGTAAAGGTACAGATCACATGAGATAAGGGATTATATTCCTGCTGATACCTGACAGATGCTCTCACAGCCTCCAGCAGCTGTACTACCTGCCTGAAACTTGCAGCAAAGCAGAGCTATTTTCTGGCAACAATGCAGTGCTTTCTAGATTAAGAGCAAAAAAGAAGGAAGTTGTCTTTGTATCTTTTGCATGGGAGAATAGACCCATCACAGCCACCTCCTGCATTTAATTTGGTGGCAGGCTGGGACATCTGCCAGCCTGCACAGCAGGAGTGGCAGGTAGGATGTGTCATGCAACACCATCCAACCGGTATCTGCTTTACTTCGGAGTCTGTTCTGCTTCATTTTAATTTCTTGTTTTCCTTCACAAGAAGTTTTGGCTCTGTCTGTACTTGCACTTAAATATAGAGATCTGAGATTCTTTTTAAGGTTGATTTTAAAATTACAGAGACTTTTCTACTAACAGAAGATGAATTATTTAGTCTGGGAGCAGATGCTTATAATTTAGACAGAACATGAGTGGAGAAATGTTTGTGAATATGACCCTTAGATTACACTGCTTGGTGTATTTGTGTTTCAGCTTCTATTTCCCCTCTGAGTAACAGAGCTAATGTGCTGATTTTCCTTCAATAAGGGGTTTGCTGATGATTTTACTAGGTGCATTCACTAAATGATAAGTAAAAGCCCTTTAAGTTTGGGTTTGCTATTTCTAGGTCAAAAAAACTTGTTGCTCAAAGAACTTCTTATATACACTGAAGGACATCTGTGTTAAAGTTTGTGACAGGTGAACCACAATCATGATTAAGCAGCTACAGACAGAGAAGTTAAAGCATTGAGAAAGAGTTTGAAAACTATCCTTACGAAAAAACACTTTGGTTGATTAGTATACTTGCTGGAGTCTTTCAGAGACTCATGAAGAAATTGCAAGACATAACATTGTTTGATTTAAAGGTCTCTGCTTGTACATTATATGCTGAAGGGTCTTATATCACAAATGGCACCTTCCACTCCTACTGTTCCACACCAAAGTCCAGAGCAGGAGTAATGGGAATATCAGTCCATAAGCTTCTCCAGCCAGCATGTCAATCCCAGCAGTGTTGAGGCAGGTGGGCACACAGCATGGGAAGGTGGAGCTGGATAGGACTGTTCAAAATCTTGCTCCCCTTTGTCGTTTATGGGAGGTGCTGGACTGAGACATCTGTATATCATACTGGCTCCATAATCTAGAAGGTGGCAGTGGGATTTCACATTTGACACCCCTCAGGGCTGTGTCGCAAGCTCTACACTTGTCACTGCTGCTCCTGTTGCTGCTTTTAGCTGCAGGATGACAAGGGAAATTAAAACCTGACCTTCAGGTGAAAAAAATGAAACATTTCAGCAAAAGATTTGGTATGATAGCCACAAAAATGAGTCTATGACCTCTTGCTAGAAGGTATTCTATTTTAAAGAATAGTTACATTTATTCCCTGAGACTTTCTGTGTTTCACTCCCTCAGAGAATGAGTGTCTTGAAGTTGTATTTAGCTTGAAAGATTTATCTCATGATTAAACTAATCTCATCTGCTGTCACTCATAATGCAAACAACTTTTTTATTTTTCAGGGAAGTTGTGAGCAGGCAGAATGTCCTCTTCTTTCATCTTACACGTTAACAAAAGATTACTTTCTGGAAGCTTTTTTTGATTGAAAAAGAGAAGAACAAATTAAACCCCACATAAATGCTATGACTCATGGAAAACAAATAAAGGTATCTCATTACGGGCTGTCATTTCAGGCCTCAGGTTACAAAAGTTATTGCTAATTTTTATTAAACCTGTATGCATGGCCACCGTCACGGTTGAGTTATAACAGCAAAAATGTAAACAGGAAAGTTTATCTTGCAAATACTGCAGCATAGGGCTCCTGGCCCACCTGTGCCTTCCTGCTAAGAAACTGCTTCATGTTTTTGCTAAATGCTCATCTCAGCAGAAGGAAGCTCTCTTCTCTATAACTAGCAACAAAATTAAATGTAATATAGACACCTCTTTATGCCTTAATTGTCATAGGAAAAGAGAAATCACAGGCACTGCATTAGTGCAGTTAAAATAGAATGACCCATAAAATTGTTTCCTTTTTCTGCTGACTTTTCTCTTTTCACACTTTATGCTGTCTCTGTTGTTAGGATCATAGAATCACATATCACCCATCTACCTACCACCAAGATATTTAAAATCTAAGACAAAGAACCCTTTATCTAAATCTCTCTGCTGAATAACATCAGGCAATGCCCAGATCCCCTTCTTTAACTTCAGATACACCGGAAACAAATACTGACAATAGTGGTGTAATTGCAGAAGACGAAAAGTCACAGCTTCCAAAAACTGGACCTAAAAATGTTTATTTTTAGCAGGTATATGTGGCAGTCTTACAATTTTATTCAAGACATCCCAGCTGAGCTGCTGATTGCAGCATGACCTTAGCTGCCAGCAAGCCTTTCGATACCTATATGGGGGAGTGACTAAAATTCAGTCTGCACCATGAACTACATTCAGCTGCCAAACACAGGTGAGTTTAATCCAGCCCCACAAATCAAGTTGTTGGGGGTTTTTTCCCTTTTGTGACCCCATTAGGTAATAATGTAAAGTTGAAGTGTGTTTTTTCTATCTTTTCCTTATCTTATGGTACATTTTCCATCCTAATAGCATTTCTTAAAACACAGAGTGGGTTTATGTTTCTCTGTATTGGTAGTACTATGGAAAGTGGAGTTATACCTTAAATCTCAGAAGAAGGAGGTGTCTTTCTTACATGTTTGAAACATGTAGATTGTTTTTATTCCAAGTCCCTTTCTGAGTCTTTTGAGCAAAGAAGGGCAGGAGGCAGAACCACAGACTCCAACATATGTGTTCCTATGCATGAATACTTTGACATGATGCTAATGCAGTCTCTAGTAGGTTATCAAAAACAAGGTCAGAGTTGTGTCTTCTAACCTCTGCCTCTGAAAGTTAGGTACATTGCATCCATTCCAGTCTGGTGTTTATTGCTGTTGAAAACTGGTGTCTGAGACAAATGGACATGTTCTTGCCAGCAGGAATATCACCTTTGACTAGAGCAGGGGTCTAGATACTAGACTGAACTAGATAGCTCACTTCTAGGTAAGTGAGCTGGACCTCACAGTAGGTATCTTCAGTTGTGATTAGTGAGAGGAATCGGCATGAGACTCGAGCTGTGCAGAAGTCCAGCTGTGTTGTTTTTGCAAATGATTGTCCTTAAAAGATATGTTTGACTGAGAGGGAGAGCGATTTCACATACCATTAAAATCAAATTCTGCCCAGTTGTGCTATCAATAGAATACAGCAAAGCAAAGCATAAATAACCCTTCAGAAGGATTTGAGTGCCTTGCACATTCTTTACACTCAATATACTGTCAGCAAGAATTTGTCCATTAGAGCACACTGAGACAATTGCATGTTTATATTTATAGAATTGCAGGGCAGCTGAAATAAATTGATTGGATTGGATTGTAAATATATGTCAAAGTCTTCTACAGAAATCCTGAACTTTACACTTGAGAATAACTATGTTTTGAGTATTGAAGTTCTACATTTGAGGTTGCCTGCAAAACAAATTTGCAGTTCTAATTAAGGCTGCTGAAAAACAGAATAATACTAAGTAATAATATTAGCAGAAAGAAAATTGGTTTTAAAAGATGTTGGCAAATTAGTAGATAAGGCAAAGGTTACTCCTGATGCAAAGGAACAAAACATGCAGTACATCTGTTACTTTAAAGTAGCAGGGAAAAAAAAAAGAAGGGAAAAAATATCAAAAGACAAAAGTAATTACTTGAGAAGGGCAAGACTCATTACTGTATCAAAGCCCACCACTGCATCGTATTCTAATTAAAGAGCATTCCTTACTTTGCACACTTTCTTAAATTGACAAATGTAGGATTATTTTCGGTATAATGCAGTTGTGTAAAGGGGATAAAATTTTTTTTATCAATGTTACAATAATTGCCATTAGCAATCTGTCCTCAACCCTAGATGTAAATACAAACTGTAGTGTCTGTCAAGTCATACTCTGCTTCACCTATATCACAAATACTGCATCACTATGTGACAAAGAATAACATTAAAATAGGAAAAACCTCTAAAGCGTTAAATCAAATGTTGAAATTTTGAAATGAAAATATACTAAAGCATTCCCCATAAATTCAAATTGAAAATTGCTAAATATGAGAATGAAAGTATCATTTGTGAAAAAGGATTGTCTTTGACCAACTGGAGATGAATAATGACCATTTGGATATTTTTTTTTAATTTACTAGTACATTTTCTAATTATCCAAATACATTACAGAAACGAATTTAGACCAATGGTCAATTTTTTTTTTCCTTTGACATTTTAAATTAGCAAGAGTAAAGACAGCTTAAACTGCACAGTCCTGTTTCTGCTCTCTGGCTGGGCAATAGCAGTCCTGCTTGGTAGAGGAGGATTCTCTATTTTGGCAGAGAGGGATGATGGAAGGGAAAAAAGACAAACACAACTCTCTGGAAGTGTTTGCTCACAGTTTTGTCCTTTTCTCCTTATGGCCATTGTAACTCCATTGAACCCAGAAGTTTCCTAGCCTTAGGCTGACTAGGAATTCAAAATGCAGACAAATCAACAATAGCAGGGGTAAAAAGAATAGGAAAAAGTTACTGGTTTTTACTAATAGAAGAACACATTATTATCAAAGCACCCTGCTGACTGTTTGAGCCATTATCATCAACAGCCAAGTCTCTCACGGGAGGGAAAGTGTGTGCAAATGAGTCTGTGGGCTATGGCCTCCTCCCAGCCTTATTTACTTCTTTTTAGAATCATAGATTAAACCAGGTTGGAAAAGACCTCCAAGATCATCAAGTCCATCCCTTCATGCAACACCGCCGTGGTTACTAGATCAGCCTCTCCTCACAGGACTTGTGCTCAAGTCCCTTCACCAGCCTCGTTGCTCTTCTCTGGACCTTCTCCAGCACCTCGACATCCTTCCTGAACTGAGGGGCCCAGAACTGGACACAGCACTCCAGGTGTGGCCTCACCAATGCTGAGTACAGGGGAAGAATCACTGCCCTGCTCCTGCTGGCCACACAGTTCCTGATACAGGTCAGGATGCCATTGGCCTTCTTGGCCCCTGGGCACACTCTGGCTCATGTTCAGCTTCCCTCTGTTACTCTTCCTCCGTGTGTCCTGCCTGCTCTCCATTTCTACCTCACCTTTGCACTGAGTCTGGTGTTTGTCAGACCCTTCACAAAACCAACTCAGGAGAAACACAACCACATCTTTTTCTCTGTTATTTTTTCTGGATAAATGAGCTGAATCAGATCACAAGGTAAAAGCTGAAGTTTTGTTAATAATGAGCAAAAAAACTTATTTCAGTGCTACTGGTTCTGATTCTTGATTTAATTGAGCCATACCCTAAGATGTCAGGTAAGATTAAGTGTATTCCTTTTTCTCACCTGCTATTGACCTACACTTTTGATCCATTCTCCTTGGAACAGGGCCTATTTCTCAGTGGGAGTTAAGTCTGGCACACACTGTAAGCACTCATCTAGAATAAATGAGTGCTTTCAGCAGTGAGTGTAGAAAGTTTAGCCTTATACTTACAATTGATAGCAAAATGAAATGAACATTCTAGGTTTTGGGGTTTTTTTGTGTTTCGTTTTTTTTTTTTTTCAAGAATTTTATTTTGAGATAATTAAAGAGAAATATGTAATCTTCTGCCCCTGTCCCCAGAAACCTGAGTGTTCATTAAGTTTAGTAGCATTTTTGAAAGTGATAGTATTTCCAGAAACTCTGATTCTCTAAGAAATCTAGTTACTTCTTTCTCCATTTCAACTTTGGAAGGTTTATTCAAATATTTTATAGTACTAACCGCGCAGACCACTTTAATCCTGTTGTTTGTAGATTGTCATTCACCTGCCTTCTTTTTGCTTGCAGTCTCCCATTAGACACCACAGGCACATCCTGGTAATCTCAAATTCCAGGAAAGTGTTATCTGACAATCAATGTCTGCCTACCCCTATATTTACTTTTCCACTCCTTGCATATTTTAAAATAAAAGAACTAGACTCACAATCTTGGTCTAGCACAGTACAAACTATAATTTTAAAAAACATGCATAATTGGAATCTGTCCTTCTTAGTCCTGAGCCTGACGACGCCATCTCTTCTCTTGATCCTTTATCAGTCTTCTGATAACTTCAAAGGATTCACCTTTTTTTGCTTTCAGGCAGGGATGCTGCCCTGGAGAAAGTATTAACAGAGTAAAATAAGATTCTAATCTCTTAGCTGAAAGGGAGAAGGATATGAACATACATCATTAATAATGGGGCCTAAATGACAGCTCTTAAATATCTGTGTAACCTACTAAAGTGAGAGTGCCAGGAGTTTGCAAGAGAGCAGTAATCTCTGTGTTGGCTCCCAGGCCTCTCAAAGAAAGGTAAGGTCAGTGTTTGCAAGCTGAAAACCAGCTCTTACCCTGTCTGGTGTAGACCCAAGAGCTTATTTGTACACAGTCATAGAATCATAGTCTAGTTTGGATTGGAAGATGCCTCTAACGGTCATTTAGTCCGACCTCTTGCCATGGGCAGGGACACCTTCCACTATCACAGGTTGCTCCAAGCCCCGTCCAACCTGGCCTTGGACACTTCCAAGGATGGGGCAGCCACAGCTTCTCTGGGCAGTCTGTGCTGGTGCCTCACTACCCTTGTTGTAACACACTTCTTCCTTTTATCCAACCTAAATCAACGCTCTTTTAGTTTAAAACTTGTCATGCTGCAATGGGCCCTGCTAAAACATCTGTAGCACCATGTGACTACTTCTATTTATCACACAATTGCCACTAATGGAAGCCTTTTTTTGCACCATCATATCTTACTTACTTACTTACATCATATCTTACATAATTTTCTGGGGTTTTTACCTTTTTCTAGACCAAATTAAGCGAATCAAATCAAGGAGATAAAACCTCATTTCCTTGCAACCTTTGAAATTTGTTGGGAATGGGCTAAATGTCACTTTAGCTGTTCTAATTTGCTTCTATATTTCTTAACTGCTTCAGAATAAAAATTATCTGGGAGCTAATAGGACTGCACTTTTTGTAGTTCCACTCTTCATCAGCTGCATTTCATATCATGGTGTGTCAAAATTTAACTTATTTCTGTGTGTGCTTCAGAAAATAAATGTTTTAGTTCCAACTTTTTTCACTGTGTGTGAACTCCAACCTCTGCCATTCCTTGACTAATAAACCAGTCTGCTTTTCCAGTTCAACAGATTTGTTTCACAAGTACATCACCGGGTGAGAAGCACTCACAGGCAGTTCTGCTGACAGGGGAAAAGGCTGCCAGAGCAGATTTTAGGAATGGGGAGCTCTTGCCACCTGCATTGTTTGGAGATTTAAGAAGTGAACAGACTGGTGAGATGACTTGTTGCTAGGCTACCTGATCACCTTCTGCCACATACACCTTGCATGATAATTTACCAACAGGGGTGAGGTCTCCAAATAGATTTACAGCTGGCATGCACTTTTTCCAAGAACTCCCAACATTTCCTTCCTAGTAAGTACTGGTTCTTTTATTTAATTTAATATTTTCTTATAAGGCACAAATCAGTCAAACATCCATAAATGTGTGATCAGTGTGAGTTGTTTTATGTTACATAAATACTGCACATTCTGACAGGAATCTTGTTTGTTGTGGAATTGATTCTTCCAATGAACCCTTTTCCTGGTTCAAAGGAACATTTTTTTTCCCCCACTGTGTGTGTACTTTTCTAATCTTTTGTAGGGAATTCAGGTTGGTTGAATTCTTTAAGTCAGCCAGTCTGACATTCCCTGTTGCAGCTTGTACCAACCAGTCCTTTTAATGGATAAAGGAAACAAAGCAGTAAAGAACATCTTTCTACTGAGGAACTTGACTTTCATGTAAGGATTTTTCTCGGGTTTTAACAGAATAATTAAATTTACTTTGCTCATCTTTTTTTCTTGCCTGTTAGTTAAGTATATGGATATTACCTTGAACATCCAACTTGACAGACAGTGGAGATTTCCTTGACTTTTTTTCTTTTTTAATGTTAGAATTACCATACTTTGGACAAGGAGTAGAAGAAAATGCTGTTAAATTAAAAAATGGGGTTATAGTTGGATTTTGATCCCATAAGAATGAATGTTGAAAGACATGACAGAAAGACAATAGACTGGGTACATTTCTGATTATCATGTATTTTTCATGTGTTTTAAAGGTGCTTTGTAAAGCAATTTTTTCCTAAGTGTTCCATGAGATTGCCTTTTATTTTGCTCTACTTAGCATAGTTCATTATCTACCAGGAATAGAATATGTCTCTTAGCTGACATTTTCAGTGTTTCATGTTGTGACCTGTTGTCTGTTGTGCTTGGTTGTGTTGCTTATGTGGGCAGCAAATAGACGGGGAGAACTGTACGATGGATTGTATTTAAATTACTCTATACCATAAGGGCAGGTAGTTTTATATACCCCACAGTGTGGCTTGCTAACTTTCACAGAATTTCTGATGGGGAAGGTAGGTTACTGCAATAAAACCTTTGTCTCAGATCATGCAGTGTGAATAAAACTCTCTGGTAGTTGTGAAGGTGACAACATGAGAAGGTTCCAGGGATGTCAGTGGCCTTGTTTTTGAGATACTTGCTGATATATTGGTATCATGTAGGATAGAAAGATTTAGCTTTCTTTTTTTTTTTCTTCATTGACTACTGAAATCTATTTTAAGGTTTCATTAAGAAAATAAAAAATGGTTTACAGGAAGCAAACAATTAGGAAATAATCAATATATAGGATTACTCTTTTATTTCCTTTGTTGTCTCTGTTTTCTTTTAAAGCTAGTTAAACTCATTTCTCCATTCTCATTTCATCCCTAGGATTTTGTATGATCACAGAGCTTTGAAGCTGTCTCTGTGATTCTTAATTTTTTTTTTTTTATTTTCCAGTAGGCTGTAGGGCATAATAGACTGGTGTGATAATAATGGGCTTAATTGAGATGAAGTTTAATGGTTTTCCTCACACACTTCATCATTAGGCCAGTGGCACATTTTATTGTCAACTTTTCTCTGTGGTTGTTGTGTTAGTTGTTACTAATTATAATTAAATGTTTCAAGGCTAGGTAGAATAACACTTGGTTGGTTTGGTTTTTTTGATGCCTGAATCCTTTTTTTTTGGTTTGTGTATGTTTTTGGTTGTTTTTCTTCCTGCACACACCGGTCCCCCCAACCTTTTCTGTTATTATTTTTCTCCATTGTTATAGAAGGTTTAATTCCGTCTTGCTTACCATCATCTGGAACAAAATATTTTTATTTACAAATAGAATTCTTTTTTTGTTCATCTGGTTCATGTCTAAGCAATTTGCATATAGCTCATCAAGTCTGTTAATCATATTTGACCAATGTTAATAGTATATTTTTGACAATTAAGGAATGAGTGTCCTAAATCTATCTCATGCAAAATTCCTCTTATCCTTATAACAAATAAGGAAAACTTCTTTTATTTCTGAAATGTTGAATCATGTCTGTAGTGATCCTTAAGACAGAGAGGTTTATCCCCATGCTACTAATTCCGATTATTCATGTGATAGTACAGCTCTACAAGTTTAGAGAGGATAATACCTCCTAAAGGGTAAATTTACTTTTAAAACCAGCAACTGAATGCATCTTGTGCAGTCAGTCCTGGTTTTCTTGCAATTATGTTGTCAGTGCAGTCGAATGGTTGAATACAAAATGTGTTGTGGCTGGTTCACAGTGACAAAATTAGTTTTCTGGTGAATATAGTAATATCATAAAGGTGCCTTGAGAGAGAAGCACTGAATTCATGAGAGGAGAAGGGGCTGCTGGGAAGCATACTTTTAAAGTATTACTAAGGTGTAGTCATTAGGAGCAGTTTTTAGTTCCCAAACCAGACATTCATTGTGGTCAGCAATGCAATTTTGTCTTTAAAGCAGATTACTAAATGTATTAAGGATTAAACTTGTCTATGGCTCTATGCAGTAGAAAATATAAAACCCAGGGACAGATTCCATACCAATATTTAATGAAAAAATTAGTAAAGCCTTACCTGTGCTGACACGAGGCATAATGATCATATCTGTGAGTAGTCTTGAATAAATAAATAAAATTACCATCTTAAACAACTTGCATGAGTAACAGTCAGGGAGCTGTGTCACAGAGCTCACAGCATCCTTCAGACCTGCTGCAACAACCGGGCTCTGGATTGCATCTCAAAGAGTTAAAGGAAGGTGAGGAATACAGCAAAATACAGAAAAATGGCACTGTATTTCAAGTCCACAAAAAATTTTTATGCATTTCCTGTAGTTTGCAATTTTAAGACAAAAAAACCTGATGACAAAAATTCTTCAGTCGAATTCTTAGAGGTCACATGACCTTACCCCTGTATATCCTTTAAGAACGTTTATTGTTGCTACCCTGTGTACAAAGACAGGCAGCTTTCCCCAATTTCTGTCAAACTCAAGCAGTGTTGTGTTCTGCACTTTTATTTCCTAGCCCTTACTTAGGTTTCAAGCTGTGCTGGCCTTTGATAGATCCTTTCTCTGATGACAGTAGTGAGGATAATGGCAATAAAACTTCCACTAATATAATCTGTGTGTGAGTAGTGCACAGGTATCAATACCTTTGCTGTTCTTCAAAGCAATTCTGTGTTCATATCTCCCTTTCTCTTTCCTTTTCCCTTCCTCTTAGTTCTGTGTCAACAGTCTAAATAGACTTGGCAAATCATGCTATGTGACCAAATGTGATAATCCAGCTCCATTTCTTTTAGCTGTTTTTCTGGCATCCAGATGATTACTGAAAGTTTAATTGAAGCAATACAGTGAATACTGGAAGTAAAAACAGTCTTAGGGGGAGAATCTCCTGAAGCAGCAGGTGTCACTTCTGACAGGTACTCAGAGCTCAAATCTACACTGTAAGCAAGGATTTAGTTTACATGCACACTTTTATTAAAAAAAAATAAATCTGCAGGTGCTTCTGGGCAACATTGCCAGGAGCCCACAGCTAAAAGTATGTGAAATGTAAAAAACCTCAAGAATTAAACCCTTCTGGAATAAAATTTTATATTAGATACAGGCATCTGCAGATTATAATCATGTTTTTTTTTTTCACCTGGGATTTTCCACTTGTAGTTTTGATTTTTAATTCACCACCTTGCATGTCAAATTTGTTTGCAGTTGCTGCGTTCTTCTTGAATCTCAATATGGGTTTTCCATACTTTGGAAATGCAGCTGTTTTGCTTGCAGCTTGATTTCAAGGCAGAAGATACTGGCCATGGCAGTGGGGTTAAAACCAGGTGATCTTTAAGGTCCCTTCCAGCCCAAATCATTCTAGGACTCGATGATTCTCTTATTGAGATCCCAGGAATTATCATGGTTCATCTTTTGCAGTGCCATCTGGTGTCAATTAAAAGAATAGTTACTCTTGTTTTCTAAGTATTCAAGCTGAGAACTAAAAACAAAAGAATTAAAAAATAAAACAGATGTGCAGTATAAAAACAGTGTAAACTTTGTTTCTTATACGTGTATTTTTTAAAAGAGGGGGACTTGAATTTTAAAATACAATCAAGGTAACTTTTCATTTGTTATCAAATGCTCTTTTGAAGTGGTTAGTCCTATTTTGTGTTAGCCATTAGGAAATATTCTGCAAAGCATGGTTTGTGGAAGGCAGAAGTGATTTTGGATTTTTTTGTTAGCTTGGGCTGCTAATAGCTTTATGGCACTGCAGTTACTGGCTTCAGTTTCTACCTTCCACAAAACAAAATTTTCTACTTGAAAGATAGATAACAAAATTTTATCACTTTTCTTCTTAACTTTAAAATATTAATTGAAAGCTAAGGTTTTATTTACTTATGTATATATATAAGGCTTTAATATACATGACATGAACATCTAGTTGAATTTTTGCATGTGGGAGAACATCTCGTAACCGTAATGGATTGTTTCATGATTTCTTTTGGCAGTAAATGTCTCATAAAGAAAATCACACCCGTGACAGAACCCTCATTATTCCCAAATATTTTTCTTGCATTTAGATTAGATATAAAGGTGTTGTGATGCATTATCTGGGCAGATAAATTATTAGCTGACATTGGCTGAAGTAGACAATATCCCTTCATGGCAGTTGGCCAAATGGAGTTCAAATGTTGTCTGCAAACTTCTGCTCTTTTGCGAGATCTGAATACTGGTAACCATTTTTTTGCTTGTTGGGTTGGGTTGGTGGGTTGACACTAAGATTCATCCCAACTTGGACATGCCATATATTTCTGGACTTCAGCACTAACATAATTTGAGATTTCTACCTGGAGAGCTTTTCCCTAATTTTTTGTGGTCTCAAAAAAATTTGTTCTTTTGAAGTTAATAAAAACGAAACCAATATATATAGGGTGGGTTTTTTTTGCTGAGAATGAAGGTCTCGATTTTGCTCTACTCTGAATCTAACAGATGGTATTTTAGAGGTCAGAAAGACATGCTGCCTGTGCAAAAGCTTGATCCCAGTACAACTCTTACTTGAGTTTACTCTAAGAACTTACTAAGCAGATTATTCTAATTGAACTGATTGGGTCAATCCTTTGTATCTTTCAATTTATCCTTAATGTATCCATCAAGCTGTGCCTCAGAAAATGTCTAATTCTGAAATGCTAACACTTGGAAGACATCTACCTTGATTCTTAATACTTGTAAGATTTGTGATTAGGGTAATTTCATTGACTTAAAATCGTCTTTTTTTTTTTGATTAGTCAGAAATTAAAGAAACAGCACTAGAATGTCAGACCATTTTCAGAGATTAAGCATCAACATGAACGGTTGATTGGCTCCTCTGGGCTCAGTCTAGAGTTTATCCATCAAAGTCAAGCACAGATATTTGTATTCCGGGATGAGAACATACTCCTGCTTCATTTTTTCGCCTGACTTTACATCATTAATAGTTACCAAGGTCAATAACTGAGCTTGAGGTCAAGGAGCTAATGAAAGCTGTATGGCTGGATCTGTCTGCTATTAGTACAGGTCACATCTGCTGCACAGGCATTATTCTTTTCACCAGCACCTGAATCCTCTTCAGAGCTATCTTTAAGTCTTCCTTCTGTGTGGAGCTTGTCACTGTGTGACCTGACTTGCTGTAAAGGTTTAGGTGCTTGTTCATTCAGGTCACATTTGGGATTCATGGAAAGAAAGATGAAAAACGCTATGTTTCTGTCAAGGTCAGTGTGATGATGATGATAAGAGTAAACTCACCTGCTAGGCTACCTAGCTAGAGTTTAGCTAGGCCATGTGCTTTAAATTCTATTGACTAGGCTTACAAAAGATACCTTAAAAAGCAGGTAGGTACAGTACTGACTCCCATTGGAATAAATACAGGCTCACCATGAAGGCCTAGTAGAGAAAAGAAAAAAAAAATGTTGTCTGTATCTTCAGTCTCTTGAAAACATGAAAAACTTGACCCTTACCTGTGTCTGTAGGGTTTGTTTTTGTTTTTTTTTTCTGTATTGGGAAGAAGTCTTTAAGTGTTATAAGATTTGTGACTTGGGGAAATGTTAAATTTCAGCACTTATCACAACATTTTTTGAAATCCAAGGTTGCAGCAAGAGGAAAAATACGGTAGACCCAATTATGCAACTGTAATCACACATAATTATGCATTTCAGGTGATGTAGGCAAGCGTTGCATTTTTTTGCTACTTGTGCCAATGAATTGCTTCTTATCAACGCCATCTCTTTGCCAACAGATGGCAGCAAAGGATTGAAAAGGAAATTTGCTGTATTTTGTTTGAACAAATAATTATCTACCAAGGAGCAATCAAATATCACTGAAGGCATGTTTTCTTCATCTCAGCACTATGAGATAAATTTTTAAAGATGCTTTTTAGTGATCAGACAACACAAGAAAAATAAAACTTGTGATTATTCTTCAAGGTTGTTTTTAAGCTCATCTATCTTATAATATGAATGCTTCAGACAGGAATTCTTCCTAATATTAAGGAACACTGACATTCTGTTGGCACTATGCACAAAATATCAGACAATCATATTGTTTTTTTCACTGAAATCTGTATTTTAGATAAGCTTATGGCACATGACAGTTTCCATGGAATTTCCTGACAGAAAGGCCCAGATTCACAAATGCTTCAGGAGCATGGCTTCCTGCATGAAGTTCCCAGCAGATTTTCCCACTGGGCATGGTGCTCAGGAAAAGAAATTTGCAGTAGCCAGTACTTTTGAGTTGGGTGCCATAGGAGTATTTGGCAAGAGACAAGCAAAAAATTCACACCTGAAATCATAGAACCATAGATGGTTTGGGCTGGAAGGGATATGAAAGCTCATCTCATTCCACTCCCTGCCATGGGCAGGAAAACCTTCTGATAGAGGAGGTTGCTCCAAGCCCCATCCAACCTGACCTTGAACACTGCCAGGGATGGGGCATCCACAGCTTCTCTGGGCAACCTGTTAAAGTACCTCACCATCTTCACAGGGAAGAGTTTCTTCCAGATGTCCCATCTAACCCTGCTCTCTGTCATTTGGAAGTCATTCCCCCTTGTCCTATCACTCCAGCTCTTCTGTGGCCCCTTCAGGTGCTGGAAAGCTGCAATAAGGTCACCCTGGAACCTTCTCTTTTCCAGGCTGAACAATCCCAAATTCCTTTTGCTCTCCAGAACTTCCGTGCTTGCCATCTATCACAGAAGAATTACCTTCCCCACCTGGAAAACCTTTGGTGAGAGACTTGAGGCTGATCAGCTGTGCTGCTTTAAGTTGCAGGTGACTTGCAGATCAGAGAGCGTTGTGTCAGATCAGCTGAGCTGTGCACCTCATACGCTCCCTGGCTTGGGGCAGTGCCACACTGGGGTGGCTGTTCTCCTTCCAAACAAAAGCTGGAGTTTCTGTAAAATAATATGTTATTGCAGCTGACCATATGAATATGGATTAGGACTTTTGGGACAGCTGGGGATTACTGCAGGCCTGGGACATATTTAATGTTCTCCCATATCCCATGGAAGGCTGCGGTGTGCATTGCTTTCAGAATACAGGGGTAGATGGTGGTGGTTCCAGATGGGTCTTAAGTTATTGCCAAGTTCAGCAGTTGCCAATCTGTCTTGGGCTGGTGGAACTACTAATTAAAACTGGTTTTTCTGTTCCTCTGGACACAGTGTTTCTTTCTCCTTTTTTTCCCCCCTATTTTAATCTCCCTAAACCCAGTGTTTGACTGCCTTTTCATTCTCCCTGGTCTTTTCATGCTTCCTCTTTGCCTTCCATTCTGCTTTTCTCCTCATTCTGGTGTGTCTTTGTCAGACTTCCAGTGCTGCAAAGAGGCACAAACAATATTAGAATAATGGAGTAATTACATCTTTAGTTTTCTTTCACATCCTTACAGCTGCCAGCTCCTCAGAATAGCAGATCTTGCAAGGAACCAGGAAATCATGGTGGTGTGGTGTTTACTGCCTTGTGCTCTGCCTTTGTGCAGTGTACCAGTTAAACCAGTGTTGGATCTGCTGAGATACCAGTTAGAACAAATTCCCAGGAGGAGAGATTTAAGTTCAGTTTAAATCAGCTGGAGGCACACACATTCACATGTTCCTCCTCCTTGGAGAATGCCCAAGCCAAAACTTTAAAGGTACTGTGACACTGATAAAAGAAATATAATGTATTGCTGAGGTGAAAAACAAAGTAAAAAACCCAATAAGAATTTCTGCTTGTGCGACAGAGTTCAATTCTACTCTGATCCAGAGTCCTCTTATGTATTTTCTGTAGTAGTTGCTTGAATAACCCAATTGGCTGTGATCTGAAGTACCCAAGTGTAAGAGTTAGACATGTAACACAGACATCTTTGAGGACTGGTGTTATAGCATTTGTGTTGTACAACACAGGCTGAAATGCAAGAGTGGTGTAACTCAGTTAAATCCATATTATAAGAAATCTATTGAAAGTTTGCTTTACAGATAATAGAAAGTTAGCTTACATGTCTTCCGTGTGTAGATTGGTCTCTCTCCAGCTCAACAGAGAGCTGAAAGAATCATATATTTTAATAATTTTTCTTAGTGTGTGTTTTTTGAATAGCCACTATAGGACAAGGATAATTGGCGCTGATCTCAATATTAGCATTGACATCATTATTGTGCTTGACAGGGAAAGAGGACCAATGACTAAAACACTGATAAATTGAATAAATTGGGATAAGTAATATTTAATTTGCTTATTTGCCGTGTACTGTAGTGAAATATTCATGTCAGTCTGGATTTGTGCCATTATGTCTGCAAATTGCTGTTGTTTGTTGGTTTTTTTTTGTTATAGAACTCATCTTGCTCTGGAAGCGCACATTATTACATCTGAAAAATTTGTTGATGTCTAAACAGGTGTATTTTATAATACTGCAGTTATTAAATATAATATTTCAGTCTTGCTGCTTTGAACATTCTTCTTTTTCAGAACTGCAGATGACACTGAATTTTGTTCACCTTAAACAGAGCTGATACTGCACAAGAGGGAGGGATGGGAACTTCTCAGCTGAGTGTAAAAACCAGTGAGTCACTGAGAGTTGATATAAACTGTTACAGAGGTTTTGATTGTAGTGTGAATGTTCATAAGTGAGATGCTTCTCTTTTCTCATATAATGCCATTCTCTCTATAAATGTGTACTCTAGGAATTTCTTATTTTGTGAGAAAGAGTTGCCATAAATATACTGAGGAAAAATTTCTGATTGTATTGTGCTGATTGATTTGCAGTTACATGAGCTACAATGCTCTTGTATTATCTATGCAGCTGTCACCAGTGCTGGCTTTGATGCAGGTTTCCAAGAGTAGGAAAGATGAGGCATTATATACATCTATCTATCTATATCTGAAAGGTCTGATCAAATAATGAACCATCCAAAATCATAGTGGTTTGTCTTGAAAACATACTTCGGCCTTGATCACTTTTGCCTGAAAATGTTGAATAGCAATGTAAACTTTAGCCACTTATAATGAAACATTGTTTTCTTGGAGACAGGAATAGTAATGTAAATAATGATCTCAAATGTTTTTAAGTAGTTGTTATTTTTAAAAGTTACAGTGGAAAGAATAGAAGTTGCAGAAAATATATATAGCAAAGTAGAGTGAGGGAGGAGTAACAAAGAGAAGGGAGAAGAAACAATTCTTTGTGCTGGGTGGGGGCAAGATGCATTTGAATTTCAAACATCTCCAATGGTTTTACTCAGCAGAAATGATCTGCAACTCCTTTGTGTAAGTAATATCTCAGCAAGCCTTGGAACAAATCCTCACACCCTACTGACTTCTAATACTTAGCAGAAAATGAGTTGCTGAATAAAAGATGCGACAAGTTAAAAGGGTCTTTTCATTGGGAGTCAAAATAAATGCTGCAGAGAGTTGGTATTTTCACTGTCAGGAACAGGTGAATTATGTTTCCACTCTCATCCCATCTCACACAGCTGCTTACAGCTTTTCTAACACATACCTGGGGATCTCTCTTCATGTGAAACTTAATCTATTTATGTGGAGGACAGTTAAGAGACTAGTCTGCTGCTCATTAAGGAATGTAAAAGGAAGCCCAGGATAAGGAACGTGTTTTAAAACAGTACCCAGAAGAGCAAAAGGGTAGGCAGGGGATTGGAATGTGAGTATTAAAACAGTTTTAACTGTCATTATTTTTTATTAAGCATTGAAAAGTCTGAGGAGACTTTATAACACTAAAGTTTTAATTCTCTATATGGTTTAGGGGCCAAGAGAGAGGATCTGTTTTAAAACACTGAAATGAAAATGACTTGGCAGCATGTTTTTAAAGGAATAAAAAAGATACAAAATTGAGACTCTGAAAGCTAATATAAACTCATTGATTTCTGTCCTATCCTTTCCTTCAAGCAATCATTTATTGAAAGCACCAGAAAGGCTCTAATGTTTTTATAAGGGTAAATCTAGGTTAAGGTTTAGCTGTGCTCAACTGGCATGGTGTGCAGAGCTCACCTCAAGGAAAAAATTCTGGGAAGACCTCTAGAAAGTTCCTTGGAAAAAAATGAGCTTGAGAAATCAGTAGCTCACTGAAAAGAGATAGTAAACATTTATGAAAAGTTAAAAGAGTTTCCATGGCAGGTCAGCAGCCTTTTGCCATTGAATTATTGCATGAAAACAATGTGTCCTTTTATTCCTGTAGTAACCTGCAAACGTTCCCTTAAGTATGTTTTATTTATTACATCAAAATCTTATTTTCTTAATCCTAAATGCCAGTGTTAGAAGCCTCTTGTGACAAGTATGAATGAAGCATGATCTGCAAAAAGCAATGAAATTTCTAATACTTAAAATTACTTTATACCTGTTGTATGTTGCCCTAATGCATCAGCAGTAGTAAATCTGGATATTAAAGACAGCTTCTCATTCTTGGAAGCCAAAACAAATCAGTTTTATTTTGGATAGCACTGATAGCACTTTTCTGGCTAATGGGAAAAAAAATCAAAACCAAACCCACCTCCAACAAGAGACAATTTTTATTCAATTTAAATTTAAAAATTAAGTATATTCTTAATCAGTGTAAAAACACATAGGCAAGGATGCTTTGTCTTCTCAAAATACATGATTCCTCTGGAATTGCTTTTTAACTTGCCTAAAAGAAAAGGAAAAAAATAACACACTCCCCCCCCCATAAGCTGAAATCTCTTTGTTATGTTATGAAATACATGTCAATGTGTATGTTGTACTCAGTAGACACTGGAATCTGTGGCAGCCAAAGTGTCTGACTGATCTGTGAACATAACTGTAGTATGGTAAAAATGCTTTGAATTTGCATGATCTTGACCCTGTCAGCACGGAATAAATCCCCTGTATTTCTCATGAGACCTCATATTCTATATTCTGCATAACTAAACTTGAACATGGGTGGAAGAAGAACGTGCATTAAGAACCCAGAGGGTCTGATGACTGTTGTTGAGGCAAATTCACCTCTTAATTTCCTAGAGGAAGGATTTAGAAGATCCAGTGTTTATCTGGAAGAATTGGGAAGAGTCAAGTCAACAGCAGAGGTTTTCAGTGCATGAGACCAAAATGCTTTGCTGAAGGCTTCTTGTCTTTACAGGCTTGTACCTCAAAGCCTTGCACTGTGACTTCCCCACCTCTGCCTTCCTCCCAGCTCTGAGTTGCTACGAGCTAGTGAACAACTTCATTCTCTGTTTCTTTCCTCCTTTCCCTGGTTCTTCCTCTTGCAATAATTGTCTGCAAAGTTTGGTGCCTGATAGCAACAATAGTAGATGCTTTCTAGGAAGCAATTAGCTCAGTAGAGATTTTGTTTTCACTTTTTTTCCTGAAGAGACTTATTTTTTGATGAGCATTTACAGATCAAGTTTTGTATTTGGTAACAATTCTGAAATAAATCTAAAATACGTTTTAATTGACCTGTTTACAGGAAAAATGAGTGTGAATACAAGAATCTATTGAAAAGACAGAGACATACAAAGTAGAGAGTTATAATATGGTTGCCATAGACACAATTTCCTGTTCTCTGTTTACTGCATTGATAAGTACTTTATTGAAAATCAGGGGAAAAAAATTCTGAAACAACAAATCCAAAACTGGGGATGTTCTGAACGTCTGTTGTCCTTCCTATCATAAGGAGATTATTTTCAGAGCCCTTCTAATCACTAATTACCATAAGGAGATTGTCCAACAAGCTCCAGTTGAATATTTGCATGTGGAAGGATATACTCAAGATCAATATGTAATTATGATATGCATGGCAAGATTTCATAGTCAAATTTAGTAAAAACAGATGGACTTGCTACATATGGGTAGTAGAGATTTAAAGTTAGTAGGAAGAGCATAAATTCTGTGGATATACAACAAGGCTGTAAGATTCCTTATTCTTCCTTACCAGGAAGACAGTATGTTAATTCATCTGAAGTCTGCTGCTTTCTTCTTTTGTACATAATACCTAAAATGTCAGTAAGAGTTGATACATATGTGCATGTGGGATAGAAAAATCTAGAGATTTTCACATAGTTTTGCATGTTATTCTACTAGTAAAATTCTCCATCAAATCACAGAAACTTATAATCTCTTCTTATGGTATTTGGATGTCACCACAATAACCACTAAGCCCTTGAAAATTCTGTTTTATTGGAAATAGATGTGAGATAGATTTTTAAAATGTCAAAGGGAAGACTTCATTTTGTCTAACATAAGGAGAAAAATCCAGACCACTCATGTTAAACCTTTGGTAGCTGGAATAGCTGCAAAGATATTGCTTAATAAAAACTTGACAACCCAACATGTAGGGATTTAATAGATAACTCCATTAACAGTAACGGGAGCAGTTCAGCTAATCTCTGACATTGCAACTACACTGCTGACAAGCTCAGCTGCTCCTTCAGATGAGGGAATTGTGGCAACTTAAAAGGTGAGTCACAGAGTGAAAGACATTGTCTGAAGAAGAGTTATACAGGATGTTTTCATTAACATTAAAGAGCTCTTGCTATTCATTAGGCAACTTGCTCTCAAGACCACATGAGAATTGTCACTCATAGTATCTTTTCACAAGAAATGGATATATTGTGTAGAACTGTGTTTTATCTGTCCCCTTATGGAGTTTATACACAAAAGCAAAGTACAGTAAGTTTACATTTTTTGTTAGGTGAATTTATTTTATTCTAAGTTTTAAACTTATTTAAAAGACCTTTTACTGTTATGCTCAAGTTAGCACACCATGTCCTGAGTAGTGATGGTGGCAACATACAAGTACAGGAAGTTAAGTGGCAACATTTGTATATAACAAGGCAGCAGAACTCGATAAAAATACCGTTTCAACTTTTCAAAGCCGAGTTCACTTTCCTGCAATGCTTGCACTGTACTGTGTTTTCCTGGTGTTACACACCAGCATCCCTCTGGCATGTGGCAGGGTTAGTCCTTGGCTGCAAAGCACTCCATTAAAAAACAGAAGTAGTTTCTAGTTACGGAGTCAAGTTCAGGAGGGCTGAAGGTGACACATTCATCTCAGCCAGGCAGTTCATTACTGGGCTGCTCAGGATGGCAACAGAACCAGTAGCTGGCCAGGCACAAATTTTGTGACCTAATGAGCAATGTCCAGTCTATGAAGGGCCATTTGTTTGACCCCAAAAGGGCTGTTCCAGAATACAGATGTTTAAAGCAGGAAACACTTAGAACACAGAAATTAAATGTGAGTGTTCAAAATAAGGACATAGAGTTCCGATTGGCTTCCTATCCCTCTTTAAACTGTGACTAAATACTTGCCCAATTAAAAATGCATAATAGATGTATGACAGAGGATCCCAAGTAGGTAGAGGAAAGATACTAAGTGGTTATGAATTGAAGCCATCAGTCTTTGCCATGACTTCAGGAGCAGGACTCCACCAGGTGCACTGATAGTCAGTGCAAAAGCTTGTCTGTGCTACGTGACTCGAATCAAGAAACTTAATCAAGAAATGTCACTGGAAGAATGCTGTGTTTGGCCGAAGGAACGGGAGCATCTTGAAGAGAACAACAAAGATTACCCAGGTATAAGAAAGATAAAATGAAGCCAGGTGTAGCCTTTTCTAATCCAGAAGCCCTTTGTTCAGTAAATTGCTAAATTGCTCAGTGAGGGCACTCTGTGTTTGCTCAGGATTATGGGGCATTGCAGACTGACACAGTTGCTGTGAGAATTACACAACACAGAAGTGTTTCTTCTGTCCCTGCTGTTCTGAAGTTTATTTTGAAGGGCACTAAACTTTACTCCTGTGTTAACTGTTCTTTGGTAATAGCAAAATGAAAAATATGATTTCTGAACTATCTAACTTAAATTTTTGGATGAATCTCTAACATTGTCTTGTTTACAAACTCTGACCTTTTTATTCTTTTGAAAGTTTTCCTAGCTAATGAGAGGCATATGTTGTTTCCAGTCTCATCTCCTATGCAAACTAGATTGTTCTGATGGGATTCTGGTTGGTTAATGTTTTTAAGGAATGAGCTTGTAGGAACAGACAAGAGAAATGAAACTGAGAATTAGTTGTTTTTTAGAAATATATTCAGTATAGAGTTCCTTCTGCAATACCCAATTAAAATAAAAAATTGCTCCCCCCCCTTCCTTTCTTCCTTGTGTTCCTTCATCACGTTCTTCCTTTAAAGTGACAGTTATAATTATAAGAGTGTACGTGTAGTCAGTATGGAAACTTTCACCTAAATGGAGTCCCAGAATCAGAGGGAATACAGGAAATGTCACATTAAAGATTGTCTGGTGTTAATTTTACTATACTTTCATTTTGTTTCAGATGTTATTTCGGGTACTTGGTTTGAAGCTTATAAAATCATTAAATCTTTAATCTAAAATTGTGATTATCTAGGAACAGAATAATAGGAAATTGTTCTATCTCAGCAGAGCTACATGCATATCTGGATTGCTATTTAATTAAAAAATGTGTCAAAGCTGTGCTGCAATGTGTGTAGTTATATTTTCAATGTTCAGGATAAGTAAAATATGTACAACTGCATATGTCTTTTTATTTTGTGGGACAATAATAAACCTTTATCTAGCTGCAGATTACTGCCTTCCTCCATTAGTCATATCTAAGGCTTTATTTTAATAGCTTCTTCCTTTGTCTTTACCACTGCATTTAGATGTGGAGCTGCACTGTAGTGTGCCAGTTGGGTTTTAATTGGCTTTATTATCTATTGTGTAGAACTTAATCAATTCTACTGGATGTTATCTGCAGGTGCCTACAGTAAGGGCATATTACATTGATTTTTCATTTTTCACATCAAACCCACTGCATGCATACGGTTGTTGCTGTGTTTGCTATTGACAGCAGGGTTATTTACAGGCACTCAGTCAAAATGCAACATAGATTAGGACAATTACAAACTCCATTGTATAGATTTATTAGACAGCAAATATGAAAATAGTAACTCGTGGCAGCTGACTATCCAAGGTGAAGGATTCAGGGGTGTGAAGGGCTTGGAAAAACATTCCACTTCAGTGTAAGAGTTTTCCAGCTGAAGGTGAATGTCCTCCAAGATTCTGTGGTGATGAGTGAAGTAAGATGATGCCTCCTTCCTATCATGAGTGCTCTTACGCAAGCAAGTATTTGGTTTTTCCAAACTGCAGGTCAATGTCCTTCAAGCTAAAAATTTTGTAAAACTGGTAAAACCAGTTAAATTCCACAGGTAGGGGAGGGGACTTTGGAGGTAGACGAATGTGCTGGTTTTGGCTGGGGTAGAGTTAATTTTCTTTGCACTGGCTGGTATGGGCCGTGTTTTGGATCTGTGCTGAACACAGGGGTGATAATGTAGAGATGTTTTTGTTATTGCTGAGCAGGGCTTACACAGAGCCAAGACTGTTTTTCATACTGCCACGCTGGCAAGGAAGTTGAGGGTTCACAGGAGGCTGTGAAGAGACACAGCTAGGACAGGTATCTCAGACTGACCAAAGGAATAGTCCAGACCATTTGACATCATGCCCAGTACATAAAGCAGGAGGAAGAAGGAGAAAGGTGAGGGATATTAGAGTAGATGGCATTTGTCTTCTAAGGTAACTGTTAGGTGTGATGTGGCCCTGCTCTCCTGGAGATGGCTGAACACCTGCCTGCCTGTGGTAAGTGGGGAATTCATGCCTTGTTTTGTTTTGCTTCTGTGTGTGGTTTTTGCTTTCCCTATTGAACTGTCTTTATCTAGTTTTCTAGCTTTTACACTTTTGATTCTCTTCCTGATCCCACTGTGGTAAGGGGATAAAGTGGCTGTGTGTGGATTGATGTTGGCTGGGGTTAAACCACAACAATGAAGAAAATGTATTTAAATACTAACTCTAATTTAAAATGCAATTGTGCATTTTTACTGCCAATAAAAAAAAAAAATTGGGCAATTCATCTTAATTGTGCGGCAAAAGAGGTAAACTGGAAAAGGCAGATGGAATGCGTAGACAAACCTAACATCAAATATAATACTGTCATCATTCCACTGTATTTTGTCCTCTGGAGCACTGGACCTTATATCTACATTTTCACAGACTCGTTGGTCCAGGTGCAGTTGTCCATCTGAACAGAGCCTTTTGGGGAGATAAGGTTTTGCCTTTGGTTTGGAAGTGGCCAGATTTGAAACCTCTCCTTGTGTCTAAATTAAATCTAACAAGTTTTAAATAATCTGTTTTAAATTGTGTTTCTTAGTTGCCCTCCCCCTGGAGAGCAGTATTCTATGCAAAATGGTTATTTTTTTCCCTTGTAGTAGTTTATTTTATCAGGGTTTCCAAGGTAATCTTAGAAATAGGAGATTCTCTCTGCAGTTTTTTGGGTTTTTCTGATGCTGTGTTCTACACAGGGAGATACATATTAGCATTTCTGATATTTTACTTTTTCCCTTCATATAGTAGAGGTTAATAAAAATCTACAGCCCAATTTTTCACCTATTTTTTCTCTGTTGCTGAACACAAAGTGGATCGATTAGAATCACAAAACTCTTTGGGAGTATAGTTGTGTTTTAACTGATGAAAAGGGTTGCAATCAAGCAGGCTGCTAGTAGATGCTAAAGAAATGTTGCAAACAATCTTGTATTTCTCTTAATTTTCTTTCTATGTCTAGCTCTGTCCTTTCAAACTGTGAATAACTTCTTTTCTCTTCAAGTTCTTATCAAAATGTGGAGAGGTTTGGAATGGTTTAAAAGCCAGGATTTCAACAAAATCACCTGTTTCAATTGACTAAAATATGGAAGAAAAGTATCTTGCTAATATGTAAAGACTTGCTCAGCTGGATCAGACATCCAGCAAGGGTTTTTAATTCTTTGAGATATCTTGGATGCCAGTGAAATTCCTTGGAAAGAAGTCAGCACTGCTTATGATTTGATGAAAGTGGTTCTCCTTTGTCTTTGAAAACACATCCATGCCGCCAGATATGGTCTAGCCCATGTTCTGAATTGCTGGCATCTCTAAGCAGGTTTTACCTTACATCTTTTAGAGATGCATTATTTCTACCCAATCTCTTTGTAGGAATGGTGAAAAAGCAATCTGTTTCAAGCTCCATTCAGTTATAAAGGCCAGTGTCAGAGAGATATTCCTGTTTCAGAGAAGCCACTGGTCTCTGCTTGCTGGATACCCTTGAACAGTGTTAAGTATTGGGTTGCACCAGTATAATGCATTACTCTTGCTGATAAAAAGCATCACAATTTATTGCTTAAATGGAATTTGAATAACACTGTTGAAATCGATAGTAGCTTCTTATCCGTATAAAGATAATTGATCTTTTTGAGGCTCTTTAGATACAAGGAGCATTTGATTGTGTTTCCTTCCACTGCTCAGCTTAACACGTTACCACAGTAAAATTAAATGTTGCTTGTAAAATGACTGTAACACTCAGTGGTTTTTACTTCTACAACACTTCTTAGGTCTGTTTTAGCAGATTAGCTGTAAATGAAGATAAGAGCTGCTGCTTTGAAATGGGCAATACAGCAAGCACATTTCTGTGCTGTATATGGAAATCAGTTCCTTCTGTGACCTCTGGTCACCCTACAATATGCACTTCACAATACAAGATTATTGTTTTTCTTACTTTCCAACATTAGTCAGATACCTCTTTTAGTCCCGCTGTGTCTGTCTGATCTGAAACTTGAAGGTTGGAACTGGAGATGCACAGTATCTTTTATATTTCAAATATACATGTACACCTTAATCCTGTATTGACCCAGAAATGTGCAGCTCATTGCATAAGCATGTTAGAAGCATGAAGCAGAAGTAACCTGGGAGATCAGTGAGAGAACAGGTTTTCAGTCTCTTTTGCCTATGATGATACTGTAAAGAAGCTGCTGCAGCCTGTGTGTGATGGGTGTCAGCCTCTTCCCACTCTCAACATGAATTCCTGCTCAAGTATAATGAATTACAAACTAAAGATGTGCCTTGTGACATTGCTAAGAGCAGATTGTATTTTTACTGTTTCTTTTAGTATTCAAGGTGTTAAAAAATTTTTTAGTTTCCAAGACTGTTAGAGAAAATCCCTTCTATTTGAAGTCTGAATTTTCATTTCATTTATTTTTGTGTTTACTGAACATTAAAGTTTCGGGTTGTGTTTTAGTCAGAGCAGGGGGTAAAGATCTTTGAAATTTTCAGTGGATCACCTCCCTAAACAGCTGCCAGTGTGAATCCATTAGAAATTTCTCCAAAAGATTGTTATTTATTTGATTTTTTTTTTTTGTGATCAGTTTACTATAAACACAAAATTTTTTTGCTTTTGCTCTTCATTTATTCTCCATCAACTGGTCATTAAACCTACCATGATCAGAAGCAGAGCCCTATTATTCTGCACTGCCACTGTGATGTATTTTATATTACTTTTTAAGTTTTAAAAATTATATAATTTTATACTAAGGCATGCAAAAGATTTTAAAATTTTTAAATATCTGTTACAGTCTGAAATGGGAGGGGAAACCAAGTCCTTTATCCACACTGAAACTTTTATCCAAAGATTTTCTGGTTTTACCTAGTACTAATAAATTTTACATTACCTTTCATCCCACTTCAGGTGACAAAATTTATCTCACACTCTTTAATGGAGCCTGTGGCTGATGAAGAGGTCTTGTTACTGACCTGATGACGGCTGATCACCATTAGCTTGCGTGTGTTCTGTCAGGTAAGTCACAGTTACTGACCTGTGAAAATGCTGCCCTATCCCTTTGCAGCCCAAGCATTTTGAACCAGCTTAGCAGCAAATAATTTATGCATAGAAGAAGAGTAGGGCTTCAGAATGTCTTGTAAAATATATTTGCTTAAGAGTGCAGAAAGTGTTAATGAACAAGTAAATATATATATAAAAAATACTTTGAATTTAATTACTGACTGGCTACTGTTGAAAGTCACTGGATATGGCAGTCTGGTGGAGATGTCGTGGGTAAGGGTACATGCACACACATATCTCTGAGCAGCTCTAAGCTGAAACATTCATCACTCAAGCAGCCAAAAACAGGATCCACAAACAGGATCCAAAGCCTTATCCCATTCCCTTTTCTGGCTGATCAGGCTCCAAGTCTGTTATTTAGCTAGAATATAAATGTTATGTAGGCATATCTATGTGTGCAGTGTGCATCTCCTCAATGCCTGGCTAGTTTGTGGCTGGTCCCTGCATCCCTGCTCTTCCAGCTGCTGGCACCTGGGTATATGAGCCTCCAGGGCCCACAGCCCCATTTAATTTATTAGTACAGAGCCAAGTGTTCATTAGGGAAAAGTGGCTGTACAACTGAGGAAGCTAACAGGGAGCCTCAGGCTGGCGAGTTCTGAGTTAGGCTCACAGGGTGATGCTGTGGCCGCACGGAGCAAGCACAGAGCCAGTGGGCCACAGCTGGCAAGTGGCAGTGCTGAGCTTACTGGGCTGGAGGGCTGCACGATTCCATTTGTAAAGGCAAGTGGAACAATATATCTCAAGATTGTGGAAGAAAAAAGTCTTTTTTTTTTGGAAGATTTTGCCCAGCAGCGTACTATTACACACCGTGGTTTCGCTTGGGCATATCAAACATGTGCTGAATTTGGCACTGTAATTTGACAACAGGTTTCACTAAAAGCATATCACATGAAGGTGTTGAGAACTTGCTCAGTAAGGCAGGGTATTTGTAATGCTGTGGTTTACCAGTGTGGATTATTTGCTTTTTATTCAGCCAGTCTTATTGCAGCTCTTTTTTTAAGCTTGCATTGCAAATCTAGTGTGACCTACACAGAGAAGTTTACTGGATGATAGTGAGCTTTCCTATAAATAGGAAAAAGCAGTGGTTCTGAGGGGTTTTATAATGTTTATCAGTAGGAAAACAGAAGTGGTAATTGCTTTCAATTGTCCAATAATTTTATTATTCAAAAGATGGAATTTACAGGAAGCAGCTGCAGTTGTAACTGAACCAGCTATTTTAATGTTTTCCTGTTTTTTTCTTGTATTATATTATCTAATGGTGATAAGCTGCTGGCTTCAGTCAAATTTTGAAGTACAATAAGAATTGGATTTATCAAGTCCTGGAATGAATACTCCACTACCCTCACTGAAAGACACCTTTGTGTATTTGGTAGTTCTGAATTGTCTACAGAAATCCCAATCCTTATATTAAATCAACTTTCATTCTTTGTTCCCTCAGTACACAAGGATTTTAAGACTCATAACCTATTTCTGTTTGGTTTTTCTCCCTTTTTAGTTTTTCCACCCATCTCTATGTTGTTATTCAGTGTATAAGAAATTGCAGCCCCACAATGAACATGCACTCTGAATTAATTAGCTACTTTCTGGAAATACAAATAAATGACAGCAAGATCAAAATGAAAAGTGAAATGGGGAGGACTAGCTATTGTTGCATCTGTAGTTTTAATGTTCCTAATTTTAAAATGTCTTAAAAGGTACTGTAGTTCTTTTACTGCTGAATTATGTCCTTTTTCAGTGTTGCTGCTCTTCAGGTGGCCAGGCCCCACTGCAGAGTTGTCCCTGAGGGTCACACCAAACTCAAAACTTACGTATAGTTTCCTTTAGGCATCAGATCATGTTGGAAGGCTTGTGAAGAGCTGATACAACTAGCAGAATATAACTGTCTCATCACAGATGACCAGTATTTGCAGTAGACCATGAATTCCCCTCAGCCCTTTTGAACTGAATGTAACTTGACCTTCTCAACAGCAAAGAACTGAGGTGCCAGTTAATGTGCATGTTCATAATTCTTTCCCAGTGTGACAGCTCTTGTCCAATTTTAGGAAAATGCAGATGCTCCCTGTGTAATCACAGATGACTATTTGTGGGAGAAGCAAAATTTGGTGGAGCTGTCTTATTCATTGCAGACTAAAACAAGAGTTTACTTTTCTACCATGCTTTTTAGGGACTATTGGTATTAGTCTTGATTTGCTGGCTTTGTCCTGGTGCAAATCCCGTTTGGTACAGCCTTAATTCACAGCTGGCAACAGAGTATGGAAAATTGCAATGTGACCTGCTGCAGACCAAGCATATATACTAAATTGGCAGCTTAAATATAGAAGATGGGAAAATGAATATTTCAATTAGCTTATCCTCAGGTAGTTATGTATTTATTGAAAAACTCCCAGTGCTCATAGTTTACAGAACTTAAAATTTTGTGTGGTGGTATTTTTATGGAATGTGGGAAAAATAATAGTTAACATATTTTCTTCCCCCAACTCACCTATGTTCCACATTAATATTGACTATGACTCCGAAGAGATATGACTGTGCTTTTGTTAGTCTGGACAGGCAGTTACAAAACACTATTGTAATTATATTTCTCTTTTCATTTGAATGGTGGAATTAAACAAATATTTTCCTTTGGAGAAAAGTAACAATTTGATGTTAATTGCTTCTATCTGTTTCTCAGCATTGTCGAATAACTTATTGTAAAAGCTACTTAATATTTCCAGGGGAATGCCATCTATTGCATAACTTATTTCCTTTGCTGGTTATTTCGTTTGATGGTTAAATGGTAATTGGAATGAAAGGAATAAAGAAGCACTTGTGGGTTGGAATCCACTCAAGGGATTGAGAATCTAAAGCAGAACAATGATTTTACATTTTTTCTTTTGTTAAGCTTTTTCTTTTCTTATGTGAGTTATGTGCGAGTAAGAGAGATTATAGCAAGAAAAATAAAAGGAGAATGCAGAACTCATTTAGATCAAACTCGCTGTGCCTAATAAGCAGACAGAAAAATCTACAAACTGTCTAATCTTCACAGTTTGTTCTTAGCCTTCCTAGATATTGTAGAACTCACAAAATCATTCTGAAAAAGGAAACTAGCCTATTAAAAACGAGAACACACAGAAACAAAGCTTCAGCATCATTCTAAGAGATATATGGCTTCTAGTTACTGTGGAAGGGACAATCATTAGAAAAAAGCAGTAAAAGAAAGAAAGAGGATCCTCAGTAGAGATTTCCTGGAATGAAAAAGTATGCTTGGATTGCCACATTATTGAATTTTGCTACTGTAGGACATATTAAAGGACAAATCAGCTCTCTAGCACCCATCTAAAATATACAAGGTATTTGCATGCGTAAAATGTTTATAAACATGTTTACTTTCAAATTCTAAGTATCAGTAGAACTTATGGGCTATGTAAAAGCAGTAGAGCTGATAAGTTACAAATATTTAGATGTTGTTTGTGTATGTCATTTTTCAAAAGTGGCTGGGCAGTAGCAGGAAGGTCCCATTTTCCTTGTCCTGGCTTGTAGGATTTGAGACAAGGAAAGCATGTTCAGGTGAGAAAACTGGTTATTTCCCCAAAATAGTGAACCATAGTTCAGCTCAAAGTACTTTCCTGGAGTAAAGGATGGAATTGGCAGGGAAACACAGAGTAAGTTGTATTTTGGATTGTTAGCTGGAAGGCCCTGGTGAGGATCAGGACTGTTTCACTTCAGGGCTCTGGGAGTCTTGGAACCTGTAGAGAGTTTCTGAGACAGAAGTTACAGAATTATAAATCACATTTTAGTGAAGGCATACCCAGCTGTGCACGTCTTTGAAGGGAAGGTGAATTGTCAGTGACACGTTAACCTATTTGATTGTTCACTGGGAGCTGTGAATCAACCGGTGTCACCACTTTTTTTGGGGTGCAGAGTAAGATTTTTCCCTACCTTTCTGTCACACTTTAAGGGTCTCCTCCCTGCTGAATTCATGCTGCTTTGTGAAACTACACCAGCTATGCTGAAGAAATGAACTTGAGATTTTCCAGTTTATCATAGAACCAAAGTCATCAACCATGTTTTTCACTTATGAAAAAAACGTTTCCAGATACTTAGTGGTTAATTATTTTATGTAAAAAAATTGAAAAGGTACAGTTGAAATTCAAAGAAAAATATTGTATCAGAGGTAAAATGTAGATATTGCAGTCTCTAATATATCTGAAATGTGTTCTATCTTTATTTCAGTGTTCTGAAAGAGAATAACCCTGAACTTTTTGTGTGTGTGTGACTTTTTTATTAACTGAATTCTGACAATTTGACAAATGAGTAAAGTTTTGCTGGGCCAATTTTACATCTTACTAACCAATGAAAGATGTGACTGGTTTTCTTTGTTCACCTTTACTCTTAATATGTGTTTGGGCAGTAACTGATCACAGTTCTTATTTCTAAATGCTTTTTTAGTGTGACTGGAGGCAGGCACCTTTTTAGGGCAGTTGTTTCCTGAGACTAAGTGTTTCAAGCACTGAGCTATTGCTAGGGTTGGGTTGTTTTGGTTTGGGTTTTTTTCCTTCTTTTTCAAATTTCCCCTTGTTCTCAGAAACGTAAACTTCTTGCACATTTCCTTCAAGGGCAACATGACAAGATGACCATGGATACAAGCTTAGCAAAGGAAGATCTTCAGTACAGAAAATAAGCCAGTTCCTGATGGAATGTGCTTTGAAAAATTCATAAAACAAGTCTTGCTGCTTTTGTTAACATTCTTACAGCAGACCTGTGTGTTTTTAACCTGATCTTCTTACATGGTCTGGTATATGGAGAACAGTCAGCACTCTTTCATTATAAAGCTCTGCTGTATTGGAAGGAAAAGCCAAAGTATCCCTACTTTTCTCTAATTAAAAAAAACCAAACTCAGAAAAACAAACAAACAAAAAACAGATGAAGAAGTATCTCTGACTAGCCTGTTTTATTTCCACGTGGTTAACTGAAGGAGCTATAGACTGCACCATTCCCCAATCCTGTAGCACAGTTTGATATGCAAATATATGTAACTGGTAGGCTGGGATTCCATTTTTCTTCTTCTTTGATGTGGTAAGTTGCTTTTAGCTTAAATGGTATTATTTATTTGCTCAAAAGCCCCCAATTTCTGAATACTTAAGTGCATCACAGGGTGACATTTTTACTTCAGTGAAATGGAAGGAAACCTCAAACTGGGGCATTACTGGCTTGCATGCAAATCTCCATTATTCTTAGCATTTTTATGTGAGAACTAGAAAATAAAATTGGATATTTTGGAGCATTTCTTCTCTTTAATTAAAATTAGATGTTCAAATACTTCTAAGGATTTCAATTAAGTAAATTGAAATCTTACTATTGTATGTTCCTTTCCCTATTCACCTTTTAATTAGATATAAGCAGTGTTTACATACTTAATCATACCTTATTTTAGTAAGAGCATTGCAAGAGAATTTTTTTTTAATCACCACTTCTGCCACTTTAAAGCTTTTAAGTCCATCAGGTATTTAAAGTACCTAACTTGTTTTTTTTGTCTTTTAGTGTCCTACTAATATAACTAAATACCCAGCAGATGTTCATTTGCACCTTAAGGTGAATATGGATACAGAGCCAGAAAGGTAAGAGCCAGAATACAACTCTCTGTGCTTGGATTTCCCTTGCTTATGCAGAGAACTCACATAGCTTCCATTGCTTTCTTGTACTTTTCAGTCTCACAGCTGTTATTTCATCAGCAAAGGGATTTTTTCCTTCAAAGATTTACCCTGCTCAGTGTGGGTTTCTATTTTACAAATTATTTTGTAGGCTGTTGTATTCACAAATAAATACCGAGGTCTAAAAATATAGGTTAGCAATTAAAGAATTAAGAGTGTGGCTTATAGTTTCCTTTTAAGTCTTTCTCCCAGTATGTCTGAAAGCTTTTTTGTAGCACAGCCAAATTTGAAATAGCTCAGTAGTCCATTATAAGTAAAAAGCAAGAAATCTGAAAATGGAAAAACTCTGAACAGATTGCAATAGGTCAGACTGGCTATACCTGGAACTATTATGCAGATAACTGTGAGGCCACATCTTCCTCATCTCAGAGCAAACAAACGTGTTCAGAATTCTTTCTGAAGCGGGAGGAAGGAGGAGGAAAATATTTACAAATGTTGGCATATGAATTTCTGTGCCATTGGAAATTAATAGCTTGGTTTTTTCCTGATATTTTTCAAAATAATTGTAATTGGTGTTTGGAGCAGTGATTTCTCTCTCCAACAGATTGGGCACTCTTGGGTTTTGTTACAGCATTAACATGCCCTCACAACTGGTGATGTGGTGCCAAAGGATCAGGTCATTAGGTAGAAGCCATAGGTACTGAGACCTTTACAGCAACTTGAAACGGTTTGGGATTTCACTTCATTCCCTTGAAGCAACGGCACCATCACACATGTGGTTCAAAACTGACAGACCAGCCACTGATGTCCCTACCCATACAAGAGGGTTGCAACTAGATAATCCTTAAGGTCCCTTCCAACCCAAACCATTCTGTGGTTCCATGTGGTCCATACTTTCCCATGGAGTCCACGAACGGGACGTGCAGTTCAGCCTCCTTTGGACACCAGTTTACAACTCGCCAAACCTACTGTGTGCCTGACCTCATGTGTGGGCAGACAGAACAATCAAGGGTTTCCCTCAAAACTGCTGTACTACTCTCATCCAACTTATTAGTACAGACTCTCCGTGCCCTCCTTTGAGTTTGGCAGAGAGAGCTGGGTACGGGTTCTGAAGGAGCTGATTAAACAAGCAATGTGGGAATGGGTCAAAACTGAAGAACAAGAGTATCTCCTGGAATCCAGCAGTTTTGCCAGGCATAAGCTGGGAACTGAATGTTGGCTTTATAGCTGAAGTGGCTTTGACATAAAAGTTTTTCAATCTTCCTTTAAGAAAATTGGCCCACCAAAATCTCACTGTCACAGTCCTTCCCCTCCCCTACCAAGAGTGTGTGATGAATGCTTTAAGTTAAGGGCTTCATCTGATTTTTGTAAAGTCTCATAAATGTTCCATATGTCACTTTCCCTAAAATTATAATCTGTTATCTCACTCAAGTGGAATAATAATGCATTGGAAAAACTAAATTTATCCCAGGTGCCCCAGCAGGTTGATTCTTCATTATGTGTTAATTGTTTATGGCATTTTTCCATGAAGCATCTGCCAGTTATAGTGAGCAGAGCTTCCAGAAATGATATATTAATTTTAAGCATAGACACTAACAGTAGATAAAGTGTTGATTTTTGTTTAATCTTTTTTTACTTACTTTGAGTGTATAATTTAGCTCGGAATAATTATTATTTTAAGCAAGACTACAAAATATTTTGATTTATAGAGCAGCATAAAAATAAGATTTTATTGAAGGTCTAACTTAGTGGGATGTTTTTATTTCTGAAGTAGTGAGCCTTCACTATATTAAGGGTAAGGCAATGACAAGTATCAGCTGAGATACTAAGCTAGTATTTTTATATATAAACAGTCATATAATACTATTATATATATATTATATATACTATTATATACTACTGTATACCTTAATACTATAAAATATTAAGGTTTAGGAATAGGATTAAGTTCAATTGGTGTTTTTAGGCAGGATATAATTCGGTATTTCAATTTCTGTTTCAAGCTAAAAGAAATTGTGAAAAAATCAAAGCATGATAATAATTTAAATTATGTTCAGTTTTTTGAGCTGTGCTCTTCAGCACCATCACCACTGTGGATTTGAACAAACTTGGTTGAGGTGACTGTGTGTGTGCCTTCATATCGTCCCATGAATTTAAATGGTCGGTTACAGTATGTTTTATAAATACACAAAGGGATAATAGTAAGTTAAAATTGTTTTGGAAACATAGAAATAATTGAGGTTTACTACGTTTCTGAGTCCCTTTGGGATCTATCTTTGGACTATATCTAAATAGTGGTCTGTGCAAGCTCTTTATGCCCTCAGACTGAGTGTGTCTTTGGCTGTGTCTTAACTCCATCTCACTTAAGATTTGAGTGTGCAGGGTTGGAGGAAACAGCCACACAGTTTGTCCTGATTTGTCCAATTATATGACCAGAAGAACAGCAGGTCAAGGCAAGATATCTGTGTGTCTCTGCTTTCCTTGGGGTTAGAGCTCGTGCTAAAGTAGTATGTGTCTGAGTGTTGTTGCCATAGCAAAAAAGTCTACTTTGCTAATGCGCTAGCCAAAACTGTATTATTTTCATCCTATGACTAAAAATGTTATACCTGTATTAAATAATGACATTATAGCAGGTAGATTTATGATGCATATTAAAACTGGGTTTTAAATTATGTAAGGAACAAAAGGAACAGAGGGTTCAGGACTGTAACTTCAGTGTTGTTCTAACTACTTTCCAAAAAATAGGTGATACCATTTTTTGTGTAATCCAACATACATATGTATGTAAAGGTACATAAAATAAAATTTAAGAAAGTTTTTTATAAATAACTTGAAAAGTTTTCTGATGAAAAGATTATTATGGTGTTACTTAGCAAATATTCAAATTCAGTTCCTGATGGTGTAATTGAAGCATGTTGTATTTTCCAGTACTATATTTCTTACACATCTTTCATGTTCATTATCAACTTCTGCAGTGAACCTTGTTTATATTGCAGAATTTATAAGCAAGATTTGCTGTTTAAATGACCCAAATAATCAGGAAACCGATTATATGAAACATGTTAAAGATGATGGGAAGAAAAAGCAGAATGCAGTATTCCCCCTTCATAAAGCTCTACATGTTCTTTTTGATAAATGTGTTTTTGTGTTGAATGTGATTCAACCTGTGATGAATATGTCAGTATTTTCATCACACATGGCCAATTTCCCTTGAAAGTCAGGAAAGCAATGTAGTTTTCTCTAACAAATATTTTTGTCTTGTAAAATCTTTTTTTGCCACATGAATGCAATCCAAACACGTGAATTAGAGACATTTAAAAGAAAACGGGCATTCAGTGGACAGGTGTTAACAGTTTTCATACTGTCTGAATAGAAGAAGAAAGTCTCTGCATTACAAGATAACAAAGACCTCAAGATTTTCAAATACTCAGCTGCTGAAACTCAACATGAAATCTTGGGAAGGCACCCGTGACAGACAGATCAGTTTTCTTTTTCCGATTTGCAATATCATTAAATGCATGTGATTTTATCCAGTTTGTTCCTGACTTCTGTGTGTTTGTATTTGATACTCACATTAATCATCAAGTTTGGCTTTTCACAGTCTGCTTGAAAAGAATTTGATAGATATCCAGAGAATATATTTATGCAAAACCCTCCCTGACTCTGTTTCCAGTTAATGCAGTTTTGTTGTGCTTCTCAGGAACCAGACAAAGAACTATCATAACCAAAGAGAATCAGCTGTGGGAATATAGAAATTATCAAGATGGGCTGCTTGGGATAGATCACAGAGCAATCATCTCTCAGATAATGAAGCTATGTTTTAATTCAGATTTCCCAGAATGGCTGAGAGGATTTCTAGGCTAGAACTTGATTGTGGGGAGCACTCTACGCTTCTAGATTCCTGTTTTTGTAAGTTTTTATAGGAAAAATGCTAAGGATCTTGTAATTTGTACCTCACCTTGTCTGTTCAGGTGAAAATACCCTATATAACATTAGGACTTATAGGAGGGGCTATGATGGTAGGAATTATGCCCATGCCTGTGGCAGTGATGGGAAGTCGAGGGAATCGTTTTTCTCTGCAATAGTCCAATTAGTTGCTTTGGAAGGGAGATTCTTAAAAGTAGTATTACTTTTATTGGTTAATTAGACTGTTTGCTTGCTATCAAATTGGAGGGTTTATTAGCAAATATTTGCTGTCAAATCCTCACTCTGAGTTTAATACCTCACAGGACTTGGGAGCTTTAGGAGGAGTCCGACACGTAATGTGAAACTAATGGTCTCTGATGGTTTGATACTCTTCTGTTATTTTGCCAGTGTATTTATTTATTTCTCTAAGCAAGTGAGCAATTTAGAAACATTGTAGGAAAGTCTTTTGTCCACCATTAAAACCACAATGTGTAGTGATAACAAAGCCATGGGCATAGAGGAAGTTTCCAGAAGCTCCACACAGAAGCCACACCCATAGCCAACCCCCCTCTCCCGAAACCTTGCCAAGCAAACTCAGTGAACTGAGGGAGGAAACTTTCTGCTATCAAAAAGCCTTTATTTTGCCAGAAGTGTTTTTAGCCCAATTAATTTGAGAGATGTTTTTATTTTGCTTTTAATATTGACTTTGTCTACTTATGAAGTAATTTTATTTTCCAGACAGTGCTGTGGACAGTAGTGATTGAGTCTATCTGAGCACTCTCTTGACTTCTTGTTTAAAAAAACTTCATTCCTTGGAGGACATGGTTTAAAATAGATTTAATAGGCTGAAGTCTTGTTGAAAGAGCTGGATTCCTCTTCCATGAGCATTTGCAAGGCAGCTACAAAGACTTCAGAAGTAATAGCACTTTTTTTAATCCATTTACCAATATAGTATCTAGATCCAGTTGCTAATGATTTTGTGTGTGTCAAAACTATTTCTTTTTCAGGTTTTGTGTTGTTGGGTTTTTTTAATGTTTACCTTGTGTTTTGAAAAGTACGTGATTAGCCTTGGCTTGTTTTCAGATTCTCTATATTACTCTCGCATAAGAATCAACCATTTCCATTCTCTGATTTTGGTCAGTATTTCCAGTTGTTGTTTGACGTTGTTTGCTGTATATACACTTTTTGGCTATCATATAATGTAACAGTGACAATAGATTCTGAATAGGAATAAGTGGTGACAAGATTTTGCAGAATTTATAGTACAATGGGAAATGATCTCTGCTAATCGTGAAGGACCACACTCCAAACAGTTTTGTTCACCGGGGTGAACAGATTACAGTCTTGTGGTGGCTGGAGCTATTTATTATTTTAACATATTTCCATCATAGTACTGGTCTCCTGCTGTTGAGCCAACAGACCCAACTGAGGACTCCCTATATTTTTTACATTTAAAGTAAATTCAGTAGGAAGACAACGGAAATGTTTCTGCAATTGTCTATGAAAAACCATCGGTTAGTAGACCATATCCTTACAAAAAATACTCTTCAAAATTAAAGAGACTTGAACGTTTAAGCCTATGAAAAACATGTTTTAAAGAAGCGTTACAGAATTTACGGAATACATCCCTTATGTGCTTGAAATCGCTCTTTGACATTTTTTAGCTAAAAATATCAAAATCTCCATCTCTCTGAATGGAGTTTGTTATATAGTGCAAATCAATGCATTTTTACACATCACTACATCATTCTGCACTCAATGCTCTGAGGTTTCAGAAGCCATTTTTTATCAGCGCTCATAGGAATTAAATGAAGTTTCAGGTACAAAAAGTAGTTCTTCATATGGGTGTATCTTTTTTCAAGTTGCGAATACAATTATCCTTTCTGCATCAAGAATACCCATCTGCACAGATACCCTGTGCAGATGTCAAGGCAACATCATTTCACATCAATTTAATGCAATGTATTTGTCCTAAATTTCATGTTATTTGTTCAACCCATCTTTGTTTAAGCGAAGAACCCCTCTGTGTAAAGACACAATTTGAACATTGAATTTTATCAGCAATGCAATTTCTGTATGGCAAAACCACTGATTTGGGTAGTAATATATTAAGAATAGGAATTGCAACCCTCACCCACTTGAAGTTTTAAAAAAGAAGTCTTTTTGTAATTACTAATTCAGTAACCTCAAATTTACACTTCATTGTTAATTTAAGCAGTGTTTTCTTTCCCTGTACTGCATTTGTCCACATACAAATAAATATCAAATAATATCAATTTTCAGGGAGTTACATCCTGCTTGGCATTTTCTGGTAAACCTTCTCTGTTTAATCAGGTGCATTTTACTATTAACTCACCATAATTTTATAAGCACTTCATATTTAACTTCACCGGCCACCAATTTAATATTTGAGGTTTTTACTTCATATTTTACTATTTCTACAAAAAAAGTTCAACTTTTTCATTTCTAGTATTGCTATTTTATGCTGGAACAATGCTGATTTTCAGGGTCTGCTGGGTTAACACCAAGAAAAAGAGAGTGATGCACTGACTAACTTGTACCGTGTTCAGTGGATCTGAGGCACGGAACAGAACCAGTAAACAAAACTCCATTTTACCAATTTTCAACCCCTCATCACAATTCAGTTCTGAGGAAGATATTCTGTCTGAAATGTTGACAGGAATTGAACAGATCATTAGATAAAGGAAGAAAAAAAGTTGGTAAACCAACGCTGCCTGTTGCTCAGCAGTGATTTGTTCTTCATTTGTTTTCATAATTGATTAACACATTCAAACATGGTAAACTAAAAAAAAATACCTGCCATCTTAAAAGACTGTATACAATATTGTCCTTGCTGAGATTTCTGAAATCAGCATCCCCAATGCTTCCCTTCACGATCTAACCCAGGGAACTTGGAGATTCTCTTTTTTCCCAACTTGTGCAGACATTCTGTTATGGTTTTGTATCCATTTTTCTATTTCTTTTCTTGCATGGTACATTGGTTCTGTCTCATTTCTGAGCCATTCTATGGTGTGCTATCCATTATTTCCATGGAGTCTTAGTTACTCTGTCAGAAATCAGATCCTTTTCAGAATGTTATGCCTAGCTGTAAAATGTTGATAGGTATTTCTAGATTCTTGCATTCATACATTAGTTAAAGCCAGGTCCACGGGGTATTTTGTGACTGGGAGACAGATATTGAAAACAGGCTGCTGGACAGTAATCAAACACTTCGCTTTCTTTCCTGTCTGTTCAAATAACGAGCAAAAAGCAACATATCATATTGTCTACTAAGCAAAATGCACAATAGTCCCAGCCTGTGAAGTGAAGCCTCACAATGGGTTTCTCTTAAAAGAGAACCTGTACCTGAGCTACAGAATATGTTTTCTGCCATCAGATAGGAATTCAAAACTCCTACCGAGAATACAGGTTATTTAAAAAAGACACCTTACAAAAAATGAAAACATCCAGAAGTCACAATGATGTTACAACTCTAAAGCAAGAAAGAGTTCATATATTTCATATGATTTTGAATAAAATGCAGTATAGATGATAACACAGTAAACTTGTTCCTGAGCATAGGGGAAGAACTACAATATATTTCCAGTAATCAGTTAAGCTCTTGAGGTATAAAGCAATATGTTGAACAAAGAGAAGGCTATTTTATACAACATAAATAGAAACTTTAAATATAATCTACTCTTCAAACTACCTGATGTAGTAAGTGTAGCATGTAGGCTTGGTGGTCAGCAGAGAGAGATAAGAACTGAAGCTGTATTCCTCCGAATAAATAGCTGTTGCTTTAGTTAACTTGAACATCATGGGTGAAAAGCTGTAAAATAAGCTTTCTGTATTAACACCCTGGACTCTTTATAAAGCAGAGCCTGTGAATCCTCAGAAAAAACTTAATTATTGTTTCTGCAGTGTGAGGGCTTTTTTGCAAGTTTGGTTTGGTTTGGGTTTTTTCCATAGGCAAAGGTCACAGCAGGATTTTCATTAAATACTGAGAATAGAAGAGAAATCATAAGTGAGTGGACTAAAGATCCTAAGATGTTTCAAGAGGTGTTAAAAGTGTTTTGAGTGGCCTTTGCTACATCCTGTAGCTGCTTTTTAATTCTTCCAACCTTTTTTTCTCTAACCTCTTTGGTTTCAGTGCATGAGCTAATACAAGTGTTTATGTATTTCTTATTTTTTTAGAGCATTTTAAGTCCCCTAATAGTCTAAATAACTGATATAATAGTATATTAAATTTTCCCTTAAATACCTTTATATGTGAATATATTACATATTTATATACATTATATATATTAAAATCCATATATTTGTGTAATTTGCTATTTATGGAGTGCAGCTATCTCCAGGAGTGCTGGAATTTCAGGGTGGATGAAGACTCTGGCACTGGAAATACCTACCAACTCTTAAGAGCTTCCAAAAACACACCTTGTAATCTTCTCATGTTATCAGCACAGTTAGACAGTGCTGTCATTTTTAACTGTGCTTTCAGAGAACACCTTTGTTTGCTGAAGCAAAAATAATCTTTCTTGGGTTTTTGGATTGTCCACAGGAGAAGCTGGATCCCATGGCAGCTCAGATTAGCTTTAGTTTACACAATGCAGTGTAAATGTTGATCCACAAACAGTCATCCCCAGCCATTTGCATGTTCCTCTTCATCTGCAACTGAATATCTTGATCAGAACATTTTAAATTGCTGCCTTTCTGTTCCAGTTTGCTGGAAGGGAGTGGTGATAGTCTTTGCTGTTTAAGATGGATGGTTCACTTGTTGTTCACAGGAGGAGAAAAAATTTCCAATCATTCTGCACCACTGGAGTCTGGCATGAGCTGCTGAGAAAAAGGAGGATAAATGCCATCAGAAAAAAAGCAGATGTGAGGGTGCTTTCCAGTGTAGAAACTTACTAAAACAGGTGGCTAAAATGCTCAAAATGACAACCTGAAATTTATATGCCTTATAATTTACCTTATTTTAAATACCTATTATGAATAATTTAGCACAACTGACAAATATTATTTTTTCCAAACCCCTTACATATTGAAGTCATTCAGTCATAACAGTCTCAAGGTAAGCAATTTGTTATTTTAGTATCATTATGGGATTTTTTTTTCACTGTTTGGAGAAGTGCTCTTTGTGATCATATGTTAAGTATTGCCATGAGGTGATTGAATTAGTTGCTGCCATAAAAAAAAAAAAAAAAAGTCCAGGGAAACAAACTTTTCTCATCTTCCATGCTTTTCATGGAGAAAGCTCTGAGGATGTGGGTGAGTGGTTTGGGCAAAAATAAAGCAGAATTTATGTCAAATGTCAGGGTTTAATCTGGCTTTAATCTGTACTTTCTCACTCTACCCACAATTTTGTAAGTGACTTGTAAAAGCTGTATCTGTTTTCTATGGATGAAGTTGTTTGCTGCAGAGGAGAAGGAAGGGAGCAATAATTTTTACCTCTTTTATTAAAGTGCTTACTACTCCTCTCTTGATAAGACATGATTATGAATATTTTGTATAATTCACCAGTTCAGTCCAAGGATTAAATCACGATCCAAACAGACTGTATGTGGGAGAAGCATTTTAATTACCTGAAAACACAACTCAGGGCTTCCATACCCTCTGTCACTGTGGGACAGCACTTTCTTAATCATCCTCCTCCTTCCCTTCATGGACTTGAAGTTGCACTTCTGCAGCCTGATTTACGACGAAATACTTCACAGTTTGCTGTGTCTCAAGCAGAAGAGGAAAGCCTTGGATCTGGGGTTAGTGTCTTCCCAAAGGGTATCAAGATGTGTGTCTGTCTGGGAGGTAAACCTCCAAATAACTAAATCTGATTTTGCTATTTCTTTCCAGTTTTCATTGTTCTAGTGAATGCAGTGATTGTTTCTAATTCTATGTCAAAGTCTGCTACCACGTGCTGTTGCTAAGAAACAGGGCTGTTGTAAGTGACTAAAATAAAAGAACAAATTTCTTTTGAATTCACTATAAAAAACCAATGGTTATCTTTGTGATATCAGGGGTTTCTCTTCCTGAATTACCCCAGTCAGATATTTAGCTTACATTTTATGTGTTCTTGGTATAACAGCAGATGAAGTCTATAATGTTGAGTGTTTGGAAGAAGGGCTCAGGTGAATGCATTTGAAGGATCCCTCCAGCTGAAAAGCCCATGGACACCCTTTAAAGAGTTTATAGCTCTGCTGAGGAAACAAAGTCTTGTGTGGAAGTTACAGAGTGGTAGAACTCTGTCAATAACTGATCCTTCTGGTTTCTTAGCTGAAGCAAAATAAGAGAAAATAGTCCAAAATGATCTGAACCTTGAGAAGGGTGGAGAAGATGACACTGAACACACAAAAAAATATTTTGGCTCGAGTGTAATGATGTGATCTTTATTTTTTCCAAATTAAAAGAGAAACTTCGTGTCACAACAAAATAACAACAACAAAAAAATCGGCACACAGTGAAAAGATAAGAAATATGTTTTTCTAGGTAAATTTCCTTGACAGATTTGTCATTAATTAGCAAAGAAAAAAATTGTTTAGCATGAAATTAATTTCTAATTAAATAAGTACTACCATGAAACATCATCTGAATAAGGGAGAGGGCCTAGTTTTAAGACATCTTCCAAATGCTCACACTCAAATCCTCAGGTTATGACTTAGTGTGTGGTTGGTAGCAATGCTTTTTGGAGCCAAAAATGATGTCAGTGATTTCTACAGAAAGCTTGATGACAGAATTCCATAGTATTTTTCCAAGCCATAGATGATAAATTACACTATTCACATATTAATGGAATTTTGTAGCCTTGGTATAAAGTATTTTTGAAAGCTTTTTTGCTTTAATTTCTGTTTGACTTTGAGTGAGCCTGAACTGTCAGTAGTGAAATAGGATAGAGTATGTACAGATGAAACTAATTAAATACTACCTGTTGCTCTTGAATTTGAAGCCCTGATTTGAATTGCTGTCTCAACTTTGATTATTAAAATACCTATGGTAGTTCTCACCCCACATTACCTCTGAGTGTTACTAATTAGGTGTCAGGATGTCAGTGATTAATGTAAAATTGTGAATAAATTACAAATAAAAGCCATGCACATGTATAGCGCCATTTAACTATTTAAAATGCTCTGCAGCACAAAGTACACTGGTGATAACCATTTTTGACCTTTGAGTTGGAGTTTCATTTGCCTGGAATTTCACTGATTGATTGATTAGATGATAATAGTCAAGTCAGAGTCACAACTGCAAAACTCATTTGTCACAACAGCACAAAGGACAATCTCCATTTGTTATTACTCAACAGATTTGATCTACTTCTTTGTCCTGGGACTATTTGTCATTCATAATTTACATAATGGAGGAAAATATAATTAAGGCTGTAGTCCTAAATAGTGATTACGACTTAATCGTGATGAACACAAACAGGTAAATAATAGAAATAGCTCTTGGAAAATTATGCATTCTGCTTAAATGTTCCTACCTACTTTTCTGTGGTTTTTTTTGGTTTTTCCTTTTCTTTTTCCATAGGAATAAGGTTACAGGCATTGAATTATACATGATGAGATATGGACAGAACACAATTGTAATCAGTCCTGGTATATCTGAAGTTGGAATAACATAGGGGGAGAAACTATCACCAGTGCTGAGATAGATGCATCCTTGGGCTTTTTGAATGTCCTGCAGTGTTCTTGATCTGCATCCAAGTGCAGTGCAAGTGACTGAAGCCCAGACAAAATGGTGATTAATAACTGCAGGTCACAGAATCCAGTCAGAGCTGTGTGTTCCTGTGCTACTTTTGCTAGGTACTACTGATGTCTTTCTGTCTACTTAGCTGTTCTTCTGTAACTTTAGGGAGAAACCTGATGTCATAAAGGTTTTGAGAGCTTTCCCCTGAACTGGTGACTGTGGTCTCCACTTTGTCTCATTTATTCTTTATCAGAGCCATTGTGATTTTTTTCTTCTTGTGAGTTGTGTTTCAGGTATTTTGAGAAAAGGGGAGATTTGCTAGGAGACCTACCTAAAGTGTTTTGATGCTTCCATTCCTTTGAACGAAGGATTAAATGAAACCCAAACTAACAATAAAAACATCTTGCTTCCCCAAACTCAGGAAATAAAAAGCAATGCTTCCAAAATATGCATGCTCTCCATACCCCAGCTGCTCTGTAAAATCTCTTTTTGTGTGTTGCAGTTTCCCTGTTTCTACCCAAATATCAATTTCCCGGAGCAGATGCAGGGCTCTCAGGATCTGTGCCTTATGGCTGCTCTGCCATCTAGACTGCCTATGCACTGCAGGATCTGGGAACCTAGCCCAGAACTTCCAGGCTTCCAACTCTGCAGCAGGGAAGCCCCAAGAGTCTTGGATTCAACCCACAGTTTCAAGGTTTACAGGTTTTGTAATGCCAGCAGAGTAATGGATGGAGCTCTTGGCCTCCTGGTTCCAGAATGGGGAACTTGCCGAACTAGGACTAGATCAAGGGAGGACAGCACAGGAGCACCTCAGGGTGGGGAAGCCATGGCATGCATATCAGCCCTCTCACGCATGATGTGATGATGTGAGCTAGTGAAAACCTCGGTATGAGGTGTTGAATGTCTGTTGCCTGAATTCAACTCCACTCTGGATGCCCAACAGCTTCTGTAGTTCTGTCCTTCAGTGTCCTGCAGTCTCATGGCAGGGCTGCTGTGCAGCAGACTGGTTGCATAAGTCCAAGTCTCTGCATCATCTTGACCAGTGCTGTGATCTGTGGGTGCTACAGCTCCCTTGAAATCCAAAAATGGGGCACTGGAGATGTAGAAGAGGCCATGTGTTCTCTAATACAGTCAGGAGTCTCCACCTCATTTACAGGTATAATTTTTTATAAAGCTGCTTTTAGTCAGATTCATGTGGGATCACTGCTGGAGAATCATAGTTCTTTTGTTAGAACAAAGAGCTCTCGGCACCACAAAACCCTTCCCAGTTACCAGATCCAGGATTATTGAAACATCTGGTCATTCAACAGAGCTATAGAGAGATTTGAAATAAGTAACAGAAATAAATTGAAATAAATTTTCATTACAGGTCTGTCTGAAACTTTAAAGTCCAAGATGAATGGATTTAATTAGCTCTGGACACTTTGGTTTTCCTATAACTCAAATGTGTCAACTTTACAACACGCAGGCCCTTGAGCCATCATTTGAAGTGAGTCATCTTTATTTTACAGTGTTTAAACTGGGCATATATTCTGGGTTTTGTGATACTCTGTAAAATCTGACAAATTGTGACTGGGGGCTTTATTTTCATACCTGTAAATAAACAAAGAATTGTTTTACGGCATTCCAATAAGTCTATTTTATGATCAGTCATGAAAAAGCTCAGAGAACCATTTTTAGAAAAGGCAGTGGATCTGCATTATTATGCTTTCAGTTAAGGTAATGGGAATTCAATAGAGTCCTCTCTGGATGTATCCTACCAGTGGTGCAATGACGATCAATTTGATAGGCTTTAATTACTTTAGTGCTCATCTGGAGAATTTTTTATTTTTATTTTTATTGTGAATCATGTATTACAGATCTAGCACAGAGATGCAAACCCAGATATCTTTCCTCTGTCACTCTTTTAAATAGAGATACAGCACAGAAGTGCATCCAGCAGCGTGGAGTGTGGAAGAAGAAACATGACATTACTGGAAACTTTGAGTTCAGGTCATGCCCACTTTGGATCATTTACTTTTTCTTCCTCCAGGATTATGTTATAAGCTCTTTCCTTTAAGAGGACAAGGCTTGCAACAGATTTCAGTATTGATGTGTCCCTGAAAATGCATGAAACAAATGAAGACATCAGTCAGGGGCCAATTACATCACACACTATCAAGTTATACTAAAAAGACCCAAGCTTCCCATTCAGAAATGACAGTAGAATCACACTTGTGAGAATATTTGAGTTGTTTTATAAAAGATTGTTCAGAAAAAGACAAGATAAATTGCTGGTTTTATATAGCCATATAGACAAATTAAAGCAATAGATTCTAGGGTGCTGAAAAATTGTCCCTGCTCTTTGGCTTCTGTCCACATATATTCTTCGAGACCTTGTTTGTATTGGGCATTTGCTTCCATTTCAGTCAAGGACAAGCTGCTGTCAGAATAGATAATCTGTTGTAAATGCCAGCCCATGTAGCATGTCCCATTCTCATGGTCTGTCCTCCTCACTGTGGGTCCAGGGAGCAGAACCAAGTGCCAGTCCAAGCAGCAAACTTCATTGCCTATGCTAAGACTGGGTCAGTGTGAGGTTCTGAGCTGGGTGAAAATGTTGCTGCTTGTCACTGCTCTGTCTTTGCTCTCTGGGAACGGGTCTCCCCTTCTCTCCTGTTCATCTCTGCTGGTGCAGCAGCATGTGTGGCTGGACTGCTCCCCAGCTGGGACACACACAGCGGATAAGTTTGGAGGAGTGAGGGCAATGAGACGCTGGGGTGGTTGGTAGGCTCAGCTGCAGGTGGGACTGCTTGTCTAACCTGGCCTAACACTGCCTGGTTGCTGCTGTCTGTGGAGCCTGGTGATATTCTGGCTAATAAAGGCTTTGCAGAGGCAGCAAAGAAACCTGTTGCCACTGCCTGCATCAGAATTTTAAAGAATGAAAGACTGCGAGGAAATAATGTTATGATTCTGGGATGGTATCTCTTATGTGTTTGCAGAGCAGAATGCCAAGCTTCTGAAAAGGACACTTTCATCATCTTTATTAAGGACTAACATATTCAAAGTCATGAGTTTTTGCAGAAGTTTCCCATAGAAGAATTCATTTTGCCACATTTATTCTTTTCAGTGTTAATCTGATTCTTTCCTCATTGCCAAAAAGCCTGAATAACAGCTTGAAATGCTGGAACCACAGACCAGCTAACTTTGAGGAGATATAAAATGTTTTAATTCTCCTGGTTCAGATATATAATACAAGCTTCCCTGGGGGAGTATTTTTCCTTGTTAACTCATTTATAAGGTAACTGAAGCTACAGGTGTTCAGCTTTAATAAGGCATTAGTGAACAATTATATAAGACACTAAAAATAAATCTGAAGTCTTTCCGTGAAGGAAATCAACACTGAGTGAAAAAAATATTTAACAGCAAAGCTGCACAACTGAATAAGGGTGAAGATTTTTAGAAATGAGAATTGTTGGATAACATCTTTAATACATATAGAAAGGATGTTGAAAGAAGAAAGGAAGGGCTGTATATTTTTATGTGCAAGATATGAAAAGACACCAATAATATAAAAAAGAAGAACTGGTGCTAACACTACTGATAAAATCATTTTCTGCTTGAATTAAAGTGTTCTTTAAAATATTGTTTTAAAATAGTGCAGAGCCAGCTTTCCACTAACAGGCAATGCTGTATTCTCTTGATTTATGAAATCTCATTTCAATTGCAAACCACTGACTCTTCTGTGTTTGTGCCTGAGCTCTGGATAATGCTGCAGACAGCTCAACCAGCAGCATTGCTAAGAGAAAGAGAAAATTAGATGTATTAAACCTGAAGAATCAGTGACATTCAAATAACAGTTTTGCTCTTGTATCTCTCATCTGTAAGAAGGAATTCCTAATAAAAATTCTAATGTGTCTTAGCCTTGGAAACCATGATCTGTTCTATTAACCTTAACAGAACAGATTTAGAACAGAGGTTCTGACACTTTCTTAATTATAAGGAGATATCTGGTGAAGTGCTGTTCCCATTTGTCTTCATCTGAACTTACCTTCTTCCCCTTTACAGTTACATCAGATTCCCTCTCAGTTTCAATGTGAAATGGTAAGTTAGACCAATGCTCATCTCTCATAGGAAATTCCTTTTAGGATTTGCTTCCGAGTGATATGAAGTTGAGATGGAGGGAGGTGGGAACTTAAACAGTTTAGCGTCACAGGAGTGCAGGTCCTTCTACGTTCAGCTCAACTTGTCTTCCTAAGCCACTAACTGTGTTTGTAAAGTCATCCGTAAACACCACTCCTCAGGCCTCATAAGATGCTGCACCTCAGCAACTTATTCATGGGGATATAGCCAGGTAACAAAGCCAGTGTAAGTGGCTTATCACTTATCTTTATGATGTTCTCGGGCAAAATTAAGGACTGTATAACTGAGGCACGAATTGTGCAAGGAGGCTGAGACACTTAACTCTGTACACGGCTTTGAAAGCACAGGAATGAGTCTCTGCAACGAGTCAGTGCACAGCATTGTCCAGAGTCCTGAATACAGCCCGCAGCTGGGAAATACCTCTGCAGCACTCCCAACAAAAGGGCTTTGTGATCATCTCACAATAGAAAGCACTGTAGTTTCAGATGAGTGCACAAGTGCAATATTTGCTCTGTTTCGTAGTCATTCCCAGCAAAATAGAGAAAAAATGGTTATCTTTGTAGATCTGTGAGAAGTGCTATTTGAAGTAATGTTTGTCTATTCTTACAATAGATACAAGATATGGTCCAAACCCTGCAATTATTAATTGGAGTAAATGATGATATATTTTTATGTATTCTTATGTATTTATTTTTATGTATTTTTACTTTTTTTTAACATTGTATGTGTTTCAATGCAGGTATTTATTTTATCCCTCTATATTGATGTACATATAAGTTGACAAAAATATAATATACATGTGTTTACAAACTCACAGAAGTTTCTCTTTCTGATTTTGCAGGAGATGCATCTACCTCTTGTTAACACTAGAGACTGTATGGTAATAAATTTTTTTTCCTTTTAAAAAATGTTTCAGATTGGAATTGGGCCACATTTTTTTTACATAAGGTCTTTCAGAGACAGTCAAACTTTATAAGTATTTGGTGGCTATACTAGTCTCTTTTTTATAAGGTAGGAATAACTGATTCCTTTGAAAGCTGACTGTGGTTTTGTTCTTGCTAGTTAATTTAAAAGCTAAAGTTTCAAAATTAAGGAAATATTACTCTAGGGTATTCCTTGAAAATCTCATTTTTAATGCTATTTCTATATATGCAGTTTCATTACAGAAATAGAATATATGGGGTTTTTTCCTCTGTAGTTTCCTGAAAGTTCATTAAATGCTTATATATCTTCTAGGGGTATTAATAGCTTTGTACTACCACCTGTAAGTCATAGCCAAACTCAGAAAAATCAAGCAACATGAAATAAGTGTGAGAAGCTGAGGGTAGCTTTAGATACACAAGTATTTTTAAACGATAACTGAGGTTTGAAGGAATATCGAGAATAATTACATTACACAGGGAACAGAAAAGCAATCTGGTAGCTGTTAATTATGTCATGATCCCCTCCTCTTCTGTTAAGCCTGGAATTCTGGGGAATTCAGCTTTATTTTTCTGTGGGTTTATTTGTTTCTTCATTAACATAAAATCTTGACTGTTTCTGCTGTGTGGGAGGAGGGTCTTAAACCCACACTCCCCATTGAGAACCTGAAGTACCTGTGTTTGGCGGATTTATACCTGAATATATTTTTCCACTGGATGTTAATGTTTAATATATGTTATTTCTGTTTGTTCTTTCATTTTCATTAGGTTTATATGTATTAATTTATATCACAAAGTATATCTCAAGTATATGCATTTTGTGGTAGTACTATGTGACAATTCTGAGCAGATCCTTAAATTTTTTACTTCCTTTCTTCTGTGTCTCTGCTTACTGCAATTAGACCTTTCTGTAGCTAATGAAACACATGTGATTTGTTTGTTTATGCCTGAGGACTGAATTTCTTACTGAATAATGCAAAAACATGCAAGGACAAGTATAGAAAACGGAAAAAAGAATGTATGCATAGAGGATACAAAGTCAATTGAAAGCGTTGTTAAAGACTCTGGATCTACCTGCTCAGTGCAGGTGGAAACATGTTTATGTTACTACTTGTGTGAGTAGAAATTCCCCAGAGTCTGTGCTGGAATTCATAATGTTATTTGACAAAAAATTAGCAACTCATAAGAATTTTACCTTAAATGGAATTAAAAACAGCATGAAAATAGTTGAGATGTTGATGGGCTTATATTGTTAAGATATGACTATTCTTTTTCCTGTCCTATGCTGTGCTGGCAGATTCTGAGCAAAGTGGTGTCTACATCCATGCGGAAAAGACAGCAAATGAACATCCAAGTCTCACTTTTAACTATGTTAATATTTAGGCTACAAAAGAAATATATTGCTAAAATCTGTTCTATGAAATTTCGAAGCAGGTTCTTGTTTAAGAAAAGGCTGATATAATTGTACCCAAGATGAAGAATTTGATTTTTTTTTCCCTGACACATCTAGTCACTACTAGTCATAGAATTATAGATCATCCAGTTCCAGAGGACACCTTTCACTAGACCACGTTGCCCAAAGCCTTATCCAAACAGGCCTTGGACACTTCCAGGGATTGGGCAACCACAGCTTCTCTGGGCAACCTGTGCCAGGGCCTCACCACCCTCACAGTCTAAAACTAGTTCACATACAAAAGTAGTAATTTTCTTTTCAAAACAATAATTTTTTTCAAGCAGAAGATGAAGGGAAATCCAGTTTGTTTAATTATAAAGTATCAACATGCTGCAGACTTATGTTAGTGGATTAGATTTTCTCCCAGAAATAACTTTAGCGGAATTGCATCATAAGTGAATGTGGTCCAGTTAATTTTATAATTATATTTATGAAGAAGTGCAGAACTAGGGAAGAATGAAGTCTTATATCCATCATGTATAAAAAATTCTGCCTTTGATGTTTCTTTGAGAAACTGCTCTGATTTTTATAGCAACATAGTGGGTGCAGAGGTTGCATTTTCTTTATCCACAACACCTGCTTTTCTGTGGCATCTGCAGTGATGTGCAGTGTCAATACTGTTTTGCTCATAAACTTTGACAGATTCTGTGTATAACCTCTGATCCTGCAGGCAGACTTCAGCTCTGCTGTCCATGTTGTGGAATTAATGCCACACAGCTTGAAAATTTGCCTTGAGCGTGTCCTTGTAATATTTGATGGGCCTATCTCTCAGTTATTCTCTGTATTTTAAATGGGCATATAGAGGCAGCCCTGAGCAGTATTTATCCAACATATGCATGGAGTGCCCACACCAGCACAACTAAGCTCAAAGGATCACTAGTTCAGTGCTTAATATTTTACTGGGAGTTTAATTTTACATGGGCTGTAATATCAGCCAAGTACCCTCTATGGGAATTGTTTTGTTCAGATAATCAACCAGCAGAAATTAACTCAAAGTTATTGTGCCTGCTTAAGGATACAGTGATTTTCTTGCAGTAAGGAATCCAGCCAAGTTCTGGAGTACAACATAGCTCACGTGCATTTAGCAGAGTGCCTTTGTAAACTATCCTGAAGTCTCCATTCTCTTATGCAGCACCTTGTTACACATTTACAAGAAAAAAAATAAAAATCAGTGCTTTAGACTTTACAAATGCAAACTTATTTTCTATATTTGAAGCCACTTCAACTGATGTGTATTCATCCCCAAAACACCTAATGAAAATGAAAAACAAAAAAAAACAGCTACTGATCACGGGATCTGATGAGTAGAGTTTTTCCCTAAGAAAGTATGATTAAAAACAATGCACACTGGACACAGGAGGCAATAACTGTGAAGAGATATTAATGTTGTCTGTAAAGAAAAGGTCAGTGGCTCTTTAACACCAGTTTTCCTAGAGGAATAGAAATCCTGCCTTGCAAAGTTCAAATCTTTGCCTCACAATTTAATAGGATAAGTTTTTATTAATTAAGGAGGGTACCTCCTTACAGTCACTTTTCATCATACTAGAAAAACACAGCACAGGTACTAAAATTGGGTCTTTTTTGTTATTAGACTTTTTTTTCCTCAATAAATTAATTGTGTTCTTATACTCATTAAAAATATAAGCAATATCTGCTAGATAGGAAAAATGAGGAAAAAAAATTTTGAACTCCAGATGTCATACAGAGATAACAAAAGGACAGCCCAGCCCACTGATACCCATGAGGTATCTATTACCTTGTTTTAATAGCAACCTGATATTTATCTTCCAATACAAGTGACCTGGAGGGGAATGCTTTTCCTAATGGGTAGCAGATATACTCCCTGGAAAATAAAAAGCTATTGTGATTGATTTAGTTCGAGAAACGTGGTTTTTAATTTGTGAAACTGATATTTTTCCTGTATAATCTTTGTTTCTGAGACCTCACCTTAAACAAACAGAAGAAATGTGAAAATATTCATTACTTTCTGGCAACTTTCTGCTACCAGAATATTTGCAGCATGAAATAAAATTAACTATGATGGATATTTTTGTGTATTATGGTAAGCTTTACAACATTAGTGTAAGTAAGTTATCAGCTAACCAGTGAACTATTCCAGCTATGAATATTTCAGTGATAAGAAATAATACTTGTTTTATAGTTTAAGTGGATTGGTGCTGTTAGTGTCTTGTGCTACTGTAGTGACTACTTTAATGCCAATTATTTGTCTTCCTTCCTGTCTTTTTTCTGTTGTTTTCCCTGAAGGAAAATGGAAAACAACAACAAAAAAGGCTGGGGATTTTCATTAAGGAAATCCACAGATATACATTTCACAGTGAAATAGTCTATCCAGGTTAGCTTATTCTCTGCATGTAAGGTCACACTACTGAGTGTATGTATATTTATGCATGTATACATGTGTTTTAACACAGAATTATAAAATAGAGTGTAATAGTTGGTGAACCATTGTCTGGGAAGGGGGTTACTCAAGTAGGTGTCCTCCAAGCCATAAAGTTTTATCTGCACTTGTTTAACCAGTTAAACCCAACTGTCTGAGACCTGCTCATATAAAAAAAAAAAAAAAAAAACCAAACCCCCAAAACAACAGTGCTTACTGTTTTTGTTTTGTAACTGGGCTTGGTTGGTACTTTATTATTTTAGGGGGCAAGCATTTCTCTGATCACACGCCTTGCTCCCTTTCTGGCTGATTTCCCTTGTCTGTGTGTTGCCTGAGGCTGTTCTACCTCAGGTGAACGTCAGACATTTAGGTTGCCTTTGAATTTCAGCGTTTCCACGGATCAGATCACACAATCCTCGTCAACTGTGACACAGAAGGCAGTCACTTTCCATCCTGAATTAAGACAGCTTGTGTATGCTTTGAGCTTTAATTATTTGAGTCACATTGAAGATATCGTTAGGAAGATGTAGCCTCAAGTTTTCTGCATGTATGTGGGTAAATGTTTGCAGAATCAGGCTCTAATTTTACAAATTAGTTTTGTGGAGAGACCTACAAGGCAGGCAGAGTTTTACAGACTAAGGGGAAGGTGGAAAAAAAGAACAGGTTTTTGAGAAAACTAAAGATTAATAGGAACCATATGTAGGACTCCAAGTGATTCAGTGGGGTCTAGACAGTTGCCCTTTCTTGCTGTTCTAATGTCATATGCAACAACGACAGAAGCCATATGTGAGCCGCAAATAAACCCTGCCTAACTCACGTCTTCCCTGTTTAAAGTTTAATCAGCCTGGTTTAGCTGAAAGAAGATGAATGCTAAGGAGTGAAAATGTCACACAAACAGCATATCACTGTATTATACCATGAGGTATGTTAGGGAACTCAAATCATGCAGCAGGTATTAATTCCTTAATGAAACTGAGTGACAACGCTAACTCCAAAATCTCTAGTTACACTGTGGTGGATGTATCTCAGTCTTAATTCTTCCATATCCTACCCTGTATTCTGATTTTCTTTAGTTCATACATTTCCTGTTGGTTTTTTTTGCTGAGTTTTGTTTGTTTGTTTGTTTTTACTGAGTGTATTTCCTCATCTTGGTTTCTTTTTGCCATTTTCCCAGCTGTTTTTCTAACATGCTTTTCCCTGTATACTTTTGTTATTGTTTTTAGGCAGTTGGGTGTGTTTCTCAATGCTTTGCCTCCCTGCCTCTTTACGATATACGTATCTCAATTGAAAGGAAAAAAGAAAAACTTTACTACTTGCTTAAAAAAAAAAAAGTTTCAGTTCAGGAAGAAGGACTTGTCAGGAACTTCAAATACAATTCCAAGACTGATTGCAACATGGAGAAACCAGTTTTGCTATGTTATTTTTCTTGAATAAATTATTCTTCTAGGTAGCATCTGAGAAAGATTAACTGTAGGATTCAAAATATAATGTAAGGAAATGTAAAAAAGTAAAAAACATCAATAAATAATTATTTGAATGGGAGGGGCATAGAAGAAAGAACAGAAAAAGTACTTATTCACCTATGAGTTTTTTCTAGTACAGAGTTTACAGTTTTTATACAGCCTGCCTTGTCTTTCAGTTTCTCATGATCCCAAAAACTGATTTCCAACTGCTCGTCTCCCATGAAGAGTTGCAAATACTTATTTCATCTTCAGCTGCTGCTTTCACTGAAACTTCCTGGCATGGGTTTGTGTATTTTGCTGTTCTATTATGCAGTATCCTTGCATCTTCATCAAATGAGGTGAGTGATGTTTTCTGGTGGACCAGGAGTAGTAATGTAATGCAATTATATCTCTTTGATATTTCCACACTGTTACAGTTATGATAACTAGTTGCCACCATTTTCTGTAACAGTGGTGAGGAAAAGCAAGGAGCAAGTGAAGCAAGTAAGGTGAAAAACGTTCTTAAGAGTACTGTGAAATATTAGGTGCATGAAATGGTCGTAATTATATTCAGAGAAAAAAAAACTTTGAAATGCCTGTGTTTTCTGATTTGTTTTTCTATTTTTTCTTAAAGAAACTGCTTTATGGAGTGTTGGATGCCATCAGGAGAAAACTGTCTCCTTAATTAGCATCAGGCTTTGTCTGTCTCACAGGACTAACAGTTTGTCTGTTGGTAAGTAAATATTTGGCTCAAATGTAATCAGGACTTCAGCATTTACACATTGTTTAGCTGTCATAATATTGGGAAATTAGATTTTGCCTAGGCCAGTGCAAGCATTAATGTTCAATCCGTCACAAAGCTTAGGTAGGGTCTGACATGCTATTAAAGATTTATACTGTAACAGTACATTTAGTAATGGTAATAAACTGACTAAATATTATATTTCACCATAATGTGCATTTCCAAGAAGTTATTCAGCCACTATGTGAAAACACACAGAGATAGCATGACATAAGATCTCTGAACTAGTCTTACTTTTAAATCAAATTATGTGCTATATTAACAAATGGCAATATTAACTGAGGCAGAGTAGAATAATTCTGCCAAAGTAAATGCTCCAAGTGCTGAACTATTTCCCTTTGTATCACTGCAACATTTTGTGTAACTGCTTTAAAGAGCAAGGACACTTTCTACTCATTGGGTTTGAGAAAAGGGTTCATTTTATTAGGATTTATAATTGATTCAGCTTTTCACTGCAAAGTATTTACAAGTTCAATTAATTGGAAAGAAGTGAAAAAATATTTTCTTATTTATCTAAGTTTCGCAGTTTTATTACTGCATTTTGGAGCTTGACTCTGAGGACACACCACAAGACAAAGCTCTGAGCACCTGTAGTAGCTTAAGAATCTCTTGTCCCACCGGTTCACTATTTCTCATGCTGTGCCATGACATTTGCTCATGTGGGCTGGAACCATTTCTGCAGGATTTTGCTCTAAACTGCATTAAGGATTTGCTGTGTTTTCTTGAAAACCCAATTTTGGTCACAGCAAGGCCTTACAGTGCAAACTAAAGGGGCTGTAGCCCATGAAGGCAGACAAAAATAGAAAACAAATTCTGAAATCAGAATCGTCAGTAACCCCTTCTGTTGGAGAACTGTTTCCTTACATAATGGCAGAAGAATTCTGCCACAGCCTGAAGTGGACTTTCACGTTTCTGCAATATGTTATATGTTGTGTTAGGGGTTTGTCCTTCCACAACATGTCAAAGGTTTTCTTAACAACTACTCTCAACTTCTGGGAAATAATCTTTTGGGTTTACTGAAAGTCTGTGTTTCAGTAACTGAACTTATTAATGGAATATATTTTTTTAAAACACTTATGTAAGTGAACAGTACTCTGAAATATATTTTATCAAAATGCTAAGTAAATCTGTCAATCAGAACAAAGAAAAATGTCCAAGAAACTACATAAGATGATTTTCCCTTAACACTCTAAAAGACTTTTTATTATAATATGGAAAATAATTTTCTCCCAAAGCCAATGTGCTTCATTTCTGTGGATTGTTTGTCTATATGTTCCTTTCTCCTGATGAAATTTCCAGAAAGTTATGCATATTCTTATTAAATGTGTGATCAGACCCTAATATTTATTTCAGGTAATGGAAAAAGTAGCTGGAAATTGGATTTCTGTATTTGGCAAAACACACAGAAAATAAATTATCCTGTAACTTGCTCTAATCTTTGAGCACCAACCTTTACATTATTTACAGTTCATGAATCTTCAAAAAAATCTCATTTAGTGAATGAAATTGTTTTTGAGAGGTTTACTGTCAGTCGCCTTGCTTTTTGCTTGGGCAGTCCATGTCACTCCACTTCCCACCTGTAAAGGCTTCAAGACCAGAACTTCAATTTTTATCAAAAGACTTCAGAAATCTTCCATAAAAGTTTACATTTTCTGTTGAATATATAATGATCAGGTAAGTTCTATTAAAAAAAAAAAAAAGAAAACCCTTTGAACCTTTTTGACTCTGCTTGCTTCCCCAGGACATTATATGATAGAAATTGGGAGAACTCTGTAGATACCTGATGCCTAAAGTTACTGAGAAGCCTGACTTTGTTTAGTAAGCTGTCAGTCCAAGAGTAGTCCATACCCTTACAATTTACTTTAAAATAAAATATAATTCCCTCTTGATATCTGTACCTCTTTTTTTAGTGGAAAAAACCATCAGCTATGAACTTTACCTTGGTTATTTTAAATATGAATAAATATTATTTCCCTAATTGTCTTCAAAGAGTTGAGGACAACTAATTTTAAGCAAATCAATATTTTATGTATTTTTAATATAAACTATCCTTATATCAAGAATGCCTAACTAGGCCTTTAGAAAAAATCTCATGTGCAGTGAGATGAGAAGACTGAGGCTGTTTATCTTACAGAAAGAATGAAGAAGAAGGAGCACAGTAAAAGAAATCACAATGAATAATTGTGTGCCTAGGTAGATTAGTTTATTTGTTTAGGGCTTCATTCACTCTTTCTAACAAAATAAGACAGCCAATCAATTTAAAGTATATGAATGAAAGTAATTTCTTTACCATTCCCAATTAATGTATTGAATTCCCTGCTGCCAAAAAAAAAAAGGGAACAGTTTCTTAAGATTCAAAAAGGGGAGGTGACACAGGGCAATGGTAATATCTGCATTTTCAGCCTCACAAAGTCTCTACTACTTCTACAGAAATGATTAATCCTGTTATAGAAAAGTATTTTGCAGGAAATAAATTTTCTTACTACTTAAGCAATTAAAAACAGAGGCAAAGAAAAGTATAGACATTTTCTTAGTGATTCAGTTTTTACCTGACTTGACAGTAGCCCAGCCCCTGAGATCTAGTCTGCTATTTTCTCAATTGAAAACAACATCTCACCAGTGCTTATTTTCTTTTTTCTCCTTCTGTCCCTTTCTTTTAAGTAATATTTAAATTCTATTTTTCATTATAACACCTTCAAAAAATGGAGACACTTTCTTAAGGAAATGTAGTTCAGTTGTGTCCTTCTGCTGCACTACTCTGTTTATCCAAGAAGTTCAGTAATAGGGATTGAAACTGTTAGAGATGAAGTTGGAGACAAGAAAAGTAGAGTGCTGAGCAGCCAAGAAAGTCAGCTGAGAATAAGACATAATAAACTAGGAAAAAAATAGAATGAGGAATAAGGAAATTAAAAGGGAATTAGAAGAGTTAGTTGTGATGGAAGACAACAGTGAAGAAGATAGAGAAGCAAACAAGAGGCAGTTAAACACCCTGGCATGGGTAAAGAAAGAATTTAACATCCTTTGTCAGGCAAATATTTACTGGTGTATTAAGAAGTCTAGAAGATACAATGTCTAACAAATCTGAACTCCCTAAACATCCTGTAGCCATAGAAAAGGTGAATGTGGTCTGGATCAATGCTAATAGATTGATACCATATTTTCCTGCCAACAAATTAATCACAGGCTCTTTCTTTATTCACTTTTCTCCCTTTTATGTTGTAAATGGCTAGCAGGAATGTTTTATACTTCAGATGTTTTTAAAAGGGAGCAAAAAAAGGGTCTTTTTGTTTTATTTTGCTGATCACACACCGTATATCTTAGTGTGGCAATATTCTCTTCCCATCAGTGGTTATTGTGAACAATTACACAACTAGTCATTAATTGCTGTCTTAAACTGAATTTTAATTAGTAGGTTTCACAGATAGGATAGTTTCCTAGATTTTTTCCCTGATATCAGCAGTGACTGAATCCTAAATGGTATCTATAATGAGGAAAATTAACCACATCAAGCTCCCACTCTGCTTCCCAAACTGAGCTCTTATTTTCTCACTCTGCATTTGTATAGGTGAGTTATCTTTCATGTTAATTTAAGGTTGATAGAGCTTAAGATAGTCACAATATTTATTAAGATGCTGATAAATTCAGTGGAAACAAATGCAGTAATCTCTCAGGAGACCAGACTACTCTGTTTTTCATGTGCCAGGATCACTACTGAGCCATCTCACCTAAACATTTATTTATCATTCCCTCTAACATTGCCTTTGTTAAAACAGAAAAGAAGTGATTAATGCATTAACTACTGTAGCTTGAGTAAAAACTGTCTGCAAGTTAGATAAGATTGGGACAAATAAAAGGAAATATGTGTTTGGTGTCTGACAGGAGCAGACAATGCAACCTAAACATGCATGACATAAAATTAAGCTGAGATAGAAAGCTAAGCTTAAGCAAACTCAAAAGAACCAGGCTCACTATTACATTTTAAAGCACTGGATGGAAATTTAGGCATCCTAAAAAATGATGAAATTATATCATTGTGTCTGGAAAACAGCCAGCAGCGTTCTGCAAGCGTTGGAAAGGAGGTGAAGTAATCCCTGACTAAGGATTGCAAGACTCTCTTTATGAATATGGAACTGTGCAAGAAAATAAAATAAATTTAATTCAGAATCAAGGCCTCACTGGCCTGTACTTGGGTTTATTCTATATGTAGTGAGGGATATATAAAAAAAGATTTTTATCTATGTTTGGAAGATACCCTGCCTGGAACATTAAAAAGACACAGAAGTTGGAATGTGTGAGTGGCCTGTACACCTCTATGAATTAAACTTCAAGGAGATCTATATTAATTTTTTCCCCCTCAAATACAGTGTTAAAAATCAAGGAGACAAATCTTGTGGTCTGATTGCTGCTTCAGCTACTTAAATCCCCAAATTGCACACCTCCACTGCCAGCAGTAAAGTCCCCTTGATCTTCAAATTGTCATTCTTAAATCTTACCAATGTAAGCAGCTGGGTGACTCTCAGATTTAAACCTCCAGTTCCTTTGTCACTAATACAGAATAAAGTAGCAAAATAGCAAATATGCTGAGATGTTTATAAAAAAGAACAAAGAACAAAAAAAACACCCCAATTATTTTTGTCATAGTTAAGGAAGCCAATAAAGCTTAAAGCCAATTAAAACATTTTTGATATGTCAAGCAAAGTTAAAGATAAATGTGTGTGTTTGTAGTAAATTGGATGTCATCTAGTGGGGCACAGGACAGATAGTCCCTCATTTATTTATTTATTTATTTATTTATATGTTGTTTTCTGAACTTTTTCTGTGATGTACACACAGCAGTTGGGGGGCTCTGAGGGTTCCTGGGTTTGGCAAGTTTAGCTCTGGGTGTGTTCAGGGGCACAGCTCTGGTACCCACACACACCATGGTTGCAGCTTTAGGGCAAACTTGGGTTTCATGCCTAAAGCTCACTGACAACCTTGGTCCCATAGTGCTGGCAACAGGTAAGTTGGACTGTTGTGGAATTTGGAGATCATGTATATATTAAGGCAGAAAGTAATTTACAAACTGCTGAACTGTTTTCATTCAGTGCCTGTATATTCATGCTCTGCATCATACCAGCAACACTGTCTCTGGGAAATGATTAAAGTCGATTGTGCTTACAATAATCATGTCCAATACCTGTTGTTAATGCAAGTAACTTTCATAGCTCACTGTGCACTGCACTGAAAATGTGCACCTCAGTGTGGTCCTAACAGTGACCTCTGATAGGGTGAGGCTTTTCAATTTGGCTGATGATGTTTGTTAAATTGAAGTTTGTATTTCATCTCAGAGGTAGTTGACACATTGTGACACTGAAGTACAGATTACAGTTGGAGTTCCTGTTGTTGCGTTTAGTTCTTTAGCCTTTGAGAGAAGGAAAATAAAAAAATAAGTAATTGGTTTTATAAGTGTCATAGCTAGATTGGTCAGAAACAAAAATTAACTAGCAAGAGATACTAAATTAGGGAGAAGATACTATTGACACAGAAGTGGGCATGGAATAATATCTTCTGTATTTGCTTTGCTAACCAGTCAGTGGTACCACAGTGCACTGTCACAGCTGGTAGGAATTGGGTTGTTTTTTTAAATTTTATTTTCAATCATTAAATTAAGCAAAATTATCAATAATAACAGAATACTGCTATGTAACCAATCCTCATGAGCTGTAAATGCACAGACATTTCAATTACTGTAATTTGCTGGCCAGGCAAACATATATTACAGCGTGCAAGAGTTCTTTGCTCTGTTATTTTCCAGCATGTTTATCAGGCATCTTTCATCAAGGTGTCTGTGGCTTAGTGATGAGTTTATAGTTATTGTCCTCTTTGACCATGTTGGCCTTATATATTATACCAAATTCTGAGGCAAATTTGTCTTGCTGCGCCCAAGACAGGATTGGATGCAGTTTAACTCAAAGTCTTAACTACCAAACTTGCCACATGTAACATACTTATTTTTTTCATCACTAGCATTTGTTTTTCTTTGGTATGAGTTACTATATAAGGAAAATAATAATATTTTGTATTGTAAATAGGACATATATGTATCTCTTCTCATGTGTGTCAAGGACAATGTCTGGTTTTCTTTTTTTTCCTGAAGCCTGTACTCCTTTTATCTAATTAATTTCATTTACAGCAATGCATTACATGGAAAATTTCACTAATAGCTGTTTTATAAGCACAAAATGAATATTTCTTTTTTTCTTCTGAAAGTAGTGGCTTATATCTGTGTTTTCAAAGATTAATAAAGCAGAAAAGTCAGCAAAAATGTTTATAAAGCAAAAACATTAGAGCTTGTAAATGACTGAGAAAGGATGGAGTTGCAGAGAGGGAATACTGCTAAACAAGGGCAATGCTTAATCCCGTGCTTCTGGTCTGCTGTAATGACTGAAGGTTGAGGTTTTGAACAGGCTTACAAAGTGCAGAGCTGTAGTCATAGATGTTTGTGACCTTTTCTGCACGCAGCTCTTCTTCTCCTGAACCCAGTATTAAGAGCTCATAGTCTTTCTGCTGACTCATTATAATTAGTTTTTCCTTTGTTTTAAGTGGGAAGAATCTATTTCACCACGGATAAGATGATTTCTCTTTTGGTTTTGGGCTTTTTTTGGTGGAACATAAGTGGGAAACTAGATATTATCTGTGATACAAGTTTTATTATTTGAGCCAGAGAGGACACATCCCCCCCAGCTCTGAGAAAATGAGCAACAAGATATTCCAGAGCTTCTCCGAACATCACTTTACCTCTCATGTGTGATGGTTCCTGCAGTCTTGGAGTTTACTGAGTTTCTGACTGAGAAACAGCTTCCTGTGAATAAAACCCAATCTTGTATTCACTCCCTGTCCAGCTCCAAGTGCAGGCGGTCAGCTCAGCCCATCAGTTGGATTTGCCCTCTCTCTCGTCAGCACTGCCGTCTGTCAGGGGGTCACCTCCTGGTCCGCAAGGGGCAAAGTGCCCTCTGTTAGCTCTGCTGGCCTGTCAGTTTTAGTCACTGGACTCTCTGCAGTAAGTCAGAGTGAATTTGCACAAGTATTCTTTGTCAGGTACTTTGTTTTGTCCTGATTAGGTGAAATTAATATTTGTTCCCATGCTCTCACCTGAAGACGTTTTCTTCTTCTTAGTGCAAAAGCCACTGTGTATCTCCAATTGTTTGTAATCTTTGGACACTTTGCTTGCTAATATTTTTTTTTTTTATTTTCCTAGAAGAGCACATAGCAGACCTTAGCATAACTCAGGGAAATTAAATTAATTGGGTAAAATCATGCAGGAGGCTGTCATAAAGCAAGGCTTCTGGATTTCTCATTTTCACACTAATGTTCTGAGTTAGAGGATGTTTATCCCTCTTTTGAATATATCTTAAGCAAACCTCCTCTTATGTTTTTTAAGCTGTTTCAAAAATATCCTCCACTGCATATACAGGAAGCACTTCTGTATCAGGATGACAAAGTATATTCTTTCCTGGCTAACACTTAAGGTCATTTGTATATTTGTTCTGTCCCAGTTGAAACTGAAGTCCTTTTCCCCCTACTACTCTTCTTTCCTGCATCTGTCTCTCCTGGCTGCAATCCTTCTGGATTCTAATTAGGCTTCCAATGGCTTGGCTCAGGGTGTAACCATAACCAATTTATCATTCTCTTAATCTCCCTCCAGGACATTCATTGAAAGAACAGTACCTGAATATTTCCTCTTTATCTACAATTTCCAGTCTATATCAAACATGAAATCTTGACAGATGGAGTCCAATCTGTCACAGTGAGTTAGTGTATTTTTCTCCTGATTGAATGTATTTATTGCACAAAATAAGATGGGAAAAAATATGAAGGTGAATATTTAAAATTCGAATTATAGAATTTTATTTTCTTTTTTTCTTTTTTCTTCTTCTCTTTTTTTTTTTTACAACTGAGAATCTGGATTGTGTTAGATGAATGAGAAAACCGACATGAGACTTGTTTTTGTTGTGATAAGAGGAAGAACAGATCCGATCATAACAAAAACAGATGTAAAGCCATAACGTAGTCCCTCATGTTATCTACTCCACACTCTCACACTGACCAGCAAAGAATGCAAGGAAACATTCTGCCTTCTGCCAACAGAGCCTCTGCCAGCGAATCAGTGTGTAAGATAGTTCCTGAAATACATTCTGTGTAGAAAAGTGTGATGAAAAATATTCTGCCAAAGTGCTGGGCCAATCAATCAAGTGTTAATGATGGATCATGAGACCCATTTGTTGACAAATAAAACCCTGTGTGCCCTGCCAGGGAAACCAACTGTGTCACCCGTCTTTCAGTGACTGCCTGAAATATCATTTGCAGGCAGAGAATTTATTGATGGAAGGGGCTGATTCTACAGCAAGCCCATCCAACTGAGTTTGCAGGTGCGTTTTAGCCTTAACTCTTAATGGTCCTTGGTCCCACAGAGAATATTGAAGTGTTCCCTAGACCAAGGGTTCTGTGGGAGGCAATGGACCGAGCCCAAGTGTAACACAGGCTGGTTCATTTAAACCTTGCAGCTGGTTTCAGTATTTTTGACCACGTGATGCAGATAGTATGGCTGCAGGCTGGAACAGGAATACTAAATGAAATGTTTTATTCTGGTAGGCAGCAGAGCTGAGCTATTATGTTTAAAACCTCGGAGCTTCTCCAGTAGTGATCAGAGTTGGAACTCCTTCTATTGCCATGCCTATGAGCAGGTTTGGGAAGCTTTTATGGAGAGACCAAGTTCAGCTGGCTATCAGTGTGCTGGTACTTTCTGTTGCTCATGAATAGTTTTTTTTTTTGTTTTCCCAGCACTTATCTGACAGGCACAGGGAATAACTGATTGCCCCAGGAACACTGAGTGATTTTGTAGGAGATTACCATTGTAGGAAAGGGAGCACTTGACCAAAGGATCATTGAGGTGTGTGTTCAAGGATCCCTGGCTCTCTACCTCCCTTTACATGCCAAAATAGTAATGCTTTATTCATAGAAGGTGAGGAAGGAAACTGTGATATAAACCTTGTCACTGTTTGTTACCTCATTTTTCCAACTCCTTTGACCCAGCCTACACAGAAGTAAAAGTCTGGGCTCTTGAGAAACTGTAATGTTAAATTGTAAACAACCTGAAAAATAGCACAGTTACCTCCAGTGTAGTAGGCGAGGACTGGATATTCTGCATTGTGGTATCTAAAGACCTCTGTGTAATGACATTAATTTCTTTGTTTTATCATATACTTTCTACTGATTATCTGTTTTTCTGTGCTGTGTTTTTTCTAAAAAGCATGGTAGCATGAACTGCCTTCATTGACTTCCTACTCAAAAGGATTGTTGGGAAGGAAATGTTTCCTGGGAGATATATTTTTTCAGGAGAATTTTTGAGCTCTCAGGATTCCTTAAATGAGGTGAAAACCCTTTGAGTAATGAACTGGAATTTGCTGTAGTGCCCTTGCGCAAAAGAATTGCAAAAGGCAGTGGTTAATAATACCTAATGTTAGGAGAACTAAAAGGGCAAAGTTTTAGCCCTCTATACTATTAAAGATTTTTGATTCCCTCAACAAAGGATAGAAGCTATCTTCTGCTGGAGAGCTTGGGTGAATGTTAAGATTTTGATGTTTTGTGCCAAATTTTTGATCTGGCTTTAGCAATTCCCTTTATTTTTTGCTGGTTTTTTTTTTGTTAAAGGCACACAACCTTTCTCCTCCCCTTCAGTTTCCCCCTACCCCCTTCCTCATCTCCCAGAATATTTTGTTAGTATCTTCAATTCCATATGCTACCTGGCTTTAAAGTAGTTAAGGAAATAAGAAACTGAAACTAAAAAGTCCAAGTTTTTCCAGAAGCAGTAAAAAATTTTCCTAAGTAATGCATGTCTTCTTCAGTCCAGAAAGTATTTGACTGATTTGTACTGGACACTCACAAAATATTCATTTTATACCTGCAGCACAACATGAGAATTTGATTTCAAAAGATTTGATTTATACAGTACAATGTTAGGTGATGGATGTTATATTCTGGCATAAACAAAAATATTGATTATAACTTAAATAGGAAGCCAGAAGCTACAGTTGTGAAGATGAAATCCTTTTGTCATACTTATTCACAGGCAGATATAAGTGACTGCAAGAAGCCCTGTTGGAGGTATTGACTCTCATTATACTGAATCCTTCAACATGCTGTTTGATATGAAGGGCATCAGGTAATTTTAAGAGTTCACTGACTGACTAGTTTGCTTTTGGAAAAAAAACAAAACAACAAACCACCACACTTTGTTGTGCATTCAGATGCTGCTTTGGGTTTTGGACACAGAAAGACCATCATATGCTGCAGCAGTCTGTGCTCTTCCCAGCAAGCACAGCACAACCCCTCTCTCTGTGTCTCTCGTAATCTCTTATGTTAGAGAAACAGCTCCCCAATCATTTACAGGCTCATAAACACAATCCAGCAGCATCCGTCTGCCCAACAGAGCAGGGAAACAGCTCAGAAATGAAAGCCAAATAAAACAATAACTCACAGCAAACAAACAGCCAACTACAACAATCAGATCATGCTGCAGGAGCTGTTCCAACTACCCAGACACTTCATTAGGCATGGAATAACAAAGGAAAATAGACCAGAGTCATGTCATTTAACTCTCTTAGGCAAATTACCTCTCTTGTTTTTCCCCCCAACTCCTATTTATTCTTACTTTGTGCTTGAGGTGAGGAAATGCAACTTGGGTCTGGAGACAGAGTGAATTGTGTTTGGAGCCACGGGACTGGGGATGGAAGAGTTCTTGCAATCTAGTTTTCCTGTCACTGACATTTTTCATAACCTTTGGTACTGCAGCAATTTTCAAGATCAGGTATGGAGACACTGTAAACAACGGATATCCTAAAGTTTGGAAAAGGTCACAAACATCTACCTGCTTCCCATGTTTTCTTGAACAGGTGGGTGGAATAGTAAATCTGTGAGGTACTTGAAGCAGTACTAAACCTATGAGGTTTTAAAGCTGATTTCCCTACCTCAGAGGGAGCTTCAGATCTTTGAAAAGCAATTTGGAGCCTGGGGCTTTGGAATATCCACTGCTGCAGAGGATACAATTTTTATAAAAGGAATAAACCCCAAATATAATATTTAGATCTTCACAGTCTATTGTTAGGATTTTTCTCATTAAGTAACTGATCTAAACACATTTCCATCATTTAATCAAGGCTGACAAGCTTTACAAATACTGTTGAGCAGAGAACACTTTTTCCCAGTATTACGCGGACTGGGACTTTTCCACAAGATATCCATGTGACACTTTTCGTGACTTGTTTGAGAAGAGGATCATTTTGCATGCCCTGCTTGTTGAATTGACACTCATGGCATTTGATATTGTGAACAGGGGATGATAAGAATGGCACTTCTGGGAGTTTTTGAGGCAGTTTTGGCTCGCACGTCACAGCTTCAGTGCTCAACAGGCCTCGCTGAGCCAGGTCATTTCACTGATGAGCACGTCGTTAGATAAGTAGATATTAAGGGAGAAACTGAACAGCAGAAGATAACTTCAGTCTCTTTCTGTAGTCCTTGCTGAAAATGTAGCTGGAAGGATTTATGGAAATCATTTTGGGTGTGTCAAAGAATATGCTATTTAGGAGTTATCAGATTTAAACCAAAGTAAGCAGTGCTGGTACTCAGTGTTCAGCTGGTGGCATCTCTGTATGGAGAAATGTAGGATAATTTTTATTAGTGTTGTAACTGGTTGAATATCAGTTACTAAAATACTAGAAGTCTTCTACGTCGACATCAGGTGTATGTGCAAATGTGAGGTATTGTGCTAGGACACTGGTGATGGGTACAAATTTTTCTTTTTTTTTAATTTGTCAATGTACTGATTTTGAAGTAGGCAAAACAACAAAAGTGCATTATTTCAGCTTTGGAAAAAAGCTATTCTACTGAAATGCTCAGTGCTCCTTTGTAATAGTTCATTCATAGATCTATTTTATCCCTTAAATAAATAGCAGTGGGAGATGTTCTATATATTATGCATATTAATTTCTTTGGAGAATACTAACTTACATTCCGGGTAACAGTAAATCATTCACTTGAATCTTAACATTTAAATCTGCATAATTTCTTGTGAAGATCTCAAAAACTCTGTACACCAAAGAAGCATTCTGAATCAAGGCCCTGGAGCAGATCATACTGGTGAAAGAGGCTAGGACGTTCTGATGGAAATCAGGCAGATGAAACCATAACATTGGCCATTTCTGTGCAAAACTCCTGCATATGTGAAAAATAAAACAGCAGAGCTGCATTTCCTGGGTGTAACATACTGGGTGTGAAAGGGGACAGTATTTTGTCCCCACACATACAGCCAGATGTCAGGGACAATGCCCTACCTGCCATCTATTTACTGCATTATTGCTGTGAGAGACCCAAGTGAAAACAGGCTCTGATCAACACCTTTGGCAGAAATCTTGGGGTAAAAATATTGCTTTACACAAAATGGGAAACCCTCAGCTCAGGAGGAAGTTCCACTGGAACCTATTTCCAGGTGCTTTAAATATTTAGCTTAATTGCCAGAGATGCAATTAATCATGCTCTGTTATGCCCTGCCTAACTTCTCTATCCCATACTGAGCAACGCTGCCCGTGCTCTGCTGACCAGGTACTTCTTATCTCCCTCCACAGACCAGTCAAATGCTCTGCAATATAAAGAATGTTTTCTTCCTCCTCTCTCCAGCCAGATTTCTGATTATCATCATTCATGTGAATGAAGGCAATCCTTCTTTTAGTTTCTGAACCAAAAGCCAGCCTTCCGGTTCAGAGATGAGCAATCCCTTACCTTTTTTCATCTTTGCTGGTGAAAATCCGGGGGCTTTTGTTGCAGGCGGTCCGGCACGAGCCACTGCTTTTGCCAGTGGCTTTTTGCCTCTCCAGAGTGCGGCACTGACCAACTGTCCCTACAAACTGTCACACTGCACCCTCACGGTTCAAGGGTCCATTAGGGTGCCTTCGTAAAATGTAGTGCCTCCTGCTAATTTCGTTTTAGCAGCTAGATGTCTCTCTTTCCTCCGTTTTTAAGGAATAGCAGGTGAGCTGCCCTTGCCTTTAGAAAAGACTTGTTGCCCTCCATCATTTGTCCATTTTAGAGGCAAATTTTTGCTATAAATCTGGCATGTGGCTTGATTTTGCATCTAACTTTTTCAGATCATTGATTGTTTCCCTCTATTAATCTGTTGTAGCCTAAGGCTGACCTATGTTCTTGCTTTTCATGTTCCTCTGTGCTTTCCAAGTGGGATTGTAGATTGAGACACTTTCTGCCTGTGGCATCCTTACTTTCTCTTAATAGCAGTGGTTTTCCACTTCATGTTATAGTTGTGATATGTTTTAAGTCAGGAATACTGTGACGCAAGAATTGAAATCTCTGATGGAAGAGGAGGATTCTGTGTGTGCTATTCAGGAGAGAGATTCCTTCCTGTATGTAGGGTCATAAATGATGTTGGGTTTAATGAAGTCAAGTGGAATACTTGGAATCTGGAGAGATTTTTTGCCAGAATCTGGCATATTTTTACCATGAAGTGGAAATTTGTGGGGTTTTATTTTAAAAGATTTTCTTCTTGTTCATGCTTTCTCTTGTATTTCTTGTATTACCTTGTCTTTATTCAGGACTGTTCTCAGGTTGTTTCTGCAGGTGTGGAATGACTGACAGAAACCACAGGAAAGGTTCTTGTTTCGTTCTGCTTTGTAGTGAAAATAATATTGTTCCTCTCATGTCTTTCTCTAAGCTGTTAACTCTAAGGCTAAAATACCTCCAGCTATTGTAGCCCAGCCAGTCAGAGAGCACTTCAGATGAGTAAAGTACATTGCTATTCCCCTCATCAGAAAATGAGACAGTATAGATAGGAAAAAGAAAAAAAAATTAAAACTCTTTATTTGTATTTTCCAAATTTTTCGTAAAAAAAATATTTTTCTCAAGGGGCATTTGGAGGTAGGCCAAAGAAAACTGTTTATTGTCATTAAAAGAGAACAATTTGTCAGAGCAAAGAAAAACTGTATTCACTGGTGTTTCCTGTTGCATGTACAATGCTAGAAATAACTTTTTATGTTTATCACTGGTCTGGGCAATTAAATCAGTTTTTCAAGTATCTAGTATAATTAACATTGTATTCTTCAAATTTTGAAGATGTTATAAGGCAGAAATAGCTTTATGTTAGCATATATCTCAGGTGTAAAATAGTATTTGTAATGTGTAAAGTATAAAGTAATGGATTAATTATTAATAGATTACTCAGACAACTTGTTCCTTTGTTGGCAGGGAAGCTGGTATGCAGTGTGAATACATATTGTATTTATAACACATTTCTGCTAGTAAATTTTTGAAATTTTTAGGATAATATGCGCTTTTGATTGGAACATGGCTGAATGTCTTAAGCTACTTGAAGTTGGGTAGATTGGGTAGACTGACTATATGAATTGCTTGTCTCGGGATCAAGACCTACTATTTAATATAGTTTTATTATTATTTTAAATGCTTATGTTATCAATACAAATATGTACACATATATTTATAACCCTTAATATACAGGAAATATAGAAATAATATGTATTATGTCACATTTTTATCTGATGCATTTATGTATTTGTTTTGTTGCATTTTGTAATTGTATGTTGCATAAAGTATATAACACATAAAATGTATTTGTATTAAATATGCACTGATAAAATTTAGTAACATTCTTGACATGAATAGATACATGTGCCCATACAGTAATTTATGTTTATACATATGAATATATATTCAAATTTTGTTGTGCAGTGAAATACTGGTGTAAGTGTGCAGTGCCTGCTTGCAAATGAAACTCCATCCATGTAATTAATCATTAAGCTTTTCTGAAAACCTCTGAGTACATTGTACTTTAGGAAAGGAAAGAAGAATAGGCACAGCACATCTAAATGCTGAATTTCTTAGTTTGGCGCAGGAGTTTAGACTTGTAACTCCATTTTTATACTGTTTGAATGTGTTCCTCATTCACAGAAGGAAAATAGCATGTATTCTGTAAGAAGGTATTGGAATTTATTAAAGTCTCATTCATGGACAATACTGACCTGTAAGTTGTAACACTGTGTGAACACAGATTTCTGTCCAAATCTATATAAGAGTATGTTTTTAAAGACAAAGAAACACACCTACACAGATATGTACAGTTAGAGACAATCTCTCTGTGCCCATGCACTCAGCTGGACACATCCAAGGCAGGTTTGGTTGCAGAAGCCACCCCTGCTGTGGTCAGAACCAAGCTGTGAGCACTGCCTGCTGCACCAGGGATGGATGTTTCCAACAGCATCAGGCTGAAGCAGAGGTAAAATGAACTCCCACTGAGTGGCCTCTGTCCCTCTTGTGCAAGGAGAGTTGGAAACAAGGTCATTTCAAACAGCAAGGCAGTGAATCAGTCCTTGGGGCCAGCAATGGAGGGGAGGAACTGTCAGGGACAGGGCTGTGTTCTCTACCCTGCCTGGATTGGCATCCGTGGGGAACTTGAGTTGCACACTAGCAGCTTATGTTCCTGGGAATATGTCCACACATACATGTGCAAGCTGGGCTCCTAACATACATCCTGAGTGCATGCTGGGCAGCCAACCTTTGTATCTTTGGAAAGTTCACCCCAGTCTCTTCTGCCTGCTTGGTTGCAACCTACAATAATAACTCATTAATCAAGTGTCACCCTTACTAATACAGAGGAGCTCTTTTTTTATTGCCTTCATTTATAATAATTTAGTTTATACTTTACAATGTTATTGATTTTATGAAATGGCTCATTACATTTACACAAAGCTAAATCACTCAATTAGATGCTTTAAATTAAGTCATATAAATTTCTTACTAGATTTACTGTTGGATTGAATCGGAAATCAAGCCCTAAGGAATTATTTTTTAAATAATTATTGGGAAGGCATTCTTACTTGTGTCATAGGCCAGCAAAAGAATATAAATAGCTCAGCAAAAATTTTTAATTATTTAAAGCTAGATCCAGTTTGTAAACTGCTGGGTGGTATAAGGAGTGGAAAGTTTGCTTGTCTTCTTCTGCATGAACTTGAAAAGGGAAAAGTACTGTCAAAGGGCATTTTTGTAGGTTCAACTAAATGAAAAAAACATTATTCTGGAGAAAGGTCCATCAGTCAACCCTTCTTACAAAGGCATGTGCATAGACACCGAAAAGACGGGAGAAGGGTCAGCGTAAGACCGTGGCCTCCTTGTGCCTTCTGTGCTGCCCTGCAAAGAAGTGGGGAAATCTGGTCCAGGAAGAAATCAGTCCACTAAACAAAAACCTCTGCCAATATCAATATCAGTCATGAATGAGTCCAGTGTTTTTAAACATGTAGTTTTTTTCAGCTTTTCGTCTTTCTTATCTGCTGATGCTACTGTGGAAGTTCTTGTAACATATGCAATTAAGAAAATGAAGCGCTTTTTTTACTCTTTTAAAATTGAAGTGAGGAGAAATATACATTGGAGGAACAAAGGCACATCAGAGGTAAGTGTGTTCTGAAATGCTTAGGTGAGTTTGGAGCACTCGTCTTTGTGCTTTTGAACAAAGTTATCTTCAGTTTAGAAGCAGTGAGAAAAACACATTGTAGTTAAAATCTCAATAGCTAAAACAATAATTATTTGTAATTTAAGATTTGTTTCCCTTTTATTCAAACTTGTCAAAATTGTTCCACAGGGAATTCACTTTAAAATGATATTTGTCCAAAATCATAGTGAAAAACTTTGAGGTGGAGGTGGCTCCTCTTTTTGTCCATTAGCTTCTCCAAAACCTTTTTTCTTATTCCAAGACTGTTAATTTTACAATTTTTCTAACAAGGAGTTCCTTTTACACTGTCTGAAGAATGTAAAAGGATGAAATTCTTTGCCTTATGCGTGTTTTCTTTCTCTCTGTCTTTGCAAAGCAGTGCTTTGGACCATCTCATCCATTTGCAAACATTTCTCTATCGGACAAAAGGAATGATGAACCTGCCAAGTTAAAAGTCCTGTAAAGCAGCAGTTCTGCTGGTAATAACATCTCAACAGTAACCAGTCGTGGGGGCTGTTGTTGGGATGACTGCGGGGAACAGAGCTGACAGCCCTGGCAGTGGCAGGAGGTGTTTGCTGCAGGGACAAGCAGTGCAGGGGTGGGTCCATAAAGCCCAGCAGTGGGACTGGGGCCATTGCTGAGATATTGGGATTTAAAACACTGGCTGTGCACTGGCACCCCCTGTCTACTTTCTACCATGCTAGCCCTGCAAAATGTGCATTTTGTTTATATTCCTGTGTCATCTTGAATATTTCCTCTTAATGCCTTATTTTTTCAGTGTTCTTTAGTTGTCTCTGTCTCTTTTCAGTGCTAGCTGCAGTGCAGTTTTAACAATTTGCCTTTCTATTCCCTTTGGAATAGTTTGTCTTGCTGCTCTCCCCTCAGATTCTCTTTGTCAGAGATGACAGGCTTACCATCTTTAATTTTTTTGAATAATTAAAAGCCTTGAATCTTTGGTTACCCTCTGCTGGACTGTCAGGATTTTTAGCTTAAAAAACTCATAATTAGGTGCTCTGAGCTCTTCAAAGTATTCCAGTGGTTTCCTCTGTCTGGTAATAAAAGAAGCTTTTTTGTGTTAGAAGGCAATCAATCTGTTCTTCACAAGGAATTACATTTTGTGTGCACATGTAGTTTCTAGAGGATATTTTTAATGCCCACTAAGTGTACCTTTTTTTTTCCCCCGCTTTACCTTGATTTTTAATTGTTTCCAGAATAATATATATATTATGTTCAATGAAGAATTACCTCTTTTCATTTCGTTCTTATGTTATAAATTAGTGGGGTTTATGTTTACTGTTCTTTTATGTTTACTCAGCATTACCTAGAGGTTCTGGAAAAACATTTTTCTCTTTTAACCTTTGTGTGTGTGTACGTCTTGTGTAATCCTTAGCAAGCCTTTTCACTGTGTCACATTAGAAGCAACTGTTGAATCTCTAATTACATTTCTGATTTAAAGAAAAGACACTTTTGGTTTTTTTACATGATGTTAAAGATTCTCCCCTTCAGTACTTTTCTTCACAGTGTGATGTCCCATCACTAGTGCTTGACCCATTTCTGCTGCCTGTGGTGCAGTTCTCCTCAGCCTGTCAGCTAAAGACACAAAAGACCTTAAGCTTGAAACAAGTCTTGCATACCTGTCCTCTTCTGTTGTCAAATTAACTTTGGGTCAGTCGTATCGATGCCCTTGCTAGGACAGAGCTCCTTGGCTGGGAGATCAGCAGAAGTACTGTGGACGGTCTCTGGTTTCTCTGTTTTGGCTGAGAACAGAACACCACCACTTCCCTTCCCTCGTCACGGTGCTTTCTGCGACATTTCCAAGGGCTCCTGGTGTTTCCGAGAGCTCATCATGGGTGAACTGGCACTGCTTTGCCAAAATGTGAACTTCACGGACGACACAAAACCAGTAAGATGGGTACATACAGGGTGGAAATGGCTTGTAAAGCCCGTCTCTCTCCAAGTTGTCAGTATCCCAGTCAGTGGAGATGGGGAATTTGGTAAATGGATTAATTAGAGAAGGAAGGAGATCAAAGTCACCTATTTGTTTTTATTTGTTATTAGGTCACTTCATGTGTACTGTCTGATTCAAACAAGCATCTTATCCTATCCTACGCTAGAGGGAAAAGGATAAAGCTCTTTGGATTATTTTGCAGTTTTACTCAGGAATCTTTGATTAGTTCAACCTCAAAGTCTCCAATATGATTTAGATTAGGAATCTTTCACATCTCAGCAGCATCATGCTGAATTGCTACTCTGAAGTTGTTCCTTTTCATACTTGTAATCCTTGTTCTGCTACATATAAAGTAATTAAATATTTGTTGATTTAGAGCTTTTAATCTGAGTCTCTCAAGACCCATCTTGAGAGTCTTTACCAGCAAGACAGTTAACATCTTTTCCCTCTGTGTCCCCCACTGAATTTGTAATTATTTATTCAAAAAGCAATGGTTGAAAATCAAGAAACATCTATTCAGAACAACCAAGGAATTGATGAGGAGAATAATCACTTAGGAAATGGCAGGAGACAGCCCAATTGAATTACCCACCGAGATGGAGACTTCCATCCCTTCAGTTCCCAGGCAAGCTCTCAGAGTGGTCCAAGGAACTTGAAGTGTGTGAAATCCTCCTTTCCCCCCCTCCCTCTACATGCCTTTTCCTCTTTTATGCAGTTTTAAAAGAGATTTTGGTGCAGTGTAGTACATAACACTTGCTTGTTTCTCAAAAAAACCCAACTATGGTGACTAGCTTGCTGAGAGGTTGAGAAGAATGAAAAACGTTTATGTAGCACATAAATCATGTAGCAAATAAGTAGTTTTGGAACACTGCGTTTCATTTGCCTGTGGGGCATTAATATCAATCCTAGAGGACAGAACAGAAAGAATAAAATTGAGTTAAATAAACCCAAAGAGGTTTAGCCTTACAAACTCACCAGCAGCATCAATGCCAAGCATTAATTCCTTTCCTGCTGGCAGCAGGAAGGTGCGTAAGACAATACTGTCAGTTGCACAAATTAAGTCACTGTGGCAGAAACACAACACAAATAAATAGGGAAAACAACACAAAGAAAGGGACTGTTGTTGCTGCATACACCTTCTTCCAAGCTGGAGGCACAGAAAAAGGAAATGTAATGACTTGTGCACGTCATCTTGTAGCCTGACAAGCCCTTTCAGAATAGAAAAAGAGTGTAAGATGCCAGGAGAGTCTCGCTGCACATTCGGATGGAGAAAAAAGGCATGTAGGTAGCAGAATCTCCTTCTCAGTAGACTGAGAAACAGAACAAGTCAACTCTGCTGAGCCCTGGAAATTTAAGAGAAACCCTCATCAGGGCTAAACTGAGAGAGGAAAGATAGCTGATAGGAAAACACAGGGTTTTTTGATCACTGCCATTTAACTGCTATAATATTACAGGCCAGACTTCTAAGACCTGTTTTCACAAAGGAAAAAAACAACATAAAATCCATATTTAACAGATCTAGAAGTTCCCTCTCATCTAACAACACAGAAGATGGTTTTTCTTTTCTATCAGATTATAAATTTAAGGTAAGAAAAATACATTTTACATCATTTTTTATCTATAAACATCATACTGGTATAAAGTAAAGTTACCTGTTTTATTTAAGCTTGGTTTTTTAACAGTTTTAGCGCTTTCTGCACATGATCCTGTTTCTTTGCTATATTCCCAACTCAGCTGCTTGCAGAAAGTTCAGAGGGCTGCAAACAGAGGTAGAGGACATAAATAATGTCAAAGAAAAGGGAGTAAGTATATGTCCCATCTGCTTTTCAAAACAAGTTACCAAGAAATTACTGTGGAACAACTGTAATTCTCATAATAATTTAGAATTGCACACTTGTACGGTATTCATTTTTTCTTCTAAACTGGTTTAGTCTGGCTATACTGATTTAAAAGTAAGGCATAAAGTCCAGGACCCAGAACAACCTGGTTCCTTGCTAACAAAGAATGTACTTAAATAGTCCAAATTGCTGTTTCTCCTGAAACCAGTGCTCCAAACTGACAGGGACTGGATGTTGTCACATCCACTAGCTGGAAGTAGTACCTGTAGAAGAGAGAGCATACTGAGAGAATATGGATGTGCATATCCTCTCTGGATAGCACTGGGTTTTTTTAGTTATTAAATGTAAAGAAAACACATTTCACAACTAATAAGTAGCTGATGATAGAGACAACAACTTTCCTTGGATGTGTGTGTTCTGCCTTTGCTAAGACTGCACATGGGCTTGTGTGTGCTGTAATGCTTGACCCTGTGTGTTTCTGTCTGCCTCCACCTGAGCAGTTTGCCTGGGGATGAGCCTCATGTGGATGGGGCAAAACTCTAATTTTTCAATTCATCTCATCTCATACATAGGTTTTCTCCCATCCACAGTGAACCCTGGGCAATACGGGAGTTGAAGACAGATTACTTTTACTGCATGAATCCTTATTGTGGTGCTGCATTAAGGCCACGACAGGCAGGAGTGAGAACTGAGAGCAGAAAGATTGTCAGACTGACTGGGTAGTCTGATGGGAATGAACCAGGCCAGTGGCTGCATCCATACAGCTTCTGGGATTGCTGTGATTTCACACCAGTTTTTTTCCACCTGATGCACAGAAGTTTCCCCAGCTGATGGTCGAGGTGTCTCATTCCCAACTTGTGCTGAACTTGAACAAGGGGCCTGTCAAAAATTTAGACTTCCAGAGTGGTCTCAAACTGTGAGGCAAAAAGAGCAGAGATCCCCCCTTTTGTCTTGACTGAGTTCATACTGCAGCAGCGCTTGCTGTGAGGTGCTGGAGGTGATCACGCTATTTTGAATATGATTAAGTACATCATCTTGTTTCTGCTTCGCTGTCAGCTCTGAAGACCCCATCTACTCAGCACACAGCCCCCAAGTCTGAGAGGTCAGAAGGCCTTCCTAGCTGAAAAAGGTCGTTATTTGATAATGCCAGTTGGTAGTTGACATCCAAAGTTTGTATTTATAGCCATGCTTTCTTTAGAAAATGTTCTTGTCCTACAGGTCTAGCTGAAGACAATAAAAGCTCTGGCTTCCAGGATTCCGTATATTAACAGATTAAATTGTTCAGGTCATTAATTTTACTGTGAGGCAGGCAAATCATTTTTCTAGGAGTTCAGAGGAAGATTTAGTTCTTATACACTTAACAGTTGGTTCAGGGGAACGTTTTTTATCCTATCCCCAAGAAAAGGATGTCTGCATCACCCTAAATGCAGCACAAATGTAAGCTTTAAAAAAAAAGAGAAAGGCATATAAGTATATTTTTTAACTTAGGGACCTAATGCTTTAAGAACTCCCAAGCGTACAAGTGTGGAACCAAGAGCTGGACTCGATGACCCTTGTGGGTCCTTTCCAACTCAAAATATCCCATGATTCTGTGAATTATTGAGTTTCATCTCTTAATGAGCCTTTGAGAATGCTTAGGCTTGCAATTCAGCAGTTCCATAGTTATTACATTTGCCTTTAAGTTCATCTAACAGATAACCTCAAAAAAGAGAGATGGCTGTTGCAGAGGCTGGTGAATGAACGAGGGACTTGACCAAGATGCACAGGGGGCTTTGAGAAGTTGAAAAAGGAAAATTAGGAGGAGGGAACCTGCAGTGTAAATGGACATCACAAGTGTAATGTGATTCCTGTTAGCTTGGGCAGCTGTTTGATTTGTCCAAATCCTTCGAGAGCTGGTATTGTTTTGATGAATTCTTTGTTTGAATTATTTTATTTTTTTTACAATTCACTATGTTTGTTTGACGTTCTTGTCATCTAAGGTATCAATGGATGTAATTTAACCATCATTTGCCTGATTCAAGGTAGAATCTTGTTTTAATTTGTCATAAAAAAGTTTAAACGTTTAATTTGCAAGCTGCTTATTTTCATCTATTTTATCTCATTTGAAGGTGAAGATTTATTAGCTTCCCTCATTTATACCTGGATGAAAAGAACATGTGTAACAATAGTCATTGATGAGAAAAAATAGTTTCTCACTTGACTACATGTACTTTAAGTTACTCGAAGTATAAATTTAACCAGTTGATATTTATTCATGAGAAGTGACACACAATCCTATTCAAACTGCCTTTGTTAGATACTGATATTCTAAGTTTATATGGGTTGTCAGTGATGCATGGACAAACAAGGACTTCATCAAATGAACACAAAGAAAATTCTATAAATCAAATATTTATATGTATGTATATGTACTTCATATTTATTATAAAGTTATTTAGAATTCAGAAATTAGCAAAAATTTTGAGTGATTAATTATTTATATTATAGTACCATAGAAAAAATAAGCCTGTAAGATTGCCTTCATAATTTTTTCAGTAATGTTTTATGAGCTGTTATGACAAATTTCAGAAAAAGAATCCAAATGTTTTAGTATATATTTAAATTAAACTGTGGAATTTATCAATCTAGACATGTATATAAAATCAATAATTATAATACACTGGTAAGAAAGTTACCTTTCCTCTGTTAATAGAAAATAACGGCAAATTTCAACAGCAAGCAAATTAGTAAAAGTAAGAATTTAATTAAGCTAGTTCTTAGCTTAATTTTTCCCTTAATAAATGCTTCTGGTTTAGTAATTGCCAATTGGAATATTGGAAAATTAATTAAAATCCATTATCTGATATTGAAATGATCATGATAATACATGAAAAAAAAACCAACAAAAAAACACATGAGAAAATATACTCTCAATGTTACATTTTCCTTCTACATATTAAAGAAAAAAAGAAGAATTGGTCTTTAAGAAGCAACAAGAGGTTCTTGAATACAAGGTTAAAACGTGTACTAATATGCTGAAACAAAAAAAAAGGCATTCCTTGCCAGTATGTGACAGCTCCATGAACAAATTTGTGAGGAATACAGACAGGACCACTGGGCTTTCCTTCCTCTCACATTAGTTTTGCAATACAGTCTGCCAAAAATCTTGTTTGTTACATATAAATTAGAAGCCCAGGATTCTGATCAGCACTTTTGTTGATAATTAGCAAATTTAAAGCCTGCAGGAAGTGAGTGATTCTTTTCATATCAGGATATGATTTATTTTGGCAAATCACTATGCCATATTTCAGATTACATCACTGAAATTTGGTGGTGCTTCAATCCCATATGAGAACAGAGGAAAAACAGGGTGAATACATTTTTTGGAAACATTTGCTAACCACGGTGGAAAAGCAACACCCAAACTGCCCCAGTATCACCCAAGAGATGTGAGTATCCCATAGTGGGTGGTAGCAAACCATTTTTGCAGCCACTTCACCTGCAAAATTCTTCAAGTTTATATCAAATTCATTTGAAATTTGGGATTCATTCAAACCAGTCTAAATGTAAATTCGTTTTTGGAGTGGTCTTATTTTCATTTGCAGACATGGTGAAAGGGAGCATCCTCTGATTCTAGAAAAGCAAAGCAAATGAACTAATCTCACATTTTTTGTGCGTTTTTCTGCTCTTTCTTAATGTAAAGGAGAAGGAGTTTGTGCAGCTAGCTCATTCTTGACTCTTTGAAGAGCATGTGTGTGAGTACCTGAAATGTGGACGATCAAGCAGTATTCCTGAGTTTGCAATCAGCAGGAAGCAGTGCATAATTAGTCTCATGCAGTTATTGCTGTGACCTTCCTCAAATCTTAGTTCCGTAATCATAAAAACTTGGTGTTAGCATTTGTTTGCCAGCCTCATTTTAAATGTCTTCCTCTGCTGTTTATTTATATTACTAATACATATAAAAGGGTATCACATGGTACTTTGCACGAAAACTAATTTCACTTACCGTGGTCAAGAGGTAAGACTGTAGATTTTAGCAGAACTGTCTGACACAGTGTTCCCAGGTAGATGCAAGAGCAGCAGTTCCCCAAAATTTGAAATAATAAATGGCAACCCATCTTTCCCAAGGGCATGTTAGGAATATTTAGCCTGTGAACACATATGAAAACTACAGTGGACTGCAAAGAGTACTCAGTATTATTGAAACTGTAAGGCAGCAAAAAGGTGTAGAAATGAATGGGCTCCTAGAGGCTTTTTTATAGATTATGAGGGGAGGATGTGTTATAATAAAAGGTAATAAGAGCTTTCCTGCCTCCGATAGACTCTACCTTCAACTAAGCTACAGCTATCAGGAGTCAGTAATCCATGTTGGATAAAGAGACTTTGAGGAGCAATTTTATTCTATTGCAATGCACCAGTTTGCACAATGGATTTGTTCACTTTTTGCAGGCAGCCTTCCTGAGGGACAATATTTCTGAAGCTCCACAAAGCGCCTTTTCTGTTTTCATTCTGCAGTCCTTTAATTGGATGAATGGGCTGCAGGGGCCTGGAAGTTGGACTGGGTAAAATTTGCAGTCTTTGAAAAATCAGCCAAACAAAACATGTCAGGCGGTTTCACATGACACTGGGATAAAGTGAACATAAAAGGGAAGCCTATTTAAAGAATAGCGCATTAATGTTTCAGTGGTGTTCACTTCAGGCCGGTACATTTTACATGAGTCTTCTTCCCTTATGGGAAAGTAATATGCTCTGAGTTGACTAAGTGCAGATCCTTTTCATGAGAGGTTGAAGGAATAGGCATTGGGAATGCAACAACAGTGGTGTACTGAGCTCAGAATTGGGATATAATGCCATAAGGCTAATTAACATCATGTTCTCCCATTGTGTTCCCTTCGGGGAAATTGTGGTTTTAAATGATAAGTATGTAGATTGAAACATTCTTAATCTAGGCAAGTGGTGCAGTAACACATTACTCACTGAATAACAGAAGGAATACAAAATGGAGTATGGGAGGTATATTTCAAATAAAGTGCAGAGTGTCCTTTTTCACCTTTTCATTGTGCTTAGTAGCACTGATTTATTCACTGAACAGAAGATGGAAGATGTACTGTAGACGGGGAGTATAGGGTTTGCTTTATTGCAATCTATAAAGATTTTCCACTTCTGATGGGTTTGTCCTTTGGAATATTTTTCCTTTGGTGCAATCTCCATGCTCAGCAGTGACAGGAAAAGTCACACAGAATCTTTTTGAAGGGTCAATAGAAATAAGTCCTTCAAGAAGCATTGATTTGCTATTTTTTTCCTTGCATGTGTTAGATGCTTCAGAACATCTCTTACGGGCTGCTACTGTAGCAGACTCAGTGGTGCAGTCAGGATCTCCTGCCACTGAGAGTTCCTACTCCTCAGGCACTAGTTAGAAAACTTATTGCAGAAACATGGAATCTTTTCTTTCCTCATCTCTTATATCTAAATTGATACCCAGGATATTTCAAGACAGAAGTCTGAATTATGTTGTTTTTTTGTTTTCATTATGACCCTTATTAATTTATCTTTTTATTAACTACTTTTTTGGAGAACTTTTAATCAGTGTAAATAAGCCATGACTCTAGATGTCTACATGCACATACTCAAATAGAGTAATATCATCTTCAGGTGGACAGTAGAAAAATACATTAATTTAGTGATGAAACTTGTTATGGACAGCTGTATTTGCAACTTTTGTCTGCCACAAACGTCATCCTTACAGCTGGGTGTAGCTGTGCATCCTCTGTGAAGAGTTCTGTTCATTGATTGAATATCTTCAAAGATGTGGTGAGATAAACTCCTCACCTGTAGACAGCAAAGGCCTGAGAAGTCACATTTGAGGAAGGGAACCATTCCTTCAGGAGGGCTGGTTAGCAGGATGAGACTTCAGCAAGATGCTGAATATGGCTGCAGAAAAGGAAGGGGAAAGTGCATTTTTCTGGAAAGACACAAGAGATACATTCTGGAAAAAGAGAAGACTGAGAGTGTAACAAACAGCTTCAAGGTGAATCTATAGATCAGACTGGAAAAATGAATAAGAGAAAGGTCAGAGAATACATTACTCTCTATTTGAAAGCTGCACAGGTAAAACAAGCATTTGCATTGGAAAGAGGCTTAATACGAATGGGCACAGCAACTGAGCTGTGCTGGGGTGATGAGGAGAATGTATTGTTATTTGGATTCTTCATAATCTTTATGGCTTTATAGGCCTTCTTTGCCTTGAACAACGTTTTGTCCTATTTTTGAATTAGGCAGAATCCAAATACCTCTAGCAGAGCTGAATTTTGTGACATGTCTAGGAATAGCAGCAATTGTGGGTCTGAGTCCAATGATTTTGAGCTGCAGTTCAAACTTCAAGTGTAGTGCAGATCACAGTTTAAAATGCCTGGCAGTTTTTGATTTGTCTTCTGTCACTGGGGGAGAGAGCAAGTTAAATGGTCTGTAGTAGAAAGCCATTGAACAAATCATTTTAAAAAAAGAACAAGAAGAATGCATTTCTTTTTCTGCTTGGTTGCTAACAGTAGCTTTTTGGTATTTTCAAAAATTCTTGTTTCATAACAAAATAAGTAGCACTATCTATGTAAAAAGCTGCTTGTATTTATGTTTGTGTGTATATGTATGTATATATTCCCATATACATGTCTGGTTTACATATGAACACATGTACACATTGTAGGTGTAAATAACCTCAGCACACCACTTCTAAAGAATATGTAAAAGTTTTCCAACTTTTCCTTCATTTTCCCACTCTGAAGAGGCTGAAAACAGGAGGTTGCCATTTCCTGAAGTAATGGATAAAGACAAATAAGAAAAAATTATTGCATCTCTTGATTCTTTTTCATACAGCAGCCCTTGTAACAAGGGGAAGCCCAAAATGTAGCAGCAGGGTTTGTAGCAGTATTATCCTTTACAATCAATATGATCTGTGTCAGCCACAGAAAGTTATATGGTTTGGGGAGCATTTCTCAGGCTTGTAAATAAAACATACATGACAGAGACAAAGCTCATGTGTTTCATTGAATGATGGGGATTTTTAGATTATATTTGACTGAGGGCTGAAACTTGCTTCTAGGGTATGTGCATGCTTGTACCTTTTTTTATTTTGGTTTGGGTTTTTTTCTGAAAGAAATAGTTGTCTAGAGGATTTTTTATCTGTTTGTTAGGCTGGAAGTTTTGGTCATTCCCACCCCTTGTTTTCCCCTTCTTCTTCTGTGCAGGATGTAATACTTGTTCTCTGAATCATGCTGGAACATATTTTGGGAATTCATAGGATTATCACCAGGGCTACTGCTATCAGGCAGAACACATGCACATTTTATTATCTCATCCAACAGGTTTTCATTTTCTATGCACATTGAGTCAGCAGAGAGGGGGAAACATACTGCCATTTCTACTGGCAGAACTCGATAAATATTATAACGGTCCTTTTAGTCCTGCAGAAGCTCATTCTGTCATGATAATTCAAAATCTAAATCCTTATTTCCTGTTTCTTCCTTTCTCTCATCTACCCTTCCAAAACAGGTGGTATCCTGACCCTGATCTGCCTAAAAGATGGTGCATATTACTGGGCTATGAATTGATTCACTCGGTCAAATGAAATTGTGGAGCCTCTGAAATGTAAACATGTAGCTGCAACCAGTGTCTCCTTTGGAGAACTGTGCTCTCTGGCAATCAGTTTGGAAGATAAGCCAGGCACATTAGGTGGAAATAACAGTTAAAGAAACTAGTTGCATTCACTTTCTAATACCCTGCAGAACACCAGTCTGATAGTTTAATAATCTACTTGGATTGAATAATAATTTGTTGTGTATATACAAACTGCATGGGGTGTGGATCTCTATTTTGAGCTGACTAGCACAGTAAAATCTTGTGGAATTTGTGACAAAAACTCGAGATGAGAAAAGGTGAGATTATCACAGGAACCACATCCAGGTGAAGTTGACTGTGGGATTGTCACTGTGTGTGTGCTTCTGCTGTGTGACCCCAAACTCCTGCCATGTACCCACAGGCATCAGCAGCTCACATCTCTTGTCTTTGGCTTTCTCTGTTCTCCACTTGCCCAGATGGAAAAAAATAAAATCAAAGCAAGTTTTTCTTGCAGAATTGTATCAGTATGAGTGCACATACCCTAAATACAGCTCACTGCTCACAGATCATCTTTCTATGCATTCCTGACCAGGTTGTCTCTCCTGCAGAGCCTGAGGCAGCGTGATGGGAATGGGACACTGCACCACCCAGTGAGTGAGAACCAGCTGTGCTCTGGCAGAATTACCCACCAAAATGGGAATATCCCCTCCTGCTTTTTGTCTCTGGTAGGTGCCTTTGGAAGTTTGTTGTATAGGCATGGTTTTTTTTCTTTTAAACAGACATTTCGTTCCTCCTGTTTATTGTAGATTGGAGATTATGTAATTCAACTATTGTAAGAATAGAACTTGTGCCTATGATTTTTAACATCTCTGCACGTCTGAAATTTAAGACTTAAAACTCTTGGTCTGACATGCAACGCAATCTGTCCAAATCCCTAAGTGGGTTTTATTTGAAACAGAGGCATCTTTTTTTCCTTTTCCCATTACAATTCCTTTCCTTTGTAGGCAACCTCTGCGTTGTGGAAGAAATATTTCTCTTACTCTAAGTTTCCTTTGTTGCTCATTTTGTCTAAATAAATACTTTTACTACTCCTTTTCTACCCATTTAGAGTGTGGAATCCTTTTCTTCATGGATTTTCCCTGTCTTCCCAGTTGTGCCTGTCTTCCACCTCTCAGTCCATCATGTGTCATTTTCAACTCTGCAAAGTTAGTCCACTGTTCCTTGTTCTCTTTTTTTCACATTCAAATATATGCACTAAGAGTTTGGAAATTCTGTGTGTTCTAGTTGTAACAGGACAGAAGTTAGGTTTGAAGTTTGTATCTCTCCTATAAAAAATTTGAGGAAGGTGTTCTGTTATCTTTCATTGCTTTAGCCATAATATTTCCGTCACTGTCTATTTGGGCAAGACCCAAAATTAATCATTTCATTGTATTGGAAAGGAAGCATTCAGTTAGAACTTAAGTTTGGCAGTAGGAATGAGGCACATGGATCGGGAAGAGGAATTGTGCTCATAATTCAAGGACATTATGACAACAAGCTGAGAAATCTATTTTTCTAATAAGCAGAATACTCTAAGAAATAAATAGCACATACTTTCCTCTACAGCACCTATTTCTTATGGCTAAATGAGTGACAGCATTGTGAGAGCAAGCCTTTATTATCCCTGATCATGCCTTTTTTTGGGTTTAGATTAACAAGACCTAAATCCTGCCTATATTCAGGTGCTCTAATTGTCACTTCCCAAGCATGTCCATGACATGTTCACCCTGAGCATTTCTACAAGGTAGGTCTTGAAATGAAATTCAAGATTTTGAAGATGTAATTTTTGTCTTGCTTCCCTCTATGCTGAAAATACTTGTCTTGACTGTACACGAATTGCTCTGATGTGGGGCAGTCAGAAAATACAAAGTGTTCCTCTTCAGGTGGTTGGAATAGATGAAAGCTCTCTGCCCAGCATACAGCTGGGAGTGTGCAGAGAATGCATTACCCTCCATAACCCTCTAGGTAGTGAAAAACCTAGCTTTTTTTTGTTTTGTTTTCCAGCTGTGCCATCCTCTGTTTATGTTTTTTGTTTGTTTTTTTTTTTAAATTTTATGAGCCTCATCATAGGTCTTTAAATATGGGATGTTGTTTGCTAAGATACCACTCCATTATTCCAGGAACATATGTTCGTGACAAGTACAAGTCATGAACATTTGAATAGTCTCCATCTGGCATGAATTAACATAGTATCATAATAAATGAGAAGTGTTAATACTAAGAAGTCTGTCTGGGAATTCTAGATTTAACCAATATTTATAGCTATATATATGGAATTTGGGTTTGGTTTTGATTTGAAGAGCATGGACAAAATTATTGATTTACCTTTCCAGACTGTAAGTCACAGGATGCTTCCAGTAGTGTAATTCTTGAAATAACCTGATTATGCAGTAAAGTGTCTGTGAAATACCCAGGTGGTTTTTAGCTCTTAAAAATACTTCTAAGGAAAATAAGAAATGAAAAAAATAGAATATGTTACTATTTGCTATAGTGATGACAGCAATGCATGGGTGCCACTTCAGCATTATTTGTTAACATATGTACTTTAAACCCTTCAATGCCCCTTGAGTATATAACATATATCTTGTATCCATATGGCCATATGGAGACACTGCACTCATTTAAATAACAAGTGCACGGTAAAATTATCTTGACCCCAGAGTGCATGTTGTTTATAGCAGGGAGTTACTCTTACTTCCTAAATTGAACAATTTTATTTTTTTTTTCTGCAGAACCTTAAGGCTAAACTATTAACCAATAGAAATTTTGAGACAAGATGAACTCTTATAACTAACACTGGTCTTTACTCACTACTGTGTATTCTGTAGAACAGTCAAATATATTTTAAAAAGTTAGTGTTCTCGCTGTCACTTTTGTGAGTATATATAAAGCTTTACTGTAAATTTCTGCAATCTTCAGAAAGCTTTCTCTGTTGGGTTTCAGTTGGGTTTTTTCAGTATTTTTTGAATGTATGGAGAAGATACAAAACATAACACCACTTTAGAGGCTTTTTGTTTTGGTCTTTGCTAATACTGATGTATTTAAGAACACAACAGCTCTGCTACGTTTGAGTTAGACATGATTTTGTTCTATCAAGCTTTCCTTTTCTGGCCATATTCCATTTAAACTTGAATTTTCCTTGCTACTCAGAGTGCACACATGCTTGTGCCATGTGTACACCTTCCCTACTGCCTGAAGTGGAATAATTTGCAGTAAGAAAAGTCTCCTCTATTTGGTATAAATCTAAAAGGAAATGTAAAGACAAAATTCTAAGGCAAAAATTTTACAGTGTTCTATGTAAAAATGTTCAGAAATTTATATTAAGGTGTATTGTGACTTATGGAGAGTTTATAGATCATAAGTGTTGGGCAGACCTTCTGAAAGTCTCAGAAGTATTTAAGCCAAAAGACAGGCACAGGGTTTCATCTAATGACTGGGGTCAAATTTCCTGAAAAGGGCAATGAGCAAACAAATTCTTGCAAAAGGGCTCTATAGCCATCCCGCAGTTAAATAGGTGACTGAAGTTTGTGTTGGTTTTTTTTTTAACCATTCTGCTTAGTTTTGGTTAAAAAGTCAGACAATAATGCTCCAATGCCTCCCAAATCTTTGTTTTGTTGTAAGGCTTGGGAAATGAATGCATCCTGGAATAGTTCTGGTTTCTGTGATGTCTTTTTAGACATAGCCAACATTCACAGCATTTGACCAAAACTAAACTTTAGGTGTGTTCAGAGGCCCAAGGCAGCCTCAGGTGGAGATCTCAGTTGTGAGGGACCCTGGAGCCCTTGCCCAGTTCACTCTGTAGCCCACATTTTTATCATACTCTGCTGCACAATTTCCCCACAGTTCTCCATGGTGCAGTGTTTGTGAGGAGGCCCACCTTCATTAGGAGACATCCTTTTGGATTCCTTTGCACTTGGCTAAGATATTGTCTACAGTGACATTCATTCTGAAGACAATCAGAAATTGAACTGGCATGAGGAGTTGAAGGCATAGAAATACATGGAACCTTGAATTTTCTAAGAATTTTCAACAGCAATTTATCTCTTTTGGTGAAAGCCAGTGGAAGAGAAGCAGGTTTTTTCCTCTCCTTCCTCTAGATATGAGTATGCCACTATGTAAGAGTCAGGAGTAGGAAAGCGGCAGAGTCTGGTAAATTGCATAATTCAAGTCCTGTTTTTAATAAAGGTCCTCTGATTTGGCAGTGTGGAAGAAGCAGATGGGTGGTGAGATAGCAGTCTCGGCTGGCTGCCACCCCCAAGTAACATACAGCCTCCTTGTTTAGTGTGTCTGGGCGTAATTTTCACTGACATACAAAGAAGTATTTTTAGGAGTGATGTCAGTTCATTGGCTGAACAGCATTGTTTGGCTTGCTGAAATGATTCCCAAAAGCACTCACTGCCTTTGAGAACGGTGCTTTCCTCTTTGTAGAATGTCATTATTCTGCATGGTAATGACTGTTTTGAAGGGCAGGTCAGGTAGTCAAATAAATGTGTGGTTGGTGCTTTCTGATTGTTTCTAAAATAGGCAGGCCAATTTCTACTGAAGGAGAGTGAGTCTGAAGTGTGCCAAAAATCATTCTGATTTGCTAGAGAAATTTCAGTAGCTGTAAGCACAGCCAGGGGAGCTGGGCTAATGTGTGCTGCAAAAATGATCATGTAATGCTCACAGTGTGGTCATCTTATCTTTGTGCCTCTGTGCAGCCCATGCAGGGGAGACAAATGGGGAGAGGCAGCAAAACTGGCTCTGACTTGTGACCCAAAAACATAAGCATAGTAATCACAAATAATTGTGTTTGTGCTGTGAATGCTGCTTGTGTAGACGTGTGCAGTGTTTAGTGACACCAGTCAGGAAACACGATTCATTTGGGTTATTTTCCATTTATAGCAGTAAGAAATGCTAGAGATTCTAAATAAGCTTCTTTGAAACTCTGTGGACCGAAGAGGCTGCATTACAAAAACCTCTACCTGAACACCTGCAAAACTCTAAAACATTTCTGAACAATTGAGAAACGGGTTTGTCTGGATTTCTGAGGAATTACTCTCCTAAGTCACTAAAGCAATCTGCAAAATTCCATCTGTAATTACTGAACATAGTCAAAGTGAGGAACAATAAGAGGAAAAGATGCCTAAAGTTGTTGTGCTCTTACAGTGTATAATGAGCACATCAGGTAATACAGCTATTCTGTATGGCAAAGTGCAATCTTTCATCCTGTGTCAAAAAGCTTCTCTAAAGTGCTTTTCATATTAAAAGTGTCAGGTATATATCAAGGGTTTTTTTCTCAATTTTATGAGGCAGAAAGTGAAGAATGAGTTAGTGATTTGCTAAGATCACTAAGAAATCAAAACCAGAATGAGGAGCTCAATTCTACTTTCAGTCCTTTCCTTTACTCTCATGACATTTTAGGAGTTTTCCTTTTAAAATAGTTTTAGAAATGGAGGAATGATACATTTAAAGACACCAAGTATTACATCCAAGCCAGTGAGGTTAATTCATTTCAGCATGTGCCTGTCATTTTGTGTCACTGAATGCTAAGCCCTCATTTTACAATTCATCTAAATGGATTTGTTCCCAGCTTCCCGGTAAATCTATTTATAAAAAAATTCTGAGTTCTCAGCAGTATTCTTGACAAGAATCAGTATTAAACCAAGGTATTTTGAGTTATACGGTGAAAACTGAAAGAGGAAAAGCCAGTGGTTGAGTTATCTCAGAGCAGTACCAGCCATGAGCTCTCTCCTGGTTTTGGTGGTTTTGAGTGTGCTGGTAGAGGTGCTGTGCTGTTGTGACTAAAGATGGAAGTTCTTCTATCTTATCTTTCATCAGACCAAAAGTATTATGGAAAATGAGGCACTTCAGTGCCAGTGAGCTCATCTTCATGTCTGGCAAAATGTGGGCACATCTGAAATGAGTCTGGGAACCACAATTCAGAATTTGGGTACCAGAAGCTGTACTTTCTGCAGAGTTTTGGCAGAATGGCCCATTCATTTCTTACCACCTTTTAATTTTCAACACATGTTCACATAGATCTGTTCCCCTTCATCCCATGGAGGCTAGCAATTTTAGCTAGTCATATTAATCAGTTCAACTGTTAAAAGATAAAAGCAGCATGTACTTTACAGCACTAAGGGATATGATCAAGGGAATTGATACTGACCTTGTTCCTCTTGGCAGTTGTTCCCAGCCTGTATTTAAATGAAGTTCAGTGCTTTTGTTTCATTTCCCTAGAAGTGCCCGTGTGCCTGAAATAATGAGTTGTTCAAATAGCAGTTTTAACCCAGGGCTTGAAGCGTGAAGTTTCATGACACCTAAGTTCATCTAACAGCTTGCTGCTTCCTACTGGGCTTCCTCTCTCTCATCCTGTAGTCCAGGCACTACTCCAGCTTCTCCTGTGTCAGCTCCAATACCTGTCACTTTTTTTTCCCTTCTGAATTGTTATTTTGCAGGCAAAAAGCTGAACCACTTTCTTCAGAGAACAGATGAGCACATGGCTGGTGCAAGAGAAGCTGAGACCAGTGGGATTGCCTCTTTTGACATGAGCAAGCCCTTCAGTCCTCTCAGGTGTCTCACAGGGTCCACCACAAGCTGTATTTTGGCAAATGCTGGGAGCTGCTGCCACCAGCAGCCCTGCCACCTCCTGCCCCAAGTAGCACATTCCTTCCTCTGTGCCGGTCCTGGAGGCCCTGGTATGTCCCGTCTGAGCTGAATTGAGGAACTCATATGATACAACTAACGAGTTTTAAAAAAGAAGAAATGGTGCTGGAGTAGTTCTCCTTCCCGTTTCACTGCAAGACTCAACAGCTGGGTACTCTGGTGTCACAGCTCCTGGTGTACTTGGGGTTTCTGCTGACTCAGAGGCTGTTACATGAGATGTTTTCTTTACTACCGGCTTGGGTCTGTTGATCTAGATGTTAGTGCAGCTATTCTAGACTATTAAAGCAAAAAACAGTGACATTTTTTGAACTTCTGAGACAAATCTGACGTTTTTTAACCCAAATTTGTCAATTTGTTATCAGCCATGACTGTGAGAAGCTGGGAGCTGCAGCTCAGAGACAGAAAATTCTTAAGATGAATTCTTAACTGAAGGAAGCATCTGAGTAAACTAATTTGACCCATTACAATTTTAAACAGACCTGAGAAAATCCACTCAAATCTAGTGAATTCTGCACTATTAGAAACATGAAGATTTGTATTTTCTGGGCACCCCTGCATACTCTCCCCTGACTAGATAGAAAATTCCCAACTACTATTGCCTACTCATAGAACATTTTTACTGCTTTTATGATTTTTCCAAACAGTTTTATGAAATGAATCACTCACATTAATGTAAGAAATCTGTCACATTAGAAATTCTGGAAACTTCGGAGAAATTAGAAGATTTGAGTCATATCCAGCCTATTAGGATTTCTTCTATCCAGCAGTTATTTAAGCAGGTGTTTGCAGAAGGCAGTAAGAGGTCTGTGTGCTATAGCTGTGTGTTTGGCTTCACCTTTCCTCACAGTAGTAGCAATGTTTTTACTAACTGGCAAACAAAACAGCTGATGTTGGCAGAAAAGAGTTTGCAAACTTGACTAAATGGGATTTAGCAAATTAGATTGAATCGGGTTATGTTGCAACTTAATTTTGTTTTGCATTTTAAAAGTTGTCCTGTAGTGATATGGAGACACAATGCACCATTATATTAATGCATTATCATATTAAGACTTTTGAATGTATCTCTTAATTCTATAAAAAGTGGGTAACAGCTTGATGGAGTGTGGATTCTGCAGTTGTTACTGATTCTAGGATGCATTTAACTGTTTGGAGGGTTTTATATTTAAGAGAGTAGATTCCATTTATTTTACTTATCTTATATATATAGAAAATGAGACTGTTTGTGCTAAAGCTCTTTGAATCTATTTAGATAAAAAAAGTTCAACTATATCACAAAAATTCTAGGTCCAAATGTTTTTCTTCCATAAGTAAAAAATTTTTATATTTTAGCAAGGCACCATTTTGTAATTTTACAGGTGTTTGGAATAAATCTATGCTTCAGGTTGTTATTTTTTTCATTGGCTAACCTTTTATCCTGAGTATTCCTTTATTTTTTTCCTAATGTTTTCCTAATAAAGGTTTGTGGAGTTGATATGAAAATACTTTTTTTTTTCTTCTATGTTAAATTCATTGAACAGGTTAGTTATAAAAGCAGAGAGTCTGCTGACCAATATTCCTTCTGCCTCATTCTGTTCACAATGTTGGATGATCATGGTGACAAGTAACCTTCAAGAACAAATATAAAAATATTTTAAACAGGTTGTTCCAGTGATTTGCACTTCTATAAAACTTTGGATTTTCTGCTTGTGCTACTCTGTTTTGGGACCTATGTATAAATGAAATGAATCTGTATTTGTAGCTACCTATTTTGAGACATTGTTGTTTTAATTGTAAGATATGGAATAGAAGATGAGCTGTAGAATCCCCATCTCAAAATACAACTTCTACAAGTCGGACTGGCTACAGAGGAAGCACTGCTGCCTCCTCAGTTATCTTTACCTGTGCAGTGTTATTTGTGCTTTCTGGCTGTGCTTTTCCCGAAGAGAAAAAGACCTTCCCTCCCATACTGGTCACAAAACTTGACTGTGTATGGTGTAAAGAGTTTGTATAGGAACTGGCTTGAGATTGAAGGAAAAAATATTTGAGTTCTCAATAGAGATGTAATGAGCCACCTGAAGCCTTAATGCTCAAACTGCTTACTTTATCAGTCGAGCTTGTAACTGCCAGGAAAATGTTCTTTCAGCTATATTTATGTAGAGCATCCAGATGTCAGTTTGCTAAATCACAGTCATATATTCTCTAGAGAGATTTTAGGTCTTGTTTCTAGTTAAACGATCCAGCAGGTGGTAATCAGAATTCAGATCAGATGTCAGCTGCACCAGAAGTTTTCGTCATCTCTCTCTCTCTCTCCCCCCCTCCCTGTTTTTGTGCCTGTTTTCACGTGAGGTGGGCAGAGGAGAACACAAAGCAACATGATAATGCTTTGATTGTTGCAGTAAAAGAGGTTTTACTGTAGGGATAAGGAAGGAAATGCTAATGACATTTCTTAGCAGTTTACTTTGGTTTTCTTAATTTGAAGAACTGACTCAATTACCTATTTTAATAATTAACACCTTGTGAAGTCTAAATTGAAGAAATAGAAAAATGGTAAGGTGTGTGTATAATGATTTTAGATTTAACTAATTTGTTCTGAATTTTATAGAGAAACAGCAAATTGAACCTTTTCTTTCTCATTCACTGATACTACTTTTTCATCCCAGGTGTATAGTTATGTACTTTACCCTTAGTTTTTTTCTGAAGCCTTCATTATTTTTGGAGATTTTGTCATTTCATCATAACTAAATCTGAAGATTTCATACGTCTTCATGGTTATTCAAAATCTGTAAGAGTGGGTTTATTGGGAATGTTTGAAAAGGTCAGGTTTTTAAATTCATTAGATAGGAACATTGGCAGATACATCTTTGTGAGTAATTCTTAACTATCATTTATTCATTAACAAATATTTTATGTGAAAACTGATATATTCATTGTTCTTTTGCATAGTAAGGCTCTCTGAAAACCACGTTATACTTTTCAAGTACTGTCTATGGAGTAAAGGAAACACAAATGTTCTCTGGGCTGCATTACCTCCCAGGATAGCATTTACTGTCTGATTACTGCCTAAATATCTGGTTTTATTTTAAATCTGTGTCCTCTAGTGGATGACTCTGCTATGCAAGGTTATTTTATTGCATGGCCATGTGTGGGCAAGAACAGCCAATGAGGATACAGTTAAAGATGAAGGTGGAGTTTTGGTATTTGGAAAAAGGCGGTGTGGAGGCGGAAGCAGTAAATGGAACAATTGTGTTTCAAAACTTTTAGACCAGTTTTGTTTCTGGTGCACATGTCAGCTGAGTGTGAGCCCCAAGCAGCAAAACAACGCTTTGTTCCAAAAGAGAAAAGGCTGAGGGGTGTGCTCATTAGATGCAGTGCAGCATTCCTGGGGAAAAAGAAACAAACCACAAACTTTTTTCTAAAGGTAGTGCATAACTTAGGGCTGTCCCTTGATGGCAGTAACTTTTGAACTGAAAATTTATATACATTCCACGTGCTTATTTTCCTCTGCAGTTCATGAATAAATGAACTAGTAGTGCAACAACAATATTATAGCTCAGGGAACTGCAGTTTTTGTAGACTGTCAAGTAGATGGTTTATGCCATACCAGTGTGGTGTATAAGCTCTATCAGAGCTTTGGTCACCTCGAGATGAATATTGATAAGACTCAAATGCTATAGCAGTCAATTTTGTATAATTTTCTCTTTTACCCAATCTATTAATTTTTATGGGAAGGGAAAGTAAAGGAATAGTAATGCTGTCTGATTTTGCATCTTTTTTTCTCCTTTTTCCTGTTGACATCACACTACTGCGGGTTATTTTCCATTAACATAATAGTATGGCCTCCGACTGGAACATGTGCTGTTCATCGTAAAGCTTTGAGCCCAGCAGTTCAGCCAGTTCTAACTCTGCTTCGCTGTCTACTTCTGTTGTTTGTGCCATGTCAGTTTGTTCATGAGATCTTTACGAGATACAGCACTGGAAATCCTGCTGAAGTCAAGATCCACATCATCACTGCTCTCCCTTCATCCTCTTCTCACAGGAGAGGGCTGTGGGATTCATCAGGCGTCATTCTCCTTTGTAAATCCATGCTGACTACACTGTTTCATTATTTCTAGTACTATAACAAAAATGAGTCTTTATTAGAAAAATTTGAGACTAGAAAACCAGTTATTTATATTTTGTATTAATGACTTAGACAAGTCATACTTCGCTGTAATATAACCTGTATTACTGTGGATCTGTGATCTTCCAACTTGTAGGAATGAGTAAATATGATCATATATCTTCACATTCATTTGCTGATTTATTTTGATGCTGTCATTTTTAACAGACTTTATTGTCACACAAGAAGTGTACATACATGTATTTCCAATATCTGAAAGAAATTGTCATGGTTAGGTATTGTTTGGTTCCACGGGTCTAGTTCACATGGAGACCACCTAGAACTGTAGAACCACATTTCTGTTAGTGAAGTATCAGGACTAAAGTAGCAGAATTATGTTTTCTTTAATTGTAGTATCAAAAGAATAGAAAAAGTGTTTCACTGTTTATAAAGGTTGTTATTTAAGTGTATTAATTGGCCATTTCCACCCTATTTATTATTAACAGCTTGACAAGTTTAGAAAAAGTTTTCAGACTCTGTAACCGTAGCTGTTTCTGAGTTTTTTGCTAATTAATAGTGTCCAACGCATTAATTATTTATTTTCAAGCATGTTTAAAGTGCCCCAAGCGGGATAATTCATGCTGTCCAAAATTAATGTGAAAATGTTACAAGACTGAGGATAGCCAGAAGCAAACTATTTGACAAGGGCTGCAAATCTCATGTGTGTGTGTGAACTTCAGTGCTTCGATGGATTGCTTGGTGCTGTTGCCTTATTAATATAATTGTCTGTATTAAGGAAATCTGTGTTCAGGCTTTTTTTCCCCCTAAAGAAATGCTGATTAGTGGGTATTTCATGAGGTTTTCTACTCTGTAAACTGAAAAAAAAAAGTTAATTGTAGTCAGACTTTTGTGCATTGTGACTCAGAAATGCGTGGAAATTTCTGTTGTGGTGGTTTCATTAGTACAGGTAAAATTTTCACATAGCCCATATCTGAAGCTGTAAATTTATTAAGAATGTACTCAGAAACGTACTGAGAAGAGTGCCTGTGGTGAGCCATGGCATGCAAAAAAAGGATTTGAATATTATGAAGTGGTTTATGTGAGCCAATATAGTATGTGAGGATGCTTAGAACCACAAGGAATATCAAAGACGGTGTCAGGAGTGTTTCTATAACAAGTATTAGAAGGATCATTCTCAAAAACTGATGGGGATTTTGAGCTATTATGTGCCTTTAATAGAAATTGGACAGAGACAGCTCTATAAATGTAAAGAGTGGATTTTGTTCTCCAAAGCAAAAGGGAGTGGATCTTGCCCCTCCTCATTTAGAGGGGAAAGGATTTCTTTGTCATAAAGTGACAACAAAAAAACCAAACAGAACCAGTGAGGGGAAAATGTAATCTTAGGCAGTTTTTTTGTTTTCTAAAAACGAATGAATGCCTTTTGTTGTCCTTTCTCATTTTATACAGGGACTGTTAAAGGCTTTGCCTTTTCCCCAAGGTCTCCTTCTGGGAAACGGTGCTCATTTTCCATATCGTGTAATGAGCAGTGCTCATATTCCAGTGGACTTCTAGCATCTTTGCTACCTTTTTTTTTTCATTCGACATATATTAATTTTTAAAGAGCTTTTAATAAATTTTGCCCCATTCAATTTGGAAATGAACCTAAGCAGTGCTCCTTTCTATTTTGATTTAACTTTTCCCTTTATGCTGTTGTTTATCTTTCTATTTTCTTATGAAAAAATGTATTTCAAATTCCAGGTACATTGAAAACTGACATTGATACTTTTAAGCTCCATACATAACCTTTCTTCTCTGTCCACATCCATGGCACTGACAGCACGTTTTTATTTACTCCTAGAGGCTGAACTATCTTTAGTGTAGCCATTCAAAACCAGCTAAACCATCTCTTTGTCTTTTAACTTACTAATTTTCTATTTGTTTCTGAGGTCACTAAAATTTTCTTAATACACATTTTTGGGGTTTATGGCACCTGCCAAAGCAACGATCCTGAATGGAAAACAGAATAATGCATCAGGGTTGGTTTTGCTCTGTTGAATACAGAGTTGCTCTCTGTTCAGCACTCTCTGCTCTGGCCACAGAATCTCAATCCTTGTCATGAATGATATATTTATGTTACTGTTAAAAAAAATATGGGCAAAGGCAGTAACATGTGTTCCCTACTTTGATACCAACCAGAATAATTTTGCATGGTTTTGTATAACCAGACAAGGATGGCCCATGTAATTTTAGCCATTACATCTGTAGTTAGTGAAAAAAAAGCTATGCAAAATTTTTTAAATTTACTAATTGAAGACTTAATCCTAAATGGCTAATGGAAGAGAAAAAGTGAGGGCTTGCATTCACAGGGCAAGAGAATGAATTATTTTAATAGATGAGATGTATCCTTGCACAGACACTTGTAATTCATGGTGGTTGGGTTTTCCAAGTGTTCAGTGTTTGATATGTATACATTTAGGTTTTCTTGCTTATTGTGTTACTACAGTTGAGTAGTTCTCTTATTATTTCAATTCTGAAGTCCATATGTATTTTTATAAAACTAAAAAACGTACTATTTAGGGAGCGGTAGAAAAATGAAAATATGCCTTAGTTATTCTTTGGAAAGAGCCACTAATTTTCTCTGTTTCATCACATTTAAGTCATGGAGATGTGGGGTTTTTCCAGTGACTGTTGAGCTGTATTTAGTGTAGTTGTACCTGGACAGACAATGAAGCGTTGTACTGAATTTGAATATTGGCTTATGTTGGCTTTTGTTTGATGTGCATTAAACACTCTGATGTTGAATTGTAGCCCAGATTTTACTGGCACCTAATGAGGTTGAGGGATTCTGGAGAAAACTCTGCTATCAATCTTTAGAAAATATCACTAGTAATAGTTGGAGTATAGGTGAAAACTATTTCAGAACTAGAATTTAAACAGTGCACTTAAATCAGGAGATGCCTATACCCTAGGATATATTAGATTTTTCTTTAAAATTATTTTGTCTTTCAATGGTGAAAATATTATAAAGAACGTAATGTACATTCATCATATTGTAATACAGACTGCAATTTATCTGTTTGCAGATTTGACTGGGCCCTGACTTAAACTAGATTTCATTTGATAATTGTTTGACATTCTGATATTTTTTTTCCAAGATTTCAGCAAACACCTAAAACAATAAAAACAAAATACAAGAGACAGTTCTACCTTATTTGAGATATTTTAGAAGGTTATTTTTAAAAATGGACCACTTTAAATGTAAAATAACTTGTGGATTTACAGCAAAATTTTGTGTGCAGATGCAGTTATTTCAGGAGGTTCATACCATTTCTTGTCACGGGGTAAGAAGTCGCTGAGATACAATGATATGCTCTCTATCCAATATGGGCATTTCTATACTTTTTGTTGGAAAACTGGAGTTTTTAAACCTCTCTTTTTTAGAATTGTGGTCAGTGCTGGAGCTCGTAAACTATAAAACTGCTTCTTACTTTAGGACTGCAGCCTCTGTACGCTGCTAACTGGGAATAGATCCTTGTGTGAAGTTCATCAAGCATTCAGGTGTCAAGTCTGGCAACAGGAAAGAAATACCACTTGAATTGTGTATATTGTCAGCTCAGACATCCCTTTCAAACCCCGAAGTCTGGTCTGAATGCAGATGTATCAGTGCTGTGAACCATTCTCACAAAGCAGTGTTCAAGAGATTTGCTTTTGTCCCTGTGTAAACACTCAAAACTCTGTCAAATGTGAAGGTTTGAAAAACTCCTAAATTACTGTAAAACTGAATTTCACCTTTTGCTTAGCTGTAGTCAATTGATTTATAGAGGCTTCAAAATGAGATAAGCAGTTGTCAGGGCTCTGAAAATGCTTCTAATGTATTGATTGTCAGTAAACCTGATTAATTTTCAGTGTTTGCATTAAACACGTCTCTACTACTATAATATTCTAAACTATTTAAAAATAATGATAACTTAAACTTTCTCTTAATGAAGCAGTTTAAATGGAATGAGTATACAAAACTCTTCCCAGAAATAAGATTTTTCTTTTTCTCTTTGCCTTAAACTTGCTTTTCTGAGGGTTTTAGAGATGTCTCCAATGTGTTTGTAAGGACACAGGCATTCTGTGTTACCCTGCTTTCCTGAGAGTGATCAATGCAGATTTTTATCTTTTGATTGCTTCAAATGCTCTTTCTTTGGAGGAAAAGGGTGATGTACTACTTAGTCAAACCTGTTTTATAAAAGCTTTCTCTTTAATACCATCCTGATATTCCTAAAAGACTGTTCTTGGAAACCACTACATACCTTCATAGCTGTTTGAATTGCATCTGTCCAAACCTGTTCACTTCTTTTGTCCTTGAATATTTATTGACTCTTCAAATGAGTTTAACTGCTGGTATTGAAGACGAACACAAGCCAAAATCTTACTCTGTAAAACCAGGCAAAAAAAGTTAAACAGATTATGACTTTTGATAGACACTTTTGACATTGTAATTTGCTGGTGCAGTTCACCATATTTTTGTCCAGTGTCTCTTCCAAACCAGCCAGCCTGAACAGTCTGAACTGCCCAAGGACTCATTTTATCCTACAAATGTTTATGCAAATGTGTTCTGTACAAGTTAACATATTACATAAAATGAGTTTTATTCTCAAGTTTAGCATTTCATTTTATCAGTCTGTCATTAAAAATAACCAGTTGCAAATTAGCAGGGCTAGCCAACTCTCTTTAATCAATTTCCTTAGCAATTGTGAGGTTCAGAATTACTTTCAGAGGCATTTAATAATGCCAGTGTTACATTTATATGGCGTCTCAGGACAAAGGAGTTAATCATGACACAGAATCTAAACTGCAGATTGACAGAAATAAATCAGATGAGGGAGAAGAATTCCCACCAATATTATTTTACAAACGGTGGCATCTAATTGCCTTCTGTGTGTTCACCAGGACTGCTCTGAATCTTGTTTCTGAGTGATTGATTGCTCAGCTCAGCTGTTAAACTGGATTTGCAGTTTATCTAAGGCTGCTGTGAAGTGAGTAAGCCTTGAAAATGAGTTGAACGGCATCGCACATTACTGTTGGCTGCTGCGTTGGTTAATGCAGCACATCCAGCCCTCTGACATTATCACAGGCATTATAATCTTCTATTATTGCGGGGGAATGGCCTGCTATCAGTAATGTGTTCAGGCCTTGAACGATTCAATATCAAAAGCCATTTACTTCTGTAGGATTGCAAGTTTGTTCGATGGATTCCTATTGCTTTACAAAGGTGTTCACGAGTTGTTTGGTCTCTGTGTTCAGCTGGAGCATCTTGAGTAGCTACAACCATGTACACGTGTAGCATTTAGGTCTGACAGTGAAAACGCTGCTGGCCCCGCACGTAATCTGTGTATGCTGATGTAGAAGGATGTACTGTCTCATTTGCTTTTTCTTCTCTGCTTCTACAACAGTGCTAAACCCGTCTCCCCACTGTCCAAAGGTCTCCAAGGGCAGGCAATAAGCTCCAGAGGGCAAAGCACATCCCTGTCTTCAGCTGTATCCTTCTGCAACAAGCTACAGGGCAGTACTATGGAACCACAGAGACAAAGCAGAGTGATGGAGAAGCTTGAGAAATTTAAGGTTTGATTCCATTATTCAGACACTGGAGAATGGACAACATCCCTCATGATTTTTCAAGCTGACTGAGAAATCAGCTGTACAATATGGTATCTTGCTATTCAGTCTAGGATTAGCTTGATGAATGGTAATGCTGTAATTCAAATGGCTTGTTTTAGGTATTTCCCAAGTAGCAATATTTTACATGAGTGAAATATCAGCTGAACAGAGCCCCAGTCACAGATTTGTGCTGACATATACGACGTATTTGAGTCCGCTGGTAGGACCATGTCACCATGTCTTATTTTTGTTTAGAGAGAAAAAACATAAAAGATTTAATGCGTGTGACTAATATACAGATTTATATTTATGAAGAGACAGTGTTGTTTTGCTGTAGAGGTCAAATGTTGTCCACTCTGTTATAGATTTACTCTGTCCAACACTTACCTGTGTTCTTATGGCTGTTTCTAATGCTTGGTATAGGCTACTCTGGCATCTCCTACTACGGTTAAAGTGTAATTCAATGTCATTTTAGGGCACTTTCACAGAAGAGCAGCACAGTCGTGTAGTGGGAACTATATGCACTGGCAGCGTGCCCAGCCACAAACCCAAAATATTAATTGGGAAGCAGAAATGCAGGTGGGGAATACCATGGGCACTCATTCATTCTGCACATCTGATGGGAAGTTCTGATTTTTGGAAGGATTTTGTTATTCCTTGAGTATCTCAATACTCTTCTTACTTTAGTTTGATGCTATCTAGCTAAAATATTTTCTGCATGATTGTACATTAAAATTTAAATAACTCTTTTTCCTGTAGTCCTTGCTTACGGGCATAATTCGAAGCAGCTGATTAATTTCTCCATCTTTTCTATGTAAATCAATAATGGACACTAGGAAGATTAATGTTTGTGAAGGAGAAGGTGATATAACAATAATAAATCTTTTGTGGGACTCATATGTCTTCTTCAGTTACCAGTAAAGAAACGATCAAGTTGAAACTGGTGCCTAATAGAGATTGGTTGTTGGTCATGGGGCACAGCCCAGCCGTGGTAGGAGAGGCAGGTGAAGTCTTTTTGATTGGGTGGCCCCAGTCCTGCAGCAGAACTCCTGGAATTCTTACCTCAGCATCAAGGATGTGGTCCTGAAGAATTCATACAGGACTTTTAAAAGCTCTGTAGAAGCAAAATTGCTTTTTTTTTCCTATTTTTTTTCTTTTTTTTTTTTTTTGATACCAAATGGACATAAAATTAAAAAAAAAAAAAAAGAAAATCCCCTTTGAAGTAATATTTGAGGAACATGGCTGCTTCCAATTCTTTTGTCATAATTGACAGGCCATAGAAACTCATCTCCCAAATGTTTCATGACAAATGTTTTGCCAGGACAGCTGAGCAGGCTACACTGAAACAGAGTCCCAGCTGACATGTGAATAATCTCTACCCTGAACAATTTGGAGCTGTAGTGAAAGTGTCGTCGGATAACAGATGGGTGAGTCCATGCCACGGCAGCTAAGGGAGTTGCAAGAAGTGCCATGTGGCTGGATTTTATTTTTTATTTTTTTCCAAAGCCTCTCCATTGCTGCCTTGCCACAGAAACCTATTCCCTCAGCTTTCAAAGTGAGAAGGAAATTTTATTGTCTTAATCTCAAAGCCCTTCTCCACCAGTAGTACCTAGAGAGCAAGAGGACAAAATCTATGCTGAGACACAGCAAAGCAGTTTTCCTTCACTCAGGAGATTTTATTTGTGAAGTAAAACATCCATCATAAAGGTCATTTTTACTCTGGTGGTTCTGATTCCCTCCTTCTAAATAGGTAACAGTGTCAGCTAAACCCAGCTGCACAAAGCAATTCAGATCTCCTTGTGAGGTCCTACTCTCCTATCGCTCTTTCAGGGGTCACAAAGACTGTTCTTTGGCCATAGATTTCCATATGAAACAAAATACAGACTCCATGGACTATGAAGCTCGATTTTTATCCTTCAGTTTCCCCATTACAACATCCCTCTAGGCTCTCTTTAGAGGTTATCCAGACAAACACTTAGATGAGAAGCAAAGGAAAAAAGAAATAAGAAGTAAAAAAAAAATTACTCATGAGAGAATTGTCTCTGGAGTGAGGATATGGCATAGCACAGATTCCCAACCAGCCCTCCTAAAATTCGCATCAAAGAGAGATGGTTTTATTCTGAACTGAAACACCAGAAAAAGCCTTAAAAATTGAGTTTCAGATTTCTAACTCCTCCTGAGCTCATATATGTGAGTGGGATGAAGACAATGTGCCAATTTATGAACTAGAGCTCTTCAGTGCTCCTTGTTTACAGCAGGCTGCCATGGGGGACTGTGGAAGTGATAGGCTTCTGGCAAGAAAAGGTGTTGAGGAAGACCAAAGCTGGGTATTTTGGGCTAATGCTTGAGCATTAACCTGTGAGGGTGCTCAAATTTTGCACAAGCAAAATCTATGCTGTGTTTCTTTAGGAGATTTTCTTTTTTTCCTTTTTCGCTTTTTTTTTTTTTTTTTTTTTTTTTTTTTTTTAAAGACTGGTGGTGTTTCCCTGATCCTGGGGTCACTGTCCATTCATGGTTTTTGAGGAGCTGCTACATGCCAACATGACACTGGCAACGAGTGCTGCACTATGGATGTCAGTGGGTAGGTAAGGGCAATGCCAAAGTGGTGTGGAAACAATTGAGTTGCAAGAGCTTCCTCTTAGCCTGGGTTTCCTGAGTCTGGGCTTCTGCTTCTCCTGAGAGACCTCTCAGAAGGGAGGGTATGGAGAGAATCCCATGCACTGGACTTTGAAACAAGATTAAGTTGGTTCAAATGAATTATCTACCATCAATGGAATCACGTTAATGCTGTTTTAAGGAAGAACTTTTAAGATTTTTGCAAATGGAATTCAATTGAATTTGTGCAACTTTATGACTTATATTAAGTTTTTGTCCACATCCATGTTTATTTCCTTTTGTTGTATAACAAAATACTGTTGAAATAATTAGTGAATGCATATAATCTGACAGCTTTGTGGATCTCTGCTGCCACTAGAAGCTCTCTTGTAACAGGATGTAAATGTCATTACATGATTCGTTTTTCACTGAATCAGAGGTGCCTTTGTTTCATTCTTGTTGCCCTATGGTGTTGTAACTTTCAACCTGAAAAAGTACTACAACATTTTTAGTGTGAAGCATTAGGCAATTTTAACTTTAATTATTGGGGATATCAAGCTTCATAGCTTTCATCTTGAAATATAAATGAAATAGAAGCATTAATATTTATTTATTGGTATTATTTATAAAGTGCAACACAGATGTATGTGTCCAGGGATTTCTTTCAATTTTTAATATATACTTTTAAAACAGGACAAAATTAATAATTAAGAAATTCCTCACACATCTAAATTACATTAGATAATATAAAGATGCACATTATAGCAGCTCACAAGAGAATACTGCTTGAGAAAATTTTCAACATAAATTTATCTGATAAGGTCAAAGTAATGCTGCTGACAGTAGAATAAGGAAGAGAAAATATTTTGCTGCTTCCAGGCATCTTCATGTTAAGTCAAATAAAGACTAACAAGAATAACTCAAGATATATAAGGAAAAAAAAATCACTCAAAGGAAAAACATAGAAAACATTTTTGTATTGTTGGTACCCTTGTAACACTCTGCATCACTGCAGTGCTGTAGCATATGGAGGTTGTATTCCCTATTAGCTGAGACTGAGCAAGGCAGCAGATTTAGTTATCTCTGGGTTACATAAGTGCATCCTTTGCAACCCAAAATCATAATCAGAGTAAGGGTTTAAGTCCTGAAAGTCACTCTTACAATTGAAATTCCCTTTCATATTTTCATTCAATTTTATTCACTGTGGACAAACCTTAAAGCTGTGAACACAAACTGACGGTGTGAGGGTTTTTTTCCCTTAACCTCTCCAGAATAAATTTGGAAAATACCCTTCTGCTTTTGGATGCTGTGTAAACACAGATCAGATTTAATATTTGCTTGACTCTTGTGACTTGTATAAGGACAGCTTTTAAAAACTATACAAGGGTCTATATACATATACATACGAATCTGTAAAATAATTTACGTGACAGATATGAATATTCACTCGCTTGTTCCTGATTTCTGGGCTGCTTGCTCTGTTTCTGTGTATTAGACTGTACATACTTTGTAGCTTGAATGTGTTTTTTTTTTCTAGAAATATAAGTTGACATTTTTAGGCACATTGTGCAGAGCACTAATTGTGTCCTCACTGACATTAATAGGAATGGTTGGCTCAGTACGGAGCTGCTGCTGCTGCCTGTGTGTTTAGGAGCAGGAGCAGGACTTCATGTCTGAGGTCTTTACAAAGGATGTTATCTCAGATTAACCTCAGCCTGTTCACCTAGAAGTACCCTGCACGCACAGTCTTTTTGTTTTTCTTTAAGTAAATTATCTGTCGTGCTGGGTTGCAGGAAGATGAGAGAAGAATAATTCTGTCTCGCAGGCACAACTTCCCTGATTCAAAGTACCTGCAGCTTTAGGACCCTCCAGTGTGCCATTCCTTAAGGCAGCTTATGAACTTATTTTGGGACAGAATGAGCTTTTATGGACAGTGTCCTGGTGATTAGAGAGAGTCAAGTGCAGAGGAGTCACTGGGAGTGGAACAAAGGAAAGAAAGGACAGCAGGGAATGCAAAAATGCAGCAGTTCCAGAAAAAATGGAAAGGAGCAATGAAACGAAAAGGGAGCCAAGATCTTGGGAACAGAGGGGGAGAAGGTTCACTTAAAGCAAATTCCCCAGAAGAATAGAGAAATGAAGAACAGTAATAAGACTTTCGTCCTGTTTCCTCTGGAAAAGTTTAAGTGTGTTTAGGTCAATGATGCTGAAGAATGGGGGGGATAATATTATTTAATATGATACAAGAAAACTTTACAAGAAAAGGTTACCTTTTTTTTTTTGAAAATCTATGTTTAAAGTGTTAGTGGATAGTTGATTTCGGTTTTTTGGGGGGAGTTTTATTTTTAATTCAGATATATTAATAGAATCTCTACAAATATGGACTTGAAATTTTCTTTACTTGTTCAGGTAGCAGTGGACTAAGGAGAGTCTGTGAGGAGAAGGTGGTGATAATTTTAATTCTTCTGTCATGTAAGAAATGTTTTTGGTCATCTAATAGTACTTCCAGTTACTTAACTACGTACAAGTACCATTTAACACTTGTTTCTTTGACAAATTTGGGATTGCCAGCAGGTAACTACCTAGCTGAGGCAAAGGCTTTGTGGATGCTTTACAATGTCCTTCAGTGAACTTCAGTCCAATGCATTTCAGAATGTACTGAAGCTGCCTGGCTTAAATTCAGTTGGCAAATCACACAGATTTATGTTGGGTTTTTTTTTATGACAGAATGAGGGAAGTCATAAGGGAATATTGTCTATGTCCCTGTTGGCAATAAGGATAGAAGTTAAGGGGTCGAAACATGAAATTACACTCAGGGATGAGCTGTCCCATGAGCATATCACTGCCCATCTCTGATAGTTTGATGCTGGTTAAACTCTTTGCACCTGGCCTTGCTCCTACTGTTGCAAAAGGTAGTATCAGGGACTATTTGAAAGTACTCAGGCATAACTTCTTTTTCTATTTACTGTAGTGCTTCCACCTTAAAATGAGAAATTTCTTCCGATTTCTTTTTTAGGCTTCTTATACTACCTCAGTTACACACTCATGCCCAGTAACACTTCCAAGTTGCTAACCTGAGCAAGACTTTTCTCCCACTCAAAACACACTGAGGAATTTTTGTATCCCTCCAGTGTCTGTATGAATAGGTGTTTAGATTAATTGTGTCAAAGCTGCTGGACTCAATTTGTTCCATTTTTGCTTAATTTTAGCCCAAGAGGTCTGTTTTCTTTTCTAAAATTACTTGTGGTGTTTGGACCTATTTCCCCACCCCCGGCAGATGTCCCACATAACCCTAGATGTTATACAAGAAAGCAGAACCTGTTTATGCTTTTCAAAAGTGGAGTGCAATGTGAAGAAATAATATCTTCAAAGATGTGTTTGTGTTTTTTTAGTGACATATCATTTTAATGTGTTATAAAAAATTACTTGGAAATATAGAGAAGAATAATTATAAGTTCCCCTTTTGTTAATGGCGTAAGGTGTTGTCTTGTTACCTTCATAATTATTTGATATAATGCATAAATGAGGGATTTTCTTACTTTCTTTCCTCCACTATATTAGTCACAGGGATGGTGGGTTTTGCTTCCCAAGAAATAAGCTTATTCTGCTTCTCTTTTGCAATATTTTTCAGCAAAGGAAGCCTTTCCTGAGGCAGGAATTGTAGGCTGTAAGGATGCTTTTCTTCAAGTTTCTCCCACCGTGCAGATTGCTTTTCTTATTCTTTGAGTACATTATATATTTCTCACTTTCAGAATCTATTCTCATTTCATTATTTCTGTCTCTATTTCCTCCTGGTTCATGTGTACTTTATGCATATTTCAGGATGTTTTTCATATGATATGTGAAAATACCTCTACTTATTTCCTGCATCAAACTTTGCAGTGTGGCATATTAATTATTGGTTTGGGTGCTTTCAGTCCCTTTTATAAGGACTTATGTACAGGCAAGTTGAAATTAATGTTATAAGTAAGATTTATGAAAGAGCATATCTGTTGGATTATTGTAATTGATTGTTAGAGATTGGACAGATTTCTCTTTTACTAGGGGTAATTAAATTCAATTCCGTGCCTGACATTGTATGTTAACAACAAATTTTAGGCTATATTTGAGAGTCATGATTGAAGCCTGCTGTGTGTATTTCTACACAGCAACTCAGTGTGGAAGGTGATGATTGCTCCTTTCAGTCTCAAATATCAGTGACTTTTTCGGCCAAAACTCTAACCAATTTACTGAAAACTTGCTTTCTGAAACTTAAAATTCTACAGTAAAACAGTGCTCTCAAATTAAAACATAAGAAAAATGTAGGATCTCATTTTCAGTATTCAAGTAGGATTTTGTGTATCTAAGGGTGATTTCAGATTGAGTTTAATCCCCCAACAATCCCTAGGCCAGGGTTTGAAGCATGTGGGATAATTCAGGTCTCAAGTGATTTGCCCAAGATTACACATAACAGGTTTATGAACTGAGAGATAGTTATTGTGAGGTGTGCTACAAGATAAATACACTTGCTTTCAGTAGCTTCTTTGGAGTGCATTTGGAATAAGTTACTCAGTTTGTGCTCCCCACTGGTGAAACCCTTGGGGCTGCATTACCCACTAGTCAAAGCCCACTACCACTAGGCAGTAATAGGGCTGCATTCATTTGAAATATGTTCCCAGAGAGGAGTTAATGGTCTTGAACTTCTCTGATTTCAGTACTCCCTGGCTTAATCATTCAGGAGGCAGAGGGGAGAGAACTGGTTGCTGCCTGGAGTAGACACCACCACTCTGCACTTTATTTCAATTCAGAGAAAGCCCCATTGTACAGGAATTTATCATTTGAATGCCGATTAAATACTCTGTGTGCACCCCTATCTCTGTGTAGCAGATAGATGTGCAAGCAACTTCACAAAGCTGAGTGCAGCTTGAATTCACTCTACACTGCGGGGTTCGAACACAGCAAATCCTCTCAATTCTTGGCAAGAAACAGAGGGCTGAGTCTCCTGCCTGGATGTCATTGGAGAAAGACACATGCTGTTCTGCCCTTGACTTTAAAGTTCAGTAAACTTTAGGTGAAGTTTTGAGACTCTCAATGTAAAATAAAAGCAGAAAAATAACTAGTTGGGATTTTGGGATTGGTTTGGGGCTTTTTTTTATGTACCAGAGCAGGGAGATCACTTATCAGTTTCTGTAGGAGTAACTTGTAGAGATTGTTAAGAAACTAGTAAGAGCTCAAGGTCTTTTAGGAAAGAAAGGATTGAATGATACCCTTTTCATTTTGGATTACAGTAATTTATGTAGTGTCAGAGCCGACAGCACAGGCTGTCAAACTTACTCTCTCAGGTATTTATCACTTTTTATTCAAGATTTATTCTTTGAAGTTGAATCATAAGGTCTTTTTTCTTATATGACTGAGATTGTATAGTAACATTCCAGCTCTTTGCCAACATTTTAAAACTTCTTTGATTAAGTATGCTAATCTACGTTCATTAAACTTGAGAAACTCTCTAGATGTTTCTCACCATGATGAAAATACGAGCTTAATACTGTATTTAAAGACTAGATTTTGAAAAAAAAAAAACACATAATAATTGAGGAAAAAAATTTTCCATCTGTTTTGTTTTCCCTCTTCAGTGCTAGACAGACACCAAAACACCAAAAAATCCTAAATATTTCACTTGGTTACTCTATTTTTAATATGGGTCATATATATTGACCACATGTTGTTTCCCTTTTTTTGTGAGCTGAAATAAAAGTGTTATGAATGTCTCTCTGTTTAGAAAAATAATGGGCAAAAATTCAGCATGGATTTAGTTCTATGAATTCTCACAAGGAGATATGAATATTAACAATGCTGAGAATGTGCTCAGCAAAAATAGGTGTCTGATATCCAGAAACTGAAAACCACGTGCTTGCATCACACTGTTACTGTGTGCAATATAGTTGCTTATTCAGCCCACAATATCAGCATTTTAAATTTGTTCTCCTTAGTACTTATGTTTTGCTTATCTTTCCACTTGGTATCAGAATATAAACCTCTATTTGCTGAAACAGTCATTATATAAAAAAAGCAGCTGTATCACTCAAATAATCGTAAGTTTTTTACTCCTGTGAAAAAGTAAGCTCTGCAGTACTCAACTAAGAATGAAAGACGCCATGTGTGGATTGTAACAGGAAATACAGTGAAATCCAATGAAGTTTGCTCTGTGTGTTTAGTTAATGCTAGAGGACAAAAATATATCACAATTAGATCTTTGCTTGTAGTCATCAGCAGTGTCCCCGGAAGGGTTTGCAGATCATTAGGGGACCAAACCCACACAGAACTTTAATGCAGTCATCAGCTGAAGTGTGTTGCATGAATTATGACCCAACTGCTTATGGAACATCTTCTAGTGATGGACAGGCTGATACCTTTTGCCTTCCCTAAGAAAAATGCCACTTTTAGTCTTGAAGTAAAAAGAGTGGCAGCTGCAATGTCACATGGAATTTTAAAACATACTTCTCTGCTTAGAAAATTTAAGATAACTTATTTCAAGTAATATTAATGTTCCTTAATTTAATAAACAAGTATTATCATTAGCACATACATTTCCATTTTCATTATGCCTCCATTAAAAACGAATTCTAGAATTCTCTGTGTCTAACACTGTGACAGCAGCAAGTAAGCACATTGGGAAACTGTCACCCAGCCTGGGACATTAAGTAATAAAATCAGAAGGCAAGACAGAGAGATTTTGGGTGTTTGTTATCCTCTAACAATTTGAAATCAATAGGAATTTGATCATGTCGAACTATACTCGAGGATCATTTCCTAGCTGGTTTTTCCCCAGCCATACTGCTTGAGCCATACTTACTTTTACTTCTCAGCTGAAAAAAAGAGCTATGCAACACAGATCATATTGATATAATTAACAAAAGGTCGTGTATTGAATGGGATAAATGTAATGAGAAACAAATTATGCTGTTCATAGCTTACACTGTCCAAACCCAAATATATTTTACTGGCAGTCTTGCAAAGTTTCCTTTCCATTTCTCAATGGAGCCAGCCTCGTTTGAGGTATAACATTAAATAAGAGATTCCTTTTAGAAGTAGAGGTAGGTCGATAGTACTATTTACTAAATAGATGTCATTTATCAGTTTTATGGTACAAAATGCACAAATGCTTTGAGAAATTTGGATAAAACAATGATAGTTATTAAACTCTATGGCTTCAAAGTTAAAATATGTAGAAATACACATAAAGTAATACACGTGTGCTGATTAGTAAATTATAATGTATTTTTGCTGGCTGTGCTGTGTACTTGGGTGTTTACTCTTTATTACTTAGGGTGTCAAGACAATGTCATCCCTCTGAATGCTTTATATATCCAGAGTCCTTAATAATGTAGGAAATTTAAAAAAAATCACCACCTTTCTACTGTATGAGAATAAAGTGTCACACAAGACAGGATGCACACAGTGATATTTATGATTATCCAACATTTATGTGAAATCAATTTGCATATATTCTTGACAGGGAAAGAAAAATTAAGAACACTTTAACTACAAGGATAGATATTTGGGGGGGGGGGGAGATTTCTAGGGCAACTATTTGTAATTTTTTCACTCTTTGTGCTCTTCTGCTACTCAAGGAACTCATACACAGTGACCTCAGCTAAACACTGTAGCACTTCCAAAGGAACTTGCTCAGAAAGCGAGAACAGAAGGATCTGAGAATATGAATTCCTCTGAAAAGCAAAATACATTTCAGCATTAAATATATTTAACAAAAAGTAGCCTTGCTTCTTCTGATTGTTTATAATTAGAAGTTACTTCTTTTCACTTGGATGTTCAGTTGAAGAGCAGGACATTTCAAATTATTAGTGTTATTGACTGGAATGATAAAGTTTGATGATTAATGTATTTCATGGCAAGGTAATATTAAAAATAAGGGAGTTATTAGATTAGAGTTCATTCCTTAATTATGTCCCTTTTAGTAGTTCAGGCTTTCAATGAAAACAGAACTGCTACTGTTGGCGGAAACTTCTGGTTTGCTCAGCAGTATCTGTGAGTCTTGATGAGATGGTTAAGCCATCAGTCTGTGGTTTACACTAAAAAAGAGAACACAGGATTAAACTTCAGCCTCTTGATTAACAGAATTAATTATGGAAATGAGGATGCAGTGAGCCCATTAAAGGGAACCTTTGCTCTCTATGGAAGCAAGTGCACCATATACTCACTTTCTTTGTTGAAATAAAAAATGTTCCCATCTGTTTTGCTGGTGTGAGGACAGCTGCAAAGCTCCCCAAAGAGAGAGAGCAGTTACAGAGAACTGAAATCATGGATCTGCAGGATCAGGGACCAGTCTTGCTGCTAATTCTGTGAACTTCTGCAAATCAGTCTTTGGAAAATAGGTTTTGATAATACATCTTGTAAGACTGCAAGGTCACAGACCTGCATGAAAATTATGGTAATGGCATAGAACACAAATCTACTTTATAAAGAACAGCTCTGTAAATTTTGATAGCTTTCTGCCTGTGCTCATTTATTTAGTTCCTGCTTGGCAAACACATTCTATTAGTAGAGGTAATGGAATTAATTTTCTTCTTCCATCATCAGCTGACAAGAGGACACTGAGATTTGTTAAGACTTGAGAAGCATTGCTTCTATTCTATTGTTACATGAAAGAAAGCTTCCAGAAACAAAAAGGGAAAGAAGATTGTTACCTTTGGCATTCACCCAGTATTTCATAAACAACCAGCCAAGTCAAAATTAAACAGTCATAGTGTGAAAATAATCACATAACATATGTTACTGTTGTCGTTCAGTGATAACACCAGTTTTACTAGTTGGGAGCAGCCTTTTCAAAGCTTTGATCAGGTATTTCTACATTTCCTTAGGCTGACGCCTGATTGGTCTAGTAAAGGATTTGGTCTGCTGAGGTCTTGTGATGAAATTATGGGATAAAAATATAAATACATCAAAATAAAGTAGTTTTTGCTTTGTTACACAAACTTCCAGTAACCTTTAAAACGTTTTATTGCTACACCATGGATAAATGTGAAACCCTTATATTAGTTATTTTGTGTAGTGAGGTACTTAATTTCTGTATCACATTACCACAGAAATGCAAAAATAATTTCTGTTTGAAATTTTATATCAAAACCGTGTTCTGACAGGAGACTTGAAAAAGAGGGACAGTTGTGATATTTTGAAAAATTTGGGTAAAACATTGTCTTTTTTTCTTAGGATTTCACTGCAGTGACTTTTGCTACCGCTTATCTTTCTCACTTTTTTCTTTTAACATGTAGATTAATATTAAAAACTCTGGCCACCTTTGAAAAACTTTTTTTTTTCATCTATTTTTTCCTTTCTATTTAAGAGACACATGATAATACCATCTGTTAATGAGTACACTGATAAACTACTTCTCCTGCTTTTCCTATCATGATCTTCTTTGAAGATGCTTTCAAGAACTCATTTCCTGTTAAATATTATCAGTCTCAGACCGATTTATTATGAGATTTTGATCAAGGTGTATCAAAAGAAAAAAAGGTGTTTTGAATAAGGTATGTGCTATTCAAAATGTGTTATTGTATACTCTATTTCCAGCTCAGATTTAGAATTCTTTGAAGCAAAATTTAACTGTTTAAACTGTGCTCTGAGTGAGGTCATTTCCCCACACAAAACTTACCCTTTTGAAAGGAATATGGGCAGGATAATGTTTGTGTTTCCTGGTACCTGCGTGTGTATGTGGTTGACACATTGAACTGTTGGCACTATTCCTTTTCTATATGCAGTTACCTCAGTACTATTCATCATGAACACAAGCCAGGCAATGGTGCTCCTGCCTCTCTCCAGGTGTAAGTGAACCTCTCACTCTCAGAGTCCTGGGGTGGCTGAGGTTGGAAGGGATGTCTGGAGGTCATCCTGATCCAGCTCAACTCCAAAATCTGTCAAGTCCGTGTTAAGCTCATGCGGATTTTAAAAATTCTAGCCCACTCCATGGAAATCCGTATTCTTGCTGAGAACAAAGCATAATAAAAAGCTTATTGTTTTCTGAAAGGCACTTGACACATTATGAGATAAAGTTTTCGACTCCTGTGGTATTCAGCAATTTTTTTTTTTAAAGTAGTTACTTTGAAAGAACTATTTCAGAACAAATATGTCAAGCAAATAGGCTTCTTACTGAGGCCGAGTTTGATGTTTCAGTCATTCATTGTCACAGCTGAACCTTGATGTGAAGGCTGTTCTTTTATTTTCTTTATAAATAAGCTAAAATAACTCATTTAAGATACTGCAGCTGTGAAGCAATGAAAGTGAATTTAGATTCAATGTTTTGAGAATATCAGAATCAGTAATTGTAAAATATATTTTAGTTTGAGCAGTTGTTGAGACTCCACTACAACAAAGGTTCTTGTTTAAAGAGAGATCAGATGCTCAGATGCTCTGCTCTGGCAGAGTAAAATACAGTGATGTGTTGGTTGAGGATACAGTCCTCTAAAATAGTCATTTCTAATTGCTGTAACACAGAAATAGACTGCATTGAATCCCTGCTGCATGATATGATAAGATGGAAAATAAGATGCAAATAAAAACCTAAAGTGATGACCTGAGTGAACAAAAGGGCTCGTTGTTGCCCAATATTACAGTAATTGTGGTGTTCTCAGCAAATCTTCACCAAGGCAGCAGCAACACAAATGTTTCTGAAACATCACTTCTCTTTTTTCTTTGAAAATAATAAAAAATCTTGGAGATTTTGCCTTGTCTTTGGGGATGAAATTATTTCCTTGACAGTTGGCAGAGGAAGGAGATTCACAAGTCTCAGCAACTGTTTTCCTGGTGGAAAAATCTAAGTGAAATGATTAGAACATCTGGAAAAGCTCTTAAATAAAACAGTACTTTGAAACAGAACTGATTCAGTGTATGCTAGGACATTACATCAGTGACACTGGAACAATTAATATTCAAGACGTGCTTAATTATAATTATACTTCACAGATGTTCTACAGGAAAAAGTAGAACACTGTGCTTTCAGGTTGAGCTCTCATGCAGGCAGACTAATGCAGTGGCACTTTACTTTCTTCCTATTAAACATATTAACAAGATTAACTGTTAAACCAAAATTATGTGTGAGAATCTCAGCAATAGCACGTGTCCAGCATTTGATATTAAGTAAACAGTGAATAATTTGTTTTATCAACTGCTCTACCAACTATTAGACTGAAAAATTTTGCACATGGTGGTATATTTCTGACAAACCTTTTGTGCTTCAGACTGGTTTAATGTAAATGTAATGGTAAAGAAATCAAGGACTTCTATGGTTGAGGCATATTCTGCTACTTTTAGCATGAGTCTGTGCAATGTTTTTTGTGATTCTCTGCACCACTCATTTGATATCAACTGAAATCAGGAATGCTGCTGCTTCAATGGGTAAATGAGTCCCCAGTAACACAGTCAGCGAAAAAAATTGGGATATTAGCAGCCTATTAAAAATTAATGGTATTTAATGGTGCCTAGGAGGTAAACCAAGGTTGAACAGGAAACCCTGGAGACATTTTCTAGCCTTCAGTGCTTGAATTAGAAATTTTAGCACCATTTTTAGCTCTGAAAAAATTTGGTTTATATGAGGTGGTTATGAGCTACGTATAATTTAGCTAAGCATGTAAGATATATGTCATTTAAGACAGCTATGAAAAGTCACTACAATTTACTGTTAAAAATGAGCAGTTGCCAGATCAAAACATATGTAAGTATTTATATTATTGAAGACAAAGATTTTTTGCTTTGACATCTCCTGTTCTCAAGCAGTTGTGTTTTGTAAAACAACAAATTCTCCATTACCAGAGTATCAAGCAACGTCCATTATCAGTTTCTTCTTCCAAGAAAAAGTCAGTGTCAGTATTTTTTGTTACTTGCTGAGGTCAAAAGTACAGCTACCACTCTAGATGGAAAAACAACTTCATGAAGTCGCTTGGGAATACTGTAAGTGAGTTGAAGTGCAACCTTAACTCATCTGAAAACAAAAAGTGCTTTTACAGGAGACCTGTGTTTAAGATTTGATTAAGAAAAGAGAAAATCATTGACTCCTCGAGATAACATCTTCCAATGATGAGTTGTAGTTAACACATTGATGGCCCTGCTCCACTCCTATTTAGTAATTTGTTAATCATGAACAAACTGTTACAATAATTCATGTTTTATGGGAAAAATTTATGGGCACAGATATTTAAAATCAGATAGGAAATATATTTCTGACTTCCAAGAAATGAGGATAAATTATTAAAAGCTTCCAGACAACTTGAAAATCTGTCCAGTACTACTAATTAAAATTACTCAGCTGAGCATCTGAATTTAATTAACTGAATGAGGTTGTGATGGATGGAATGTTTATGTTATTTTGTCTGATTTTTCATATCTAATGAAACTTCGCATTTGGTTTCTTAAACTGTGAGAAAAAAATAATTGTTCAATATATTTATTTAATCAGATATCTCAAAACCCACTATAAATATACAGGCTGGGTTTTTCATAAAACTGACATGTTCACTGCATACAGTATCTTAAATAAATCCTTTAGGTTTAAAAATGCACAGAATTAGGAAGGTGGTGTTTCTGCAGATCCATAAGTTCTTTGCTTTCAATCCCCAAAATCTCAGGGTGTACAGTGTAACATATCTGCTTGCAATACTGTTTAAGTGGTAGCTATTTTCATATAGTTGGTGATTTGTGCTGCATTTGGCTGAGTATTGAACTAAAGTAGTATTTGCATCTGTACCCAAAGAGTGATTTCTTGCTGAATTCTTCCTTTCTTCTTAATTTTTTTATCTACTAAAGCCCTAAGATTTATTGAACAGCTTCGTGTAATATATCCCTCTTTGAATGAGGGGAGAGAGCAATAGAGAATGGAAAAAAGCATTTCCTCCTTTAACTTTTATTTCTCTTACCTAGCAGTTGCTAAACTATTTTTTATGTAGGAAATGTTGTATCATATTGTTTAGTTCTGCTGACTATAGTATATAGAAAGGCATTAAAAGCAGCAGGAGTTTCCACATTCACCCCTTCTCATGCAGACAGCCTTTTGGTACTTCTCTTTGAATGAAACAGCATGAATTAGGATTTGTGGGGTTTGGTATGTGTTTCAGATGTCTCTAGCTTCATTCTCTCATGACTTTTAAGGTCAGAGAACAAAACTAGTGATTTTCAAAATTGCTAGTTTTTGAGGAGATGAACTGTCATTAGCATTGTGGTTTTCCATAAGCTATTGAGTGGTTTTCAGTCTCATCAAGCAGATCTCTTCAGGTTACTGCTCACAGCATCTTGGGACTCAATTTTGTGCATAAATCCTGGAAAAGTCCTTCTGGGGAGTGGGTGTGCAAGGCTGTGTCAGAGCTCCTATTTCATGTGCTGCTGCCATCGAGTTGTGACATGTAAGACAATACTGTCTTGGACACTAAGCTCAGCCTAAGCCTGTGGTTGAGCACTTGGCAGGTGATTTGAGACTGAAGTTTCTTAAATTTGATCCAAGAGCTTATCTGACCTGTTCTTAAGTGATAACAGGAATCAAGGTTAGTGAGTTTTCCTGTTCTGAAGCCTTCATCTGCTGGTGATGTTAGCGCAGAAGACTTAATGGATTCTCATATGTGTTCTTTAATAGTTATTTCAGTAAGAAGTCTTATTTGCCAAACAAGGAAATAAGACAGCAGACATGCCAAAATTCACATGTGGATTCCTTGTCAGCCATGTGTGCTTGTTGGCTGCATGTAAAACACAGTAGAGAAATGGTACTATTTATTCTGCAATTGTCTCCAAATATAAAAGTAGTATAACTGGAGTTTAAAATAAAGGGAAATATGCTCTGTGTTGTATTCTGTTTTGAAGTAATTGCAACTAGAGACATTTTAGCTCAAGGTTTCTATTAAGCTTATTAGAAGTAATTTTCTTACTTTGCAAGGTTGTGGCCTGGATCCTTGAGACTCTGTTGCATAAAATTCTACACCTCCCCTTCTTGGGCTACATGACAGGGACAGTAATTAGCACTAAACTCCAAGGCAATTTATTTTCATAAAATTAATAATAATGAAGATAATTTCATTTTTGAAAGCAGCTCTGTGCAAAGCCATCTCAGATCACTGCATGGAGATCTTGATTATACACTGAAAAGGAGTTATTCACAGGAGGGAGTATTAGCATAGCCACATTCCACTAAAAACACTCTTAGTCTTGCCAAGTTTCTGTGCATAAAATCATATGCATGCTGTGTTGATGTTATTAGCTTCCATCATTCAAGCTGCTGCAGTCCCCTCTGTATAAATCTATACCGAAGAATCTTTATATGCCAAGGAATATGATCCCTAACCACTTTAAAGTGTGATGCATTTAAAAGAATGCAAAACAAAGTATGTTAAAATCCAGAAAAGAAGACTGGGCAAATGACTATTTGAATTATTTTTGTTTCCTATCTGTGAAAATTGAATTGACTGACAGTGGAAAGAAACACTTAACTGCTTTTATTATATCAACTTTTATTTCAGTTGCTTGTCTTTGAATTCTATGGTTCCATAATCAAAATTTTGAAGTGAGTTAGAGAAATCAGCTTGAGACATTATGGAATGAATGTATAAATTTTAACCTGATTTGAAAAACGCTGCTCTTGTTTTCTTTCAAAGCAAAGTATGATGTGGTTCATAATGCCATTGCAACATGTAAGAATAAATCACTGTACTAAATTGGTGGGCTGACAGACCTTTTAGTTCATGAATTTGTGGTGCCTGAAAGCCTTACTGAACAGAACATATTTGTTCAGACATATTTTGTGAGTCTACTTCACAGCCTGAGCTCTGAAACAATCTTCTCATAGGAAAGTAAGGAAGAAGCTTTGGTCCTCTCCATTTATCATTCCTGTGCAGCTAGTCTGGATCCACATCCTCACAGTTCTCATGTCATTCATGTCTCAAAAGTTCATAGCTCCGATTTTTTGAAATGGGGACTAGGTAGGGAAAATCAACTGCTTACTGAAACCAAAACTGTTGGGTTTGAGGGTTGATTTCCTCAATATACAGTTACATCTGATGTGTGCTAAGCCTCTTCTCAAACTTCATAATTTTTGGCATTGCTGTCTTGGTTCTCAGCCATTTGGATTTCACTGCTCTCTGTTATTTCAGGCTACATCACTTGCCTTCATCCTTCTTCTGTTACATCTGCCTAAGTTTGGAACCCCATATTGGTGGGTTTTGGTGGAGATGCAGCAAGTCAAGGGACAGAAATTCAAGATTAAATTACTGGGAATTTTTAGTTTTGCTTTTTGTGTGGTTAAACATAGAGAAAGCTATTCACCTTAAACACTGCCAGAGGAAACCAAGACTGCAAAATAAACCCCCGACTTTAGAGGTATTAAAACTGAGGAAGAATTTTGTTCTTTTTATATGAACTGTGATGCACCCTGCAATTTGAGACTTACCATGCTGGGAAAGACATGTCTGAGAGTGAACCAACACAATGAATGTGGAAGGGGTAAAGATTTATTTTGATTGTCACAAAGGCTGAGGAATTGTCAATGCTAAATGTAATGAGAGTGAGCTAGGAGGATTTCAGAGCACAGTGTCCTGGTTGAAGCTGTTCAGATTGAATTTTTACCCAATTTGGAGGTTTGGGAATAATGTTTAAAAACACTGAAACAAATATTAATGCTGTTTTCCTAGTGTGTTTTGGCTTACAACTTGAGAATTAGGCACTGACTTTCAATTTGAAGCCAATTAAATCAGTGAATTTCATGTTCACTGTGCTATAAATGTAAGTGCTCTGAAATAAAAATATTCTTAAGTATTTTAGATTGTATATCCTAATTAAAAAGAAAATTTATTCTTTCTGACTCTCTTTTCTATGTAGAAAATGAAGATAACACTGATGTTGCCTCATCAGGACATGGCAGTTCCTGTTTGTTAGATGTTGGGCTATTATAGTCAAAAGATTTATAGAGCTGATGAAGAAATGAATTATTTCACATTCCAAAAATGAGTTTAACAGGGTGTAATGAATACACATGGATGTAAATATCATCAAATATATATTGATGGAAATTATAGGTCAGTTTGAAAGGTAAAATACTTATGAGAAATTGTTCAAAGACTGTTGTTGGTCCTAAGGTTTTAATGAATAAATGTAGCAGTTCTGGCATAGGCTAGTTCCAAAATTTAAATGACTTATTTTACGGCTTTTTCCATTTACAATATTTTCCATTTTTAAATATTTTTTTAATATTTTTTAAATCTTTTTTCTTTCCTCTGCAGAATTCCCAGATGTCATTGGATCACTGTGTAAAATTTTAGGAGAGATACGTGGAAGCTGAAAGCAACTCCAGACTATCACGAATGCAGGTGAAACACACTACCCTGATCCTGACAGAGGTAGGTGGTGGAAAGATTGAAGCTGCAGGCAAAATAAAAATCTGTCCAGCTAAATACATTAGCAGAAGAGTGTCTTGTTCCCATTGCTCACGTTTTATTCATGCATCCAGAAAAGTTAATGGTCAGGATATGTAGCTGCACATTTGACATGTTTCACATGTTTATTATAAATTTAATGTGACTAAACTTTGTTATATTTTACTTGAGAATGTCTCCAGTATGTGATTCGTTTTGATTACTTGGTACAAAAGTTTCTCATAGCATAACCCCCATTCTTCATTGTCCCACATTCTCATTTATACCAATTTCTTGTATCATGAATTTTGTACAGATTCCTGACAAGGTCCCCTATGTCACTAAGCTTGTTAAGGTCTGTGCTGCTCCATGTGGTACATCTAAAATCAATTTCAGTCACATTTGACCATTGTGCAGATGGAACATTATTCATGCATTAGACTTTCTAAGTGGGGTAGAACAGAACCTTACATTTATTCCTTACAATTGTATCTGCATTTCTGCATTATATATGGTTCAGTAACCTTTTGTAGAAGACCAGAAGATGCCTCTGGAGGCAACACAATGTGCATCAGAACTGATTTATACTGTAACATCTGTCAGCTTTTCCCTAGGACCCAGTTGTGCCAGGATACACATGTCATCTTTTCTAATGACTTATCGAAAGACAAAGGCTGACTGTGGAAAGGGGTCTGTCACAGGAATGAGTCTGATACTACTTACTGCCATTTTTCCAAGGAATAGTGTTCAGTGTGCATTTATTGGCTCAGGGATTTGTACTTTGCAGTTTAGTGTGCAATTTGCCGATAGGGTTAACATTTTTATTCATGAACTTCTGAAAATGAGGCTTAGAAATGCGGTATGAAAATGTGTAAAGTACACAAGCAATGAATTTTGAAAATGTTCCATAGAACTTCACTTTCCTATCCTCTGAAGTTTGTTGAAATTTAAAAAATACTCTAAATCCAGCATTCATATCTCTTCCTCTCTCCCACCAGCAAACAGAAAAGCAGGCATAGGAGGGCTCAGAATAGCCAGGGTATTTTACAGCCCAGTTTAGCTCATGGACTTGGAAATAGATCTCTTGAATCTCATGTGAACATTTTGCCTACATGGATCTTGTGTATCTCTGTCATTTTGTATAACCATTGTTTACTGTGCCAGGTGAGTGACAGTTGGATACTCAGAGGAGTTACCTAAACTATAAAAGATGTAGAGCCCACAATTCCTCCTCTCAGTTTTATATCCAGTACCCCTTTATTCTATGTTTGTTTGGTTGGTTTTTTCTTACTCTTAATTGAACTAGAATTTCCATCCTAACTTTAGAATCTTTCCTTAGCAAACTCCAAATACTAAAGCAGCCTGAATATTCTCATTTTAGCTGGTGAGTTCAATCAAAGACCAGAAACTGGAAAAAAAGATCAGATTCACAAATGTTCCTTTGCAAAGAAACCATGTCTTCACAATATTATAAACACTGATTTCCTCCTGAAGAGTGTATTCTTATTAAAATAATTAATTTAATATTTACATTATTACATATTCTTTTTGGAAAAACAGTCTTTATTGCCATATGTGGAGTCCATAGGTATAGGCATCTCATATCCCTGAACTGCTTCAGTTAGTCAGTTCTGTTGTCTGTGAGTGTAAATTATGAGCATCTTGTCATGGGAGGTCTAGCTAAAGCAAGGCAGTTGTGAATTGTGAGTAAATGAGCAAGAATTTTCCCTTTTCTTACAGAAGATGTGGAAACTGCATTTTAACAGAAAGTACAAAAGTCATATTTTATTCTCTCTAAAAATATTTTTACTCCTATTTATAAGTAAAGTCATAGACTATAAAATGGCATTTTATTATGATTTGGAATTTAAATTAATTTGGTTATATTATAACCAAATAATAAATGTCTAAGGCCACCCATAGTGCACACTACATATAAAAGTAGAAAGTAAAATGAAACTATAACTTAAGCTGAGTATGACTTCAGTTGTCTTAAGAGATTTTAATTCTGCACCGTGTTTTATGTCTTTTTGTGATAGCTGGCTTTACTGCTTTTATATTGATTCAGTTTAACAGATTGGCTTATAGGTTAGAATGATCTAGGAGGTTATATTTTTTATTTTCCAATTTAAATCTTTCTTGTATGTGAAAATACAGTGTGTAATTTAATGGACATATATCTGTGGGTTAAAGACACAAAGCTCTATTTTAAAGATTGAACACAATGTTATATATAACAGTTCTGTGTTTATAAGAGAATTTGAGGTGAAACTACTGTTCCACCTGAGTTGCACTGTGTGTTCTGGGGATAGATCATCTCTCTGCCTTCTGGCAGCTGAGTGTGTTCTAAATAATCTAATATTCATCAGTTCATGGGAAGAAATGTGATCTAAAGAGCTAATTAACTTGACTAGTGAAGTTATCTAGAATGTGAGGTCTGGCTTCAATCTCTTGTAAAGCAGAGCACATATAAAAGAAGAAACTGAGTTTCCCTTGCAACAGAGACCATCCAGGACTTGGTACATTGCTCTGAAATACGGCAGGGTGAGTGATGGGAAGTTGGATAAGCCTTTTTCTCAGGAATTCTATTTTCTCTGGGCAATTCCACACTATGTTCCTTAAAATCTGTGATGGTACCAGTTAATCAAGAGCATTCCAATGAGGTTTATCAGGTTATACATGGTCCCATAGTCCCTGTGACAGAGTTTCCAAAAACATATGCTAAAACCATTTTATTAAAAAACATACCTTATTAGGTTAACCCAGTTGCTTCATGTCCATTATCATTATTCATTTTGGAGAATGTTAGAACAACCGTGCATGTCAACTAAGCCATTGCATGAGGTACCACATCCAGTTGTTGTTTTTTGATAACAAACAAAAAGGAACATTTACATTTTTTCTTTTTTTATAATCACTTATATTTTTACAAACAGCTAACCTGTGCAATCTAGTAGTAGAATATTTAGTGGAGGCTAGTTTACTACTTCAGGCCAGAGAACCATAGATTGCTCAATACCCACCTCAAAGTCTGTGGAAAGTGAATCTATTAATGGTTTTCTAACTGTGGTTTTATTTAAATCTGTTTATTATTGCCATTTCTATAAGCATCCTTTGTGTTGCAATGCACAAAAAATAACACTTAAGAAAAACAAACACTGTGGTTTTCTCTCCTGAGATGTCCACAATTTGAATAAATAACGGAGCCACATTACCCTCAGAAGGTCAATGGGATCAGAATATTGTATGAAGCTACATCAACCAACACTGACTTACCATTAACTTTCTGTTCCAGCTGTATTATGTACAAATCTTCAGACCAAAGCTGTGGGTATAATTCTTTTTATTGTTTTGGTCAAGGGAGAGGATTTTTCTCTGTAAACATTCCAAAAAACTTGTGTGTGGCTGCCAAGCCAAGTGTTCTGTCTGGCATTTGTGAGTTAATGAAGGAGCTGCTTTTGCTTTAGAGCTGGATTTCAAAATACAGAATCTAGAGAAGGATATTGCAAATGTAATGTTACCCAGGCCTCTCTTAATGAGAATTTACATAAAGAATGACCCAGTGGAATTGCAGCAGTGTATAGTGCTGCTGTTTAGGAGAATGGAATCATGTCTCAAGCCTAAAGCAACTTAAAAGTAGGAATTTGAAGTTTTTGGTCTCAGGGGACAAAGTAAGTGCATTTCACTTTCTCAAGCCATAGTTTTGACTGATGTGGCCTTCTGTAGGTAGCTGCTAATAGGGAAAAAGACTGAGATTATTAGAACATGCCTAACATACTGAAAAAAATATTACAGGCTTTATTCTCATTGTGTTTTCCAGTCAGTGAAGAAATAATCACAAGATGAATGCATTTTTAGAGGACAATGGTACATACAAAGAATAAGGAAAATATGCAAAGCAAGAGCGTACACCTAAAACTTGAAGTATTCCTAGGTGATGACTAATTCTAATACTGTTATAGATTTACTTCTGAGAGCTTCCTTCTCCTGATATTGGCCATGTTTAATCTGCCATATCTGTGGACTGAATGACACAGAGAGAACAAGGACCCAGAATTCTCCCATCATTCAGTTCCCAGATGAAGAACTGTGGCCATAGAGTCCCTTCCTAGTCATTCAGGAGAAAAAGAGATGCACATCTGGAGAACAGTGGTGATATGAGAGGAATTGTGTTCTGCAAGTCCTGCATCTTATTGCTGGCCATGCACAGAATCTGCAGTTTCTTTTAACTCCATAGTTAAATGCTTGAAGTTTGATGGATAACTTTTTTGACAAGTGTGACTTTCCATCTGTGTGTTTATATAATGTAAAATATGAAATCGAAATACGTGTGTACTAAAAATAATCCAAAAAAATCATTTACAAACTCATCTGGGAGACATATGTATGGGCGGATATATATATATACATATATATATGCACACAACAGAGTTCCTGGAGTAGAAATACTTGCTAGGTCAGGACCTTTCAGTGGTTCTAATTACAATGGTCCTGCAATATATCACCATCACTGATGCTGAGAAAATTCTCCCCAGGCACAGTGAGGGTCAATATTTGATACTGATACATTTAATTTATACTTTCTTAGGTCACTTATATTTTGGGCTGAAAGTATAATCAAAATTTAGGTTAGTTTTTCTAGTGCCATGAACTGTTAGGAGGTAGATTTATGAAAATGGCAGGCTTTTTAAAATACAAAACTTGGTCAAAAGAGATTTGTTACCTCAGAAAGCTTTTCAAGTCGTAAGTAATTGCCCACTACCCCTCTGAAGAAGGTTTATAGGAAAATGTACAACCTCCTCCTTATATAAATGAAAAAAGACTGAGATAGAAATGCAGTGATTTCCACAGGGCCATAAACTACGATTGGAATCAAAATGATTACTGAGTGGTTTGTGATTCCTGCCCGATACCTGGGCTGTAACAGTGCTTTCAGAGTCTCCCGTGCCTGTCTGTCGCTCCTGGAATTACTGGCCCTGGGAGCTGTTTCTCCATGAATGATGATCATAGTTTACAGCTCCAGCTTATTCAGAAACAAGTTTTGTGGACGAGTTGCCTTTTTTTAATCTGTCCAACATTTCACTTCTAGATATAAATTGTGATTGAATGATTTAGTTCAGATTGTTTCCAGTGGAAATGCCACTTCTATAAATTGTTCCATGAAATATTTCCATTTCTGTTAGCAAAAATCAAGTGTTTTCTAGTACTTGGGGAAAAAAATTCTTCATTTCAGTGAGTATTACTGCTTCATGCAATTGCATGCTGTAATACCTTTTATTTAGCTGACTTGTAAAGGTTGAGGGGAGGATCAGACTTGCATTTCTTTATGCTTCTGGTGAAGTTAAAAGTAATACTTTCACCAAGGTTAAAGGAAAAAGCTTTTGATCCACCTAAATCAGGGGTCTACACCTGAAAACTTTCAATTCACAGGGGTTCTGCTGTCAGCTGGAACGTTAAAATCCTGAGGTTCATTGATTCCTGTGGCCCATCTAGTAATCCCTTTCCTGAGATGATTAAGACATGCAAATAGTATCTGACCCTCGTGTCTTCTTCAAGGTTTTCACCAAAAGCCACTAAAAAGAGATCAAATAAACTGTTTGGAAAAGCTGGGAGACCATTCAGTGGCTATTTGCTTCAAGCCATGCAAAGATTCAACTGCTTGTGTAACCTTAATTATTGCTATATTTGAGGAATGTGCACCCTAAATAACACATTCTGTGAGGATCTTTTAGCACAACCAGACTCACCAGAGCTTGCCTCTGGCAGGAGAAGGTTTATAGCTCCTTCTCAGCATATTTGAAAGAAGATTATTGCTGCTGACGCATTGCAAAAAGGTAACATTTGTGTGCATCAGTGACTAAATTGCTTTCTATTGTACCACATCCCATAAAATGACAAACCTCATCAATAAAAAAATGCAATAAAGAAGGTACTTTGAGATTTGTCTAGCTGTGGGGAGCTAGAGGTACTTAATAATGTTGAATAGCTACATCCAGTGGCAGGTAGGAGGAGTTACTGCTTCTTATTGGAAAATTACCAACAGCGCATGATTTTTTGGAAAGATTTTCTTGTTTTTCTAATTTTCCAGGTAAAGAAAGAAATCAGTCATGATATCATTTAAAAAAAAAAATGGTAAAAAGAAAAATATATTCAGACTTGAGCAAATGCCAGACAAACGCCAAGGGGAACACATTTATTTAAAAGTTAACTTCAGAAGAATAAATTTTGTCAAAGCTTTAGTTTTGGGAGGGCAGTGGGAACTATTACAAGCAGAGAGCTAAATAGTATCCATAAGAGATGGAAAGAAGGAATAGTCCCAGGTGAAGGCTGGTTGTTGCCAGATGACCCTGTAGGTTAAGGCATTTGCCAGAGCAGTATTTTAAAGAGTTTAATATGACTCTGAAGTAGCACCTCTAGTTCACTGATAGTTAAACTGCCTTGTTGATCTTTTTAAAAGATAACAACTTTAATTATTTTTTTTTTCAGTTTATGTGAAAACTATGCTGTTTGTTGCCTTCAGCTGCCACAAAACAGCAAGTTCAGCCTGAGATAGACTTCAAGAAGGGCACATAACAATGTGTGTTTCCATGACCTGTGACTTTCCTGCTGACTTCCTTCTAGCAAATCCAAGGAGGACAAAATACAATTTTCTGTTTAAGTGCTGTTAAGCACACCTACCAACATTATGCACCAATATTTCATTTTAAAGGGGTAAAACATATTACACAATGTAGAAAATAAAGAAAAAAATAAACTCTGTTCATCAGTTTCATTTAAAGATCTTGTACAGGTCTAAAGTCTTGGTCTTAAATGTTCTTACTCTTTACAACATGGTGGTACTATGGCCATAGTACCACCAGAAATGAAGCATTCTTAATGTAACATTTTTGCCTGATACAATCAAGTTAATTTCTTAACTATTGAATCTTTCTCTACTATTAGTATAGAATGATATAAAAAGACAAAGAATTAAGGACAAAATAGAGCACTTACCTTATTTATTTACTAAAGGTGTTTTAACATTTAAAGATTGACTAAATGACGAACTACTTTTGAACATATATCTAGTAGGTCAAGAAGATCTCAGAGTCTGGATAGGCTTGAAGGTACGTTCTGTACCTTTAATCTTTCTTTGTAAGAACAAAATTAATCTGTCCTTCTTCAATTTTAACCAAGGATTACCACCTGTACCACAGCAGAAGTGTGATGAAAAGTAGAAAAGGCAGTGAAAAGGGCAATTGAGGAACTGACCAAGACTGAAAACCAGTAAGAATTCTGCAGATATTTAACTTTGCTGTTTAGCTCTGGAAGTGATCTATCCCTGTGCATTTTATATAAGCTCTTTGTAATATCCTGGCCTCAATTAATCAGTGAACAGCCAGAGGAGCCCTGAAGACACAGGCCTGTTTCTTCAGATGGAGCTGCACTAGTGCTTACTCTGTTTGCCCATCACTTTAGGGTCATGTTCTCCTCCTTTTCAGCAGAGGTTTCTTTGAACCAAGCAGGACCATCCTACTGCTATTTCCATCTCTTTTCTGATGAGGGTGTGTTTGAAGTTTGTTGTAAAAGTGAGTGGGTTACAAACTGACCTATAATTTCATTGAACAGCGAAAAACCTGTTAATATTACGTTGTTATAGAGCAGACCTGAAAGCTGCCACTGGCATTCAAATCTACAGCATTCAATGATTTTGAGTGTTGATTAATTCTCTTTATCTGATAATGCCTCTGAATTTCAGAGAGAATTATGTCTTCATTTAAACTTGTCTGAAACACTGGGACTTTATGAATGTTACATAATTAATGGGAAGAGTCAGCAAGCCATTCATTGTTTTCTTGCTAGTTGAAAGCTTAGCTGTATCAATTGTTGTTTTACCAGACTTCTACAAATATTAAAAGCTTTTTTTTCCTGAAAAACACAATTTTTTGATTGCATTAATTTTTTTGTATGTTATCAAATCCTCTGCTACATTTGTGGTGATTATTAGCAGCAGGTTTTCTTTTGTATGTAAGATAACTTTCAAATGTGTGACTTTTGAGATGGCAGACTATGCTTTTCTGGCTGCCTCATGTTGCTTTGAATTAACTTCAGGTTTTTAAATCAAAGATTTGAGGAAAGGCTGCCCTTACATAAACTAATCACTGATGAAACTACCATTGATTAACTGTTGGGCTTTCATTGATTGCACATTTACAGTTCCACAGGCAGATTTCAAACTTTACTTGTATAGTATTTCTGAACCATAAAAGAGCATTTTGTGTATTGTATGCATTATGGTGTGATTGTCAGATGTAAATCAGGAAGAGGGAAGAAATTTTCTTGCCTTGAAGTGCCAAGAATTTTTATATACTTTGTTCCACATTCGCTAAAATAAGTTTCTTACGCTATTCTCTTAAAATGGATGCATTCAATACAGGTCCCAGTTGGGTGTTGCTGTCTTCTGCCATCTGGAAGGCAGGTGGGAGGAGGTATAAATATGCGCGGAGGACTATCTGAAGATGTGTCCTCTTCAGGTGAAGTTATAGAATCATCAGTGTTGGAAGAGACCTTCAAGATCATCTAGTCCAATTGTTAACATAACACTATAAACATCACCCCTAAACCATACCCTCAAGTGCCACAAACAGACAGCTTGTCTCCAGCCCCTCCTGTGAGAAGCAGTTTTTCTGAATCTCTCTTTCTTTCGTGGATGTCAGCTTACATTTATGAAAACCTTACCTTGCAGGACTGAGCACTTCTGTGTTGAGAAAAGCAAGCAGGTGACCTTCCACATCATTATTTTTGCAATTATTTAACCAAGGTTAAGCTAAGGGGTCCCCTTCACTCACACCTTCCACATCTGGAGTACAGCTGCTTTTTTTCTCCACTTTAGAGTCCTGAACATTGTTTTTCTTGGCTCTTTGATTGACTAAACTATTTTACAGCCTCCCAGCTATATCCTTGTCTCTTTGTGAACTCATGATCCAACAGAAGGCCAAGACTTCTCTTTCAGAGGAGCAAAAGAGGTTGTGTCACTAATAAATGCCAGATGCTTACTGGCTGCTGACATATGCCAATAGGGAATGGGGTCTTGTATCGCACCTCAGACTTGCAAAACTAAACTTAGTTTCTGCCACTTCATTTTATTTTCTTCATTTCCATCACAGAAATTCTACTGACTTTCTGAGAAGGAGATTATTCCTGTCCTTTGACTTGTGGGAGTGAGCAGAGCATTCCAGTATGCCTATTGCTTGGAATTAGATGTTATAGATAGACTGCCTCATTACTGCACTTTCCTAAGGGGACTCAAATATTTTAAGCTTGTTCTGTTTCAAACACTGTTCTGTTCTGATCCTGTTCTGCTCTGACAAGTGAGCCTTAAAGCTGGCACAGCTGTGCTGACTGTTTGAATCCCAGCCCTCACTTTCTGCAGGCTGCAACGCTTTCTTCTTCGGTATTAGCAGTGTCAGATTCTTCCTGGTATAGACTGAACTACAGACTGCCCAGAGAATATCAGCTGAGCCAGGCTGTAAGTGTGAAAGCAGCATCCTGAGAAACACAGGGCACCCTTCATCCATCTCCAAATCCGCAGGTTCTGTCCTTTGTTACCTCTTCTTTTTTTTTTTTTTTTTTTTTTAATCTACTATATCTTTCTGGTTTTGCTTTTCAGAAGGTGGCCTATTTTCAGAGAATGCAATAACAGGGAGCCCACAGATGTACCCATGTGTATTCTGGAATATAATGGAAGGTTTTTTTGACAATTTGGACGTGCAGGTTGTACCATGGATGTATTCCTGAAATAAATTCAGAAACAGTACCTTTGACCAGTATTTGATCATGATTCTACTATTTGTGGGGATTGTATTTCACTATGTCTTATGTTGCATATGACTTTTGGTTTTTTCTATTGGGTGGGGACATGTAATGGGTTGTCACAAAAGCAGGAGAGCTATTTAACTAACGACAGATCTACATAATTAACAGTGTTGTCATAGGGGTATCTTAGATCACATTTAGGATGAGATTTCAGACAGATGACCACTTGGGTTGATCAAGTGACGAAATGGGGCGATACAGGTAGAGTAATCCACAGAATAGTGCAACACACAGGAGTGAAAAGATGCAGCTACAGTTTGTTCTAGGAAAAGCAAGATAAACAATGAAGTGAAGTTACAAGGAAACAAATAGAGGTGTTGGTTTGCAGAAGCTAAATAAATAATAAGCAGCTCCCAGCTGCGTGGATTTTATTATTGAAAGAAGAGATTTCATATTATTGGGTTGACTTAAACCCTTTTGTTCCATAATTTATGATAGAACTTTATAGTTAACACTTGTATAAGGAAAAGATTGGCAGAGATTTATGACTTCCAAAACCACTTAATGTATTTTGGCAAATACTGTGGAGCAACTATCATTTCAAATAATGAAGATGCTTAAATAAGGTAATAGGTTATTCCTGTTATCATGTTAATGCCTATATTTTGCCCACAAAAGTTAACGTGAAATGACAACTTTATTGTAATCTTTTTCACAAAATTTTACTGCTGTAATTTGTAGCATGGCTATAAACTCGTGACTGGGATAGAAAATAGATACTGGAACAACCTTTTAAAACCAAACAGAAGTAAGCCTGTTTGCATATATATAATTACAATCATATTTTATAACTTTTCTTTATTTGAACGTATTTGCTTTGGCAGATTGTTAATTTTGCTTTTAGGGTATGCAATCATATATAAAAAACTGTTTTTATTGAGGCTGTTATAGTCTGAATCTGTTACATGACCAGTGGCTCACATCTTTTCTTCTCAAAGTACTTACAGTCCAGAGCTGAATTGCTAAATAGTATGAGAAGTTTCTAAATAGAGTAATGATTTTATTATTAAAATATATGTGGGAGAAAGCTTAAAATTGAGAGATTATACCTTGCCATATGCACTTACAGAAGAGAGACATTAATTATCTCTCATAAACTTTCTGTGATTTCTCAAATCTAGTAACTTTAAAGCAAAAAGTCTGACATAAACAGTGATTGCTGCAGTATTTAATTGTTAGTTTCATAAAGTATGTGGGAGGTAAAGGAAAAAATGGGCAAAAATCTAGAGGGGGACATTGCCTTGAATAAGTGAATCCTTTGTTTCACTTCTTTCAAAGTATATTTATAGTGCAGCCTGCAGTCTGTAACAACAAATGTACTATGTGAGACAGCATTTGAAATTAATTGTATAGTTCATATATGTGAAGGAGAAGATTTATGCTTAGAAATGAAATAATTACTGTTATATTCTGAATCATGAATGCTTAACCAAGTAACCTGCTTGTACGTAGTGATGCTGAAGTACTTAACATATATATTCTTAGTTCTCTTGATCTACAGAGTTCTTTAGTACTTAGTGAAGCCAGTTTCAAAGTGATGCCTATTAAAAATAAATGTTAATGTTTCAGGAAAGTGTAGATGTTTAGAGGTGATTCATGGTTTCTTTCTTTTAAGAAATGAGAATTGTGTACTGCAGGACAAGTTCAGGAAGTATGAGAGCACTTTACAAAGGAAAAAGATTGAGTTTAGTGTAAAATATTAAAGCTTTATACTGACAGATCTGTTTTTATTTAAATTTTTATTGAATTTTTTCTTTGAAGTAACAACAAGAGACACATACTTTTGGCAGATAAACGATGCTGTGCTGAATGAGTGGCTACTTAACCCTAGAACTGTCAGACACCATTATTTTCAACGTCAAGGAGCTGGAAAACTTTATGCAATGTATTCTGTTCTTCAAATTAAATTGGTCGAATTTCTGCTCTTTTATACATTTCTATGCCACAGCTACATGTGATATCTAGACTAGCTCAGCAGGGAATGCTGAATTTGGCTCCAGACCTGCTTACAACATGAAGCAAAATTGTGCTTCAGGTTATCTTGAAAGCTCAAGCAGCAGAGCCTGAAGCACTGATGTTGTCCTTCCTTCTTCTGCTCTGAGTTGTAAAATATCCTAATACCTGAAGGAGACATTCAATTGTAACCAATAGTAAATATAACAATGTAAACATCTTTCAAGGGCACAGTGTATGATTCTATGAAGGCAAGAATTTACAATATGTGAGATTCTACTTCCATAGTTGATATTTACCTGTTAAAATTAATTTGAAGACATATCAGTATTTAGTGCAAAAATAATGCCTAAGAAAGCTATAACAAAGAGAACTCAGAATTTGTTATGGATTAGTAATATGGGATCAAAGGATATCTTGAGTTATAAGGGACCTCAGGATGTCATCTAGTGCAACTTCCTACTCTAAACAGGGTCAGCACTGGGCTCATGTCCTCATTCAGGTTGTTCTTGGAAAGCTTCCACAATGTCTCTAGGCAGCCTGAATCAGCCATTGCTTGAGTGTCCTCATGGCAATAAATACCCAAACAGTAACCGATCAATTTGATGCACTGAAAATACTTTTGATCATTATGTGACCACAAGCTGGTTTAAGACATTTTCTGTATGTGCAGATCACTACTAATTTAAGATTAGTGAGGCTTTGTAGCTATTACTAAATGTTACTGAACTGGAAGTAAAAAAAATCTTAAACTCTCTCATGTCTGGAAATTTCTTAGATACTTTGTCAAACAGTAAGAAGCTGGTAGATAAGGACTTTTAAGGACTTCTTGGGTATGATTCATCTGAAAAAATGTCAAGTGCTTGTGCTGAAGTTTCTACATCTAAGCTACTCATCAAAGCCTCCCTTTACACTGAGATGAGATTTGTCAGTACAGTCTGTGGAGTTGCCTGTGTTTTGTTGAAAGTGTTCTGCTTTAAATTCCATTGGTCTTATTGATACATCTCTGTTAACTGCTTTTGTGAGGACTGATATCTGAATGACTTGAATTAGACCATTTGTCTCTCCTGTTTTGGAGATACTTTGACACTTTTTTTGTGTGTGTTTTGTTTTGTTTATTTTATTTGTTTGTTTGTTTTAATTCTGTAGTCAAAGGCTATATATTCTCTAAGCTCTCCTGTACTAGTTTTACAGCAGTTGATTTTGTCAAAGGCTATGATATACTTTACTCGACTACAGGTAAATGGGGAAAGATTTCCTTGTGTTGCTTGATACTTTGAAAGTCCACTCATAAGGAGTTTTTTTTGAATAAAAATATTAGATGAGATGTCTGAATCTGAGGCATTACTAATGTTTGGTAACAGAGCAGGGAGAGCACAGGAGAGACCACCTCTCCAGTGCTCCTCGCCTTAATATTCTCTTTTCTCTGTGATACTACAGCTGCATCCATCAATGTCAATCAAATTTTATGAAAATGCAGACTTTATCTCGTAAGATGGAATATGTATGGCCACATACTTCAAACTTCATTGCAAAGACCTTGCTGTGCTGGACTGCAGAGAAATGAGGGAGATCATCAGTATTCTTTTAGTATTGACAAATATTTCAGTACTAGTATTCAAGTGTGTATCATGGGAATGTTCAAGAGGATTACTCATGCTAGAGTCATTTAGTATATTCTTATTGTTTCCTTTTCACTCTCACTAGTCAGGTCTTCCACTCATGTTTTGAAGGAGAATAAACTAAAGAACCCTGAAATTCTATGATTATCTTCTAATTTATCCTTAAAATCATCTGATGAAAAAATCTGCATAAATTCTTGTCAGAAATTCTAACATGTTCTCTCTTTTCGCTCATATCCTTCATTTGCTTACCAAGAAGAAACTCATAACACCAGTGAGATTATGAGAGGGGATGAGTTTTAAACTCTGCTGAGATCTTGAGGAATCGAGACAGAGCCCTAGGAACGGGCATTTGAGCAATCCCTGTTGTCTTCATCACCCACTTTTATTCCCGTGACTGAATTCCTTGATTTTAAATTCATGGGAAGATTGTGTTTAGTCTGAGAATTGTTTTATTATGAAGTATGCTCAGGTACAGAGTGTGATGGTGTGGAAATTGGTGGACAGTGGTCACAAAAAAGTTCCAAAGATGAGGAATCATTCCCATTTCCATACCTGACTTGCTCTTCTTTTATTTTATTAACAAAACGAGTGGGGAAAAAAGTTATTAATGACAAGTAGTTACTTCAGCCATTTTACTACTCTAACTGAGATGGGGACAGGTTTTTCTCTGCTACGTTTTCAAAAGATCTGATTTACTCTGTGAAACAGGGAAAAGCTCTACAAGCACTGCAAAGGCAGACTTATGGTAGTTTTATGTTTTGCCTGAACAGCAGGAAAGGAGAAAACAGGTGCTAAACAGCAACGATTAGCATATGTATACCAACTGATGAGGTGTTAAACATAGTCTCATGCAGAGGTGTCAAAACCCTGGCCAAAGGAACTGTTATAACCTGTTATGTGAAATAATACAGATGATATAAACCACAATGGAATACAAAGGGCTTCAAACGCAGAATGTCCTGGTCACAACCACAACAACTCATTTACCAGGATATGTGTTTTCAGCAGGTCTGCAGTGTGTGTACACTCAGAACCAATGCATTTCTCAACACGGTTAATGACCAAATAGTTTTTTGATGCTTTCAAAACAAATTATTGCTTCACTGTGTGCTATGTCAGTGTAGCCTTAATAGTTGGTATCTTATTTTCTTTTGTCACTTCTATCATTTACTGTGTGATTTTTTTTTTTGCTTTGCTTGCAGTGGAGGCTGGAATGCAAGATTTAGTGTTCTTAGTTTAAATTGTTGTCATGGTCTGCTGCTTTTCACATTCTGAAATTATCAGGTTCGATTAGAGACTGTGCTCCTCTCTTTCATTTTTATGCCATATATTCTTTATGACCATTTAATGAATGCACTTAACAGTAATACATGGGAATCTGATAGTCATGCATCTTTCATTATTTTTTTCCTTCAACTTTTATTCTCCATTTCATGCCCCAGGCATAGCTTGAACTTTTTTCCTTTCTATTGTCAATATAACCTTCATTGTCTCAGTTTTCATTTTGTTGTCTTCATGATAACTGAAAGATTCAGTCCCCAATTGAAGAGCTTGCTACTTTTGACTATTATTATTTACTTGCACGTATCCAAGTATTTTTAAATTACAATAGAGTAATAAAGTTTTACTAAAATAAGATGCTGCTTTCAGTTTTTGTTTCTCTTATTTTCCTTTTATTTTTTCAATAGCTTTGTGAAAGTGGTACCATTAGAAGCTGCCAGTCATCTGGATTATGACTCTGGAGTTAACTTGTGAGTCTCACCTGAAAAATAATCAAATGTCTAAATGTGAAGATCAGTCTCTAAAATGGAAAAGATCCCATTTGATCCTGTCTGACCTCGCATTGTACCCAAGTAAAACCTCCAAGTAGATTCTGGTGCACTTGATAATCTCCATGTTATCTTGTAGCATGGTGACTTTGCAGCCAGTTTGACTTGACAGCATTTTGAAGATGTTCCCAAAGTAGTATAACAGGAGATGGGCTGAAAAATGGAAGGGTCCCTGTGAAAACTGTGGGATAAAAGCCAACATGTACTTTAGTTCAGTTATTAATCAAATGCATTACCTAACGTATTGTCAATTGCACTCTAATCTTATGATAAAATATTACAGTTATGACTGTAGTAAATGAGAGTATAATAAAGTTTAGAAGTAGGGGTTGTACATAGTTTAACATAGTTCTTTTTCACGCTTAATGGAAAGCAAATGTTCTTTATTATATTCTTTATTCTTGATTATATTTTGTGCATTGTAATCAGCACCTTGTAAAGGGACTGATTCTGGTGGTGCTGATTTTTAGCACAGTGACTGAGGCAATGGGACTTCTGTTATTTTTCAGTGACTGATTATTCCTAGTTGGCAACATTTCAAGAAACTTTTAAGCATGTGTTCCTCTTTTCTCCATTTGGGTTACTTCAACTAAAGCAAGAAAGCATTTAAGGGAACAGTCAGGTGTAGTTCTTCAGATCTCGCCAGCCTTGAGACTCACAGTGAGTCAGCTTAACCCGCACAGAAAGGATGAATTTTACTTGACTTTACACTGAGCTACAACCTCAATAGGAAGGTCATATCTTAAAACAATGGCTGTGTGTTTGGAGGGGAGAATGATGACTTGTACATATGTAGACTATTTTTATTATTATTTTAATATTTCAAGATTTTTGCATTTAACAAATGAGCCATTCATTAACATGAGGTTGCCACGTTCCTGGCTGATTTGCCAGGTACTAACTGTGAATTTCAGAACTGAAAGCATATTAGGTTACAGAACCTTTATACAAATCAATTCTTACAAAATTATTTCAGAAAAATACTTTCTTGTAGATTCAAAATTAATTGCCAGCTTCTAATTAATTAGATTTCTGAAAATATGGTGAGGTAGGCAAATTGTGCTGTACTGTTATGTACGAAGGCTATGTGATTTAACTCTTAAATGTCATAGGAAAAAGAAAACTAAAGAAAAAAAAACAAACAGGAAAGTTATATGCTACTTTTCTATAATAACTAACTTCTTTCCTTTATTTTAAAACACATTAGTTACTTGCTGATTCTTATGGCTCCTGCAGCACTATAAGGGTCAGAATTTAAAGAAAAGTAGAAAATATTTTTATTCTGCATTGTGTTCCTTTTTTTGCCTAGATTCTTAGTAAATAATGTGGATAAAGATCCAGGGTTAGCACATTTCCAACATGGCATTGAAACCTCACTCATGAGATGGGTGTGGGTTTTTGGAAAGAGAAGGAGCACCAGATGGTCTTAATTAGTGTCCACTCAGATAATAGCAGAACCACTCATTATCAGTAGGTCTTGAGACATTAAATAATAAATCTCCTCGTTACAGTGTAATTAACTGTTAAAATGTTAAGTGAGGTCTCACTGGATGCTTTAGATGAGATTCAGAGTATGGGTAGGTAAAAAAGGTGGAAAGCTTCCCATTACCGCATGAAATCTTGTTTGGTAGATGGCTGAAGAAAAGCTTTGGGCACCTCACAGAAGGTGTTGCAGCGGATTAAAAAAAGGTGATCACCCTTTGCTATTAGTGTGTTGGGATCCTTTCCTATATAAAAGCAGGCTGGAGCAGCGAAGCCCTTAATCCCCCTTGTAAGGGAATCTATCAGTAAGAGCTTCTGTAGCATTTCTTTGAGCAAGGTTTAATATCTAATTTTTCCCATAATAGGTCATTTTGTTCCCGCAAATGTGAACCACAAAGTTAATTTTCTCATTTCTGATGGTGTTAGAGACGCAAGGCAAACTTCCCAACAAATGTAACTGACTAATGTTCAAAATCTGGTGTGAGGGAGTTGAATTTTCATAGCTTAATTAGTGTCAGCAGGTTGCCAATTAATTAATGGAATTCTTTTGTGCTATCTCCAGCTGTATTTAATTAGACTGGTTTTAGAGGAGAGAAGGCTGTTGTCTGAATGTAGCTAGGTGATGAAGCTTTTTTTTAAAATTGTGCTTTGCACCTTGTTAAAGGCTTTTTTTTTTCCTTTCAAATTCTAAATTCTTCACATTCTGCAAATGAGGACAGTGTGTTCTGTCAGCAACTAAGTGGTTAGCAAGGTTATTAGCTCTATGATATGACATGGAAGCATTTCTGGATTACAGTGTTTTAGATAAACCTTTGAAGTTCATGAGAGAAAAAAAACCCAAACACTGTGATTAATTAAAAATGTATTTGTAAGATCCGAGCTAGATGGTGGTGTAATCCAGCCTAATGATATGGCATTTTAGAAGGGGACTGTATTAAATTATAATTGGGAAGACCAGATCTTTATTTATTTTGTTAATTTAAAGGACTTAAAAATGTATAATCTGAAAGTAATGAGCTATAAGTTAAAATTTTGCACAACTCAAGACTTGTTGGAAACAACTGAATATTTATGTTGTTGGATTTATAGTAATGGAATTTGTATATTACAGTAAAGTAAACCTTTAGTGTCTCTTCATAGTTCATAGTTGGCTTTCTAGTTACTCCTAGCACACCCATATTAAAAACAGCGATCACTATCAGCTTGGTTTAAAATAGAAAATAAATTATAAAAAACCAACAAAACCAAAACCAACCAACAAACCAACCAATGAAACATCTCCCTTTCCCCCCCAAAAAAAATAAATATATGTATATATATAAAACCAACCAACAAAAAAACCACAGAAAAAAAATGTAGAAATTTTTTAATCTTAGTAATAAAAGTAACGGTGATGATAATGAACACCACCTTTCTTTTCCTAATTTTCTAACCAACTCATCAAGAAATATAAACACCATTTATCTGCATTTTACCCTTTCTTTCATACTTAAACACCCCTTATGGTCATTCCATAAATGGAAGGGCCCACCCTGGGTATTGATAACAAATGTGAAAGATTTCAGCATGTCAGTGGAGAAAAAATTCAAGCATTAGCAAAAGACATCGTGTCAAAATTTAGTCCTTGAGAGCTGCTGTCAAGTCCCAGACCATTTAACTCCATTTTTATTGAAATAATTGTGAGTAAAAATATACTCTGTATTTACAAAAAATTAAATTTAAGGTGCAGCTTTATTTCCTTGCCCAGACTTAACTGTGCATCACCATCTTCTGAGCTGTGAACTAGGAGTGGAGATATTTATCCACCTGATGCCTCCAGAAGCAAAACCAAACTCTTAATGTGATGCTCACAACATAAGCAGTCTCAGATATTACATATAGGTTGCCTGAACACGAGTCTGCCTGTGACTAATTACACATGCATGGAGAGGTATCAAATCAGAATGGCTTTAAGTTTTGCTAAACTGTTTAATCTGTATCTAGAAAAACATGTCATTGCATTACAGAAAGTCCCTTTACATAGTTATGTATCAGTGTTAATTTCTGCAGGGTGATGCCAAAACATTGTTGGTTGAAAGGCATGTGCACTGCTGGGATCAGCTATTCACTTTCTGTGCATTTTGAGAAGAACTTGTCAGTTCATCATAGAGTTCCTTAGGCACCTCTGTCCAGGTGCACTCAAATTGCAGTCACTGCAAATTATATACTTATCTTGGCAAAGCCTCCTTCCTTCTGTACCAGTATAAGAGCTCCAGCTACCTAGAAAATTCACTCCACTGATTTTTTAAAATTAGGCAATACAAGCATTGAAGATATTATTTATATCTCTTAGCAGGGAAGAGTACTGGAAGGAAAACCCTGCATGACTGAATCCAGTTTCCTACTGGTGCAGTCAGGCATAAGAAAAGGATTGTAAAATAAATTGATCAAGCTACATCTCAAAGGCAGTTAGGATCTTTGTGTTGACTCTGCTGCTTCCAAATGCTGGAATGCTGCTCCACAACAACACAGCCCAAGGAATTGGCATTTCATTTCTATTTATTCATATACTCATGAATCTTGCTGCATGCAACAGGATCTTTCCTGTTGTTACTTTATGGTATCCTAAAAAGCTACTTCTCACTTTAAAGCTTCGTTTTTAAACCTCTTTAATATGTCTTTAATATCTGTTTTCTTCTTTGTTGAAAAGTATGACGAAGCAATGTCACAGTGGCTGAAACAGAAGGATATGTTTTAATTCCTCCTTCTTATGCAGTACTATGGTTGCTGCCAGAGTTCCCTCTCAACGACATTAATATATAGAGCTCCTGAAAGCCACTGTTTTCAATTAGATGATAAAACCATTACTCTTGGACTTAAGAGCCATGTGTAGGTAAAGGAAACAAAACTTTCAGGTAATGGTCATCTCTATTTATATAGCCTTGGCAGTTCTTCATTTGCAAACGGAGGTGTGATCACAGGTAAGGTGATGCATCTCTGCTGACTGCAACTGAATTGATCTTGCTTAGGCCAGCATTTAATTTGGCTTTCTGCTGCAAAGGTCTATGAACAGAGTAGAGTACTAATAATGTATCCACTAAATCTGTTCTTTATAGGTCAGTGGGGAGGTAGTTGACTATTTTATTGTGAGAAAGACTTATCCTTAAAAGTTAAAGGGGCAGTGATAGCTGGCCCAACATTTAAGTAAAATCCACTTCTTGACATTTATTTGTTTTATGTTATAACTATGTGATCTAGAAATAACGACTTTTTAATATATACCTGGTTTTACATAAATAAATATATATAGAGAGAGGAGTGACAATCTAACTACGCATTTTGTTCTCATTTTAAAATAGAGTTGAATCTCAAAAGGTCTATGGCTTTTAGAAACTTTACTGGATTTCTTTTAAAAAATTTTAGAGTGGAATTACTCAGTGCTATCTGTGCCTGATGCTGCCTTTATTAGATTGATTATGAGGTTATGTTTTCGGATCTCAGTAAAGATTATGGTGGTTGTTTTATCTTTATTACTATTTGTGCTATTGTGATTCCTGCGTTTGGGAGTCATGCAGAAAAACTGTGAGTTAAGGTGAAGCCAAACTGGAGTTTTCTGGGTAAAACAAAGGTTTTTTTCCAAAATGAGGGAAGAGCAAAAAATCTGTAAAGGTAAAAATCTCCTCATGCTACTATTGTGAAGAGCCACTTGGATATACAAACATATTAAATGTCTTTCCAGATGCTTTCCTCTGCTACTTGCATGTTTTACTTTAATTCTTCTACCTGGAGTAGTGAAATAAGAGTGTAAAGGTCAGAGATCAAACATTTATCCGTAATAAGCTCTAGCTGAAGCAATACAGCAAAAAAAAAAAAAAAACAAAACGAAACAGGATAGGGATTCACATAAAGATTTACATATCAGAAGGCTGGGTCTTTGTTTTTATTGGTGATATGTACATCACACATTATTTCATTTGCAATCCTACCTGCTGGCTTAGGCAGTGTGGGTAACATGTGCTCATAAACGGAGAGTCCAGATACTTTCCCAGTCACCACACTTGGTGTATCATGACAGATGCCTCAATATTATCTGTCTATGGACTATTTTACTCTCTGAATCAAACATAAATGTTGCTTTTTCAGTTCCTATAGATTAAGTGTGTTAATTCGGGTTTTTCTTCTCAAGAGGGACTTTTGTGCATAGTCATAACTGAGGTACAGGATTTCATTGTCATTTCCATTTTATCTTCCTAAACACTGGCATTTTGTCTTCATGATTGGCATTAAATGGCAACATATAGTAATATGAACTTGAACTGATCATCAGTTCTTAAAGAGATACTATGATATTTTGGCAGTCAAACTCACACCAAAAATAGGGCTAAAGTTGTACTTAATATACAAAACCAAAAATTCAATAACTTGCCTTTTAAAACTTGAAAAACCCCAACTTCCGTTTGCTGTTAGAAAATTCTCAACATTAGATTAAACTGACATGGTATGTGCAGGGTCTATTATGAGTTACAGCTACTTCACGAGTCACGGAGTTTCAAACCAAAAATGTAAGCAAATGCTCACTCTACAGTCTTTCTACCTATTGGTGACAAAGGTGTGATAAAGTCCATTTTTTGTGGTAAACTGTTCTTTGCGTGGCCTGGATATATTCTGTGCAAAACTACAAATATAACAAATTTCTAAGTCGTTCCAAATAACAACTTCTGAGTTTTATGCTCGATTATGAGTGGTTGCTTTCCTCTAAAATATAAAATCTGCTTCCCAAATGTCACAGGTTCGAGGTCCAGACCTATCATGTTTCTGTTTTCTTCTAGCTGATGAGATTCAGGCTGTCAAGAGTTTGCAACTTAAACGAATGAAGGAGAAACCATGAAGAAATGACTGCATATTGAAGAAAGCAGATCAGGAGAATCACACCTTTAATCTGACTAAAAGACTCACATGAGAGGTATTTTAGATCAGTATTAAGGAACTGAACTGTTTAAAAATCCACAAGGTTCCAGTTCTATCATCTGCACTGGAGCAGTATGAAAAACATACCAGTAGAAGTGCTTCATCCAGTTTCTAAAATGCTGTTTGGCAAACAGTGCTAGTTGGAGTAAAGCTGTTTAGATACACTATTTCCTCAACTGTTTCACCAGTTTTCAGTTTACAGCTCATTTTCTCTGTGGATGAGAATTGAGGAATGAATTTTTGTGAATGTCCCCAAGAGGGAAAAACTGAACAAGAACGATGCCTCTGTTCCAGGCTGGTTCTGGTCAGGATGTTGCCAACATCAAATATTTTCTCATGGTCCCCTTGCTTCCCTGGGCTCTTCAGAATCCTACAGATTTGCTCTCAAAGGTTTTTGTGCTCTTCATACATCCTTCTCACTTATACCTTCACTGCTTCCATGCCCTGTGGAGATCAGCTTGTCAACAATGAGAGGCCATGTGGGGATTTTTAATGGCACGTTTTCATGTGCAGGTGTTTGAGATGATAATTCTTTTTTTCACTGGCTTGTGAACGGAGACATGTAACTGTTAATAGTGCCTCTAGCAAGTTTTGACTGGTAACAGTGTTATAAGACGGATGAATTGCTCTGAACTTGAGTAAACAGGTGCCTTTTATCTTTTTGGCATCTGGTTCTCCAGCTTGGAGCCAAACTGCTGCAAACCCATCTAGCTGGAAAAAAAGGGAATATGCACTGCTCAGTCTAACCATAAGTTTTATGATTTTTTAATGCAGATGAGCACTAACCTGTGTTTCATGAGTCATTAACAATTCAGTTCTGAAGACCTGCTCATGTGTCTTAATTATATATACATACATCTATGTTTATGTGAGTCCCAATCTTATAAAGAAGAACAAAAAAAAAAGAAGTTTATAGATGGGTGTAACTTGGGACCATCTGAAGTGACACGGATAGGTTCCTGTGCTTTGTACAGACTCCACCTTGCAGAGCTGGAGGGGAGAGTTTAAAAATTGAGGGGCTGCACCTTTGGGAGCATTTGCTTTTCGTTCCTTTAATAAGCCCTTTCAACTTACAAGATGGGTTGCAAAGGTTGTTCAAAAGAAAATGTTGGTCCTGATTTGTGGCTGCTGACTAAGTAGATTTCTGTCCATGTATTGAAGTTTCCATTAGTGTCAAATTTTTAAATTTAAATTTTATAGCCTGCATAATTTGTGTCTGGGAATTGCATTCAGTTCATTGTAACAAATAAAATCACAGGAAAATAACTTTGCTTTTTCACAGATCACAGATTATTGAATTGATGCCTTAACATGGAAATGTAGCTTTTAAGATATATGTTATTACTGTCATTTTTGCTTTAAAGAACCTTCTCAAAAAGTACTTTCACTTTAAAACTGCCTAAGTGCTTTACTCTAAGCAGAATAAGGCAAATCTAAGTTTGATCTATTGAACGGCAGGACAAAAGCTGCCCGTTAATAGACCGAGGAAATGATTGGGAGAAAAATGGAGCAGCTGAGTTTAGAGAAACTTGTACTTTTTTCTTAATGAGCAGTTTAACTGCCAATTGATTGGTCATTCAGCATTACAGTAAATGGTCAATGAAATATATAATGATGCAAGACTGCGCTTTAACAAGACTGAATCTTGAGGCAATCAGGAATGCTTAAGGCAGAAAAATACACACAGAAGAAATTTCTTTCTGTGCTTAATTTAAAAATAAAATAAAAAAAAAGAGGAATAACAGCCATTCAGGCAGCTAATCGATGGGATTCCTCATTGTGTGTGCTGGCACACTTGCTCACAAAATTTCCATTTTGTACTTTTGTCTTTTGGTTGTTTATTTCATGCTACAGGATTTTTTACTGTTAATTTTAGTTAAACCTGACTGCTAGAGAATGGTTGTGTTTTTAAGGTCTTGAGCTCACAAATCTCTGCCTACTTGCTTAATTTTATACCTGGGAGCTTGAGGCAGCTATTCAAATGGATGAAACTGAGAATATTGGTTTGAGTTGCAATACTAATTCCTACATTAACACATAAGTGGGCTAAGACTGAATGCAGGGGAGAATTTCTATCTTTATAAATTAAAAAATATAAATATTTTACTTTTCAGAAGGAAAACTTGGATTTTAATCAAGTAAAAAGAGGAGCACACCACTGTCTTGCTTCTCAGCAAAACCATGTTATCAAAGTCCTTTGACTGGTGACATTTGTCTCTGTGAATGAGAAAGAAAGGAAGAACAAACAGGATTTTTTTTAATTCTTTTCTTTGTGTGAGGTGTGAAATGTACCATTATAGGCAGCTGTCAGTGTAAATGGGTTAACATTTACCTAATTTATAATGTGTGAAAATAGACACCTAACAGCAGAGCTGGGATGGAAAGAGAGCAGTCTTTCCAAGGGCAAGGTTCAGGTAATGTTTACCCCTCTTCCCTAACTCAGGTCCTCTGGCACTGAATACACTGTTTGGAAGGTTGTTAAATATTTGACTTATACGTTGTGACCTCCTCTTTCAAAAGAGAAGGGAAATAGGCTCAGTTTGACATCTCTCAAGAGATCAGGTGGAGTAATGGGCAGCATTTACCCTTTTTAATCCCCAAGTTAAAGAAGAAATTTTTTCCCCAATAACTTGCAGTGACTGAAATTGTTATTCTCCATAATGCGACCTGATGATCCTGGGAGGCTGAGATAGCCATAGCATACATCCAAAAACAGCTTTTGTCAGGAGACAGGTGAGTGACTCTGATGCATCTCCCACTGACTGTTTTCATCTTCAGAAAGGCTCGGATTTCTGGGTACCATCTACTTATTTCTGGGCGAACTTTCCAATGGGCTTGGAAGGATGAGAGAAGTTCTTTCTCTCTGCAGTCTCATGTGAGAATTCTGCACATGAACAGCCCAACTGTCTCTTACAGCAGGTGCAAAGAATGAATTTAATAATCAAGTCCTCTGCAAAATGTACAGAGGAGTTTGGAAATTTCAGTATTAAACAAACTAATTATGATAGCATTAAAAACTCTCCTCTGCATGCACAGCTTTAATTAAATTTGATTTTGCACCCAACAGAACTGTCTCTAGGCTTTGCAAAAAGTGGTAGTTCTGGTATTGATTAAGACCGAATGTGATTAACATTAATTATTGATTAAACTTCCCCATATCTTCATATAGCATCAAAGAGAGATTTATTGATGAACTCTGAAAGGTCTCACAACTGCAGTTATTATGCTGTAATTCCTTTTGACTATGGCTTAAGTGAAGCATTCATAACATATTCTTATTCCATTAGAAATTGAATATAAAGTCAATCTTCTAAACATTATCAGCTCAGGCACTTTAAATATTCTTGAAGTATCTATCTTTATGGAAGCATAAGTTTGTGTTGTAGGGTTTTGCCTGGAGTTTCTTAGGAGTGAGAGAGAAGGGAAATGAAGCAATGTAGACACTAGATCAGGACATTAACTTGAGATATAAGAGAGATCGTTCTAATTACATGTCTGGAATAGGAAATTCTGTAACATTTCAGGCATCTGGTGGATTTCTGCTGCTAATTGGTCTTAAATTTAATTTCTTGGTTTTTTTAGCACCTTGCTGGTGTTTAAAAAAAAAACAAAACAAAGAAAACAAAACGAAACAAACAAAAAAACCCCCAGCACTGGAAAATGCTTCACCTTTGACAAATCATCATATTGCAGAAAAAAACCTCCACCCCACACAGTTTAAAATTACCATATGAATAAATAAAGCTTGAGTGAGAAAAATTCTATAAAATTGATCTTCTGGACCTTTGGGAATCAGACTGACTGTTACATTGGATTGTTAATTATGAAAGTCTGTTGTAGAATTCTGTCTTCAAATAAATTCTCATAATTTGTAATTTTTCAGGGGAAGCGAAACAGCAATTTAAGACCTTTTCAGATTAATTGATTACCTATTTATCAACTATGCCTTGTGTTCAGTAAACATTCAAATGATGTTTTCTAAATGATGTCTTCTGAATTAAATGAAGAACAATAGCTCTGCTAAATAAAGGATGATGCAACAATGTGGAAAAGAGGATACTGCTTTAGAAGGGTGATCGCGACCAGCGCAGCTACAGGCACTCGGCTCCAGAGGAGAGCTACAGATCCAAACAAGAGGGTGTGGATAATGTAAAGGCAACAGCTCAGGGGGAAGAAACACCCCTTTCCTTACTGTGCCGTGCTGGCTACACTGGTAAGACAATTTTGGACTGGTATTCATGACCATTCCTATGCTTTGTGTAGGAACTCATTACCTAAATTGCTGAAATTCTGAAAGATGAATGTTCTCGCCAAAAGGGAACAAATCTACAACTAGGAATTTTGGACTCTTTTCCAAGTGTATGACTTTTCCCCCGTATTAGATGGAAAAAAAGTCTTAGTGATTTTTAAGGTTGGCTTGTTTGCTGTTTATTCTGAAAAGCCATAGAGACAGAGAAGAAAGAAGACTCTAATCAGCATCATATAAAGCAGGATGGTTATAATTTTTCAAAGTAGAAAGATAATTAAATACTTCTTTGGGAACAAGTGTATCACTACTGGCAAATCATGTACTTGTTAACACCGTGGAAGGTCACTATACTGTTGTAACTACTGGGTTGTGGTAGTATATTAATTGGGGTTTGCCCACTGATCTGCATGATCAATCTGCAAAAGATGCCAGAGAACAAGTAAGTTTGACATTAAAACAGACTCCCTACACAGCACAGTTTAAGCTGGGGTTAATCCCAGTGTGGATGTGGAGTTTTGCAACAGCTCATGGACAGATACAGTTGGACACTCGACACTGAATACTTGCAATCAATTATTCTTTACTTAAATATTTTGTCTGTACGCAGACAAAAATTAAAATGGAGGCTTTGAAATTCAGTTCAAAACTGAGCCATTTAGAAAGTGAATTATTTGTGCACAGTATATTATCTTATTTTTAGCTTTGTCCCATATGTAGTGATTGATACACAGAACTCACATATAAGAAGAAAAATGTTTGCCTTTACTTTGGATTCATCTTTGGAAATTGAACAGCAATCCCACATTCACTTCTCCACATCCACATCAGCCCAGATTGCAACAAATTCCTTCTTCTGTGTGTCTTTCATTTCCCTATTGCACAATGAAATTTCTATTTTTTGTGCTCTTGTTTTCCTGGGATTTGTGATCATGTTGAGTTATTTCAGCAGAAGATGTTAAGTAGGTGTGCTGTAGAGCTTGTAGAAACATTTTGGGTTAAAAGTATGTTTATGAATCTGACTTTGTAACATCAAGGACAAGATTCTTTGCAAGAATTTTCTAGACAATTATTTTATATTTCTATAATTGGTTTTAACAATTCTGTAAGCAGAACTGTAAAAAACAAGTTCTGGATTTTTTTACAGATTTTTTTTCTTAAATCTTCTTCAAGCTGGCAATACAGAATAATGTTTTACTTCCCAGCATTTCTAACTTTATTTTTTATTTCATTGTTACAGCATTAGTGATGTTACTGCAGTTAAGTCATTCTTGAACTTATTTTTGTGCATTCCATAGACTACAGAAATAGATCTTTTCATAGTAATAGCATGAATGTATGTGTACATAAAGGGTTAAAAGTGAATTCTTTTTCTGGATGTATTTGCATATATTTTATATTTTGAATTGAAGTGTCTTAACAGGAAGGACACGCTGAACATTCATCACTTCTGGTTCTGGTGTGTTTGTTTTTTTTTCTTACAGGTTTCCCTTATTAATGTGGGATGTAGCTTTTGATTATGTATGTAATTAATGAATAGATGATGTCAAGTCATTTCCTGAGCTGAAAGAGAGGATTTTTTAATAATAGGAATTTCTTAAATATTGTGGCCACTATTTAGAAGTAGAGATAGAAGTGCAGATGAGAATATAGGACATGAAGAGTTCTTTGTTAGGGAATAACTATAAATAATAAGATAACACTATCTGAAGGCTTAAAGGATTACTATGTTAATCTATGTCCCTCTGAGATAGGATTTTTAAATCTCTGAAGGTAAGCAGTGTTATATCTGATGTGGGCCCTTTGCAAGAACACCAGGAAAAAAACCCCCTCATTCAGGCAATAGTATGTTCTCAACTACAATGTGCAAAGAGCAAAAGCTTTGGCACTCTGGGTAGCTGGAAAAAGCACACCATCAAATGTATGTGCAAAGTAAGGTAATGCATCGGTTCGCTCTTGAAGAGCCTTGTGAGCAGTGCTACGTGCCTACAGGTATTCCAGCAGGGAATATTGGCAGTCTGCAAATCCACAAGCAAATGTGACAGATTTAAACAGAAATGTAAAGCATTTTCTCTTAAAAAAATAATGCCTCGTGTGAGGTGAAAAGTATGAACCTATCAAATATTTTAACTGTTAAAAGCTCTAGGGAGATGATGTTCGTAGACAGGCTTTTTGTGTATCAATGAGCGCCTCAGATAAAGGAAAACCAGAATGGACAGGTTTAGCTTGGAGACTTAAAAATAATTATATTCCAACCAGTCTTAAGAAGTGTATTAACAATGGATCATGACATAGATTCTGGCACTTAGATGTAACTGTTCATGTAAATTACCAGAAGCAGGTTTTGTGATCCTCTAAGTTTTGTACAGTCATTCACAGCTCATTAAACCTTCACCAGTGCTGTCATTCACTAAATACAAAGGTAGCATGGGAACTGCATAATTGAAGTGTTTTAGTCAGACTGCTGTAGCTAAATTTCTAAACAGTAACCACTTTACCTGTACCTCATTGTAGTTTTGTGGAATAAAGATTAATGCAGATAAGGAAAAATATGCATCCTAATGGACCCCAGAAGCTTTAGTCATTTGTCGAACCTTATAGATCTTCCCAATGTTTAAGAGGAGTAAGCTAAGTTAAGGATTTTTGGCCTGAATTCTTTTGTGCTTGTCTGACAGAAAATACAGATATCATGAATTTAATGAAACCCTCAGAAAATCTGCCTTGACTTACTCCAGGTTGCCTCACACTCTTCCTATACCACTACAACTCGGATAAATGTAATGGGAGCAACTGTGTTTTCAGGGACTTTATCTCCCTATTCAGTGCAATTTCCTGGTCCCTCGATTGTCTGTGTTGCATAAATATTAGTTCAGTGATAACCTCTCTTTTGCTCTGAACTGATTAATTTTCTGTCTAAGTTCTCCCAAACACAGGTGTGTTTCTGGGAGTCACTTGCTGCAGGGACTTCTCCCATTGAGCACCATGGAGGAGACAGACTCAGGTTTGGTTGTCCCTTCCCCTGGACACCACTGTGGCAAGCTTCTTGCTCTCAGGAAGCTCTTGTGCTCGCTCTGAAGGCATACTCACAGCTGCACAGAGCACACCTGTCGTCGTAGGGCACAGATACCTCTGTTCACGTGGGCTGCAGCACAGCTCTCACATCTTTTCAGTATTGATTAAAACCCCCCCACAATACCCCACGTGAAAGAATGGGACACCATGGCGTGAAGCTCAGAGGAATCCAGGGCCACTCTGCACGAGCTATCTGCAATCCCTGACTCATTCCCTCGGCAGGGACATAATTAGCATAGATACAACCATAGTTTCTTACTTAAAAGGCCCAGACTAAAAATACTCTTTCAGCATGTTAGTAACTGTGACCATTCATTGGTCACAGAGGAAATTATGAAGAAGACAGGGGTTTAAATTTTCTTAGGAAAAGGTATATTTCTGTTTCTTAGCTTTCTTCTGGTGACCTCTTCTTACTTCACTCGCAGTAGGTTCTGTGTATGACTGACGTGTAGTGAGGTGTCTCCAGAGTGCCTTTGTCTTCCAGGTGTAAATTCCCTTGATTTTACGTACCATGGTCGTCTAATTTAAGCACCTAAATCTGCAAGTTCACCTTCTGCTTCACTGAATCCAAGATACTGCTGCCTTTCAAAAGGAGAGTTTTGTTCTCCCTTCTAACAGGAGCCATAAGATGATCTGGAGCAGCTTGGCAGAAAACTAACAAGGCCAAATAAAAATAGTTGTCATCATGAATATTTGAGCTCTGTGGTCACACCAAGAGAGACAACACAAGGGAAAGGGTGGGAGCACGAAGGAGGAATGTCAGTGCCAAATGCAAAGTGACATTGATCATTGGCAGCCCACGGCACGATCAGCTTAAGCTGATAGTGCAGCCATGGGGTCAGGCTCTTGAAAATAGGAGTTAGGGGACTTGGAAAGAGAAATCTCTATCCCTAATGTGTTCCAGATCTATTCAGTATCTCTTTGCTCCTCGTGTTATTTGGGCTATATGTATCCCAAAATACATTGTCGTGTTTGTAACCAGCATTTTCCAGAGAATTTTCAGTGTTTGAACAAAGTAGGGCATGCTACAGTGGTGCTGCTCTCTGCTTCAGTTCTGCATTTTAGTGCTAATGATAAAATCCTTTTTTCCTATCAAAGTAGGTTTTTATATGTGAGAATGTTCTTGTTTTCCATTGCTGCTCAATGCAGTCTATTGTTTATGTAATTAACATAATTATTGCTAATTATGTAATTACTGTAAATACATGTAATCAGTGATTCTAATTTGTAATTATAGAATTTTGATGTCTATTTGTGCAAAAGTCCTTACAAACTTAGTATGGGAAAGAAAAATTGGTCTTATAGAGCAGGTAATTTTAAACATTTGTAAGAATGAAATTGCAAATTTTTTTTGCCAACTGCCAAAAGGAAATTAGTTTTCATTATTTACTAATTGGGTATGCTTTTTTTTTTTTTTATAAAAGGTAATAATTACATTACAGAAGCCTAAAACCAATTTTCTCTCCTCTTATGTTGCAGCTTAAATGAGTTAGGAAAATATTAGATTAGTAGAGTGTAGGCACCAAATTTAACCTATAATTACAGTAGCCACTTGAAGTAAAATTACAGCACAAAAAATCTAACCAAAAGAAGATAAAAATGCTTTTGCTAAACTCCCTTTCCCCTGTCCCACGATAGGAAGTAGGTTATTTACAGAGAACTGGCTATTGCTTTCAATGCAGACATAAAACTTCTGCTAGGGAGAGTGTAATTACCCAGTGGAGAAAAAAAGTCAGATGGAAATTAGCTTCTTACCATCTGCATATTGTGGAATACTTTGCCTATTAGCATATTCTCCGTTCTCCTCTTTCCCCTTCCATGGAAATAGAGGAATTTCTGCAGTCTTAAAACTCTGCTTGGGTCTCCTTAAGCAGAGATCAATAGCTATGGTTCCAGTTTGTAGTCCAATTTTTGTTTCTTTTTATTATAGCTGTTGGTTGCCAATATTTATATCTGCTTATTTTGTCAGAGAGAATCTATTCTGGTGTTATGCGAGTTGAATTTGCATTTTTTTGTTCAGTAACCAAACTTGAAGTTAAAGAAACCTATTCAAATCTATCTTCACTATAGTTTCCATTTCCAAATGATAAATAATAAAAGGAACCTTTACCTCTAATTGTCTTCTGTGCCATGAACTACTTCACAAAGGACAAAGTGGAAACTCTTACACCTTTTATTTTTAGTTATTTGCAAGAAAAGATAAGGAAATAATGAGCTAGATGTGCAACTGTGAACTTGATGATGAGGTTTGCTCCTAATATTCAAATGAAAAGAGCACCAGATAAGGCTGGGGAGGTACAACTTCAGATTTCAAATATTAGTCTAACTGGTTAAGCTGTAAAAGAAAGGATCTTCAACTCTTTTTATTGAAGCTGTTTCATTTTATGTATTTACATCTTCAAAGAGAGCATAAAAGCTCTGGCTGAGGCTGATGATTAGGGCACTCTCCAAACTTCTTCCAACTTCTGAGCATTTCTGTTTGCAGTGCAATGTGAATCTGTGTTGCTGTTTTTTCCAAGTTTTTTAAATTCTTCCACTTTCTGTCCATCTTAATTCCATGTAATGTGTAACTGCTTCAGAAAAATCTGTTGTGAAAAATATTTCCTTTTTGCTGACTTTTCTTTTTTTTGAAAGGGGGTGGTTTTCACATAGTTTCCATTTTGTTTAAAAAATTTTCAGTACTCAATTTTTCTATGCCTTAGTATTAGAAAAATACCGAAGTTTACCCAATACCCTGCTAGTGTCACAATAGATGTGCTTGGTGGTTTTTTTGTTGTGATTCCCAGTGTCAATAAAATAGCACAGATGAGGCCAAAGTTTGACCAGCATATATGCCTGGAGAAGTGGAAAATACTGTGGAACTGCATCTTCCAATGGAGGTAGAGCTCAGATAATGAAGTTTTGACATTAAATGTAGGTAAATGGAAATATCTGTATATGGAAAAGGATGTTTCTCTTAAAACTATCTTCTGTTTACTATCATGTTAAGAATACTGAAAGTGTACATATATTTCAGAAGAGGCTTCAAAGTTTCCTGCAGAGAAGCTTATTCAGGTTTTCCAAATAGGTAAAAACCTCAGAAAGTCAGGAAATATTTTAGCTTTCAAACTGATGGATGATGGGAGCACTTCCATGCAAGTGTTTCCATAAGAGTCCACATAGAGACAGACAGGTTTTTGCCACTGAGGGTTATTTGATCTCATCCATTTGAGCTTGTCTTAATGCCTTCTAAGGTACTTTTGGACTGAAGAGTTGGGGTTTGTCAATGGTGTTTCTGGCTCTTGACATATGAAGCCTAGAATGATCTGCTTTCTGGGGTGAGCTGTGATTTGTCACTTTGCTCCCTACCAAAAGTAGAAGTGTTTTTAATAGGGTGATAAATTTTGTAAGTGCATCTATTTGTGACTTCTCATGACAAAATGCACAGTAACATATTCATGGTTTATTGGATTATAAACCTGAAGTCCTTTGAGCCTTGCCTTTTAAATGATACTCCTGGTCTTGGAGCAGAACATGCCTTCTGGATTAAATGTGAAATCTCTTGTTATCCACACAAAACCCCCCAACCTTATAAAGGTCTTCATTAAATGGTGCCTGGAAGCAGTGAGTTCCATGTGTTAATAATGTATTATATTAAAAAAAAAAGTCTGTTTTAATAATTAATTCCCAGTTTTCATTAGCTCTCAGATCATTTATGATGAGATGGTGCATTTTGAGTAATATTCTTTATCTTATATGCCTGTCTTATCTTTTTTTTTAATCAATGAATGTAGCATGATTTTTTTAATAACTTCTTGTTGAAAAACTGTGTAATTAAATTGATTGATTAATTTAAAGGATGGTATTATAATCTAAACAGAGCTACAAAATACACGGTCTGAACCAGAGCAGCACTGGTGTGGTAACTATGGATGTGATTTCTAAACTCTTTGCATCTCATTTTTTGGTTTGGCCAAAATGTTGAAATATTTGATGTCTCTAAATACCATAGATCAATCAAATTACGTTATAATATACTCTCAGTGGATTTTTATTACAAAGGAGTGAAGTTGAAAGTGCTGTTAAAACATCTTCAGTCAATGTTTTCCAGGCAGATTGATAGCACCGTTACTCTTGTTGAAGATCATACCATAATCTAAATCTACTTCAGCTGCTGGTTGTTGGTTTTCCTTGGTGAAGTGAGAACCTGTTTGCACTCCGTTCCATACAAATATCAGTTTGGAACAGATCAAATGCCAATGTTTGTAGTGTCAAGAAAAAATACCTTGAATATGAAGAGAACCGGTGTCTTTTTCTGGAGAGAAGTGATTGCTCAAGTGACAGGATGACCTCCAGCCTATTTCAAACTGGCTTCTAGAAGCTGAAGGCGGAGGATTTGCTCTTAAACAGACAGAGTAATGTTTCTAAGACCTAGTGTGAATGCAATTTTTCACTGCTGTAACAGTGAAAAATATAAGTTTTACCCTCTGGTGCGGATGGAGTAGACATTTGTGCAGGAAAAGGTGTGAATTAGGATTCAAATTTTAGAATTTCTATAACCTCACTTACTTATTTTCTTAGGTCCTAGAGAATGTGCAGGAATACACTGAGAAATCAGTATCATCAATGACTCTACATACATTTGAGAGATCACATGGATGTGGTGCTCTAAGAGGCTTCAATAGCATGTTTTCCAAGTTATTGTTATGAAATCAGGTATCAGATTATGTTGTTCATTTTTTAAATATGAAACTTCTTTGGGTTTTGCAAAACCTTTAATGGTAATTTGTAAAAGCTGTGGATAAATGTCAGGATTTATTCCGGTTTTTTTCAGCAAGGTTTGGTTAGCATAGAGTATGTCTCACTCCTAATCTGGGAAACAGAGCTTTGATTTAATCCTATAGGTGAACTTTAATCTTAACACATACACTACCAGTAGCACAATTTCATATTTTCCATTATTTGAATAAAAACTTTAAAACAAATGCCTTCTCCAAACAAAAGAAACAAATGTGATTATGCATTAGTGTTCTTGCAAAATTGGCATGTGACCAACAGGTCTGAAATAAAAAATTTTCTGAAAGAAACATAGATGATGGAAATCTCCTTGAGCCAAATTTCAACATGTTGTCTAGAAACCTGACCTGTCCTTGTTAGACCTGTGGGTTTTTCAATATACTGTCATGCTGCTGATGTTTTTTACATCTGAACACACCTTAAAATACACAGAAAAAAATAGAAAACTATACGTAAAGTTCTTGTAAATATATATTCCATTCCAAAATTTAATTTGAAAGAAGATAATAAGGCATTATTTGTAGGCTGGATCTGTCCTTCCTCAGTGAGCTGTATGAGGCAGACAACATGACTAGGATGCTCTAGAGCAGCCCTGTGATTCTGCTTTAGTGCAGCAGAGCCCCTTTTTGTCATTTCTGTGCCCACACCCTGCTGCTGTGCTTGTGCTCTGAGAGCCAAATGAGTGCAGCGTAACAAGTACAGAGCCTGTATAAAATCTCATTCTGACTTGTACCATCAGTGAATCATCCTGCTCTTTCTCAGAATATTGTCTCCAATTCAGCTGTTGCTATGCAGTAAGTTCTGTTTATCACACTCAATATTTCTTTATATGTTCAAAAGAAACAAAAGAAAGGGATATCCTTATGTTTCAAAAGTGACAGGAAAATGGGAATTTTCTTGTTCCATCTCCAAAGTGCAGGTTGGACATTATTGACACAGCAGAGCACATACCTCACTGACAGACCAAGCCATTCATACACGAGTCAGGGTGGACACCAGGTGAAGGCTTGAGGAGCAGCTACTTCTCCTAAGGCCAGTTTTGAGACCACGCTTAATGTACTCATGAAGCTGCAAGATTGTGGGACATAACAAAGCTGCTGCCATGGGGTTCCCTTTGTTATGCCCTATTGGGATATCAGCTTCTAGAAAGGAGCTACTCTTAATATCTGGATTTTGTGCATAGAAATAGGATTATTTCATTGTTAGCAAAATTTATGTAGTGCTGTGCATTTACATAACAGTTTACAAACATTGACATGCTTCCTGCCCTGAAGAAATGAAGAAAGGAAAATAATTTTTTTTCTTTTTTTTTAAAGTGGGTCAGTGCCTAAGGTGTACTAATTACAGAACTGCCATTGGGGAGAGAGTTGATGTTTTATTTTGTAGAAATCTTGGTGTCTCAGTTTGCTTATCTACCATCAGTATATTCCAATTGTTTCAGGGTGAATGGTAAGTCAAGAATATTTTTCTTGAACATTTTGCCTTCATCCTGTTTGCCCTTATCACAAACAACTCTTGCTTACAGCTTTCTATATGGTTGTGTTTGTATTTCCTCTCTCTATTACCGTACTTCAAAAATAATCTGAAAATAATACATGTTTTTGAAAAGATCAAAGCACATAATTTTCTTTTTGTAGTTTTGGATGAAAGGGTGATTGTAGCACAGCATCAGAATATGGAGTGCAATGTGTTAAAGGATTTGAAACCAGCAACTCCAGCCAATATTCATCTGTGTTTAAGCCCAAAAGGACAAAATTTGCTATGAGTAACATTTTCATAAATATAAGGCTTTCCTCTGCAATCAGCAGAACAACATCATTGCAAAGTCTCAGTACATGGGAGGAGGATTTGGGAGGGAGTGTCGTCTGAGCTGCCTCTCCAAACCCACAAAGCTTAGTTTTCCCAGCTGCTTCAGCCAGCTTTTTGTGAACTGTACTTGTGACACCCAAGATGCTGAAAACTGTGTAATTGCGATGAGGCAGGAAGTGTCTGCTGTTGCATTATGTTTGTAAAACTGTAACAGCATCACATGGAGAGATTGAACTCCGGCAAGGTAATGCAGGCAGCTGCTGGGTATCCCTCAGCCGTGTGGAAACTGCTTATCCTTGGACACCTAAGTCTTGAACTGAAGGGACTGGTGCGTATACACAGAGACTGTTAATCAAGTAAGCATACAAGCAAAGGTAAAGGGAAGCGAAAAACAGGATCTAGTGGAGCATGTGTTAATCTTGTGGAGATTTTGACTTCTGCAATAGCATAGTACATATTGCTCTCAAGGAGTATGAACTGTATTGCTCTCAACCTACCTATAAATGTGTTCAGAGAGTAAATGAAGTTACAACCTGTGCAGAAAGGCTGTTAACTAGAAAAGCTTATGAGCTGAGACCTGTGATTGCTCTCAAGTAGTTCTAGAGACTTAGATACACAGTATATTAGTAATTCATCAGACAGTGTTTAATCCCTCAGCTTTGAGATCAGAAGAATCTGGTGGCAGGAAGAAGGAGGTCAAGCCCAGACTATGAAAAATGAAAGAACTTCAGTTTTCCTTTTTGTTTTTCTTTGTGATGGCAGGTGAGCAAAAATCATTCTCATAAACTAAGCAGGCAATGTTATATGCATGGTCAGCAGGGAAAACTGCGAGGAAGAGTCCAGCTTTCATGAAAACACTCTCTCCTTGGCCATAGACTGATAAAATTGTAAGAGGCTGGAAACAATAAAGAGTGAATGTGATTCACCATTATATTTATGTTCTAGGAATAGAAAACGTTGGAGTTTTAAATGCTTAGTTGTTAGTGTGAAATTATGCAACTATTAAATGTCTTAATTTGCATAATTTTTCTCTTGTACAAGCCCAGTTTTGAGCACTTCCTCATCTGTCCATTTACAGACAATGTGGGTTTTGATTACCCTTGAGTCTGAAGGGAGGAATAGTCCTCATAACATGCAAACAGCCCTACAGAATCTCCTCTTCCTGCACAAACATATGAGTAAAACCAGAAATGCCTTTGTACGTAGGACTGTTGCTACCCAGGCATCTGTGAAAGGACAAATATCCACAAATCACGTCACACACGGCAGGATAAAAGCAAGATCTGCAGGCCAGGATGGAAGATGCCCAGAGGCCACAAGTTTCAGGTCAAAATTATAGTTTTCTGGCAGCTTTTGGATGTGGTACTGCAGTAATAGAACTTGGGTTTTTTTGTATTATGGGTATGCAAGAAACAGTTCAGCTCCATGACTATTGTTATTATTTGTTTATCTCAGAGGGCTCACCTGCATCAGAGGATTAGGCTATTTGATGTTTTTTTGTTAGCTCATGGCCTGAAAGTGTTTTACATGAGTGAGACTGTGGGCACTTACCTCTGTGAAATAATCCAAGTGCCTGTGTGTAAACATCTGTTGTTCACTATAGCCACTTTAATCTTAAGGGATATTGTGATTATATTCATGCTTTGAAATAACCCTTTAGAAAGGCAGTTTCTGTATGGACATGATTAATAACATTACTGGTGTTGTAACAAGTGTAGATTCCTCTCCAGCTTCAGGAAACACTGTACGAGATATTCATTTTAGCTGAGCTTAAATAAGGACTCCATTATGTCTTTCTTTAAACTACACAGGCACATATAACTGTACACAGAATCCTTGAAGATAGCCTTTGTCTAGTATTTAAGAGTGTTAAAGCGTCTCATACTGAGACTGCAACTTAAGAACTTGTACAAGTCAACAGCTGTGACCTCAGCCAAGCAGGCAACTGAGTTTTCAGATAGCAAGCTGTGCCTCATTCTTCTTTGGCCAGAGCTATGTATATTTAATTAGTGTCCTCTCACCTTCACGCTACGTGTTTTCCCACTTGACGGTTCCTGGCATCAAAAGAATGTCCTTGAGAAAAAGTCAGGCCTATTGACTCCTAAGCATATTATTTGACTTGCTGTTCAAGTAGTCTGAAGAAAGAGCTGGAAATAATGAAAGACACTGCAATGTGGAGCTGCCTTAACTGACAGTGTCAGGTGGGTCGAAGCTATTGAACAGTTCCTATTAAATTAGCTTACCTTCATCTCGGCTAGTTAAAGCTGGCATGCTGACAAATTAGTTGCTTTCTGTATATAAAAGAGGAGAGGCAGGATGAGATTCCCATTTTGTAGCTTAGTGACAGTAGATATGTCACATCACAAGGTCAATAACAATCTGTCCATGGAAGAAATGTAAATGTTTGGCTGATGTCAATACATTCTGGATTAGATTGTGAAATATTCATTCCTATAGCAGATGAGCTCATTTGCACTAATAAAGACCACTTTATTCCAACCCAGTTAATTACAATGCTTTATATTGTCTGTTTTAAAATCTGATTACAGCTTTTGTTTAGCTTTTCCAATATTAGCTCCTGCGCATTCTATGCTATTTCTATCCAAAGAGTGTTAATAGAGAAAGTTAACGGACATGCTTGGAATGTGAAAAGGGTTAGGGGCTTATTTATTTATTTTTGCTCATCAGAACAGATGGATTTTACAGTTTTCTTTAGAGGGAGACTCTGCAAGTGTCATGGGCTCTGTTTTAAATTCAAACAAAACATTATTGAGGTTGGTTGGTTGCTGTAGATGTAGATTATCTCCCATGGCTAAACTCAGATTTTAGAAATAAAGGTGCTTAAGAAGGTTAAACTGTTTTTCACCTCACTATGATATGGTAAATGTTGGGAATACTTTGTTGCTGCACTTCATATACTCACTTCAGGCTCCTTCACTGATGGGTTTTGATCCTAAAGTACTTCCTGCCTAAAATGACTGGACTTTATCTTCTGGGAGTAATCTCTGGTAAGGACATCATGACCTGTGTTTAAGCACTGGTAGAATACACTGCTAATTACTGCAGAGCTACCTGGTAATGTTCTCAGTTTCTTTCTTTCTGTTCAGTTTCTTATATACCAGAGTGAAGGTTGTAGATGTTTGAAAATTAAAGTATTTTGAATTTTAACTACTGAATTTTTAACTACTGAAAGCGCTAGATCAAATGAATATATCATTTTTGTAAGGCTGGTAAGATTTCTTCTTAACAGGTGTTTTTGGATAAGGATTCAGTTGTTCAGTTCTGTGAACAATTTCTGCCTCTTCTTCTTCATAATTTTTTTGTTTAAATTTTTTTAATGAGAATATGAGAGTACTGTAATTATGTCCTGGAGTATAGTACTGAACTTGCTTCTATTGTTTTCAGGGTGTCTATAAATCTGTGAAGTTTCATTATCGCTGACTTTAGTCTTGCCAAGTTGTTTGGGCACAAACCAAAGCTCCAAGCGAACAATGTAACTTCTGAGCTGAAAAAGGGTTGTACTGCTCTTTCATCTAACTGTGCTGATGTCTAACTTTTAAAGTTATAAAATTGTGTTTTGATATATTTTGAGAATTTAACAGAATCACACAATTTGAATTTCATTTTCCTCTGAGGAAGGTTATACTGACTGTAACTATATCTTCATAACTTCAGATGTGTACAGCTTTTTTCATTTGTTTTCCTTTATTTTTTCATTTATCAAACTGATCTATACAACTTGACTCACATGTACAAAATGCTTCTCAGAAGGTGTCTTACTGTCTTTCGCTTCCAGTAACCTGTGAAAGATTTGCATTCAGTTCTCTAAAGAGTTTATAAGGTGAGGGATGATTACTAATACTATTTTTTTTTTGGCATCACCTTGCTGTGTAGGCAACATAAACTGTTTACAAGCGCTTTATACTTCTACTGTAGGACCCAGATTCTGCCTGGAATCACACAAGGAATCAGCCTCTACTTGATAATGATCATGCACATCCAAGCAAAGTCTCATGGGCAAAGGTGACCTGCAGTACGACACATTCTCTAGTTAACCCACTCATTTCTCCCGTGACATTCTTTGTGCCCTGGGCATTTATTGTGCATCTTGTTATGGCAGAGGGACATTATACATGTAATGGTTTAACGCATGGAACGGGCACCTCTCTGCATTTCTGTAAGCTCTGGTTACAAATACAGCCTCAGTGCCATTCCACAGCAACTAACGGCACTCTTACACGTAGTGAGGACTTCCAGGTAATTGTGAACAGGCTAATTAATGTGGAGGTGAACATTTTAGATCTTAAATGTTGAGGAACATTTTCACTGGGTGGAAAATCACAATGTGCTGTATTTCCTAGGATTCATCACAGAAACCCCTCCTTGCGTGACACATTTGCTCTTGTGTAAGGAATGATGTTTTATCAATATTTGTATCCCTTTAACAATTATACATCTTCAGGAAAGGAAAAGAAAGTAATATTGCATCAACATCTTACTGGGAGAACACATGATCTTCATTATAAATAAATTATCTGGAGTAAAAAGGGAGCTGGTGCTATATGAACCAACCTATCAGCCTGATGCCTTGGTGTATATCTGGAGGCAGAAAAGAAATGAAGTAACTGCTATTCCATGCTTCAGATTCTGATGAACACAGAATAGAATATGGAAATACAAAGATATTAAAATTATAAATTTTTCATCTGGTGTGCTCAGCAAGCTTGTACTTTTTGCCTTATCCCATCTTTCAAGCCTGTGAGTCTCTTTTCTTAGGTTAGTGAGCTGTCTTAATATTTTAAATCAACAATAGTTGGAATGAGCACACATAAATTATCCACAGGTAGCAGAGACTCTAAATGAACAAACTCTCAGAAGATATTCAGAATACTTGTGGCTCCTAACTTGCAACTCTTGATGTCCTATTTGTATCTGTCTACTTATTTTTATCAGAAAATATGGAGGACATGTTGGGAAATGCAGTGGAAATTTTTAGTTTGTGGAATTAGTTACAGAAGCTGATTTTAATCTGTGCCTGAGAGAAATTTATTATTGGCAAGCAATTTTAATCAGAAATGATATGACATCTGCTGTAGAGGTATAAAAGTACATAAATATTTTTGTATTCTCAGTAGAAAAATAAACATTCCTGGAATATCTAGTCTGTAATTTTACTTCTAAAACATCTCCCTACTTTTAGCAACAATTATTATTGACAGATACCACCTATACTTTGTGGCACTCCCTTGAATCCAATTAACTGCACGATGATGCCCGGAGGTATCGAAAATAATAACCCACACAAATATCACTTTTATTGGCCTGGAAAAGAGTTCTTTCTATTGAAGTTAGCAAAGAGTTGATTCTTTTTCATGATGTTACATGTATTGTTTTATACTGAATCTCAGTTTCCAACTCATCCCTAGAGAGCAAGAACAGAAGCATATGGAAAGAAGCATAGAACAAATTACATATTTTCCAGTTGTGAAAATACAGTTTCCGTGGTGTGTGTGTTGAAAAGAAGGCAGCTTCTGAACTCTGGCTGCTTCTCAAAAGCTATTTGGTGGTTAGGATGCACTGTATCAGCAAAATCATGTAGATTTTTTTCTGTGATGTGGATTTTCTTGTCCTTTCATGTGATATCTTTCTCCTCCTGTGAAAAAGTAGTCAGAACTAAAAAAGAGAATAGATTTTCTATCTTGTCAGGAAAATGGCTACTGTGATTTTTTAAAAGAATGTTGTTTTGTTTTGTTTTGATTTTTTTCCAGACTTTCATGTAGAAATAGAGATATCAAAGTGACAAAAAAGCCATGTATAGGAGATTTGCCTGTGCCTCTCTTTTTAGTAGAGCAAAGTAAAACGAGAATATGGTTCTACTATTAATTAATTGAAAAGAATCCAAATTATTGGGTTATAGAAAGATATTTCTAGCTTAGGTCAGGTTGAAATTCCCTATTGTGGAGCATAAAAGAATCTTCAAAGCAAGTTTACTACTCAGCAAAACATTTGATCACATGATCATTGATTTTGGTTTGCCGTAGCTATTTCTGTACTATTTGAAAAGTCTCAAGTTATTAATATTTTGTGATTTTAAAAATACTTATCTAAAAAATACTAGCACCAAGCTCTGTGAAGTTTCTCTGGAAACAAATTAAGCTGCTTACTCAGTTACCATAAGTTAGAAAACTTATATGCTGACCACTTGCCTCAGCTCAAAATGAGGTGGCAGGTAATTCAAAGGAGAGAGTAAGAACTCTGCTTACTCCATAGTCTATAATGAAGTTTGTCTGAAATCATACAGCATCTCTTGAGGGAATCAGTTGGTAAAGGTAGGGTGGCAGTGACGGGAGACTGTCACATGAGTGACAGTTCTGATATGACCAGCAGTGGCTGGTGAAATAGATTTCAGCATGACATCCTATTTCTGGTGACAGAAGGTATATTGCAGTCGTGCTTTATGATGGACGATATGGTGGCCAGGAAATGTTGGTAATCCCCATCTGTTTTCAAAACGTTTAGTGAGAGCTGTACAGTGAACCCAAATCTACAGCATCCAAAGTATAGCACATAATAGAAGGCAGTGTTAGTTTTGGCTGGGTCCCAAAAGGCTGTTATGGAAAACAGAACCACCACCTTCTGGCCAAGGAACGAGGGCTGCCAAAGGTCCCCTTCAGTGCTCCCCTGTAAAGTCATCATTACCTGTAGAACTCATACCTCCCTAAATAGAACTGCAGATATGAAGTGAAAAAGTGTGACACACAGCTTAAAAGTAGGATTTCTTTACTGCCATTTCAAATGAGTACCTGGAGGCTGTATCTGTTTGCAGGACTGGGGCACTTACCCTGTGCTCAAACTTTCTTTGGCTATACTCATGCACTTCAGTAACAGCAACTCTTAAATCCAACTTCCACCACTGAAGTGGGAATAACTCAGATTGTAAAAGTTACCAGTTGTTGGGAAGACATTTAGTAACTATACTGGAGTATGAGTGGGTACAGCAAGAAGTTGAGGGAGCTTAAGTTTAGGTTATTACCTTGAATCATGGAAACTGAAGAAATAACTCATTCTTGAATGATCAAACTGTAAATGTTTAAAATTTCTCTTTCACTTATCTCCTGCTCTCAGTTTCATGCAGATTTTCTGGTCACAAATTTCACTAGACTGCTTTTATGTATTCAGACAGTGCTATTGAAGTGCTGCTGCTGAGCTTACAAGTTTTCTCAGAAAAGCCATGAAGCAGGGGCAAAATACTAATGGGATGCTTTGACACCACTCCATCAAATATTTAACCTTTTTCATTTCTGCTTCACACACTAGTCCTTCCAGCAGCTCTATTTTAATTGTTTAGGGCTCAATTCTCACAAAGTGGTATACTTGTGACCCACTTTTAGTGCCATCTTATCCTTAACAGGCAACATGGGAACTGACATAACTATAAGAGGCTTCCAGGTGCTTCTCTCACTGTTCAAAGCAACTGCTGCTGTAACACTCCTGATCCAGCTCAAGGATTCTTCCATTCACGTGGTTGAATTTTCACACAGTGGTTTCTAATTTTGCCATCAAATAGGTTAAAGGCAAAAGGCTGAGAAGAATAGGTCTCCATTTAGTAAGAGGGATATTTGAGGCTTTATATTGGCCCCAAATTTACAATGAATGAGATAAATTTTGCATGCAGGCTTTTGTAAGTGTCCAGAGTTCAGACTCAATCTCAGAAAGCCTGGTAACTCAAGATAATTTCATTCATGGCTGCTGTCCTGGTTGTTTATTAGAAATTTACTGGTAGTATTAACCTATATTAATTAAAACCTACCAATATTGGTGCCGATTTAAAATCTTTAACTAGGAGCAATTTCTGCAGGGAGATGTTGCTGGAAACTGCTGTGCCCCTTACCTTAAAAAAATAGTGTTACTTCTCGTTGTGAACTAATTTAGAACACAGGAACAATATGTGCCTTAACTTCAGTTGTGGTACCAACACATTGTGTAAAGAATACTGGGTAATGCAGGAGATTCTGAGCCCCATTACTAAAGTTTGTAGCAATATAGGTCTTCTCTAACCTAAATTTTGTATCCAGCCTGCTAGACCATGTGGTTACTGGCAGCAGAAGACTTTGTTCTAATTCTAGATGGAAATTGCTTGCCCCATCTCTGCTCTGTGAAATGCAGCTGGTAATAAACTGCCAGCTTGCTTACATTTCCAAATGGCCTTATAAATTGCAGAAAATGCTCCATGTGAGGGAACAGTACCACTATATGCTTATCCAAATAGAACTGACAATTATAACGAAATCTGCTGCTCCTTTTTCTATTATATACTCTTGCAAGACAGAGAAGTGCTTATGTATAGAGTTTTATCGGAGTCTGCTGATAGTACTAAAATCTTTTGGAATCTTGATGGAAATTCAGTCACTTTTCTCACAGTTTCCTCACCAGCTTTGTACATGTTCTTTCAGCAGTACCCTTGTTAAACCTAAAGATATGGGAAGATTTTCAGTCAATGGTCTTTTCAGACTTCCCCCCCTCCCCTGAAGATTACATAATTATTCTGGAGAAAGAGTGGATTGCAAAGAAAGTATTTCTTTTTGTGCCAGTTCTGATATTTATTTTATAGTGTGCATTGATCTGCTGATAATTATTCAGTGCTCTATACAAGGATAAGGCACTCTGCTGAATATAAACAGTGGTGCAACTTCTAAAGGTATTAAACAATGGCATCTTCTTTGAAATGAATAGCAGCTGCAGGTATTCTATCTCTGCTTACATGATTATGTATGAATTTTATATTTTATTTTGCTGTCTGTGTGGTACTATTATGGTTCAGCAGAACTAAATCTGTAGGGAAAAGAACTAATCAGATAGGAAGCTGAAACAGGATATAAATGAGTTCACTATGTAGTCAGAGAAGAAATATAAAAGTCATATTCATTGTGGGAAGGGAGAGAAGATTAAAAATAGGTGATGTGAAATGTGTTACCATTGTTCGCGTCCAAATTAAAGTTAGAACATGAGCCGTTCATGTGCAAAAGTATAGAACATGATTTCAGTAAAAGTTATCTTGGCTAATCATACATTTCAAATTATATAATGTCTAGTCTGCAGATTAATTCTGCTGAATTAATCACACTAAATGTTAGGATTGGAAATAACAGGCACCTTGGTTTGGGAGTCCAGGCCCTTCTATCATTAGGAATTAAATGATATAATCCTATTTGCAAATGTTGCAGGATTTATTTTACAATTAATTAAATTTCGTCCCTGACTATTGTTGTGAAATGGTTATCTAAGCACTCTGAAAACTTACTCCCAGATCAGGCAGAATTACAGAATCACTGAATCACTGAAGTTGGAAAAGACCTCTGATATCATTGAGTCCAACTGTTGACTGGTCACCTCCACGTCAACTAGACCATGGCACTGAATGCTTCATCCGGTTGTTTCTTGAACACCTCCAGGGATGACTCCACCACCCCCCTGGGAAGTTCATTGCAATTGCTTTTCATGAAGAAATTCCTCCTGATGTCCAACCTGAACCTCACCAGGTGCATCTTGAGACTGTGTTCTCTTGACCTGTCACTGGTTGCTTTGGAGAAGAGGCTGATCCCCACCTTGCTGCAGCTTCCTTTCAGGTAGGTGTAGAGAGACATAAGGTCACCCTTGAGCCTCCTTTTTTTCCAGGCTAAGACCTAAAAAGATTAGGTCAGAAATGTGGGATAATGGCATCTTATGAATTTGTGTAGTTCATTTCTATTCGCTAGTATCCATTTCCCAAGTATTGGTTCCATGAGATTTTGGAGGCAGTGCCAGAAATTTAATCCTCTAAAATTTCCAAACTGTGAGATGAGTATAATGTATCCACTGGAAAAGAACCACTGCATTTAATAGGTCCATTTCAGTTCGTTAATAGTTGCATTTAAAAGAAAAAGAAGAAGAAAAAAATCCACTAACTAGTTTTCTTGTATCCTTCTACTGTGGACTGGGTGTAACAGTTACAGAACAGTTACAAGTAATTTTAAATATTTTACTACTGCTAATTTATGATGTTTCACATTTCATTAATATCACCTTTTCTGCCTTGGGAATGCACAAAGAGCCATCATCCCTTTAAATTTCTACTGAGGCAGAAATACACCTTTTGTATATGTTTCATTCTGGAAGTGAATGAGATGCAATTCAATGATAACAAAACATGACAGGGTACAGGAAAAAATATTGAAAAAATTACTAAATACTTCTCAAAGTTTCTTTATACTAGTATGTGCACAATAACTCCAAATTTATTTGATAGTTGTCTTTTTGAAAATTATATTTAGCAGGAACATAGCCTTCTGTATCTCAGAAGAAGGATGATGTATGCAATGTGACATGGATTGAAGTCTTGTAAAATGTAAACCAGAGACAGTTTATAGGCTGATGCACCAATGAATGCACAAAATGAGTTTGGACTTCAATGCCCTCACATGCCACAGTGATGAGGGTGGTTTATATATTTGGGTATATATCCAGTTTATAGATAGAACAAAGTTGTCATCAGTTTTCAATGCCAGCTGCTTAAGGCATTTTAATCGTTAGTTGAACTAACAAGGGTTGCATTTAAGAAAGGGAAAAATATTACAAATATGGAAGGTGTTTACCAAAAGACAAAACTCATGAAATTCAATGTTTTTCTTCCTGTTAGAAGTGGAAGACTGTTACTAGTTTCACTAGATAGAAGGAGATAGTTGTCCTCTAAATGTTTTACAGCTTTTTGTTTAGGGTAGCATAATGTTTTTCATTCGTGGTCCTCTTTGTTTATCAATTAGGCACAAAACCAAGGCACGATTGGTGTTGTTCAAACTCAAATTTTTGAACAATAATGTCTTTTTGTGTACAATCTCAGATGTACTCTGCTCAGTCGCAGAGGTTTAGCCTTATCACTTCTGAATATAATAACAAAATTAATTGAGGCTCCTATTAAAGAAATTCCTGTTGCTCCAATTCCTGTTGCTCAAATACAGTCAGCACTGTATTTGATGTAATATTGGGGAAAAATGGCTCTACTTCAATTAACCCATAGATTCTAAGACCAAAAACAAGGCTGTGAATGCAAAACAAGTACATGCAGATAGGATTTGCCCTGTAAAACATTTTTCACTTCCATTATAAGGGACCCAGTTTTTGAACACCAATATAGCTATTTGTGGGCAGGTATATGTGGCAGTTGATAGTGCTTAGGAAAGAAAATTAAACTAAACTGTGTATGAAAGCAGTTTTTCAGGTAATCCCTCTGTTGCTAGAAAGCCAAAGGAATAATTTTTTTTCTGAAGTTACTCTTGAAGATCCCTAATAAAAGTACTAACAAGAGTTATGATATCATTTTACCACCCAGGCTCTGGTTTTGATAGTCACCTGTGATTGTCTTTTTGATTATCGGAATAGAAGTAAATAAAATTTTCAGCTAAACAGATATTCACCCAATAGGGCACTAAACATAAAGTTTCAAACTTCTTCACTGATATGGCCTAGATTTGGGGCCCTTTTGAAAAGCTTTTCTCACATTGATGTTCAGCCAGTCAGAACAATAAAGTAATATCCTTTTTAATTAATGAAATCACATTTTTGAGAGAACTTCAAGTTGCTATTTTTTTTACAATGTATCCAGTTCTGTATATGCAAGCTACTTTTCAGACTCTTTATTTAGTATGTAATTTCATGATAAATTTGTTTTGGTGTACCTTAAGATTACATTTCAGGCAAATTTTAATATTTCAGAGGACACATTTCCCAATGGCATATGAGCTTTCTTTTTTCTTCCTAAAGCAGCACATATCGTGTTCCCACAATCAGTCTCTCAAACACTTCAAGACTTTCTATTTGTACTGCTACTCATGTGGGATTGCAAATCTTGCTGGACAGATCCTGCTTCCAAGTCAGAAGGCACAAGTTGGCTCTGTGGCAATGCATTACCCTGTTAGACTTTATCCAGTCCCAATTAAGCCACATCTTTTTGACACTTGAATCAGGGTTTTAAAAGTATAATTTTTCTTCCAATTTCAGCTTTCTTAATAAGATCTCAGAAAATGTTCTTTGATTCCAGTCTTGGTGCTTTCAGAAAGTTCCACTCCTTTTCGTCATAGAAGCTACTTCCTTACCAGAAGTGAGGTCTTAACAGCTGAAGCCATAATTAGAGGTAAATTGCCATCCTAGGGGAAGATTTGTTCCACTACCTCATGCATTTGCAGTAAAATGTAAAAGTTAGTAAAATGTTTTAAGTATATTACATGTTATGCCAGTTTGTATTCATTTGTTTTGTGCCACCCAAGTAATGCGATGAAAGGTAAGCCAATTCATTATGACAAACTGTACAGGTAATTAGGGCCAAGTTCAGATCAAATCTCTTACTACACTAAATCTTCATTTAAAAATTAGTTGCAAATGGACTTCACGGTGTACTCTAAATGCATGAGGTAGCAGAGTTCAGAATATCACTGTCTTAAAGACAAACCTTTTATGAATCTACTTTCAAAAAATTTTACGCTATGTGACACAGAGTTACTACAGCAACTCTCAGAGAACTAAAATTCCTTATAAAGTTTCCAAAACAAGCAGGTTTTTTAAATATTCCCCTTTATTTGCTATTTGATTATTATCCTCTGGTTATCTCCATTTTGTCACTTTTTAAGGAATTCATCATTGGAATTAGGTACAATCTTGGATATTTCTGTTCATGTACATGTAGAAAAAGATTTTCTTCTTTTCTGTTCTGCTTCACTAGTCTGATAAATGAGATGATGAATGCTGTGAAAGCATTTATAAACACTTTCAGCTTCCCAAACAGAAATTCTTTTCGTTATACTTGATATGTAACCAAGTCTCAATTATCAGTTCTATGTACTTGAAACTTTTCTGTCCTAAAGTCAGTGATTCTGTATCCATTTGAACTTCAACCAATGGCTATTAAAATTATTCTTAGTGGTTTAGACACCATGATCAGGTACAATACAAAATTTAAGTTTTTTAAAAATTCTTCTTGATGACCAAGCTCCTTTCCCAAAAGATTTTTGTCCCTTAGCTAACTTGCAAAGGTAGATAAATAGTGAGCTAGCACATCTGAGGTTTTTCTGATCTGCTGAGCTCTACAGGCTGGCCCAAAGTGTATCTACAGTATGTAGGTCTAAGGGAAGGCAAAAATACCAACCTGACTTTCTCTCCAGCATTAATAAGAGTTCTTCCCTTCTCTTATTATTTATGTATCCTGAGTTTGAAAGCATGTTTATTTTCTTGACTACTGACTGGATTCCAGTCAGACAGTTCATTTGAAGGTTTGGGGCAACCTTTTGGCAAGTCCCTGGTTTGCCCCTCCCTTCTGGTTTGCTAAAAACCCCGGTAGGAGTGTCTGCACTGAGACAGAGATGATGCATAAAGCAAATGTGACAGAGGAAGGTCATAGAGAAGACATTGCTCTGTGGAACTGTGATCTGTGAAAGGCAGGGACGTGTGAACTCAAATTTATAGGCTCTCTGTTGAGACATTTCCAGAATATCGCTCATAATACCACCATATCCCATCTATCATCCTTCTTTGGGCTTGTTCTAACTCACTTCTTTTAAAAGACAAGAAAAAAAGATGTTTACAACTTTCCATTTGTATTCTTAGCATGAATTGAGGCTTCATAAGCACTACTTACGGGGTTCATGTTTTTCTTATTTGATTTATCATTTTGCTACTTTTTCTAGCCCAGCTCCTGTTCTAAACATTGCTTATTGTTGAGACATACAAAATTCTATCTAAACACCAACTCCAATTTAACAAAGGATTGAGGTTTTCTTTAATTAGTGCTATCTGTTCATTCTTAATCAGTCTGTCATGCATCTAAATTTCAATGTCTTTAAAACAACCACCATGTTATTTCCACTGGACTTTATATCCTTTAAAACAAAATGCTCAGTGCTCACATAGTGCTCATTTTTGTTCCTTTTCTTGTCCTAAATTATGATGTGCAAGTAAAATCATGCTATTAAGATGCAATTAGCTTCTATCTGATTTTTGCACAGAATTTGAAAACTCTACTGTCAAAACAATAAGATGAAAAATCTCCCTGTAACAAGGGAATTATAACTAGAGAATCAAGGCACAAAAAGGAGATACAAATACTTCCTCAGGACTGGGTGTTCAAAACAAGAAAACAAATGCTGGTATTTTCAGCACATTCATAATAATGTGGAACTTTGTATTTTTATACCATAGCTTCAGTGACTTGATTAGCTGCTGTAATACCGTATCTATAAGTAAGATCAATTTTCAAAGCTGTGTGTTTGGGAATTAATGAAGATACCACCCTTTCCATGGGAAAATGACTACCTATATGAAAATCTAAATTAAAGTATTGCACAGCATTACATGTGAATTGTGCAACAAAGGCAACTCTAATTTGTATTTTAAAACATCATTCAGCTGTTCTGACTATCAGACAATCCTTTTTCCTTTTTAAAAATTATACATTTACATTCCAGTTTCTAGAGGAACTGGAACAAACAAATGTACAATAGATTTGTGTATCATCCACTAATCAGTCACTAAATATGAGACAGCCAAATCATTCTTTTCAGGCAAGCTTTATTCTCATATTTTAGGTTTTGTTTTGCAGCCCTGATACTTTCATGTCTCTCTTTTAATTGATGAAATTTCTTCACTGTTTTTTTCGTCATATTGTTGTTCCACTTCCAGCATCAGTTTTGGAGGTTTTCAGTGCACTGCTCAGACTTTGCTGCTCAGCCCGGCAGAACACCTTGCTAGGATAACATCTTATTGCTGGTACATCAACCAGCCCTGAGTGATAGGGAACACTGTACTGGTAGATTTCAGGTATCTCCTGTAAAAAGAACGTTCAGTTTCCTGTCTTGATCCAATGCAATGCTTCATAGAAGCCATTTCTCCCTACCTTTGTCTATTTTTTTTCTGTTCATTCTCTTCACTTAGCCAGGAGGTTTTTTTCCTAAACTCATTTTTAGTTCAGTCCCTCTATATTCAGAGAAAGTTTTTCCATCCCAGTGTCCTCACTCAGTCCTTCCTAAGTGGAAGTCAGGGAATATGACTTATCACCCAGTCTCAGTCTGGGTGATAAGCATATAAGTGATATTTCATGTCTTCCTATACTGTCAGAATACTTTCTTCTATTTTTTCCATTGACTGGCAGCAGCATCCTGAATTCTAGAATGAAATGGATTTTTCTGTTGAATTCAGTGATGTGTCTGTACTGAGCCCTCTTCAGCTGCAGGTTTATTATTGTGTAAGTAGAATCATCCCGGGATATATAAAATTTCCTTATGGTGCCCTAAATTTGCTTTAAAATGATCTAGAAAATAATGGCTCTACCTACAGTTAATATAAACAAATAAATAGGTGATGTGGAAAGCTTAAAACCACTGTTTGCTACACAATTTCTCAAGTTAATTAAGAACCATTTCAGCATGAGGAACAACTAATAGGGCAGTAGGTTACTGGCTTTACATCTGTGGTTATAATACCTATTTCCTAATTTTATTCACATATTACAGTGACTCATGAAAATTTCCCAAACATACATTTCTTGATTGAAGCCTGGATTTAGATTTTATAGAGGCAGTTTTTTCAGGAGCACAGAGGGAGTCAGGTCAGGCGGGGGTTGGCAGTCTGGGTTCACCTGAGGACTGGTGGGAAGGAGCAGTGATCCGGGGGTTCAGGGGCTCCTCACACAGCCAAAGGCACCCAATTCCTCAGGGTGTGATCTGCACAGCACTGACTGACCTGCAAAGAGGGAGGGAATGACTTCAGCCTCTTCTCATCTCTACCCCCTGCTTATGAAATATAATATAATAAATTGAAAGGATGTTGAGCCATGGTTTCTATTAAATGCAAAGGAAACAAAGGAAAGCACAATTTCGATGAAAAATACATCCATAAGGAATTCCCTATAGACTCGCTGTGGTCTGGGGATTAGGTTTGGGATTACTTTCAGAATTTAGCAGTAACTTATTGTGTAATTTTTGGTAAACCATTTAAACATGGAATTTTAAATTTTCGGTTGAGAAATGAGGTTGATAATTTTCTGTCACATACAATAGCCTTTGTAAAGCATGCTGTGCCTTTTCTCCTCTACATTAAACCAGCTTCTCCTGGTGCCTGGATTTCTCTTTCTTTATATGTTTTTTTTTTAAACTATGTAATGTTTTTTCTGGTTAAATTTCTCATGAAAAGTGCCCTCCTGTCTTCTAACCATGGGACAAGTATAACATATATATATATATGTGTATGTATAATCAAACCAAAAACATAACTGTATATCTTCTAATTGATTATATGGGAAATGAACCTGCAAAACCAATACAAACAAATAAGTCCTCCAGGAAAATTAAGAGAGGGAGAGAATAAAAGAGGGATTCACCCAATTGGCCTTGATTACTAGTTGCTGATACCTCTTCTGTTTAGAAATGTCTGATATGTGAGCCCTGAGACAGGGCTTTCTGGATGGTGTAGGGGTTTGTTTATTTTTTTGTAGATGCTTCTTAATTCTCTGGTTTTTGGTCTTGTATTAGATGTAACTACATGACCTTGCATTAATCCTAGACTGTTCTAAATCAAGAATGGACATCTGTACAAAGCCTGAGTTGTCTTGCCTTCATGGCTGCTCATTTCCGTCATAGTGGGAACTATACCCGCTCAAAAACTCGGACCTATTGAGGGCATACCAGTTGGTGTAGCTGTAAAACCTTGTGTAAAACCTCCAGTAGGTGTGTAACTTTCTGAGCTGTGCAGCCTCTTATAAAATGAAGTATGGGAGCAGGGCCTGCTGTCATTATGCATTTGTCTGTATTGACTCACCAAACAGCCCTCCTGGGTGCAGAAAATGAAATGGTTTCTTGTTTACCTAAGGCAGGTGAATAATTCACTACTATTTTACATGTCTCATCATTGTAAGTCTACAGATGCTGTGGTGGGTGAACTCAAACATGTTTGTGCTGTATTATTTGCTACTAAGTTAACTTTTGCGTAACAAGTGTTGGCGTTCACTCTGTGCTTGGGTTTCACCTGTACAGGAGGAAGAGCTCTAATGTATTTCTTGAGGTGAGTGAATTATTCATCAGTATTTTTGCATGTCTTCTTGCTGTCAGTCCACAAACATCATGCTGGAGAAACTTAACATTTGTCTTACGCTATTTACTCCTACATTACCCTCCACGTATGGGACGTCACTGCTCACCTCTCCGCTGAGTATCAGCTGACTACCAGCAAATACTTTCCATTTACTGTAGCAGCATTGCTGAGCAGCTGGAAAATAATTTTTCTAACATGTGGCAGAACAAATTATTGCACAGGAGGGGGTTAATGGAATTGTCTGCCAGAGGAATAAATAATTGAAAGGACATGGATCTACTTATTAGCTTGAATAGGGGCTTGATGTCCTAAATTATACCTTGTTAGAGGTAGAGAGCTTATGCTTTGTTTCAACAGAAGCTGACTTCAGGAAACAGTGTCAGTATACCTGATATTTTTGTCTGTCACATATATCCTAAGAAGCTGAAAGACTAGAAGTTGTAATAATTCTCACTTACAATAAAGATACTATTAATTTTCTCTATTAAAAAATTATCTCTGTTACAGTCACACAACAAAGTCAGAAGGTGCCATATTTGAAAACACAGGTACAGATATTTTATTTTTGATCTGGCTAATACTGCTGTTAATGGCTCCAAGAAATTTAAACTTTTTGCTGGGTTCTTTTCATAAGGTTTTTTGCACATTATTTTTAAAATTAAGTGATACAGCACAGCTAGTTGCTGTTTTCATATTAAAAGCTTAAAATAAACTATGCCATGCAGTATGAAGTTGTACCTATTTTTTCTGGAGTTGCTTGTCAAAATGACATGGTTACTTAAAATTTCATTTGTACATACTCTTTTTTTTTCATAGCAACACAGTTCAAGGCTGACTGCTTAGAAGAATACTTATTCTCTGAATATTTTTTATTGTTTAGCAGTACTTGCAAAAATAGTCTTACACAATTTTCAACAAGGAAGAAGAAAGTATTTTCTTAAAATTAAAGGTTCGGGTTTTTTTAATAAAAGAAGAAATTGAATGCATTATTTTGAAGTGTAGCAGAGCGGAAACAAGTAAGAAATAGAAATTGCTAAACATATATTGTTTTGGTTCTAAAATTACTACATGCTAACATTTGGACAAGAGGGCTGGATATTTAAAAGCAAAACAAATAGTCCCATGAAAATATTATGATGTACTTCTATGCATCTCCAAGCTGCAAAAGATTTTTGACAACCTTCCTGTAAGTAAATTAAAATACAGGTTACAGACTGCCAAAATCGGCTTATATGAAAACTGATTTCAGCTACTGATGATTTTACTGAAGCCTTGTGTTCTTCATTCAATCACCTTGGAGTGCCAGCCTAAAGTTAATCCTGGGATTCTGATGCAGGATGCTCCACAGCAGAATTACCCATAATTGCCTCAATTCCTGCTGACTGGTTATTTTTGCACCAGTGACTCAAATTAGGCACAGCTGGCCCGAGCAAGTCGGAGTTTAATAACAGCCAATTGTCACAAACTCGCTGACGGTCAATGTTTTTGTCTCAAAAGGTTGAAAGGAACAGTGACAGTTCTCTCCCCTCTCCCTCTCCAGCCTCTGAACAAGGAAGGATCTTCTTTCTGAAGCTGAAGAAACATTAAGTTGAGTAAGCTTCTTCCTGTGGGGAAATGTTCTTTTTCATCCTCTGAACAGTTGCCATAATATTGAGGTGTCTGTACAAACCACATGAATATTTGATGGGTCTTAACAACAAAGGACAAGAAAGATCCTGTTCATTTTTGTGTGTAGGCATTGTACATTGGCTCAGTAAAACTGAAACATTGAAATTAGGCTTAAATTGAGAGACTTCTTACTGGAGGGGTAGGTCACCCAGATAGCAGTGAAATCTTTACATTTGAAATGAGTCTGACAGTGCCTTTCCTACAGCTGATGGCTGATTTTACCAAAAAACAGCACTGAAATCCAGAATAATGAAACATAGCAACCCACAAATCAGCCAGAGGAGAGTTACTGCTGAATAGGCATCTGTCTGTCTGGATCTTGCTGTCACTTCTGCTTGCTGCTTCTAGTATGTTGCATAAAGTGGGATCTGATGCTCTTTTTCTTGGTATGGGTGGGAATGTCTTTTCTGGCAAACTTGGCAGGACCACCTTTTTAAAGGGCTTATGGTGAAGATTGCAGTTCTGTCAAAAACAGACTGAAAATATTCTGAGAAATCCATAGGTTTATGATGTCTAGTTTCAAGGCAGTGCTTTGGCTGAATTTTGTTCTAAAAAAGTCACAAGCTATTGCAAAATTCCCTATTAAGTTCCTGCTGGCTGTACTGTAGCAGGGTGTGCACACTTGTTCCTGCATATGAGAAGTTTAGATCCATTGCTGTGTTTTCTTCAGTGCTCTCCTGTCGAATTAATATGAAAGGATCCCTTGAAGTTAATTAACATTTCAGCAAAGAAGACCACTGATCACAAATAACAAAATCAGTGAATGAAAATCGGTATTTCTACTTTGACTACCTTAAAACTATCTTGGAACAGTAGCAGTGTGCATTCAAAAGCAAAGCGCAATGCAAACAGGCATGCTGGAAATGGTGTTCTGTATTTGCTACCAGAATATATAGTAAATCCAAAGATACTTGCTGCATATGTCTTTCTTCATTACTTTGTGAGACCTTTCAGAATCACAAATGCCAACATAGAGACAGAATATTAAGACATCCCCAAGGGTAAGCTGAATAAAAATTCCCGAGAGCCTATAAATCTATTTGAAGGTGATAACCTAATTACTAGTATGCCTGTCAAATCTCAAGAAAAGTGATAAGTAAAACAGTAATTCTATGAAATATGGACTTTTACTTATCTGGCTTGACCTTTCCTCTTGCTCTTTAACCCTTCTGCCCTTCAAGTCTCAAAAAATGGTTGCATACAAAGAATACCATAATACAGACTTGTACTTGGTAAGCTGGAGGTGTTGAGCGCTTTAATACCTCATTGAATCCTTCACCCAGTGAGGATCTGTTTGGAAGCCAACATAATAAAATGAGCATAAAGTGCTTGTGTTCGATTGACCATTTGTCCTTTTGTGAAAAGAAAGGTTCCATGGGACGACAGGCCCTAGATGATACTTTGAAGCTAAATTTTGGGCAAAAGGAAGTTAGCTAAGGGTGAACTGAGCTCTGTACTCCCTTAGTTAGTGACTTTCATCTTGGAAAGCAGGTCATTCCTCGGCATTACTCAAGTATTTCCACGATGCAATACAGAGAAACCCAAAGAACTGAACAATAAACTATTAAAACAAGGTCATAACAACAAGTTAGTTTGTATCACCTTTCTTTAATCAGTGTTGGTCCAGAACCTCTGGTGACCTGCATGGATAGCAGCTGTCAGTGTAAAAGCTTGACCAGTTCCCCTTAATGAGAACCCTTGTTTTCCACACGTACGCTTAATACACATTCTGATTAAATTTATGGACCAATCAAGTATCCTAAATGATGGAAAGGACGATTAAATTTTAAAATTAGCAAAGTGCTGGAGAGATAAAAAAATACCTGCAGTCTTTAATGAAATTACTTTTATACAAAACTTGCAAACACAGATCAAGAAATTGCACTTCCCATTCAACACAAAAGTGTTTATTTGAAGGAAAAAAAAATAAGACTAGATATTTTTTCATGCATTATTTTTACTTAGTAAAATAGCAAACATGAATGTTTGCATGATCAGTATTTCACATATCAGAAATTATTGTATTCACTTGATTTAAGCTCTAATCACAGTCATAGTTTGAACAACAATATTATGAAGTTCTACAGATTGATTTCACTATATTCATGCTATTCCCACTAATTCAGCAGGTCTAGTCAAATAAGAAATGTGCACACAAGGGACTCTATAAGAGAACTGATAAATGGATTACAAATGTTACTTTTAGGTCTTGAATACAATAAATCTAATATACTGTGAATTGCACTTATATAAAGTATTTCTTGAGCCATAAGTAATTAAAAGTCAGGGAAGAATATTCCGTTAAAGACCTAGAAATGTTGTGTGTTACAAAATCATAGTGAACGTAGTTCTCATGAAAACACATTTTCTCCTCTTGTTATTTATTTCCAGCTGAGTCACATACTTAGTTTGATTCTTCCACTCCCCCCATTCCATTTTGTCAGTCATATATTTTTATGTGTTATTATTCACTTGCTTGTAGTGAATTGCTTTTTATCTATAAAAGCTATACTTGTTAAAATGGGTGGTTGACTGAAATTCATGGCTCAAATCTAGGAAAAAGTGGATTTTAACCTTATAGGCTTATTTTTCCCTCTTCATATAGCTATTCTTTTTCTTGCTTGAGAGCACCTCTAGGCCCCAAGACAGATTTCAATGTTTAATTTATTTTCATTTTTGGTAGGCTTCATTCCCTAAGTGTGAAATAAACTCTGTTGCTTATATTACAATTTTATTGTCAGTAGCTTTCAGTCTATTCAGTGCTCTGCTTTGTGTTAACAGTCTTTGGAATACTTAATCAAGAGGTGTTGTTCACTGGCAGTTCTTCTTTTGTCTGTCAATTCGGATTAATTTTTTTCAATGCACATAAAATTTAGAATATTTAAGGCTACAAGAGACCATTTGTGATTCTACAGTTTGATTCCCTGCTTTACCTGATTACAGAATTGCATTTGCATCAAATCTCAAACTTTTCTGGCTGAGCCCAGTCATGTGAGGCAAGTCAGAGTTGATAAGTTTTGTACAGGACACAGAAATAACGGGGCCTTTTGAATTGCCAGCTCAGGTTGCAGTGAGGTGGATACAAACCACATTTAAGGGAAGGAGGGTCTTCAGAGCCCTCCAGCTATTTCCCTGTGTGGGCTTTCTGAGGGTCAGCCTTGCTGAGCTTTTCCTGACCAGCCGAGGACTTGCCTTTGAGTTGGACTGGTGTTTATTACTCTGTTAGGTAAGAAAAGACTCATGTCTGGCTTTTCCCTTCTCCATGTGCTCTGGCTGCGACTGTTCTCCTCCACCTCCTTCCTTGTTGTTGTCTGTGTAATTTTGTGTGCTGCCCATTTACCCCAGCTACAACCCTGTGTTACGCTTGGGGAGAAAATTCCATGTATTGTCTGACACAGGTCTGTGCTGTAGGATCAGCTTCTGTCAGAGTAAGGTGCTGACTGTATCTTCAGCTTTTTTAATTACTTCAGAGGCATTCACTTGAAAAATCGGGGCTAGTTTTTGTTAAAATGTGTTTCTGTACATGGGAAGTCTTTTGTGTCCATTTTCTTCTCTTCACCATACACTCGTTGACAAGTGGCTACTCTACCCCTCCTTATTCATGTTGTCAGCTCACACTCCAGATAATTATAATTACAGGAAATGTGTGCTTATTTGCTACATGTATTTTAACTGTCAGTAAAAAATGCCAGAAGGTTAAACATAGCTGAGAGGAGACTGACCCCAAAGTACCTTTCATGAGGTTCCAGGCTCGTCTTAAAATATGGGATGGTTTTCCATTTCACAGGAAAAGAGCAAACTTCTTTTTTTCCAACAAAATAGAAATTATGTACTTGATATTTTTCCTGAAAAGTACAGCAGGTGAATAGTTCAGCAGTTATGTTAAAAGACCTCATTAGGCAAGCTAATTAAATGTGGCTGGAGCAGGGAGCTCTTTATTTCTGGTGCAGAAGTTGACTTCTAGTTGATTTATCTTGAGGATGTATCTGTATGCCTTTTTACAGGCCAGAAACTAGCTTACCACCAAAAGAATTACAGTGTCACTGTGGAAGCATACCTATTTCAGAAGTGTGCTGCTTTGTTTTTAAAATATTTTATTTTACTTTATTTTATTTTGGTTTTCTGCTGCAAATTTTTTCAGTGCCATCTGTTCTTCAGCTTGATTTTCTCTGTTTTGTTTCTGTCTTTAGGCTGTACTAGACAGAACTTAAGTTTTACATGTTTCTAAGACATCAGGTCCACTTGTAATGATGCATATTGCAAACAATTGATATTTCTTTGATCTCTTATTATTACTGCAAACAGAAGCATCCATAGAGACTTCTAAAGAAATGAGGTATCTCTCCAGACACCACTTTTGGACAGTTCAGATACTTTAATTGAACTTTTCAATGAGACCTTTTTTAATTAAATTTATATAAAAATACTATAGCTTAAACAATATATTTCTAAGGGAGTCCCCTGGATTTTATTAAGTTAGAGAAAATCCAAATGACATGTGATTATTATACTCTCTGCAGTTATAGATTGGAAAATGCATTTATCAAGTACTTAAGGCCAACTTAGCCATCCACTCATCCAGATGGAAGATATTCTTTGTTGTCAGAGGTATAATAAAATAACAGGATTATTGCACCAGCACATTTTGCTTTAAGTGCAAGCTTTTCTCCTCTTAGCTGCGATTTCTGATTGCCAAAGCTTATTTCATCAGCAGAGACATCTCCTGAACACTGTAGTGCTTTATCTATTTAATTGTGTTTAGGTTTGTAAGGGCAAACCAGATTGTAATTAACTTCCAGGAATAAAAGACATTTTATGATTTCCAGTAGCTGGGAAAGGACAGGCACTATCATAGTACATGTTGCAAACAGGCAGCTGAAAGTCCTTGAGCCAAGAGTTGCACCTCCCCTCTCCCAGAGTGAATCCTGTCCCAGGGATTCCCTCTGCTTCCCCAAATAGCAGTGCAAAACCAAAACCCTGTGAACTTTAACTATTTCCTTAAATCTGAAACTAAAAAAACAAACTGAAAGGTTTGACTTATAAAAAAGAAATATTTCTGCAAACTGTTAAAAGATTTTTTCAGAGTTTTCATGAATCTTCAGAGCTTTTTAAATATTAATTTTTATTTTAAACTGGAAAATATGGAAAATTATACTATTTATAAACGTGCTGTCTTAAAAGCAATATTCTGTGCTCTAGAGTTCTGTACTTCCAAATTCAAAGTCTGTCTTATAAGACATTTTAAACTGAGTGAGTTGAAATAAAAACACAGTAAAGTAAAATATTTCCATTTATTTGATGCTGTGGATGATTTCCACTTACTTACAAAGGGTTTGCATCCTCTAACTATGGGAATAAGGTCTTAAAGACTTTAAGACCATAAAATCACAACCTTTGATCAGTTTAGCTTATCTAATTAGGATATTATCTCCAGGATAATTTTGCTCTTTTTTTACCACTGAGGGGCTGTAAGGGATTCCAGATTTTTCTCACTATTTTGCAGCTAACATTAACTCATTAACATTAATATTCTGCATTTTGAAAGCATATTGAGGTTACCAATTGTCCTGGCTTTTTCTAGGATTTATCTGTCTGCCAGCATGACATGGGAGTTGTGCTGGAATACTTTTTCAATGAGTTTGGTTTTTATCACATCTGAAAGCAAAAATGTGAGTTGTTTCTGAAATTGATTGCAAACTATTTTACTGCCATAATTTTTAGGGTAAGGGGAGACTTTTAAACTGTAATAACCTTAATAGTAGGCAATTAATAAGTAGATAGATTGGGAAGAAAAAAATTATTTCAGTTTTTAACTGATTCATGCCTAGTCATTCTCTATCAGTGTTCCAGAAAAAGCTTTAAAAAAGGTGAAATCATTTCCAGTAATGCAGGAGAGGACGGGAAGATTCTTAATAAAAAATATCAGCAGTTACCAATGTTTAATTTTTTCAGCAAAGGCATTAATATATTGAAGATTTTTAAAGTGCTATTACTAGCATATATATGGCAATATACTTTATTACCTTTTCCATTGGTAGGATGGTTTGCACCCTTAAGTTTATGCACTTTGTTCAGTTTTAGGCCCCTCCCTACAAGAAAGACATTGAGGGACTGGAGTGTGTCCAGGGAAGGGAATGGAGATGGGAAAGGGTCTGGAGCATCACGAGCTGAGGGAGCTGGGTGGGCTCAGGCTGGAGAAAAGGAGGCTCAGGGGGGAACTTCTCATGCTCTACACCTCCCTGACAGGAGGGAGTAGCAAGGAGGGTGTCAGTCTCTTCTCTCAGGGAACAAGGGACAGGACAAGAGGAAATGGACTCAAGTTATAGCAGGGAAGGTTTAGATTGGATACTATTGAAAAAAAATCACAGAAAGGTTTTCACAGATAAATGTGCAACCCCTCCTGTCTTTACATACTGACTTTTTGAGGTCTCTTCTTCAGAATTTGTAGACTAAAGAAAATCTAGTATAAGATAATATTTTCCTCTTACCCAAGATTAGACCTGCCACTAGGACTTCTGCTTGACTTTTCTTCAGTAGGAGCTGAACATTATGTCTGTATTTTTCTATTATTTGATTATTTTTCATTACAATTTTTGTTTCCTGATACGTAGGGGGATACAAGGGGACCTCATTCCTGATACAAGGGGACCTGTAGTATATTAGACAGAAATTTCTCAGGAATGTCTCCTTTGGTCACCAAAGGAAGGAGATGTGTAGAAGTTTTCTGAATTGCTTGTGCTTCACTTAACATGAAAACTTCCTACTTCTACCTTCCGTCTCAACTTCTTTTTAACTGCTTAAGAGATTCATAATACAAACTTCTGATAGTCCAGAGCCCAGCTTTCCCACTGTTTGTCCTTTTGATCTCCAATTCCTGAACAGTTACTTTAACTAAGCAATATCTCTGCATGCCAGGAAACCTCCCTTGTGTTTGCCAAGCCTTGAGGAAGGCACCCATTTCTCACATAACATTTTGTGACATGAGATAGTCTTTAGAAAAATCTACTTTGTTTCCATTTATAAGGATCCCTGCAGTTTTGTCAGAGGGAGGAGAAGAAATACACAGAAATAATAGAGGTGATTATGGTTAATATTATACATCTCTCACTGCCTCTCCAGGCAGTATTTTATATCTGCTAAAGATGGAGTTATCTATACACAAACTATTTCTATAACCCTACTTAATAAGAATGAGATGTAATCTCACACCCAAAAGTGGAAAGTGTGTTTAAAAACCTGTGGGTTTTGACCAAACTACTGTTCTTTATTCAGAAACACCAGTTTCCTGTAGAGAAAGCAAACTCCAGTATCAGGCCCCATAAGTTTTTGAGTCACACAAATATTTTTTAAAGTAAAGTTAAAGGTTGTACATCCTTGGATAAGCATCTGGTTTTTACAGTGCAAACAATGATAAAGAAAGCAAAAGCTGGAATAAATCCAACTACATAACATACAAAATGTCATGGCAGCAAAAAAATTTCAAACCTTCAGAAGTTCTAGTTTTAATTTGATCCCTTTGTGGAGAATATTTTAATAGGAAGCTTCAGACTGTGACAAGTCAAGTGACTGTGTGTTAAACTGTTTGGGGGTTTTTTTGGTTAGCTTTTATTTAAGTACTTCATTAAGTGTAACTCTACATAAGTATGGTATCTTTTGAACTGTCATTTATAGGAGAAAATGAAAATACTTTGTTACTGTAAAATTCTACTTGAAATGCTGGTTGTTGTGACTGGATACATGAGAACACAAGGCATCTGGTTGGGGCAGAGATGTCGTATCCCCTTTTCTTGACATAATAAACTGTAGCTAAACTGAACCTCAACTGATCACAGAACGTGGCCAACTTGCTTAAACAGCAAACTGATGTCCTGTCTTTCTTGCTATTTTGGTGTGTAGAGCAGAAGTCCAACAATGCACACAGCAGAATATTTTAGGCTGTTGGCTTTTTCCCCCAACATTTTTACAATATTTTTTTGTTTCACCCGGTAGTGAAAGTAAAAACAACAACAAAAAAAAACAGAACCAGAGAAAACCAAACTGAAAGGTTTCTGTTTATAAGCATAATTTACTGTTTGAAGAGTAAGCTGCTTGACTTTAACTGAAATGAAAATATCCCTTTAACAGTTTTTAATAAAGGAATTTGGAACAGAAAATGATGTTGGTAGAACACTAATAAGAACAGGACAATGCAAGCTGCTCATGATTGGTTCCAGATTCACTCACGTAACAGCAATTAACAGTTACTTGGATCCTGTCTTTAATTACATACCCAGGTGAGAGTGACATGTTGACCCAAGGTGAGGATTTTAGTTTAGCATGTTTTAGGGTGCTCACTCTTTTAAAATGTTTCCTGGAAAGAAGTGATTATTGGTGTTTCAGTCAATTTCAGAATAATAATTGGGAACTAATGAGAAGTAGATTGTGAAATATTTTTGAACGTGTTTAGTCCTTTACTCTCTATAGCTATCACCACAAGCTGATGACCATAATAAACCCCACTGATAAAGCTGTCTACTTTTTAACTTGAGACCAGAAAAAATTAGGAACATATGACCAAGGAGTGCCTGATGGCATAGGTGAGATTGCTGACTTCAGTTCAGTAAGCCTCAATTGAATGCTCAGCTGGTTTTGAGATACAAGGGAAAAAACAATCTCCTTTAGTATTTGTAAATATAATAATACATCCCTTAAAGAAAATCATTCACAAATTAATAATCATTAATATGCACCATAGTTGAAGTGTGGCAGGAATTTTACAGTCACAAAATGGAGAAGGTCTTTGTTCTTGCGAGTTCTACATACATTCTAGTTTAGGATGGACACTTCTTGATCCATACTCCAACTGATTTAAAATCTTTGGCTTAAGGCTTGTGTCTTCTACAGTCCACAGTACAACAGGGCATGATCGGAGCAAATCTCAGTAAAGGTGAGAAAATAATGTTAGAAACTCAAGAGCTGAAAAATGCAAAAACCTTCTTCCCTGAGATTACCACCATGGGGAGGAAGTGGGGAGACATTAAAAATTGTTACGTCAAAAAAAGAGAAAAGAAATAAAGAAAAAAGGGCAAATTTCATGCTTCACAGATGCTGCACTGAATAAGTTCATGAAAATTTCAGGAGTGCTGTAAGTGGATGCTCGTTTCCCACTCATACATATATACATATGTGAGGGCTTGGCTATTACACCGTATTAGCTTCGATTTCATAAGCTCCAGAAAAGCCATAGTATTTGTCTCTATGATGGTGGCAACGTCTATTAATGTTATCTTTTGTGATTTCATCTTCTCATAATGTCTGAGAGCTCTGCTTTAAACTACAGTCTGTGATTGTGACTGGTGAGATAAAAATTTCAGTGAGATAGAGAAAACTCACGCTTCTGTGTGTGACAAATTGCAATGACAAGGCTGTGTTGATAGCAGCTTATGATGTGAAATGAAATCACAACCACAATACCATAAAGATGTGTGCTTAGGGCATCTTTACAGGGCTCCAAGTGAAGGAAGATACGGTCAAAATGTCTAGTAGACACTGTGTTCCTTCTCTGCACTTGATTTTATTGCTAGTTCTGGTCAGCACTGCTCCATAAAAATCCTTCATGCATTTCAGCTTTTTTTCTTTTCTTTTTTTTTTTTTTGCTTTGCTGTCTGAATATTAGCTAAATTTGTTGCACAAATACAGTAAATGCTGGAGTGTGTGACATAGCCATTTGATTTGATTTCTTAGATTGGCTGAACAATCCATTTGAAGAACAGACAAGAAGAAAGGATAAATAACAACAGTTACAGAATGCACTCTGTGAAACTTCAGGGAGTTGCATCAATTTCTTTATTCATCTTAGCAATGTGTATGACTCACAAAGTACAAGTTGACAAGAGAAGTAGCGATGTTGGTGAATCTCTTCTGGATGTTGAAAGTTCAGTTGCCTAAACATTGAAATACAAAGCTGCTTTTTTTTTTTTAATATTAAAGACAGCCTTGTGGGGCTAGCAGGCATAACACAGGATGGACAGGACACCAGAACTCTTCTGGAAGCAGCAGCTGGAGGCTACATATGAACTTGGAAAATGGCACAAGACACCTCTACTTTCACAACTGAATTATTGAGTAGTGGCCTTTATAGAAGCCAAAATTTGGGATTCTAGAAGGTAAAAACATGTCTCTGGGAATGGCAGAAGATAGCCACTACAAACCTGAAATGCAATAGAAGTCAAAATTTATATACTTGTTAATAATCTCAAATACTGTTAAGCCCCTGAGGGGGGGAAAAAAGTGTGTCTCCAAATCAGGATGCACTTTTGGAGGGGATATCCTTTCAGTAAAGAGATGTGCACTCAGAGAACAGTTGTAGATATCCTTGAAATTATTTCAGTTTCCTGATATTATCAGTTCAATAAATTGCTATTGAAGAATGGAGTTTTCCACCTTCTGAATAGCTAATTGTATCCATAATCAAACAGGGGGAAAAAGAAAGCTAGAAAAAAACCTCAGGAATAGTTTTCATAAGTATTATTTTTATTTCTTGCATTTTAATTTGGGTTTGTTCCTACTAGCATTGCTACTCCAGTTAGTTACTATTCAAAGGGTAATTATTAATTATCTCTTGTCCAGTTGCTGTGGAAGGTGGTTTGCTATGCTATGCTATTCAAGGTCTGGTTTTTGTCATTGATTTCTGTCCCATCCCACAATTAAAACAATAAAAAACATATTCTTAATGAAGTGGGAAGAGCAAACCAGTAATTACCATAAACAGCATTTCTGATGTTGATTAAAGAACAAGCAGTAACCGATAATGGAGCATGTAAATATTATTTTCTACCAATAGGTGCCACTATAAGCTAATTAAGCTAAAGCATTTAATGACAGGTTTAAAGGAGACATTAGAAAAACACATTAAAAGAAATTCCCATCAAAGTGCATAAGTTATCTTCGTGAATTTTTGTTATCTACCTGCTTTCCTTATCTTTATTGCAGAAATAGCAAGGAAATCTTAAAAAATGTTCTGGGACAGAAGTGGAGAAGAGTTGTTTTTTCATAGTCATTTGCAAAGTGCTTTTTTCCCTTTTTCAGAGGGAGTGCTGCAGTGAAGCTGGCACAGAGCATGGACAATGGACTGCATCAACCTCTGCTTGTGGTGTCTGCAGCCTAAAAACCCTCTCACCTCTGCTGCAGTTCAGACACCAACTAAGCAAAAAAAGAGGGATTTGCATCGGACCTACTCACGTTCAGCTTTCCAGAGACAGGACGAGTGAGCTGAGTAATCCAGATATTAATTGTATCTCTTCATAAGTTACCCTTTTGTACAGGACATAATCTTTCTTGTGAGTGCTGGCAACAAAGTGGGTGTTCTGTCCCTTTCTTGCTTCCTCTCCCCTTTGCCCAGTTATAGCTGAATACACACATCCCTTGCTTTTGTCTCTAGCTTGTAGATTTTGTAATCAGTCTCCTATTTTAAAAAACAGAAATTCATTAGAGCTCTTTATCAGGCAAAATGAAAGAAAAGAAGAAAAACAGCAGAGAGTGATCTACTTCAGCTGAGTCTTGCCAGTGCACGTTTCAGCAGCTGGACCTAATTTATAGGAAAGAAATATTTATTGTGGAAGAATAGAATTAACTAACACTGCAGCACTTCTTCAGTCAAATTTTCCATTTTAATCATCACAAAGATATATTTCAAACTCAGCCTCACCAAAATGTGCCTCATGTGAGGGTTTTGTTAGCAAAGCCATAGAGTATCACTGCATTTTTCATATGCAACTGAGCTCCTAACCTTCTCTCTGTTTGGTGCCCTGCTGTAGATATCTGTAGCCAACCATGTAATTTAATCTCATTCCTATTCAGTCTTAATGGAAAGATGACCTTTCAGCAGATTAGAATTGATTTGTTTATAAATCCTCTGGTCTTGTCAAAGCTTTGTTCTTACACACAATAATTTTGCTATCATCTGCCTGATACTTATCAGTTTTTCATAGCAGCTATGTTGTTTTTTTTTTTAAATCTACCTTTTTTTTTCCCTTTAATTTTTTTTTTAATTTTTTATCAGTATAGCCTTGCTTGGCATCTCCTCATCCATGTTCTCTGTCACTCTCAAAAGCTTGGACAGTCTCGCTTGTGACACATTCATCCCTCTGTCTACCACATGAAATGTCACAGTTCTTCTCTTTAATTCCTCTGCTCATCTCTCATTTTAAGCAAACACATCTATACTGAACAAGGTCAGATCAACATGACAATATGAAAAGGAAGATCTTGTCAACACCAGCAGTGCTTCTCATCTGAAATTTGCTTTTTGTTTTCAATTGGTTTAATTCTAGTCATAGTTGTATCACAATTATGTTCTCTGTATATAGACTCTGTTGCTACTGTAAAAATTCAGAAGTCATTGCTGCTTTTTGTGGCACTCACCACATTGAACCTTTCATCCATTTTACAGCCTGTCTTCACTTCCTCAGTGTTGTTTGGGTGGGGATTTTTGTGGGTTTATTTTTAGAGTAACTGACTCGAACTTTGAGTTCAACCTTGAACTGGAACAGTACTCTGTTCTCTGTGGTTCTTTTTGTAAGAAGGAAAAGTTATGCACTTGCCAGATTTAATAGGGAACATGGAATTAATTGTTGTGTAGCTTTTTCAATGCCGATTGTGAATTTCATGTCACATCATATTAAATCAATCCTATTTCCAAATGCAAGCATACAGGTGGTTGTACAGAAAGGCAAATCTTGAGACATATTAAGATAAAATATACCAAGGAACATCCTGTTGGTGGCAGCAATAACTTACATTTAACTTGTGGGAAGTTGCAAAGTTAGCAGAGCTCCTTTGCAGTCTGTAGTGCCTGTGTGTAATAATGGGCTTGCTGCGCATTTGAACGCTCTACATTGATTCTTATCTCTTAATAGCTCTTTAATCCAGACTTAAAATCACACATCGGGTGTAATGTACAGTTAATATTTTGTGTAAGCTTGTGAATCTGGACTAAAGAGTAGTGATATGCCATGTTCTGGTGTTCAAGGTTTTTTTGTTTGTTTTGTTGCTGCAATTTTTTTCTTTCTTTCCTCTAAGAAGAAACATGATCCAGTGTTTGTGCGTTCTTCAGGGTGCAATAGCAGAACTTTTGTACTTTCCACACTCAGCACATTTTGGGTACTGATTATACAGCTGTTCTTCCAGGAAAAAAAATGATCGGGATAATTCCTTACACTTATAGGGTGGATAGTTCATAACGGTGTGTGTGTTGCATAGTAACATACAGTGAAATGCATGGAGACACACTAATTTAGGTTGCCAGCAGTAATTGGCCATAGAGGCCAAATTGGGCTGAATATGCACCAAACAACTATTTGAAGTTGCATCAAGATGGTCCTTTTTGCATCAAGATGGTCCTGTAAGGTTAAAAGAACTTAGACTTCAAGTTTTGTATGAAGCTGTATGTTCTTAGAAAGTTTAATGAGAATTTCTCCACTCAAATTATTTAAATGAAAAATTAAACAGAAAGAAATCTAGTGGAACATTCTGGCTCCTTAAATAGGTGTATTGGTTCTGAGTGTATTTAAAAAGTGGATATACCTAGTGGGATCTTGTAAATGCTGAATTCTTTTATTTTGGTAATAGGAAATGGTTCTCTTTTCACAAGCAAAAGAGACTTGTTCTACCACTCAAGATGGCTTTTTCTGCATTTTTGGCATGAAAATATTCACATCTTATACTCTTAATAGCAAGCATCATGTCACCACCAAAGGCTGCATCACCTGAAACACAACTGCCCACTGTCATAGTATACGCAACTAAATATCATTTGTGCACATGAATGCTTTATGATCTCTCTGTTTTCCACTCCCTGGCTCTCTAAGACAGTCCTCTGTGACTGTATTCCTTGGATGGTGGATCTGATGTTTTCCAGATGACACACTATAATTTCTCACCTTACGTCCCTCTGAGAGAAGGGACTGGGAAGGCTGCTTCTCTTCACCCATTGTTCTACTGTTATCTGTAATAAAAAATGCTGCCCTTTCTCAACCAAAGTAAACTGTGGTTGTCTTGTTACATTTTTTAGTTAGAATATTTGAAGATGTCCTCAGAAATGTGCAGGCTTAGAGAGCTGGGGTTGTTTGGACTGGAGAATTGAAGGCTCTGAGGAGACCTTAGAACATTTTCCAGTGCCTAAAGGGGCTACAGAGAGGTAGAGACGGGCTTAGGACAAGGGGGACTGGCTTTAGGTTGAAGGAGGGTAGGTTTAGATTAGATATTAAGAAGAAATTCATGACTATTAGTGTAGTGAGGCCCTGGCACATGTTGCCCAGAAGAGCTGTGGCTGCCCCACCCCTGAAAGTGTGCAAGGCAGGGTTGGACGGGGATTGGAGCAACCTGGGAGAGTGGAAGGTGTCCCTGCCCATGGCAGGGGTTTGGAACAAGGTGATCTTTAAGGTCCCTTCCAACCCACAGTGTTCCAAGATTCCATGATATCCACATATATCATTATATATTTTCCCGCAGTGTAGTGTTACATTATAGCAGTACCAATTGCTGAAGTTGTTTTGTGTAAGTACGTTGACACAAAACTTTTGGAGATCGTGGTTGTATGTGTTTTTAATGACTGTTTCTGTGCTGCAGCTCCAAGTCTGAGCCAGGCAGTGCAGAGTGATGTGTAGATCAGCAATGTCTTGGTACAGCAGTGACTCCCAGAAGCAACCAGTTGTGAAGTGTTTCTGTCAGGGTTAGTGAGGAACAGATCTGTACTTGGCAAAAGACAAAATGAGTCCAGACAGAAAGGACAGACAGAAAGCAGCTGCCCCCAAAATGTTAATGAATTGTCATAGCTATTTTAATTTCAGCCATCTGTACTCAAAAAGAAGACAGTCTATCCAAAAGAACTGTCTGTTAGAGAAAATCTAGAAAAGACTGGAACACCTGGGTTCTCACAGAGTTCTGGTGCCAGTGACTTTGTCACTATTGTTACATCCTGAGTAGTGATCCAAAACCTTGACTTTGCTGTCACGACTCTGAGAAAACCGCAGCCGTTCCTGCCGAGCACAGTCGGTTGTGCACAATTGTATGTGTAGGTGTAACTTCATCTCAGTACTTACTGTCCTTTCACTTCTAGAAGAAATTATTCCATTTCTGGTCCTTTCTTCTGAGAGCAGACCAGGATTTCTTGTATCTTTTCCAGCACTGCCACAGATTGTACCAGTTTAATTCAGAGATGAGGAGATGAAGCCACACTGCACCAGAGAGTGTGTTTTTGTGGGTTTGTTGGTCACCTGGCTGGGTGTTGTGTTCATTTATTTATTCCTCCTTTGCCTTTCATATTTTATGCCAGGTAAGTTTTGTACAGAATCTCCTGTATTACCACATTTCTGCACAAAAGTGCAGTTTGCAGGACTGTGTTGGACAGTTGCAGAATAGAGTCTATGGTCATTAACTTTCATCAGGCGCTTTCAACTGTATATTATTACCTCATAATTGTAGTTTGCATCCCGGGGTCCAATGCAACACAATGAATAACATAAATTTGTTGCCTTTTGTTTGAAATCACTTTTCCAAGCTTGTAAATATTTTCTTATCTCAAAACCTGAATGCCTGTTATTTCTGTGTCTTTTTTTGCTTTGTTAAATATGACTTTATGTCTCAGAAATTATTTTACTGTGTTGTTATATCATGTTATACACTTAACTGAAGATAGGACACTTATGGAATTACTGTTCATTTGGTTTGCCGTGCTTGTGTCACTGCACTGAGCAAAGGTGTTTCTTTGCAGAGGAAGTCTTCCAGTGTTTTATTATTTTAGAACTAGATTTTTGGGGTTTTCTTGTCCTGAATGAATAATTAAAGTATCTCCCCACTCAGAATTTAGCTAGTACTTTTTCCCTCAATGCTTATTTTTATGCATGAACATTTAGCATATTTGGCTGCAAAGAGGAAGACAAATACAAAGCACATGAGGGCTGCATTGTCTGTATTCCCAGCCAGCTATGTTAGCCAAGATCCAGGCCTAGAATAAATACAGCTATTTTCATTGTCCTGGACATCTTTTTCAATATGTACACTGAATTGTGACAATATTGTTCACTTTGTTGTGAACATCAATTCAAGGATTTCCAAACCCTCCCAGCAGAGGTGGCAGAGCTGGGTAGGCAGGGACGTTCTCGACTGCAGGGTTAAAAGCCTTTGCCAGGAACCAATTAAAATACAGTCGCTCTTTCAGAGCACCAGGGTGGAATTCACAGGCTGTGGCATTTTATCAGTCTTTCTGAAAAATCTTAAGCTAAAAAAATACTCCAGAAAGCAAAGACTCCTTGATATGTGGCCAATAGTTTTTTCTAGAAAGAACTCCTGTTGTTCACTGTGCCGAGCTGAGGAGCTGCATGATGTGCAGAGGGAACAGGTTCCAACTCACTCACCTCAGATCTGATGACATCTAGATTACTTAGCTTGTTGCTTTTTCTGTCTACCTTTTGAAACTATATAAAGGTTAAGGGAAAGGTATTGATACCAGGCTGGAGAAGTGAATTTTATGGCCTTCAAACCAGTTACAAGTGCTTCATTCTCAGCGTGTTTTCTTTTTATGTTGTACCTTGGATTGTGTCTCCATCATCTTATTCAACAACTGAGACTGTTTTGTTGGTTTTTTCCTAAGGAGAGCTGGTTGTGTTGAGTACTATGTTACGTTCCATAGCTATGTTCTCCCTACTGACTGATTTGAGCTTGTTGATAGGAATGACAGTCAAGGATATCACTGGGATTTAACTGAAATAAATTCTTTTAAGATACTAAATACATAGCTGACTTGACAGAAAGCAGAAACTTTGTGGGAAGTTGGATGTTGCAAGATGTGAAGGAGGTGCAAGTGGCTGTTTTTCTGTTTTTAAGCTGGAGTTTGACCTAATTTAAATTCTTAGAGTATTAAATGTGCTACAATATACTGTGAAAGAATTCTTTAAGAATACCCTGACAATGTTAGAGAATTCAAGTTGGTAACTCTCAGTGTCAGACCTTTGAACTGATTTGGTTTTGTTCTTCAGCTTACAAAGCACTTTCTTAATTAGATTAGCCTGCCACAGGCTCTTGGCAAATTCAAGCTTTAGTGGCAATAAGAACAAACACAATTAATTAATCCATACATAAGAAAGGAAGGGATAAATGGTCCGATTACCCTGGCAGGAAAAACTCTGCTGTAACCTCAGAGTATCACAACAGCTCGTTGCAGTTTGTATAACCATGGGTTATACAAATGTGTCCAGTGGAAAGCATGAAAAACTTACTATGACATACACTTCAAAATTTACTCTTATTTATAAAACTGCAATTCAATTGCTTATTTTTCACTTACAAGAGTTTCAAATTTTCCATTTCAGAAAGACAAAACTGGCCTCGGGAGCACCTTATGTGTCCTTATTACAAACATTTAAAGTTGGCATTAATATTTATTTCAGTAATGTTGCTTCAAAGTATAGTCTGATCTTTTAATTTTGCATGACATTTGAGAAACAGCACAGTCTAAATGATTTTCTGTAAATACGTTGACTTTATAATATTAACAACTTTATTCTTTGGTGTAAATTAATAGCAATGTTACCATGGAACATTTATTCCTTTAATTTCATGTAAATTTAAATTTTATGATGTTTGCTTCTCCAAGATTACATAATCCCTTTTTATTGAAAAGAATCACAATTATGCAAATGATGATATCCAAGGAGACAAGCAGCAATTAACTGCAAAAGACAGGCTGTTACCAAAAGAGTTTACTCTCAATGAACAAAACAGGACCTCCTTTATAATAAACCTTTATTTAAAGAAATCAATTTGGCATAGTTACTAAAAGAAAGCAATTCATTCAGACAGAAGTTTCTAGTCTTAAGACTACGTTCAGTAGTATTTTTGAGTTTTTTTCTTTGACTCCAAATGCATTATTTCTGTACACTTAGGATGGAAAACAGAAAGCTTCAACATCAGCATGGACCTTGCTGGCTTTGCTTCTAAGAAAGTCCATAGAAGATTTGTTTTTCTACAGGAAGCTGTTTATGAAGCAAAATAATCATCTGTAAGCATGGAGTTATTCAGTGTGATAGTTTGAGCAACCTGGTCTACTGGAAGGTGTCCCTGCCCATGGCAGGGGACTGGGATTAGATAATCTTTAAGGTCCCTTCTAGTCCAAGCTGTTCCTTGAGAGTAATCAGTCACAACTCTAGAAAGGTAAATAATGCTCAGAGGAACTGTGTGGATTGCTACTAACCTCCCTATAGAAGGCATGTATTTGAATCCAACCATGTGCCATGAATTTCACTTACACTCCAAATGATACCAGAGTCTCCTGTGTGCTTTGGAATGCACTTTAAAATGTTCACAGATGGCTTGAGAAGATACTTAAGAGCTCTCTCTCCTTGGATATCTTCCCTGTGCTTGATGGGAGAGTTATGCTGCTCCAGATACAGGCAGACTTGCAACTGTAGGCAGTGTATGTGCTGTTAGAATTAATTTTTCTTTCCCAGTTCCCTGTGTAGGGAGCTAAGCAGTGTTGGAGGAGGAGGAAATAGCAGCTGGCTTCTGAGGTGGAAAGATTTTTTTCCCCGGTAACTTTGATACTTTGAGCTGTTAAGGAGCCTCAAGGGAGATTGTGGAAGGGAAAATAGGAGGTGAGGGTGGGATTTGAACTGGTCAGAGAGCAAGCAAAGGGCGTCACAGTTTAAAGTGTAGCACAGCTACCAGACAGAGCTACCAAAATCCTCTCTGCCACTGCATACTAGGTAATACAGGTAATACCAAACATATTTTCCCTTGCCTCTTTACAGGTAATAGATAGATGTGAATAAAATCGGGATCTAGGGCTATATCCTCCAAGAAGAAACACAGTTGTACTTTTACTCCTCCACTTTCTCTTCCACTGAATCATCCAAGGGAGCAGCCCGGGCAGGGATCCATCAGACTCTAGGGAGGCTGTTGCTTCAAACACAGTTGTTACAGTTGTGCATGAGCTCAGGAAAGTCTCATGGCTGCCAAGAGTCTGAAGAGTGTCAACAGATTCTGTGTGCTTTAAATCACAAGAACTGTCAGAAAGTTTCATAGCTACAGATAACTGAGATTAGTGCACCTGGAAAAATATTTTTTCCATTAGTGGCTTTTCCTCAAAGCAAATATTAAATAAAAAGCTCCCCCCCACCTTAGAGAAGGAAAATGGATTTCAAAATTTGCCTGATAAGTGTAAAACATTGAGACCTCATTTTGTGCATTCTTTTTGCACTTCTCAAAACAGTTTATAATGTGTTAAATAATAGGTGTGGTAAGCATAATGTATCACATTTTATAGATAGGTCAACACTGAAGTAAAGATATTCTGTCAACTCTACATTGAATTCCTTTTTATACCGGGCTTTTCATCTGTAATGGAAGTCATAGAGATAAGAGGTTGTGTGTTGGACAATTACCTACCCTGAACACGATGAACAGAGACAATATCAACAGAGTTCATTTGTTGTAGATTTTGTAGGTTTGGTTTTTTTTCCTTTTTTTTTTTTATTTGTTTTGGTTTTTTATCAGTTTAGGAGGGTTTTTTGTGCTGTAGGATAACACTAATGTGTGAAAGGATTACTGTTCTTTTAGAGATGAATGTCAGACAAGTGTCAATAATGCAGCTGATATGCTTTCCTGATGCACTATGCTGGGGTTAAGGTGCAACTGTGAGGACCACAGAGAGGAACTTCAGGAAGTTTCTGACACTGGAAAAAGGTTGTAATAACTGTGTGCAGGAGTAGGGTAAAATTGGCATTTCAGTGCAGTGTGAATGTCAAGTCATGGAAAGGTGTTGACCCCTAACCATCAATTATATTTACGTTCGTTCTCTGAGCTCCCAAGGGCTTTGCCCCAGGGTTGCTAATACTTCTCAGCTGTCATTAAAAGCATTACAGAGCTCAGACAATCTCTGTTAAGTGGAGTGATTAGATTTTCTTTGGTGAGTATTATGTATAAAGAATAGGTTTGACCACGTCTGTTAAAAGTAACACACTTTGGACATCATGTGTGGTAACATATAGAAAGGTCATGGTGGGACACTTAACCAGGCAGATCCATTCAAGTGTAGTTTGGATTTGGCTTTCTCAAAAATAGGTGTTGCTTTTTTTTTTTTTTTAATTAACTAAATAAACCTAGCAAACTGTCTGAAAAGCCAGGTTTCAAACAGCCAGAACTTACTGTGTTTATGCTTTATTAATAAAAAATCAAACCCTAGGCAGAAAGTGAGCGTTGATGATGATCATTTTGTAATGCCTGTACAGCAAAATGAGAAAATCAGCTACCAGGATATAATATAGGCTGAGGGAACAAAAGCATTAACTTCTGTTATTGCATTGGATGAAGAATATTGTCTCAGCTTTTCATTTATTTATTTATTTAAGACTGAGTATGGAGGACTAAAAGCACTTTGGAGAAATTGATGTAATGTATAGAAAACCAATGAACAATTTAAAAATAACTAGAGTCTTTAACTGATATATTCACTTGTGAGGAGTCCCTATGTAAGTTTCTTATGAAGATGTATTTAAAATGTTGCAAATTTAATAAAAACATAGAAGAATATAACCATAATTTTAGTCTTTGTGCTGCTGTAAAAGTACTAGGGAACAAGAATCTAAAGATGCAGTGAAGATGGAAATAAAAGGTTAATGTTCACGGAAAGGTTGTTTTGAATGGAACAATTATATAATACTTGAAAAAGGTATTTGTGTGATTAATGTGAATTAGGTAAATATTATATCAAGATCTTTTTCTAAGAACCCTGTTGGTACAAATGTCTCTCTTCTCTAAGTTCACTCTTTTAATTTACAATGGCACAGGCACTCTTCATTTAATACATTTTAAGTAATACACCAAAAAGTAATCTTCAAACCCATAGCCCTAAAACTGCAGCTGAGACAGAAAAATTAATTATATCTTCTGTTAGTTACTGCAATAATGAATTTATATAGCTAACAGTTAATCTGTATTTGTTTTCTAACATTTCTCCTCCCATGTGTAAAATACTCTTTCCTAACTAGCTGAACTTGTTTTCCACCCAGGTTCAGAGTTTGATTTGGTTTTAATTCCAGACCAAAAAAACCCCAAACCAACTATACAAAAATACCTCAACTCTCAGTTAAATAAAAAGGCAACTTCACCAATCAAATGAAGATGAAAAGGTTTTCCAGAAGGACACAATTTATGAGAAAAGAAAAGCTGAGAAAAAAGCCATATATGAAGAAATAATATTAAATGCATCATTTGTTTTTTTTTTCAATTGCTGCCTTGATTTCCCCAAATGTATATGTTTCTAAACTCCAAGAAATTTATATGGAATTCTTGGAAATTCGAAGTTTGTCCAGCACTTTGTATTCTTTTTGGCTATAAAATATCTGTTCAAAATGCCAACTCTTTCTTTAAGATCAAGAATCATTTTTACATTTATTTACAAAATCTACAGGAGATTTTTATACCAAAATCTCTCTGAAGTTCTTAGTTTAGAAACAGTGAACTACCCCTGGGTAATAAAGTGAATAGGTGATATTCATACGAACAGAGCAGAACAGAGAGGAGATATCAAACACTCAGACATCCCTTAGGAAGAGTTAAAAGCACAGACAATCTGCTGAACTAACACAGAAGTATTTTTGTTCTGTTTGTGCAAAGGAGATTTTGGGGGCTTAGTGGGAGAGATGAAGACGACTGTACAGAGAGTTACTGGTGAACTGGCTCCAAAAGACCTACAGATGATGAAAAGTCCAAGGCTTTGCATGGATGAGATGAGATGAAATCTCTATTGTCTGATCTCTCAACTATTCTTTCTTGAAGTAAAAAGATTTTTTTCCTTTTAGAACTACTAACACCAAGTTTTATCCCCTAAACCCAGAAAACAGGCACCAAAACCTGCCAGAATTAAGTATATCCCTATATGGGAGCATTCTTGATACTTACTGTAGCAAATGTTTGAAGGAATGAATCTGTGAAAATAACTATTAATAAAATAAAATCCGCTCCTTCCCTCTCCCACCGCTCTAAGTGCTATTAGAGGCAGGGGCAATGACCTATTTTTATTCTGTGCAGCAATTCATTAATTTATTTACTATTAAGAAAAACTTACCCTTTATAAAACAGTACAAGGCATATATTTGTGTTTCATTAAGTAGCTTATCTAGATTGAATTTTTTTTTATTTTTACTTTGAAACAATATTTTTTTCAAATACCGCAACTATATACTTTTAAAAATTATTCTAAAAAAGGAGTATGAGGTATCACATATTCATCATTTTCTCCATTTATCTTATCTGACTCTCATACAGGTACAGCTGTGAAGGGAGGAGACCTGACTCCTAAATGTGGTCAAACCCAAAAGGTCAGGATTTGAGAAATCTCCAATCTCCTCCTAAATTTGTCAGGCTGAGATTTCTTTCTCAAATCCAGCATTTGCAGGTGCTTATACTTATTTATAAAACACAGCTGATAAATTCAACCAGGCAAAACCAAGTTGAAAGCAATGGTGCAGAAAGGCACTCTGGAAAGCTGGAGAAAGAGGCCGAACTTCAGAATATGTGGTAGATACAAAGCTGTATGAAGTTTGGAGGTAGGAAAGGGAAAATCAAATAGAAGTGATGAGCCAGAAAATAAATAAATCCTGATTATAACCTGAAAATGTTTCAGAAAAGGATGTAAAGGTAAGAACTAAAATTGTGATAAAAAATATTAGCTAAAAAGAAAATTAGATGTGAAATATGAGAATGATAGCTTAAATTGATATAATTTAAAATTTTTTCCACAGATATTTAGAGGCAAAATAGAAAATTTATGACTTTTGTATCAGTGTCTAAAAGAAGTAGGAACTTCTAAACTCACTGCATTCCCAGTCATTTCTTTTAGGCTTTTGATCATGGTATAGAAATGTAGCTTGTACTGTCTTTGTAGGATCACTTGTAGATGGCTGGCTGAGTTTCAAGTCCTTTTTCTCTTGGGAAGTCAAGTCTTTTCCAGCTTCCTAGTAATTAAAAGGAAAAAAAGCAGACTCCCGCTGTGAAGGTATGGCATATCAGCACAATTTTTATAATGCTGGAGCAGAATGGTTTCATAAGCTTTGGAAGGACAAAAAAAAAATCAAGTTAGTGCTTTTGGTTCTACATTAAATTATATTCTGTATATTCTGATTGCACTCTGGTGTGGTTGTCATTTTATACCTCTGAATCTGAGCCTTGGCATGAGAATGTTTGTATGTTAAAATCTACCTCTTGGAGAACAGCTTGCTTTCTGTATCTCAGCTGTGTTTTACTTGAAAACATAAATATGTTTTTATGTTTTTAAGCTTCTGAGTTTGTTGTCAAGTTCAGATTCCCATGTTCTTCGGTCTTTCCCAAAAATACAAAAACTGGTTATTCTGAACTAAAAAATAAAGTAGGTGACTTGACTAAACTAGGTGTGGCCATTCAATCTTCAGTTTACATAATGTAACAAAAAAAAGGAGGTAAAAGAGTTCTCTGGACAACAGAAAAATACTGATAATTATGATAATTCAGTAAATACACGTTACGAGTCAATCCTACTGTGACAAATTACTCTAAAGTGCCGTGAGCCTGAATAGAAAATTCTGTCTCATATGAGACAGAAGTCTTCAAAGAAAATCTCACTGTAGTAGGGTCATTGTATTACATCCCAAATATCCTGGTGGTGGGTTATAAATATAGCCAGAGAGATGTGCAGCTAAGTCTTCACTACACTGCCAGGTTATACTCCTGTCTGTAGTAATCACAATTCACAATTTGGACCGGGGGGGGGGGGGGGGGGTGTGTGCAGGGAATGTGTTTTCAAAAAACAATAAGAAGTTCCAGAAGAATGAATATTCCATCAGGAGAATGTCATGAGATGAAGTATTCTATTTATGTTTGTATCAAATTCCTGCTGTTAAGGGAATTGCTACAATTTTACAGCATCATATAGAACTTCATGTTTCTTTAGCTGTGAAGGTGCTTAGGAAGGTTTTTCTTCTCAGCTTGCTTTGTTTTGTGTCACTGGTGCCTTTGTTGACAGAAGTTGGTTGTATTTGCACAGGTAATGACTTGCACCTCTCAGAGTTAGAGGAATAATTAAGACAAGAAACAATAATTTAGGAAGCATGAAAATCTTACCAAAGTTTCAGTAATGTTTGTACATCACCTGTGTCCCACTCTCTGAAACATTCTTTTCTCCATGTCACAGTGCTCAGTGTAAGCTGCTGCTTCAAAGAAAGGACGTTTTCCATGGCTCAATTTTGACCCTTGAAACTACAGATCTTATGGATGTCAGGTACTGTATAGACAATTTTTGAGACATAGTCTGAAATCAAATAATCTTATTACAAAATACTGGGTTTAGAAATGTCCTCTGAAGTAATACACTTATTTGACAGTAAATTAAACTTAATTTGAGAGAAACATTACCCTTCTCTGGAATGAGAAAGCATAAAGCAACAGGCCACAATGTCATAGCTGGTATGGACACATACCTTACATGAAGAACAATAAAGGAACAGATGAAATAAACAGAGCACAAATTAATGACTTCCAGTAGAGTAATTGATTTCGTGTTCCTGGCAGTAGGATTTGGATTTTAATATTTAAAACAACACCTGTGGTAAAAGTCATTGAGAAAGAAAAAATAACAAATGAATAAGTATGAGAACTGTTAAACAACAGATACCCTGTGTCAGGTAACACATAGAGATAAACACATTCAAAGCTTATGATTGTCTATTTTTGGTTTCATAAGTGTTTATGTTTTGTGGGAGATACAAAGAGTTATCAAACAAAAATTAAAAGTAAAAGCCTTTGTTTTTCTGGCATAAGCAAGCCAAGAATTTCTAATCTGCACTAATTTAGCAGATTTGGTTTTCCTGACCCCCCCGCCCCAGTCCAGAACAACTTCATTTGTTAATATTTTTAGTGACATTAATTCTTCCCTATATGCACTTCAAACACCTCTTTGAGCTATCTGTGCCTTACAATAGTATTTTAGATTTCCTCATCCTCATCCCACTGTTCTTTCTGGTTTGAGTTACAGAAATTGAGCTTTATTCTTTCCAGTTATTTACTTACAGTGGAAATTCTTTTTGTTATCATTTAAGAGAATACCTTGAAACTTTTTCTTGATGCTGTGTACTCGTTTAGAGACTTGTGGTAATTGTGTCTTTCATTTGTAGGTACAAATACAGGTTAAGATATTTCAATTATTTCAAAAGCTTATTGAATATTACTTTGTGGTCTGAAGACATGCAGTGCCATACAGATGCTTTAAGATGCTCACCAGAGCTGACTCATAAGTTTTGCTGTTTGTGAGAAATGTTCCAATCTCCTACACCTGCTCCAGTAGCTTCTGTGCTGTTCCACATCACTGTGCATGGTTTATGGCAGCAGCCTGAACACAAGATTAAGTGCTAGAAACCCAGAATCCTGATACATGGCATAGATCTAGCTCTGACTGATACAAATCCACATACTTGGACCCCTTCCAATGAAAGACCAGCATATATATATATTTTTTTTAAATAACAGATTTATTAGTTAATAAGCATTCAAAACCATATGATAACTATCATAAATGATAGCAAGAATTTGGTATCAGAATCGTATGATAACCACATTATGAAAGAGGCACCGTGCCATCCATTCCATCTTTATTCAAAGTGCTGAGCCAGGAAAGGTCCAAAGATGGTTGGAGGTCAAATGAAAAGGGTGACTTTAATAAAATCACGATACGAAAAACAAATTCCTCCTTGCTGAATAAAACATCTGCCTTCTGTGTTGTGTCTGTATGGCCATAGAACACTGTTGGCTGAAGATATTTAGTACTTTAAAATCCTTTCATCCTTCCAAGACTTGAGGACTTGAGTTTCCCTAGGGAGTAGTTCTAGATCACTAAGATTTTTGAAGTGTTTACTCAGAGGCTGTAATTAAGTTTTAAATAAATGAATAAAAGCAAACCTAATCTGTCTAAATGCCAGCACAGAGGGTCTGGCTGTTCAAATATGAACAGTTCCTTGCTATCAGCATTGTATGCTCTTGCATATGATCGTTCTGTCGCAAATAGCAGTTAAATAAATATGGTTGCTTCATCCACCACCAAGTAATCCATGTGTAAAAGTTTTAGTAAGGCCAGATACCCTTGTGGTGTCTCAGCTGCAGAACACCTTTTGAGTTAAACTTGAATGACTTAATGTTAGTTTTATTCTTGTGATCGTGCAAGTCATCCAGCAACTGTGAAGCTCATTCAAAAGTCTTATACTGACAGAAATGAAGGGGTTTTACTGGACTATCTGATTTTACCAAAACATTTTAGGTTGTCACCATCTGAGATGTTTCACTGCAATATCAAGGTAACTAAACAGAAAGCTTTTTCTTTTGCTTATCTATGCAGGCTTCAGTCTTTAGAGTGGAAACAGGAGGAGTATACATGATGATTGACATAGATAGGAGAAAATCAATTCATTTAATGTAGAGGAGAAAGGCACTTAAAATAGCATAATGACAGAGGAAAAGTGCAAGCTTTAGAAATTATTTGGAAAATCTTAGAAATAGAAATATCTACTAATGTTTGGAGGGTTTATGTTTTGGTTTAGTTTTGTTGTGGTTTTTTGAGAAATAATCTTTCTAACGGTTTTGAATGACAAATATGAAATGTCAAAATCTGATACTTCGTGAGAGGAGGATGGTGAAGGATTACAAAGCAAAAGCAATAACAGAAAAGAGAGAAAGATGTGGATTTTCTTTTCTATTTATTATCTGACAACTTCTGTTTTACTGTCATTCTACATATGTCTTCTAATAAAACAAGGTATTTTTATTCACAAAAGCTGCCATTTTACAATGTTAGGAAAAGGGGAGTTTTGCAGTTTTACATCAGTCAATGATAAAGAGAACACAGAGGGGGATAGGCAGTCACCTACTCTCTCTAAAGAGGCAATTTATTTGTCATCTTATAATGACAAACTCACATTCATCTCTTTCCGACCCTTTTTACTCCCTCTCCTTCTGTCCTTCCCTCTCTTTCTCTCCCCCACTCTCTCATCCCCCTTCCTTTCTGTAAAGCTTTTCACATCTAATCCAATTACTTTGCAGTTTGTCTTCTCCATGCCTCAGTTTTCCTTAGGGAACGTTTGAAAGTGTGGGGTTGCATATTCCTCTTTTGTGGATTGCCTAAAACATATCTGTGCTCCCTTTTGAGGAGAGTTGTGTGTCAGACACCCACAATGAATAGCACAAGTCTGTCTTTGACAGGAATACATATACTGACCTTCAATTAAGCTGCAGGTTAAGACAATACTGGAAAATCAATAGCTCATTTTCTGTCTTTTTTGCTCAGATTTTGATGTTTACTAAGATAAAGGATGACAATGCTGAAGGCAGGAATCTTTGCAGAACATCCATTGATGTTGCCAGAGGCTCAAGGGCCAGGTATGGCCTAATCTTTGCAAAGCTCCCAAACACCAATATGTCAATAGATACCAACTGTAGCTTTATACAACATCCACTGCCTCTGAATTTTCATCAAGCAGCATTTTCTGTTCTCTCCAGTCTTCTGACCCAGAGGTTCCAAGAAAGGGTCATGAGCAATCCAAAATCAGTTCATTGGTGGTTACAGTTACTGTGAAGAGAGTCTGTAGAATGAAGGTTTAAACTCTCTGTATCTAATTTTTAGGTTCAAGCCCTAACTTGCAGATTGTGGTGTGCAACTTTAACCTTCCTTTTTTTTTTTTTTTTTTTGGATATGTGTTTGTGAAAAGGAAATGGACACCCAGAATGTAAAGGGGGCATTGAACTCCACATTTTGGCACATACCTATCTAGACAGGTAACTTTTTCCTACAATTTACATTTGTCCTATTGTACAGTGACAATGGATTAATAAACCTGTGAGGCCAAAGTGAATGGCTCAAGGCAGGTCCTCTTTATGGCAAAAGATAAAAAATCAACCAAAAGATATATAATTTTGTATATAAAGAAGTAAATGTATTTTAATTGACTTATATTCTTTTTCATTTTGACAAATTTAGAAATAACAAAGCTTTACTTTTAATTCAAACATGTTTTTGTCCCTAAGCAAAAATATGATAAATTTATATTTACAGGAACTGCTGTTTAAACATTATGAGCAGCTATTAAAATTATTGTAACAGTGAAAAGGGAAGGACATGAGCCCAGTGAGAACATATTCAGTCCTGGAGCTTCTCCCTGTGCTGTGTCAGGAGAGCTCACATGGTGAGGCTGCCTGCCAGGAAGAGATGAGGGGAGTGAGATTCAAGAAAAAGATGCAAATTGGAAGGACAAAATAGTAGGGGAGAAAGGCTAATTATGTGTCTTCCTCTAACTCCCATTTCTCATCTACTGCTGTAATGACAAACTGTTTGACCTTAACTGTAGCTGGAAGTTTTTACAATACCCTGGATTTATCATAGATGCATTCACGTGGGCAAACACATAGCCTGAGAAAGTCAGGTTCCAATCATCAGAAAATTAGTATTTGCAAAATATCTACATGAAAATTGCTCTTTCTCCTAAATGTATTTAACTTTTTATCTGAAAGATAGTGTTTGCTCTTATTAAACCTTCAAAAATTGATAACTCTTAATAAATTGTGTTCAAATCAAAAATCAGACATAAAATTTGAACTTGGATGAACTGTTTGATATATTATGCTATGTTGTATTGGAAACAGTCTTTGGCTTTGCCCTGATGTGTGTATTGGGCCTGCAAATTAAATATTTGTTAGTGGTACAAGCTGACCTGGCTGCATGGAGTGGTATTAACAAACTCTGACTGGCAGCCTTGAATCCTTGACTAAAGATCTGGTAATTGTGATGTGAGACCCCAAACCAGAAAAGTATAAAAGGTCAGAAAACTTATAATGTCCCTTACAAGCTCCCAGAGGGAGTATTTCCAGGAGACTGTCTACCTGTTACCTACAAGTACAGAAAGAAGGGGGATAGTTTAGTGTCAGGGAAGTGAAATGTAGGCATGTTCATGATCTAAATAAGAAATCTCGTGCTCATTCTGTGTTTTGTGCTGGCTTCAAGGGCGCCTTTTATTTTCTTTCACATTTTGCTGGTGAGCATCTATCCTTTCTTCAGGTCTGGTTTTTGGTTTGGTTTGGTTTTTGTTTTTGTTTTTTTTTTTCTGTGAGCCCCGCACATCACACTCTAAAAAAGAATAAAAAGGGTACAATTCTCCTCAGGCGAGGTTTCTGCCTACCCAATAATCCCACTGACATGCTGCTTTCTGAGGTACTTGCTGTGCATGAGTGCAAGATTTTACAGAGGCAGAGTAGCACAGGAGTGCTGGAGGCATTCTTCTAATGAGCTGTCCAGGTTACTTTCCGTTTCTCTATTTTATATGCTTCCCTGATTCAGGAGAAGCCAAATACTGGGATGTCCCTGCCATTTTTTCCCATGTAGATTTTAAAGAGACTGTTTTTTTTCCTAAACTCTTTCAGCCTTTGATTTTCAGTATTAAAAGCAACAGCAGTGTGCCCTCGTCCTTGAGCAATGAGGGTTCATATCTTTAATGGTTGGTATAATGATTCCATTCCAAGCTATGTACCCAACTTCATTTCTTACATGACTATTTTCTTATCTCTTTAAAAAGTGAAAATAAACTCATCTTTTCCACTGATCACATCAAAACAAGCAAGCAGAACTTTATATGTTGTTTTCTTCCTTTCCCACAAATTGTGCGGCGGTAAGTAAATTAAAAGCCTCTTCTTGCGGGAATATGAAGCCTGGTTGAAACTTTGTTTTGAGTTCCTTAACTCAATTTCCATATTTTTACTTTGCATGCTTCCTGACAATGTCCACAGATGTTAGAATCAAAGTATATTTCTGAAGTGAAAATATAAGCAAGAATCTGTTCCCAATGTAGTTTAGCAACTCAGAAAATAATAGTAAAGTTCTATGAGGACAAGTATTGAGGCTCTATTTCTTCTCCAGATCGATGTGATTTTATAAGAGATTCTTCAAAATGTGACTACAGCATTATACAGTGAATTTTGTACAAAACTATCATTACTTCCCTTAGAAAATGATTGCATAGATTAATGCTTTAATTCATCTTTTATACTGAAAGTAGATGAGCAACACAACCAGAATGTCTACTTGAAAATGGAGAAAAATGTACATGAATGTGAATTTTCTTACCGAGAAATTTAATGAACCAGAGAAGCAATGATTCACTCAATAAATTGAAAAAGGCTATATTTTCCAATACCTATCACCTGTTATTTCACTCTTTTGGAGGAAAAAAAATTAATCTGATCTTAAGGGAGCTGATATGGAAGGAAGGGAAGGATAAAGTATGTACAAAGTTGGCATTGAAGCTAACATTGTATTTATATTGTTTCCCTGCAGAAAGTAAACAGGAAAAAATAGACTTCAAAAAATATGAGTCTCCACGAAAGCTGTACTTACTAAAATTATACCAGAATTTTGATGGAGCTAAGTAGCTAATATATTGACTATAAATCTTGAGTCTGCTTTTCTCATTGGTGTTCATGAGCAGATTTTTTTAACAGATGTTAAATGATTTAAATAATCAACTTTTTGAAATAATTTTGAATTCCAGACATCGTGAGTAGTTTGGTAGGTGTTGACCGCTTGAGGTTGGGATTTTGTGGTAAATCAGTTAAGTCCCACAGCAGGAAGCACTTCCAGCACAAACACTTTTGTGTGTGGATTTTACTTTCCTCTTGCAAATACTGGTGCACAGTGCTTTGAAATTAACTTTGCACAAATGCACATGGCAATAAGTTAGTCACTCAAACGCTCATGAAAATCAAACACCCCAAAGGATCTGAGCATGACCTAGAAGAACTGATTTAATAAAATCAGCTGAATATTCAGATAGACTGTTTTCCTAAAGAAAATGCTTATACCATGGATAGAACCTTTACACTGACAATTTTGATAAGTACCTCTCTAACTCTAAAGTGATGTCTTTGCCCAGGGGGACTCATGAATTTAATCATAGTCAGCTTATGGGGAGATTTTATTTAAAAAGAAGTATAAAAGGTGATTGAGAATGGCAGAGTTTACATGAAGTAAAAATACCTTAGATGCTTAGAGCTTGAGTGAATGCAATTGCATTCATTTCTGTATCATCCCAAAGCCTTTGGAGTCCATCAAATGCAGTTTTCTCTATAGTTTCAGGAACAGTGGTAGAATTGTCCATCTCTATAGTTCAGGTTCTGCACTGGATTAGGCTGTGAGTTTTTATTTGGTTCTGATCCTCTGCACTTGAAATACCTTACTTTGGCACAGAAACCAATTGTGAAGTACTGCTACTTTACATTTGTCGTGAGGAAGTGTGTCTGCCTCAGCTAAATGTGTTCATGTGTTCACAATTTTACTCCAGCTGTGTTTTTCAATCTATGCATTTCACCATCACATACATCTTTCAGCTGTAAGCCCTCCCAAAAATGTCTTTCTGAAGTCCTTTTCCCTGAGATGAAAAGAACTCTTCACTGTTCACTGAATACATATTTTATTCCCAGATTCCTCTGCTATGTCGTTATATGTAAGGCTTTAAAAAAATAATTTTCTGAAATTTCTCCTTTAAAATTACAGGTTTTGTGATGGTGAAATCCCAGGGTTAGTTCTGTGATTAGGATTCAACATGTCGATCCTTGACCAGTCCATGAATTTAGTTTTCAGAAATCTGCTTAAGATGTGCAGTAAAAAATAAATATTGTGTTTGAATGGCATACTGACACAATTTGGCAGCTTATCTGACAGAGCTGAGCAACCTGATCTAGTTGAAGATGTGCCTGCTCATTCCAGGGGTGTTGGATTAGATGACTTTTGAAGGTCCCTTCCAACCCAAACTATTCTATGATCTTATCCCAGTAGAGTTCTCCCTAAATAGAATACCTTGATGTGATCAAATTACATCTAGAAATGGCAAAAACATGAGATTTTTCCAGGATTACTCTGAGTGTAAAAAAATAATCCTTAGCTATGAAATGACAGGATATAGAGAGTTATTTCTTATTCTGAAACTACACAGAAAATTTTACTTTTCTTCATAGATGCCCAGCATTTACAAAACCACTTATTTGGAAATTCAGAAGTGAAGAAAGAATCCAAATATCCGCTATACAGATATTTGGTCTTTAAATATAAGCATAGATTTACATTGTGGTTTAACACAGTTGTGAAGTACAGCTTGAAGGTGCCATTCAAATCCCCACATAATCAGTAAGTTTAAATTTAGATGAACATGAATTAGCATTTGGAATTAGCATCCAAAACTTTATATTTAAGGTCTAAATATTAAATTAGTTTTCTCCACTGAAAGTAGCCATAAGAGATCTAAATTATGGTGCTATCATATTTTATTAGAGCTGACTTTGTCATTAGGCATCTGGAAATTTCTTCCAAACCATTGCCATGTTTTCTGCATAGAGCTGAAAGGAATGGTAAAAATCTGGAAGTGTTTATTTATAAATTTCCTCTCTCACCTTCTATTTGTCCCAAGTGGTTGTGTGGGAATGTGAAGACAAAGGTATGACTCCTCTCTGCTGCACTTGGCAATTATCTTTAATGTTTCTGTGAGGTTTTATATAGAAAAGCTTGTAGAGAGCTCCTGTTGTTTAGCCCATGTGCCACTGCTTTTTAACATTGCTCTGAAATAGCAGTTGCACAGATCAATGAAAAGAGGGTTAAAATTAAATCAAAGATATTGTGGATACAGTTTCTAAAAAAATTTTCTAAGTGATACTTTAGATCATGTCCTGTCACAGGAAAACTGTTCTTCAGTGTTTGTCATGGAAACTCATGCTTAATATTTTCAGGAGTGACCAACCAGTTTGTTCTGTACAGGAGGTTTTATCCGTGATTTTAGTTCGTTTCTTGCCGTCCAGAATAAAACCAGATTAATGCTGATGTTCTCTGACCTCTTCAGGTCAAAGTCAGTTATATGCTGCTCCCACTGGAATGCAACTGCCTTCCACATCTGGAGCAGGGGGGCTGAAAACAGCTTGGGGTAATCTGGACAGAGCGTGGCTGCCACCACCTGTGGATTACACAGGAACAGCTTTCTCTTAGCGAATTCTCAGAAAGAGTCACTGTGAGTTCAGTGATTCTGTCAAAGAAACTTCTAAATGGCAGATTAATCTGGTATTGAGAACTCTTGGGTTTCCATTTTGTTATTTGGTGTCTGGTACACGTCTGGTGTAATAAGTTCACATGCGCTAAGAAATGAACCACCTTTTTAAACAGCAGTTGTGGCATTATGGGGTGCCTTAAAGATTACAAATCATAATCATTCATCCTTCTGGACTAGATGAGCATTTTGTATCATTCTAAATGACATAGTCTGTTCTGTCCTATATGAATAGAATACTGTAGATATCTGGCCTGGATCATGGAAACACAATCTTGATGCAATTAAATCACATTAAAAAATAATATAACGTCATAGACTGTGTTGTGCTTGCAATTTAGAGCATTAAGTGAGAAATGCGCATTGAAGAAAATATATCCCAGCAAAAATTGCAAATATGTAAATCATCTTTGAACAAGCTCTCATGGTTATTTCACTTCCTACTAGTTGAGCCATTTAGATTTAAGGGGTCTATTTCAAATTTTTTTTCCGAGCTGTGTTACCAACCTGGTAACTCTTGCTATATTCTTTGTAAGAATGTGAGAGTACAGGAATGTGCTACTGAGAATCCTGCCAAAACAGATTGTGAATTCAATTTGGATTATCTGGGCTCTGTGATTTTTTTGTTTTAATGTCAACCATTGAAGTGCCAATAAGGCATGACAAATGATGGTGGCTCATACATGGTTATGGTTAGAAATATTTTTACTGCTGAACTATTAATATATATCATCAAAGAGATAGATGAAACAAAAGTGGGTACAACCTGTTTATCACACAGAGTCCAGTCATGGAGACAGGAACACTTACAACTATGGAAAGATCTCTGATTTGAAGAAAGACTGAAAGGAATAGGCCACAGCAAATATGGGTAGGCTTAGCAAAGAGAAGAAACAGCAAAGATGAGTTGATCTTGCCTGGATTTTACATTGAGTTCATGTTTATGAATTAGGAGTCTTTTATTCTTTGATTCCTACTTATGTAGTTGAAACTATCCTAAATTCTCTAAGCTTTGGAGATCATCCAACACGCTCAAATGTGCAAAGAAACAAAACTACTACTAGTGTTCATCAGCTATCCTGTAAGATGGTTATGTACACTTTCTATAATGTTTAGGTAGTAAACTTAGACTGTTTCTGTGAGGTGAAATAGTAATTTTTCTTCACTTGTGCTGTAGAACAAGGAGTGCCATAGTATTATACAGTAGATAGAAAAGTATTGAAGCAATTGGGATCACTAATCTGCTTTCAGTGCTTGAAATTTGGTAGGACATTTAAATGTAGTGCAGAAAGCCCTTCATGCCTGTGAGAAAATGAAAGTATCATGGTATGCATTTTCACTGCATGCTGCATTTACCAAGTGTTTTCCACTATTTTAACTGTAATAAGGTGACCTTGATGTGCTAGATTTAAGATTTTGGTGGTTCTTTGTACTGAATTCTGATGATCACAGCATTGAGTCCTACCAACCTGCAAGTATGTGGCCAGCTGACCCAGAACACAGAAACATAAACGTTCCAGTTCAAAAGACCTGAGTCTGAATAACCTTCTCCTTTTTGTAAGACATGAGGATACCCCATGCTGGGTTAAAGGCAAACTAGATTATTAGAATTCTGTTCTCTATAAATAGCTGTAAAGAGACTGCCTGTATCTAGCAAATGTAACATTTCAATGCAGTTATATTTCACAGCTAGTTATCAAATTCCCTCATGCAAAATACAAATTAATAAATGGGCCTAAATATCACGCTGCACATGTCAGCAGAATTGTTCATATGTCCTTTAAGCACACTTTATTTGGAGGTAAAAAGACTGAATATGGAAATTACAGTTATCAGAGTCTATAAGTTTAACATAATACTGTGAGAGCTTACTTGTATTTTTGGTTTCCATTACTGATCCAAACTAATCTATGTATGGTAAAATTTTCCTAAAATTTGAAGGACAGACAGGAGGAGAAAAATTAAGCTTGATAACAAGAAACTTCTTGTCAACGTCAAGAACATCAATATGACTTTGCTGATGAATACAAAATGATGATTAAATTTAATAATTTTTACGTATCTAAGAAATTTTCTACTTTAGGGGGAAAATACAATGTAATACTGTGTACTGATTCATGTCACCTTATTTTATTTTGCTTTTTATGTGTGCTTTTGGAAATCAAGGCCTCCAGAAGATATAGTTGTCTGTATAGATACTTAATCTGTTAATATAGAAGTATCTATCACATCTTTATCCCAGAAATGTATAAAGTTGAAAACATATAGCCAAGATATTTGAATGATTAGAGAACTTCCTACAATTAAACCAGCAAATTTTGGTTTTTTGTGTTCTTTTTTGTATTCTCAGCAGAAGTAAATCACTGTTAATTATAAACTGTATTTGTTTCACTTGAGATAAGCTACTTTCAAGCTGACAATCAATATCTTTTTCAGAAAAAGAACTTTACCACTTCTTCACAAATTATTATCATATTTTAAACAATTATTTCCTTAGAACTGCTTAGGCACGGTGGATTATCCTTGTTGCCAGGATAACCTTTAAGCCACTGATTCCCTAACTCATTGGATTCTAGCCCATTATCTATCATCAACAGTTCTCAGACTAACATGGATCCTTATCATAAAACTTTTAATTGAAAATGTTCCAACAGGGATAAGATTTGGAGGCCACCTGTGGAATACTCAGTAAGGTCTTGAAAGCATAATTTGGTAACTACAGCCGTAAACTAAGAATCTTACAAATAAGAAGCTATTTGGCTACCAATGGGTTTACTTTTAGCTTTGGGGCATTTCTGGAGTGATATGCTAAACTGACTCTCTAAAGCAATTAAATTCACTTCTGAAAAATATTAAGACTCGCTCTCCAGCTGTCACGGCATAACCAGAAGGAAATGAGTACCATGGGAAAACTAAACTGTTGCCCCTCGTGGGCTTTTCTTCAATTATACATTGGTATGTCACAGGAAAGACACTTATTGACATTTATGAAGTTTTATGCAAATTTATCTTGTGGTTTATTTGTTGTTTCTTTTTTTTTTAATAACATTTTGAAAAAGTTACCATTTATTTGTGCAATTGGACTCCCAGCTCCACTGTAGATCATATACCTCACCTATTTTTTTCTTTTATGTGTGAACTTGTCAAGTTGTTGTGTGACAGACAACATTTGTTTGAGTTCTTTGTTCTAAATTTGCATGTTATTTCTTTTCTAAAGTGATTAGGCAAGGTGACGGTGTCTGGAGAGAGGGGAGATGGTGTCTTTCCTGGGGAAACAGTGAGTGTTGTCTGGGGAGGTGATGCCAGGCAGGAGAGAGAGACAGGGTCGTAACAGCAAGCTGGACACTCACAGAGGGTCTGGAGGCAGAGCAGTGCAGGGAACAGATTTCCAGGCCTTGACAACCTTGTGAATAACCTTCCTTGATCAGCAGGGGTTATTAAGATCTTGCCAGTGCTCAGAAAGGTGCACAATAGGCTGAAACTCACTTGGACGCAGGGATTTATCTCGGCACTTGTTTTTAGGTTGTTTTTGTAATTGTAACTGGGTTTTGGTTGCTTTTTTTTTTTAATATCCTCTACAAAACCAAATATTCAAATTTGTTTTCTGATGAAACCTAAGTTTTGAGTTAGATGTTTTTTAGTCTTTTTAAGAACAACTTCAAGACAGCCACTCTAGAGGACTGAGTAATTCAGTTAAGTTGCTGTGAGTTTTTTCCTCTGTTGACATGATGGATAAAAACAGAAAAAAACTAATCCAGAATTGATTTAATAACTTGTGATAAAATATTTTTGAAGTTATTAATACATAAAAATGTGTAAAGGTTAAAATTTTCAGCTATGTCTATTTTTTACACCACAGTCAGGTGTTTGGTTGGTTTGTCAGCTTTGTTTGTTTAACAGTAGTAACCTTCACAGTAGTTCATTGAGAAGTGTAGTGCTGCTTTTATTTTGATTCTCTTTGACTGGATCAATGGAAATAATCAGGTTTCGAAATTTCCAGTCAGTGCTACTCACACAGAGGCAGACCCAACATTTAACTGATCTACACTATCAGCCTCATTTCTTGTAAAGTTGGGCTCAAAAGCTCAGATTTAGTAACTTTTCACTTTATCAACCTGTAATTTGGTTGGTGCTTCTTTTTTTCATTAGGCTAAATTTTTCCTACAGTTTCCCCTTTGCCACCATGGCACTGCTATACAAGAGCAGAATATTTATAATAGAATCACAGCCCTTTGCAAAGATATTAGACACAGGTTAGATGTAGGAACACATCTCACAGTGAGCTGCTTTTGTATGAGAGGATATAAACAAATTTTAATCTGATGCCTGTTTGCTCACCCATGTTCAACAAAGAGCATATAATTTCATTGTTTTTCTCATCTTAAAGGTGAAGATGGAAAGTTAGCTTGGCTGTGCTTTGTTCTTTAGCTGACTGTTGAATTGCCATTGCTCAAGACAAAGATGTTTATTGCCTACATCAGAATTTTTTGTTACACCTGGTTTGCCTGTTCTAATTTGTTTTGCTGTGTTGTGTTTGTAGCTAAGCCTGGTGTGAAGAATGAGGAGCTCATGAAGCTCATTATGCTTCATTTGATTTGAAAATTAAATTTTGCAATTTGAGACTTGTAAACACTTTCGAGAAGCATTGCTTCCTCTAATGGAAAACTACACATTCCTGCAGTGTTTTTAGGAAATAAATTTGTACCATGAATCTTTAATAAGTCATTCAATATGTTGTGCCCATGGGCTATTGATATACCAGGAATTGTACCTGTATTCTGGGAAAAAAAGTTCAATTTGGAAATCTTTTTTTTTCTTTTTAAGACATGTAACAATCTGAATCTTATTAACTTTGTAATGAGTCACAGCTATTTCAGCCTTTTCTTACACTAAAGCGTCTCAAAGTCAGAGTGCTTCCTGTCATATCTATTTCCCAATATTAAATCTTGGCACATTTGTTTCAGCAGAACTGAGAAGAGAGCACAGTTCTGTTAAGTATCCCACTTTCCAGTATACATATTGCATATATTTTCAGTATCCTTTAGGGTCTCTGGTTGAGTCAGTTATGATTGAATCAGACTTTGAAGAGACCAGACAGTGCACAGTCTCCTGCCCACGCACCTTCAAGCCATACATAAAGTATTTATTAGAAGAAGGCTGAGAAGAGAAGACCAGGTTCTCTTTCCAGTGGTCTAATGTAGAGCTTAATGTGTTATCTGTGGATAACAATACGATTTGGGATAACAATACTCCTGCAGAGTCCCTTGAAAGGATGCCTTTCTCTTTGAAAAAGAAACAACCCATATTTACGTGTTCACATGCAATCCCATTCAAGAATGTTTTTAACAATTGGAATCAATAGATTTAAGAAAGTCTAAGTGAAGTGTACTTCATTTATTGCATATAAAATGGGAGCTGTTATTTTTCAAGAAGTTTCAGAATGTTTAGACTTGGAAATTAGTTAATTCAATTTTAGAAGTTGCTTACCTGGAGTTAGAAAAGAAAACATCTCCTATTTAAATAGCCTCTGGCTAATTTTTCAGAGATATAGATTCTTTTTCTTACACTTCAGGAAGTCATTTCAACAAACTTTTTTTTTTTTTTTTAGTTGAAAAGTAGAGATAGCAGCAATATTCTGCAATTTTCTGAGATTAAAATTCTTCGTGTAGAAATTACTCTTAAAAAAACCTCAGTACTTTTATTTATTCTATAGACTCTTTTTTTTTTTTAGAATGCTCTATTAAAACAAACAGGCAAAAACAGAAAAAAGAAAGGACAAAACTATGCCAGATAGGTATCAGTTGATTCCCAAACTTAAAATAATTATGTGTTCTGAAATTCACTGATGAAGGTGGGAGTGACCAGCAGTATTTGCCAGTTGTGTAACTCTGTCATGTGCATTGTTTCTTAACTTTTTTTTTTATTTTGTACTCAAGCTGGTATTATGGAATTTCTCAAATTTGTTCCTACTGAGCATATGGCCCTAAAACTATATTGAATATAGATACTTTTCTTAATAAACACAGAGGGCAATTATTGACTGTCAAGTAATCCAGGGCCGCTTTAGAATGAAATTTTATACCCACAAACATGAAAAACAGTTTATATCCCCCTTGTTTGAAAGGGCCTCCTAAACTCCTAAAGAACTTGGTATCTCTTTCCAGCTAAACAGTACTTAACTCTGTTTTTCTAATACATGTTTCTCTTGGCCTCTCATCCTTCCCAGTGCTTTCTTCCCTGTATGTCTTGAATGCAGTGTCTGAAACTCCTATTTTAACAGAAATTCTGTCTTTGCCGTGTAAACAAGGGATCACTTCATGTATCTTGCAACTATTAACTCCTGTTTGTAGATCCCAGTATGATATTTGCCTTCAACAATGTCATGACATTGACTCATATTTTGCCCAGACTTTTTTTTTGGAACTTCCATCTGATCTTCGATTCTTTATTGTGCATTTCCAAAACTGATTAGCCTTGATTCAGTAGTTCCTTCACATGTTGAAATTTGCTTTTAGAAATGTGTGTAGGTATATCTAAGATTACAAAAGGACGTAAGAGAAATTAATCCATATTAATAATAGCTGTTGATTAGGACTAGTCAGAATGCTAATCAAAATTTTTGGGGAGTTTTTGAGTTTTAGTGTCTTACCCTCCGTTCAGTTAAATGTCTAACATGCACTTAGAACTAAGACTCTAAAGTTGCATTGTCAGCCTGAATTAAGTAATAAGGGAGAGAAGATACAAGGCTCCTGTCCAAGAAACTCAATTTTAGTCTCAAACTCCATGCAAGAAATTGTTGGGTTTTTGTTTGCGTGGGAGAAAGACTGAGCTGGGGCTGTTCAGCCCGGAGAAGAGAAAGTTCTGGGAAGACCTTACACCCCCTCCAAGGCCTAAAGGGGCTACAAGAGAGCTGGAGACAGACTTATGACAGGGACAAACTGAGAGAGGGCGGGTTAATTAGTTATTAGGAAGAAATTTTTCCCTATAAGTGGTGAGGCCCTGGCACAGGTTGCCCAGAGAAGCCCCATCCCTGGAAGTGATGGTTGGATGGAGATCTGACCAATCTGATTTAGCGAGGGATTGGATCTAGATGATCTTTAAGGTCCCTTCCAACCCAAACTGTTCTTTAATTCTACGTTTATATTCAGCTGTGCAGGTTAAGCTCACATTAAAAAAATCCCATTCCATGTGTGCAGTCTGGGTCCCAAGCCAGCAGTTTAGTGTTGTGAGCAGGGAATATGCACAAGGTATAAACTGCAAAGAGAGGAGCCTTGTGTAGGGAAGATGGGTTGAGTCATTTAAAGGCAATGCCTGAGCATTTCAGTTCCTGACTCCTACACAGGAGTTCTCTCTGTCTTTGCTAATAATCTGAAATCTTCGACTGGCCGTGAATGCTTGTATTGAGTCCTATTAACTTATGCAGCCATCACTACATTTACTATGTAAATTGGGGGGTTGCTATGGTAACCTGCTGCATAAAACAGCCCTCCTTGCAAGCCCAACAGGCCCTTCTGATGTTGAACCCCGTGGTGTTCGGGATCTGCTTTGATCCCAAGGAGCCAGTGTCAGATCCGTGGTGAAGAGGACAATGCTGTACAGACATCTCGGCCTGTGTGTCATCAGTGAGTGTTCCTTCTTTCTAAGATTAAACCCACAACCTGCTCTTCCCTGTCATGGGAAAAACCAGTCACACAGTTATTTTTTAAGGATTTTTTTTATTTTACATTGAATTAAGGCAAATAATAAGCTTTTTTCTAGTGAAGAATAAATTATTTTGTGATTTCATTGATTTCTCCATTAATTTCTCCACTATTGTCCTTGCATATGTTTTGTATTTACTAGCCTATCAGTTTGTTTTTTTTTTTTTTTAAATTGCCTTAGTCTTTCACTGCAATAACAGCAATCAGTTTTCCTTAATTTCAGTAAAAATGTAATATTTGGCATGTTTAAGGCACAGTGAGCAGACTGCAGTAGTAGTTGAATGTTACACAAAAGGCTCTGCAGTGGTTAAAAACCACAGCAGTTGTTGTTAAAGTACAAATGCTACATCTTTCACACCTTGCTTTGTAAGAGGAGCAGTGTTTGCAGAAAGGCTGAGCGCTTAGAGCTAGAGTAGTACCAAATATAATATAAAGAAAGCAACAAAACCACCTGATGAATTGGTACAGGGATTACCTTTGTGATACTCATTTTTCTTTCCAGTCTGTACCTCTACAGCCTTTACTGTGGAGACAGAGCGTTCTTGTGTTTTTCACTGAATTTTCTGTACAACCTGGGAGTTGTTTCATTTTCAACCAAACAGAAAACTTTTCTTTTTAACTCAAATACAGACAAATGTGACCTCATTTGCAGAGTACTCCCAACAATCACGTGCCTTTCCTGAAGCGTGGTCACCCCTTTAAACTCTCACTGAACAGCAACCTCAGTGTTACTTCAACAATCCCTTTAAGCATATTGGGAATACAGGCTCAGAAAGGCTTTCTTGTCACGAGGCTGGCTCTTTAAATTTACCAATGAATGAACGTGTTCTTTCTTTTTGTTGTGTTTCCCCCCTCTCCCTCTCCCCTTACCCCACAAGAAGGCTGCTTCAGCATCTCACTCCTTTGGGAGTTATAAACCAGTTTCTTGTTTGTAGCCTAAATTTCTTCTTTGCTTTAATGCTGATGTGACAACGCTATCAGAGGCTTTAACAGCTTTTATTCCCCCCCTCAGTGATTTCCATCACTGAAGTATTTGTAAATTACAGTTGTTCAGTCACTAAATAAACTTTATTGTGTATTTAAGCTGATGCTTAGAGTAATTCTGAAACACAGAATGCCCACAAATTTTGGCTTGATTTCTCAGCAACAACTTAGCTTGAGTCCTCTGGTGAAAGTAAGAGTGTGTTTGGAGACTTAGTGTAGGCCTATTCCCTTGAGACAAGAGGAGTTAAACCGCTCATTAGAGGTCCTGAACACAGAACTACCATTTCTTCTTCTTTTTCCCATCCCCACTTCTCCATCTCAGGTCTATTTTCAGCCTTTAGAAAAAAATCCAAGACTCCAAACGAAGTCAAGACAGAGGGCTAAAACACAGAATGAGAAAAATCACAAGAAGCTGATTACGAAAACTGTAACTCCTATGATTAGAACACACCAAAGGTGACCACCAGGGCTGACTGTAGATCTCAGCATTGGTAAATAATTACAGTTTTCTTATTACATGTGTTTAATTGTCCTTCAAAACCAAAGTTCTCTCACTGGACAAAAGCTGAGAACCTGGTTTTGAGAAATAAGTCAAAACGTGACTGAAAGCTACTGTTTTTCCATTGAATTGATACAAACAAGTGTTTCAACAAAATTTCCTTATTTTTTTATAACATTCTGAACCCTAAAACTGATAGATAATAACTAAATGTCTTCAGCAACTTGAAGGCAGTGGCCTATTACACGTGTTTTTGGTCTTGAAAGGCTCTCTGAGAACTATATTAGACCATACAGTTCAGCGTAACCTTTAGCAGAAAGTGACTTGCCTTAGGTGCTATTGTATGCCTTGTTTTTTGAATTTTCGGAAAGGAATGGACTATTATGATGTGCAGCATTAATCTGAACATGGTTAAAGGCTGAATGAGCGACAAATGCCTCCGGAAATGTTTATAGAGAGCCATCTTTTTCACAAAGACTTGAAAGGAAACAGCTTTGGAAAGAAAAAAGATAAACTTTGGAATATTCACTTATTATCAGAAAAAAAGAGAAATGGACTATATTTTTTTAAAAAAAATTTTCATCTAGTAAAAGAAACATTAAGTGTTCAAAGTGATGGACTTTTTTTTCTCAGGAAGGAAAGATTTTGCAGATTCATATAAAACACAGGAAATTTTGTAACAAAAAGGAAACCTGTCAAATTTTTCAATCCCCTAAATTCGAAACTAGCCAGATTTCCCTTTATTTTCCATTAGATGTAATTTTCTAAAGTCATAGTTAACATCTCTCAGGATCTGGATTCTTCAGGGGCCTTAGATATAGAAAGAGATATAGAGATAACTGTAGCTACACAGTTACGTAATCAGGTAAGAATTTGGAGTTTAAATACACTTTGAAATACCTGTTCCTTGTAAAATTATTTCTTTTTTTTTTTTCAGGATGGATTTTTGTATAATGTGAAGCACACTGAGGTTTGTGTGAGTTGGTTGGTTTGCTACTGATCATTTATTTTCCTTAGAGAAGAGCTTGCTTTAAGTCTCAAGAAAAATGGAGAAGACCTGGTTTGGCACTGAGGGATTGCAATAGCTTGGAAACCTCGTCAAAGAATTTTCTACCTGTTTTATTTTCTAACTGCTATTCATCTTTGTATTTCAGTAGTGAATAATGGTAATCTTTATTTGGATACATTCCAAAGGTAAAAATTAACCTTAAGACCTATTTTGATCACCTTCCAGTTAAAGTTCAATGACTACCTTGAAGAAAATATTTACCTGACAGAAAGGAGCTGCTAGGTCTGATCCTTGGAGTTATTAGTAACTAACACTGAGCTCAATAGATGTTTGACACTGTTAATATTAAAAGCAAAAGGATACCTTTTTAATTCAGGAATCCATTCTTCCTCTGCAGGTGAGAAATGGAGGAATATTTCTATCGAGACTCATAAATATTCAATTTTTATTTTTTCAGCTATATGTACAGTAGTTTTCTGAACTGCTGCATTCTGAAAACAAGCATATTTTAAAATTAAACCAAGTATGTTTGACACAGATCTGCCAGGTTTGGGTAGGCATCATTCATATTATGAGAGTTGCAACTTAATTGTTCTCCTGGCACAGCGGGGAAGGAACAGGTGAGGCCAGCATTGCACCCTTGTGGGATTGCCTTCATGAAGGACAGCAGAGAGATGAAAGCACACTGATGTATTTGCATTAAAAATACATTTAACAAACCGTAGGAAAGAAGCAGGTAAAGAATATTTGAGTACTTTCCCAGCCTGATATTCATATTTCCAACTTAAATCTCCAGCATCTGATTAAATAGCACCACTCATTCCATTAAATACGTGTGTGGAATGAACACACATTTTTAACATTAGGTTCCAGAAGTAATTTTAATTAGAAGAAGGCAAACTTTTATATAGCACAGAAACTTTTATTTTTCTTTCTTTTGTTCTCAGGTTTAATTGGATGTGGCTTCTGTGAAAGTTGTTGGCTGTTATGATATGTGCAATTTTGGAAAGGGAAAATGTATCTTCCCATGAGTAAAGATAACCAATCTAAAAGCACAAGGCTTATTGTAATTTTTGAATGCACTTCATGAGAAAGATCCCATTTGGGATCTGCTTCTCCTCTTTGTAAAGAATATTTTTTATTATATTATTAATAACATATTTATTATTGCTTTTTCACAACAGTAGAAAATAGCAGTTTAATATTATTTGTTTACATCAAATGTCACCTCACTCAAAGTTGACGTTTTCATATGCTACTTTTAAATCTGATTTTGTTTTACTAATAACAAAATAAGCATCTGAGACTGGTTTTTTTCTTACTGAAAAATTTCTGTAAAAAAATATATTTAAAATTGTGTGTGACAAACCTAATCCGGAACTTGAGCAGTGCAGCTTAAGGGACTAGATTGTACACAAATGGGAGTATGTTTTTTCCAGCTTACTCTCCCCACTGGAATTTGCAGTTAAGCAGTGAAGAGAGCAGAGAGAGTGAAGCAGGGAGGCATTAGGGTGTTCAGTGAGGGAAAATAAACGAGAAAATACAAAACAGATACAGGAGGCAAATGCTGAAATGTATATTCCTTCCTTCTGTCCATCTTTAATTGTATTAAAAGCAAGGCTTTAAGTGTAATATTTTCATTTTCCCTCATTAAAAAATAACTGAGTTTATTCTGTACTCCGCTACATTAGTTTTGTGCGGGGTGACTTTAACTCAGCTTTTGAAATCAGAAACTTCAATTCAATATGGATATCACAAAGCACAGTCTGCACCCACCTTCTGTGAAATCCTGACCCAGTGAAATCAATGGCAAAATTCCCATTGACTTCAAAGGGGGTTGGATTTCACACCCAATCTCCTCTTCCTTTTTTCTTCAGCCTCTCTGCTTTTGCTAAATGGGATTGCTTTTCCCACATGGACCTCTTATTGCTATGCACAATGATCATTTCCACTTTCTTTTATAAAATAGTGCAAGTCTTCTAATGAAAATTCTGTCTTTTCTTCTTTGTTTCCGTTTATACAATACTGAAGTCCTCCACAGTAAGGCCAAAGTGCCACCCCCTGGTCTGTTGACTCATTTTTTTACTCACAATTTAAGAAAGCATGGTTTTCAGAAGTTCACATGTTAAGTATCATTTGGTTATATATCACAGAAGCACAAGTTTTGGATGAGAACTCTGTTCCACAATGAATATTTATATTCATATATAGTCAATCACAGAAACACCTAAACTGCAATGTATTTTTAATTTCCACCTTATTCATAACCTCAACTCTGCTGTTTTAATCATGTCATGTCCTCTTCTTAACACTTCTTTAAGAAATAAACTAGAATATGTTATATTTATATACTTTAAAGCAACTGACCACTTGTGTTACATTTGGCATTCAATTTAAAAGCTGAATTCTCCTTTCTTTGTCAATGAAGACCACTACCATACGTGCAGGTGTGGTTGTTCCTTAAATCAACAGATAGAAGGATTTATTTACTGAAGATCTAATGCTTTATCTAATGCCTTGCCCCTAAACATCATAAGTGCATTCATATATCCTGAAGGATTAGGCCTGTCCTTAAAAATAACTACTGAAAGAGGTTAAGCCATTTATTAGGTAATGTTGGACCCAATGCACAGACATTTTCTCTGCAGCAGTTGCTGAGTGGTTATAGCTTTTATTTTCTGTAAATAAGATAAAATCTTTTTATAACTTTTTAAATTATGAACTACACTTTTCATTATATATTAATCACAGAGAAAAGCAGCATAGACTAAGCCCTCAAGTGTTTGCAAGTTTTTTTATGTCATCTAACCTAAGAGATTTCCATAGGTTTGAATGGCTTACTCTTGCTTGTTCATCCAAAGCCACTAAGTTTAAAACTTTACCTTCTGAATTTTTTTGCGTCAGAAATGCACTAAATAGCTAAAAAAAATATGTGGATAACTCAGTGATTTGAATGCACTTATGGAAGACTGACTTTGCCTGTCATGGGAGTAGGTGCTGAACACTATTATGACAAACATGCTGACTACTGTATGGACATGAAGTTCTTAATCAAAGTGCTGACAACAGTCCCAAGCTCATCTTTCTGAACAGCTGCCTTTCTGCTCTCTGTTAAACTTCCCTGAGTTATAGAAAAAAAAATCCCTTATACCTCTAAGTTGTAGCATCTTCTTTTGTCTTTTGGCTCTGATTGTCCCCAGTTTAGGGGCCTTTTCTGTTTTGTTATTTTCTTTTCTCTTTCTACACTAATTTGCAGTTATATTCTGTCTGATATGCTCGTACTTCCTAAACATGTAATTTGACATTTCAAAAATTATTGTTATGGTTCAGGCCTAAGTATCTATTTTTCCCATAACATTGTTTTGTGTTCAACACCACTGAATAATTAGTGTTCTTTAAAAATCATACATGGTTTTTCATGGAAGGTCTACTACAGATAAGCAAATAGGAAAATGCAACTATCATGCACAAATAATTCAACTTGTTAAAGCAATTGGACTGGTTAGCAATGGAACTTTTTCAGCATTGGTTGTACAGCTTATATTTTTTAAATTTTTGACAATTCTTTTTGTCTCGTTTGGTAGTTTTCCATCAGCTCTGTAACTTAACGATCTTTCTGGTTCACATACCTGTCAGGGTTACTCTGCAGAGCAGCTGAGCCTTCCAGAACATCAGTTACTCCCCCTATTTTGGTGTTCCGTAGAATTTCTCAGTGTTCACTGTGCCCCATTCCAGGTCATTAACACATTTACCTCTACTGACCATGAGGAGTGACACTAAAATTCCAGCCACCAGCTGGAATTGAACTCCCAGTCTCAACCCAACCGTTGATCCAATTTTCCATCCAACTTCACTTACTCACTTTGCATCTTACCAAATTCTGTCAGTAGCAGTGTCAAAGGCCTTGCTAAAATTGTAAATTAGATTAACATCAACTGATGTCCTCCTGCCTACGGAGCCTGTCATCTTTTCATGGCAAGCAATCAAGTTGTCAGGCATAACATGGCTTTGGAAAGGCTTCCAGAAGGATTTGCTCCATAGTCCTTGCAGGGACAAAGGTAGAGCTCCTCAGTTTCATCTATACCCTCTCTTTGATCAGCTGCTCTGCAGCAGGTGCCCAGCACAGCATCACCTGTGCTGATCCTTTATCTCCTCCCGCAGGCTCTCCCCTGGCCTCTCTGCTGCCTCAGGATGAACTGTCTGTTCCAGCTGCTCCTCTGCACAGCACACAGCCTGTTCTCCATGCCTTCCCAGCTCTTTCCTGAACAGCCTCTCTCTATCTTTATTTTCAAGTTTGATTTACATAGGTAAGATATGATTTTGAAGGTCACACAAGAAAAAAAATCAAAAACGTGTTCTTTGCACTTCGTGTTGAATGTGAGAATGGGAAATACAGGAATCTGCTTTAATAGTGTCTCACATCATGTCTGTGTCATCAGCAACTACAAAGAAGTACTTCATAAGAGGTATTTTACTTGAAATTGGTGCAGGTAAAAAATAGAAGAAATAAATCTGGGGCTTACAAGCAAAGATGGTTTAGAAAAATAGTCTTAATATCACCTGTGACAGATAAACAGAGTTTGAAAAATGCTTGAATTAGTACAAGCTACCCGTACCTTCTATTTATATTTTCTTTTTATTTTTGAAACCATATACTCTTCTAAAATTGCCATTGACACACAGAGAACAATAGCTAGTGGTTAGGTAAGATGTTCTAGCCTTGTTTTTCATTTTAACAATTCTCTTCAATTAATATATACATAAATATATAAAGCCCCTGGTAAGGTAACTGTAAATGTATCACTGTATTCCTTCAGTGGGATTTTCAGCTTTTTTCTTGGTTTTGACTTTAAAAATTTAAAAGTTTAAAAGATAGTAGCTATATACCTCCCACAGTCTAGTTAATAATTATAATAACACTGTAATGCTCTGCTAAGTAATGAATGGAGTGGCTGACAAGTTTTTGCCATGTTGTTTTTAAGCTCTGTGTGAAAGTTGGATTCTAAAGATTGGAAGGATTTGTAATTTGTCCAACTGTGTTTGTTTTTCTATTAATATGAAGAGTTGAAAGTATTCATCTATTTCTGCTCTTCTTGAAACATCTGCTCCCGTACTATGGGATTATCTTTGCAGTCAGAAGTTATGTGGGACTCAAAGACTGAACGGGAATGTTCAGAATGACTCCAGAACTGTAGCTATTAATAACAGTAGGAGCCTAAAATATTCTATTTTAAATATATTATGACTGTCATTTAGGGAAAACTAAATTGAAATTATGCTTTTTAATATTTATCATATTTATCTTTGTAAGTTTGGGTCTTTGAGGATCTTTTTAGATAGTATAGCCTATTAGTGCAAAATTACTGGTATTTGTGTTAGAAGTATAAGATTTATAAATACCTTCATAATAAATTCCATCAGTTTGCTTTCTAATATAATTATATGTGCAGTTTGATAGTTCTGTAATCACTGCTGTGTCTCTTTAAAATTAAATTACATGTTCTTAGCTGTAAGAAGTCACACCACAAAAAATCGTGGTTAAGAACAAAGATTTCCAGATTTATGATCTCACAAGGAACACCTCTAAAGTGTATGTGGCACAATGATTAAAGGTAATGCTTTTGTAGTTCATAAAATTTCAGTATTAGACAATAAAAGATTCTAAATTAGATATGAGAGTTTTTAGGAACTCAGACTAGCTAGATTTAACTAGAATGCTATTTATTTCTATTATGTGTGTAGGAAAATGTTAAAGGAATTGACCTTCCAATATCTAGCATGAAAGCATTTACAACTCCACTAAATTGAGGATATATGTTTCAACTAGTCTGTGTCTGCCTCTGAGACATTTAATTTTGCCAGCATTTACTTTTGTTGGAAAGAAAAAAAATTGTATCAGTAAACTGGAAACACAAGTTAATGTGTCAGGATTATGAAACATCATGTTTTCTGATATTTGAATTTTTAATGGGTGAGGCTGCTGAGGCTCTGAAGAATGGTACAAAAAAAGAATTGAAGATAGAAAGTATAGTGATAAAAACTGTCCTTACTCACTGGCCTTATAGATATTTGCATCCATTTTGAAAATTCATGTTTTCCTTTTTGAAGTTTTACTACTGATATAGGGAAGTTGTTCCCAATTTTATCAGTGTTCTGTTTACCGGTGTTCTGACTATTTATTTTCTTGCTTTCAAAATACATGAAAAATGTCATTATGAACCATTTACCCTTTAGGTTTATTATTAGTTTTTAAGCAGTAAAAAAAAAAAGTCATGATCTACACATACCATGAGGTAAGAATATTGGAGTAAATGAATGAAGAATATCAGTCCCATGGTCAAGTTTTTTATTATTATTTTCCTGCAAATATGGTAAAACACTTGGAAGAATTAAGAATGAAACTGGATAATCAAATTCAGTTTAGCTTCAGATGCTGGTGCATTGCTGTTAGGTGAGAAAATAGTTTTCCCAGTTGTCTAAAGGGCAGGATGCTACAATTTCAAATCAAAGTACTGTCAGTCACATTTGCGTACAATCTGGTGGGAAAATGGCAGTTGCCACAATTTCTGACAGAAACTCTTTGATGTTTTGTAGAAAACTATTTTGATATTAAAAGTTGTATTGATTTCTCAAATTCATATTAACATTGCAATTTAAAGTCTGTCATGGTGTGAAAATTATGCACAAACCCAACAATGGCTGGAAGGATTAGTAGAGTCAAGTGGAGAGAGAGTCTTTTAATGTGCTACATGGACAAGCTTGATAGTCTTCTACATCATTTCCCTCTTGCCCAAGCCTATAATCCTCTTCCAGAATTTGACTCAAGTGAAATGCAAGGAGCTTCAAGTCTTCCTCTGCTGTCCCCAGGGAAGGTATTTTCTCTTTCATTGTTTCCTTCAAAAAAGAGAGATGAAGTGAGGAATGAGGAAAATAAGGAGGCCAAATTATTTCAAAGGTCAAACAAAAAAGAAAGTCAAGGATCCTCCTGTGAAGCTTTTTGAAGTTAATCAGAGGGTTGGTTTGACATCTGCCACCAGTTCCTCTGACATTTAGACAGGTTTTTCACTTATGTTAAATGAATAAGCTCTGGTTTATTTTATAACTTTCCATATGTTTGTATTCTGAATACATTTTGAACAGTGTCATTAATGACTCTTTTTGTCTTTCAGCAGTCAGTCAAATCATGTTTTTTAAAAAACGGTTGAAAAGTCACTTTTCAGATATTTAAATGTAGCATCTATGCAAGAGGCTAGATTAGATAGTTCAAAATCTTTGATTAAACATAGGTTATAAGCTTTTTTGTCAAACCAAGAAGCTACATTTTTTTGTAGACAAATAACTTTAGTCAGATGAGCTGTAGGCTGTGGCATGCACAGACTATAACATTAGCCAGATAAAATTCTTCGTTTCCCCTCTAAGTTTCCAGAGATCTTGGATTTCTGAAAAGATGCATATTTTTTCTGTTAGTTTAGTCTGGTAATTTTTCATATTTACCTTCCAGGAGCTGATTTTCAAATATCCCAGAAGTATTGTTTCAGAAAAGAAAAAAAAGGGAAAAAAGTATTTAGAGCATTCTGGTGACAACCTGGTGAAGATTGGAGATTATTCTTACTTAAGTTGACATTTAGGTATTTCTTCCTGTGCTTAGATTGTTGCAAAAATGTTATTTTAGTAAACTGTTGATGTTTATTCTCTTTAATTGAGTTTAATAGCCACACAATTTTATCAGTTTACTGAGGAAACTGTTTTTATTTATCTATATGTATTTCTCTCGGTAGCCAATTAACATCTGGACTTTGGGGCTCTAGTTAGGCAAATACATTCTCCAGGGTCATCCCCACACATCGCCAGGTCTTCTGCTCAGAAACACACAATAACAATGTTAAACAAAGCTAATTATCAAATGTGAACAATGAGTTGCCTTCAGCACATGATGTGTTGAAGCAGTCATTTAACAAAAGGAAACTACGCAGATTTCCAGTGCTTATGAAATTAGCATTTTACCAACATCATATGCTCTCAGATCCCCAAAATCCAATGCTGATCAAATATGTGAGTGAAAAATTGCACATTTTCTGAGTGGCCCCTGTAAACCTCATGCAGTACACATTTCAGTTGATAAAATCTATGCATGATGGAACAATATAGTTACAAATTAGAATGAAGTAAAAGGGTTTGCATGAATGTTTTTTACTTTCCCTGGGTTTTTTTGGCGTGGGAGTGCCAACATTCTTTATTCTATTCTTTGTTCTACTCTGGCTTCTTGTCAGCAACATTACCTAAGTGTAAGACAAAATAACATTTAAATCAACCCTTCTAAGTGTCTGATTCTGCAGATTCTTTTGAACTGAACTTAATATAGCTTTTATGCCTCTAATTTTGGAGATCAATTATGCTGCAAAGAAGGGTTTGTTTAAGCCATGTTCTGTTTCCCATTTACAACATGTAAACTGCCACAAAAACATCAGTGTCTACATCACAAACTTTCTCATGGATCTCCTGTGACTGAACCATTAATGCTCCTTCCATCTGTAAAAATTTTGAATGTGGTTGCTTGCAACATCTGGGTACAAGTAAAGAGATACTATTCTTTTGTCCCTTCCAAAGATCTGACCAGAAGGAGATTTTTTAAACATAACTTCACACCATAAAGCAATTTATTTTCAACACTATCCTGAAGGATAGATTTGTGACAGAGTAGACACATGTATTTTTATTGGTGAAAGTGATGTGTGTCTGTAGTGGAAGCCACTGCAAGTCTCCAAGGTCGAATCTCTTCTTCCTGTATCCAGTTATGTGAAGGAAGGATTTGGTTCCCTCCACTACAATTTTCCAGCCTTGAAAAAACAGTAGAAGTATTGCAAATTAGGATACAACTTACCTTCCTCTTAAAAGGCCAATCCTATGTAAATCTCATAAGCTAATTTTGAAAAAGTTATGTTGCCTGATAGTGTTGTTACAAATGGCTTTTTAAAAATGGCTCAAAGGAAATTGTAGTTTTTAATCATTTGAACACAGAGGGGAATCTGCTGTAGTCACCTGGGGCACCAGGAGAAAAATCTCTACTACAGAGTTTTCTCTTTCTTTTTGGTGACATATATCTAATTGTCTATCTAAATTGCAATAAAGACCTCAAAGCATAGGTTACACTTATTTCCAGTTAATAACATTTGGAGATAAGAGAACATTTTCCCCTCATTGCTCCACAAAAACAAAACTCAGACTGAAATTGTTCTTTTAAAATGAATGCTTTTAAATGAGATTCTGTAAAGGGTAAAGCAGAGTATTTATGATAATACATGCAAAGGAAATCACTTCTCTATGATTTTAATTGGTACATTCATGAGCCAGTTTCCTTCCAACCATTTGTTGCACAGTTATTTTAGCCTTGTGTCCTAAGGAAAAGGTATTTGTGTGATAGCATTCTCTGCCTGCCCTCCCTCGCTCCCTTCGGTAAATGTTGAATCTCTTGGCCAATTTCAACCAGACTTGACAAAGGGACCGAAGTCTCAAAGATAATTAAGTTCCTACAAATTTCATGACAAGTGGTGTACAGGGGATTGGGAACAACTCAGATTAATACTCTGCTGAGAAACACCACCAGACGATTTCTGGCTGACCCATTCGGTGCTTTGAGCAGACACACCGGTGTCTAACGGTGATGTGAAGGTGCTGCTGCAAATAAAGGGGGGCTCTCTGGGGCACAGACAGAGTTGAACCACAACAGAAAAGATTAATAATTTAAGGATGGGCAGTAACTGTTTTGCATGGAGAGTCATTTAGGCTGTGTGAGGTCAGGGAGGAAAGTAAGAAATTCTTCAAGTGACTTAAGGTTTGTTAACAATTCTCAGAGAATTGGAATTGGTGGGTGTAGGATAATAGAAAACTTGCTATTTTCAGAAGGCAGGACTTAGTAGGAGACTGAATGTAATTTCACAGTGATGATGAAAGCTTTATATCTGAGAAGAAAAATACCAGGAGGCAAAAAGTCCTCAAATATTTGTGTGAATTTAATAGGGTATTTCATCAGTGTGTATCATTATTATGTTCAATTGAGAAAAAGAAAATAATTATTTTTTAACATTCTGTAGCCTAAGCCTTTGATTAAAATAGAATTCCCTTTATGAATCACAACATTTTTCACTGAAATCTTCATAGTCTGAAGTAGTAGCAACATTTTTAATGGAAGGCCTATTTGTGACAAAAGCTTCTTTTGGAGAGGTCACAATTTTCTATGGAACATGGCCATTTGAATGAAATCTCATTCTGGGGAAGAAGCATTTAAGTGCTGTCAAATAAACCTTCTTATTTTACTTTTAAGAGACAATTAGAAAGAGAAGTATAGTAATAATATATATGCATATATATTTATGGGGTAGGCAAGTAAAACTACACAAAGTTACACAGTCCATTGAAACAAAACTTTCCTTAAAATATACGTGGCTTCTGCAAAGTGCTCACCTAAATTTGTACACAGAAGATAAATTTTTTAAAACGCCGTTTGAACATATATGAACAAAATAATTATCAAGCCCTACAAGCAGATATTCCCTACTTTTTTTTTGAAGTTTAGTTATTTATTGGAATTCATAGCTTGACCTCACCCTGGCAGAATATAAATTGAGCAACAGCTTATTTATCTGCAATAGTTTCTGCAGATTAATGCACTCTTGCCTTGTGCTTCCTGTGTTCCTTCCTTTCAGCTTGTCAGCGTTCAGTGCAGGGAGTGTAACAGAAAGTTGTATTTGAAGTTAAAACCACAGACAAACAAACAAACAAACAAAAAACCCCCACCCAAACCTCTGACATCTATAAAGAACTATCTGGAATCAAGATTAAAGACAGAAGTGGTAAAAAATGCATAAAACTATTCTAAAACTTTAGGCATTGTGAAAGATAGAACATAAAAGGTTTAAATAGATATGGGAGCCCTAATGAAAGAACAGAAATTTGATCACTACTGAATTTTATCATGACATTGTCTGGAATAAGAAATGTGGAGCAAGAAATCTGAGAGCCTTTTGGCAGCTGGGTAGTTTCACAGAACTGTCTCCTTTATTAATCAGCAGACCATACACTGGAAAGAGGCAAAAAGGAATTGTGTCGTAGTAGGGGGACAAGATATGATAAATTGGATAGAGGTTTGGAAGTGTCTTAGTGATTCAACCAGGGAAAAAACAGGCAAACTCAGGAAATAGACTTCAGTGGATAAAATCATAAAAATACTTTAACATTGTGGACTTGTTGAACAAATGTAAGTTGGGCAGAAATACCATGTACGTTCTTCAAACAGGCAAGGGAGATAATAGCAAAATAGTGACTTTTTAATGGAAATCAATATCATTGATCACAATAAAAGCCATATTAAGAGCATGCAAACTTACAAGAAGCCATAAGTTTTTATCTTCAATGCTTGCATTATATCTTTTGAATAAGAATTTCTTAACATTGTGGTTAATTCTAATCTTCCACAGACTCCTTGGCAGCTAAAAACAATGGATTTTTTTTGTGACCTATGTAAAATTATGGAACGTCTTGTTTGGATTCCAGAATCTTTGGGAAATTGCCTAACATATTGCTAGAATACATATGTATGCTTTATAGGGCCAAGTCCTATAGTTTAACCATTTTTATAAAAATAGAGGCTGTTTTGAGCCAGTTAATGAAGGAGGCATCTTAGTAATTGAAGCTGTAGTAACTGAATCATTTAAACATCATAATTATATTTGTAGCTGAAGAAATATTTCTATCCTACACTAATAATGAGATGCAGAAATATGTGGGAGTCTATGAACTGAACATTAACGACAAAAATCCTGACTCAGTCACCAAACTGTTTAAAGAAAGGATGAAAAATACATGGGTTTTTTGTATTCAGTGTATCAAAAAAAAGTAATTTCCAACTAACTACTTTTTAATCCTGCATTAAATTAAAAGTCTCACAAATACAGATTTTTTACTCTAGTATGTTACAGTCTATTTGTTTCAAGGAAAGTTGATCTACCATTTAGCATATTATTCTGGATTTTGGCAAGATATCAGTAAAAATATAATAAATGTTCAAGGGAAAACATTTAAATGCATATTATACTTTCAAAATAATTATTAGAATTGCACAAATCCCCCCAAATGTTCAAATTATATGTTTCTATTACAGTTATTATTGTAATTCTGCAACCTTTTTTTTAATGATCTCTAACTAAAAGGGCAGCAGTCCTCATAAGACTTCTTGCTTTAGAATGCTACATTTGCTTTCTTTTGTCTGCATTTTGGACAGACTACTAAAGAATTTTTTTCCTTAATAAGGCAAATTGAGCTCATCTAGGCTTTGAATTGAAAGTAAAAAATATGCTCAAGTGTAATCTTAGCGCTGTATCCACGGAAACCAGTTGCTTCACTGGAGAATATTCTGTATTCCATTCAGTAGACCTGTGTACTAGAAAAGAAAACTGGTTTGGACTGAATCATTATCCTCAAGAAAACACAGAGTCTAAGGTTACCTTAAAGGTGTTTGTTATTAAAAACTGTTCAGCCTTATAATCCCCCATTTGTTTACTCTGGATATCTAATCAGGTGTCCTCTGGCCCATCTGGGCTGAACTGTTTTACTATGGGTTTAAACCAACCTCTAATAAATAGTGAGACCATGGGATTCCAAATCACGCTTGTGAGGATGTTTGCTCTGAGACTTTATAAACATGTCTGACAGAAGCTGCTGGATGAAAGCTCTAATCCCAAGTAACTCATAATTTGATAATATTAATTTTTTGTTGTTGTTGTTTGGGTGGGTGTTGGTGAAGGGTATGATTCAGCAAAAGAATTCACACATTTCTGCAGAGCCTTAGTATATATTCCTCTTCTGTAGATGGAATAGCAAAAGAAGTGAAACCTATTTTCCATAAATTACTTCCCACTGTGAAAAACTGAAATGCCTTGTTAAAAACTTGTCTGATGTTATTGTCCTTCTTTTTCTATCTGTGTAAGAAAGGACTTGCAGAGTATAATGATGACTTTCTAAAAGTGTGAAGTGTGTTGGTGTCAAGAGAATGGGAAAGGAGCTTTCTCTGAAGAACCTGCAAGTTCCAGAGGGACTTGCTTGGTGGAGAGGAGAACAGTGTGCACCAACAGTGTGAGAGAAATGACTGAGCTGCTGGAGAGGCTGCTCAACAATTGGACAGATAAAATTGCCAACCTCAGAATAGGGGCAGAAAAATTTCACCCTCAAATTCCTTCAGAGTCTTTGGAATTATCCAGCTTCCCTGACTTTCCCTGATACCTTTGTAAAATTAAAAGTATGAAAAAAGTGTTGTCCATGCAATTGGAAAGATTTTATTTAATGACATCTCTTAATGTCTTTGTGAAAGAGAAGCATTGAAGAAAAGCAATGAAAATGGTGGATATTTATAATATTATAAAAATGCCAGGCATAGAACAAGTGGGAGGACATTGTAGGATGATTATCCTGTGTACTGTGTCAGGAGCATCATGCCCTACTTTAATTAGATGGAGGTCCTGACATGAATGGAAAGTGCGGTTCAGGGTTTTGTTTGGGATGAGGTAAAATCAAAAATTAGAAACTAAGAGATCAAGGTTAAGTTTTGGGTGGTTGTTTTTTTAAGTAACAGGAAAAAAATAATCCAGTATCCATTTCTACTTATGAAGTGTTACCTAACTTGTATAGCCTGATTCAGGTTAATGCTGAGTGGAAATGACTGAAATTCAATCCTGTACTGATTCTTACCTCCAAATTATTATACTGCTATCAGCTGAACACCTCGTTTATGCATAGTTGAAACAGCAAACTGCATTTCTCTAATTTTCCTCCTCTGAATGTGTCACTGAAATGGAGACACCTATTTTTGCACAGCCTGGCAGTGCTCTTGTACTTTGACTTTTTGCAGCAGTCTCTGTGGACAGCACTCAGAGGAGCCCACAACATTTTAAAGTGTGGCTTTTTGGCACATGAGTTCAGAAAGAGCTGACTGTGTTGAGAAATGGGATTTCACAACTCCTTGACCAAGTCTGTTAGTGAATGTTAGTAAAACTCTTAGGATGCATTTTCAGAGGCTGAATAGGGAATAAGCTTGACTAGAAAATCTTTTGATTGAAAAGCTAAGGTTATACAACCTGTCTGACACTGAGCATCTTAAAATCAACAGTCACTTTAGGCAACAGAAATCTTGACTATATCTTAATTTCTGTTAATATATTTTGTTAATTCAGTCTAGAATAAGGATTTATTTGGTATGTTCTAACAGACCTCATGATATTCCTATAGCAGAATTTTAGTGTTCAGAAGATTGAAAATTTTTAAAAAGTGTAACTAAAAAGGATTTCCAGGTAATTTTTCAGAGAATATTCTCATTTTATTAATTGATTATATGTTTCAAAAAGGAAATAATTTTGACATTATTATCTTTTGGTACTTAGTCAACATTCAGTTTCAACAGATCAATGCCTCTATTTCAGGCCAGTATAATGTTCTTGCTCTGATGTAGTTTAACTTCTTAAGGTTTCTGATGTGGCTGCATGTGATGTCTATAAATGATTCCTTTTGAACATTTCTGTGTCCATTCAAGCCAAAGAGAAACAGCAGTAACATTTATTTCATCAGTTAGAGATTAATATTGACTGAAATCCAGAAAGGTGTTTTTTAAAAAATACATCAAACATTTGACTTCTTTTACAATTGTATCAGAATTTCCACAGAACCCTTTAATTATATTATTCCAGTGGCTTTTGTCTTCTCTTTAATTATTAACTAAATTTTTTTGATTAATGCTACTGTGATTTTTATAATGAAACAAAATAATTGTTTGATCGCTGTATGAATTAAGTAACTAAAAAAGGCCATTTCTTATAGGAAATGTACAAAGTACTTAAACTCACAGTCTATTTTTCATATAGTAATCCAACAATTTAGTTAGAATTCAAAGTTAAGCGTGTCCTGATTAGTATCTGCAATCAAACAAGTCTATTTATTAACTAAGTTATTCAGTATATTTTCCTGAGTACTGTGTGACATCTTACATCATCTGGGGAGTTCTTGCCACTTAGAAAAGTTTTTCCCAACTAATTCAAGTCCTTTAGAAAAACCTAAACCATAAATTCTTTCAGGTGTCTGTGACAAGATTTGGAGTAAAGACTAAGACTAGTTTCAGATTATTTCAATCTAGCAGACTAGTTTCAGATTATTTTAGTAGAAATTAAGCAACAGCAGCTTCTTTTTAAGTATGAATGGATAGATTTGCAGATGTTAGTAAACCTAAAATAGGGAGCAAAATGAAAATAAACTGTTTTGATTACAGTTCTTATGTTGTGGAAGGAATGGAATGAACTGGCTGGGCACTGAACAGGCTCCCCAGAGAAGTGGCCATCACCCGAAGCCTAACAGAGTTCAAGAAGTGTTTGGAAAATGCTCTCAGGTATATGGTGTGACTCTTGGGGCATATGGTATATGTGTGTGACTCAGGTATATGGTGTGACTCTCTTGTGCAGGGCCAGGAGCTGGACTCGGTGATCCTTGTGGGTTCCTTCCGAGGCAGGATATTCTGTGTTTTATAGTGCTGACACGGACCAGAGACTGTCAAAGCTGCATTATACAAGTGCATAGTTATGCAAAACTCACTCTGCAATTCAAGGCAGATGACGGCCCCTGAGGAAGGTAAGTTTGCACAAAGCAAGACTGCAGGTTCTCTGTGAAATCTGAAATGCAGTTTTGAATATTAAATATGTTATTTCAGCACTTTGTCCAATTAGGAATCTGTTTAATAGCCACCAAACAGGTCTTTGTCTGAAAGTGTGTGGTAGCAATGCTGCTGTTACACTACTGCCCCACAGAACCAGTGCTGTCTGTGACAACACTTGCTCCTTATGGCTTTCCTTTTGTGGCATTGGACCAGCACAGGATTGGTGAGAAACACAAAAGGAAACCACATTTTACTGTGCAGAGGTGAGTTATGCTTTATTACCTCACACTTGACTCTGGGAGAGATGTGTTCTCTCTTTATGGAAGATGTGGAATGCTTACAGAAATAAAAAGAAGAATTGTGCCTGAATTGAGGAAAGAAGCCAGATCCCTGCCAGTGTTACAGAACTGAGAGCTCAGCTGCAGGTGGCATTGCTTGCTGGAGCAGTCAGCACTGAATCTCCAATGAAAGAGATGATGCTTTAAACATCAAAGTTAAGAATAACTGCAAAGGACTGAAGCTGTTGCACTTGGAGATACCTCCCTGTGTTCAATTCACACATTTCTAACAATGTATCTTGGATAACTAATGATTGTAGTTAGACCAGTACAGTCTAGAGACACCTTAATATTTTAAGAACTAACATGAGAAATGGTTCCAAGTATGAGTTTAGTTGCTGCCGTATGTTGTCATGGAAATTCCTTGCTGTGAGCTTATTTTACAAAATCTGTGTCGTTTATGTGGGGAAACAGTTCCAATGCCGAGGCTGAATGCACCATTCAGACTAAGTTCCTTAGATGGCCTGGGGCTGTGGTCAGAAGGGAAGGACAAACAGAAGAGGAAACGTGCAGTGATTCTTCTCTCAGCTCACACCTCTGGGTGGTCTGTGCTGTCAGGGCAGTTTCCCCATGTTCCTGCTCTGGGTTGGGACGTGACCTTTAGAGAAATCTCTTCAGCTGCAGAAGTTTCTTCAGCACATTACATGGCGCAGTGGCTTTTGACAGGGGAGATGATGAAGTGACCTCTGCAACTTTTTGCAGATTGATTTTCATTCCCACTGCTCCAGCACTTTACATGAATGCACCAATTGATCTGCGACTATACAGTGCTGAAGAGCATTTAATTTTCAAAATTAATAAACTTGCCATTTAAAAAAAAAAAGAAAGAAAAAATAGTTAAAATATTTCTGAAATGGACATTAGTGATGGTAGAAAGAAAATTGTTACTACTATTTGGTGAACATTAATTTAATGTGTATTGATTTCAGTGTATTTCTTTTCTCTTGAGGTATCCCAAACAGTTTTACCTAAGTCTTTTGCTTTTAAATCATGACAGAGACTTGACAATAGCCCTAAACTCTCTAAGTCTTGGAGATATGTATTCTCAGGCTCAAAGTACAAAGTAAGATGCTTTGGGAGTTTGGGAAAGCAGAAGTTTTTGTTATTTCATTTAGCTGAGTTTCATAAAAGAATATATCTCACCATAAACCAGAACATGTCATCCTCAAACACACAGGAAGACTGAGTTAACCATGCAGCTCCCAGCCAAACAGGGTTTGGGGTTTTGGGGCTTTTTTTGGTCTTGTTTTTGGGAGAGTTTAGGTGTTCTTTTTGAGAAAAATGGATTTCTCCTCATTGGCACTAGGCCTGACTGAGGCAAGCTGTTGTCTGGCAGTCAGTCCTCCTTGTTACACTCTCTGCAAGTCTAATGTTTATTTATTTACTTTATTTGGTAAATTATGTGAAAGAACTTGCACAGGTTCAAGCCAATAAAAATGTTTTTGATATGGAGGTAAATGGACATTTAAATGCAGTTTTTAAAAGCTAAACTATCCCTCATGTCACTTAAATTGCCTTACTCAAAGGCAATTGGGGAATGAGAAACATGACTTTCCTTATGTTACCTTACTTCTGTATTCAGAAATGTTCAGTTTAACTTCAAGTTTTGTTCATAACTTTATGTGTGAATGTGAAAGTTTCTTTTAAAGTTCTGAATTCCCACTCCCAAGGAAGAATTATTGAGCACAGTGAAGAATGTGTACTTAAATTATACTCTGAAATATTGAATGAACCTGAGAGAGAAGTTAAATTTATTTTTTAATGCCATTTCTAAAAACGCACTCTGTTTATCATGAGTCATTTTCTGGTAAGCCCTAAAGTATGGATATTATACTTTAATATCATTTTCCGTAACATTAAATTTGCAATGGAGAAAGGCACTAGGTCTGATTCATCATTTCATTACTCTGCTCAGATTTCTTTGACTTCAACAGAGTAAATTGGAGTAAGATAAAGGACAGTCTGGTTTCCCTTCTTCTACATTTTTTTTCTGATTAGCTTTTTCTTTTTTCACTCCAGAATTTCTTATGTTCTAATCTGAATGAAATCATCAATGAACCAGTTTAAAATACAGAGGTTTAATTTTTTTTCATTTGAAAGTGCCCCAAATAATGGATTCAATGGAAGTGAACTGCAACTGAATAGTTTCTGCTACAGCTTCAGAAAAGATTTTGAAGAAATATGGTTTGGTAATAGCTTAGTTGTGACTCAAGAATCACTGAATGCTTAGATGAGTTAAAGAAAGCTCAAAGAGGCATAAACACAAGTAATAAAAACATATTTACCTATTTTTATCTGGTTATTTTTCTCAGACTGCTGATTATTTCTCTTACTGGACATTCAGCTGACTTTGGATGTCTTTGCCTTAATGTAAATGGGGTTCTCCAGACTCTAACTCTCAGTGTTAAGCATTTTTGGGGTGATGATTTGAGGGCCACCCTCCTTACGGATGAGCTGCCAATATTCAGTGACCAGTGTCAGCATCACAAATATCCAGATGTGAAACACATGCTTTTCCTGTCCTATTTATAATTCACTTCTTCAGCAACAGTTGATGGCTAAAAACAAGTATATATGCTAAAGACATGAACTATTTAGACTACGCAACAAATGTAGTGATCTAGACCAATCAAAGAGACCAACACCACCATCACTCTTTGCTATCTGCTGTCTTCCTTGTTATCCCTTGACACTGGACGGAAAACCTTATAATATGCCCAGATTTTTATTCTTGAAGCTTATTGAGATCAACAAGAGTCCTGGGTTACTGCCAGACTTGTACCTTCTCATTTTTATTGCTTGATTTCCAGTGTTGAATCCAAAAACGGTTTCAGTTCCTGTCAATGCATGGAAAGATTACAGAACTTAGAGCAGCAATTTCTACATAGGAAATAAGGAGCTGCCTTATCCCAAGGATGCACTCTTAAATCTTGCCCTTGGGACCTTAAGCACAGTGGATTCAGTGTATTCCCCACTCTGAAGCTCTTCCTGTCAGTAAAGTATGTTGAGTAGGATCATCCCCATTCTCTCCCCTTCACAAAAGGGGGAAAATTCAAACATTACCAAACAAAAAAACCCTCATAAGAGAAGTCTCAATAAGAACCCTATACTTAAGAATTATTTCTGTTCCCTGGTAAGAACAACCGTGCCCTGGCTTTGGCTGACTGACTTTAATAAGTAGAGAGGCTTCCAGTCCATCCCACAGTCAGTTGTATGAGCAGCAATTCAGTAACGGTGCAGTCAAGACACAAGGCTGTAGATGGTTATTAAATCCGGAGTTCATATTAAAGTTGGAGCTTATAAATTACATACAAGCTCCCCAAATTATCACAGCTTGATCCTCAAAACATAATACGAACCAAAGTGTCATGACAGTTCGTACTTTCCCCTGACTTGAAATCCAAATTACTCTCTGTGTAAAGCATAAACAAAGACTAATAGAGGTACAACTTGAATTCTTACAATAGCAGTGTCTCCTTCGGACTGAAGACTTTAAAACCAGCATTTTTTTCTCATTACCTAAGAAATATAAACAAGCAGATAGTAAATGCAGTTGTAAGAACACCAGCCAAAAATCAAGAATTTTCTCAGAAAAACAAAACCTTCTCGGTATCCCTCTTGGGCCAGTAAAATGATGACTATATGAGCAATTCCCAGTATTCTTACCCACTTGGCATCTTTTTCACCAAAGCAGTGAGAGCTGAGAGCAGCATGATGAGAGAAGGTCTTGGTGATACCTGTTGTATTTATTACATATGGTGCATTTGCACAGAGTACCACGATTTTATGTGGGCTATCTCAAGTGCAGCACTGAGAAAGACCTGAGTATTGTACTCAGTGTAGCCTCACTAAAAACTAACACTCTAAAGGTTATTTGGAGAGGTCACCAAGACTAAATGTGGAAATATTGTCTATTTTTTCTATTCCAGAACATGGGAGAAGACGCTGCAGGACCAACATTAGGTGCATGGCCTTTGAGGTATTGTAGGCTATGGTGTTTCATTGTGGTTTGCTGGGTAACACACTTGACTGATGATGCCATATTTTTCTAAATTTATGATCTTTTATAGGTTCTTGTTATTTTGGCTAAGCACTCTTTGTTGATCTTCCAGGGCCATTTCTCTGTATGAATTTTTTTCAGTATAGACAGTGCTTTCTTTTGTAAACATCTGCACATGAATTTGTGCAATCAGTGCCTTGAAGCTGTTCTGCGTATTGATGTTCAAATCTTTCTTATGAAGTAACAATGGGAACATTTAGTTATATGCAATAAATGGGAGGTCTTTAAGATTCAAGACTGACATTGATTTATATTCTTAGTGGTCGGTCAAATCTTAAACCAGCCTTGATAATAGTACAAGTCTTAGTGCTTGAGACTCCCCAGGGGTAACTCTTTTATTCCTTGGAAAGACTTAGTTTATATGTATATTTTAGACTCTAAAGCTGAAATATTCTAAATTCCATATATAAAAAAATTCTATACAATATTAGTTGCCATCATTTCTGTGTAAAGATCACCGTTTTCTGTTTACAGAACCTACCAGAGTTCTTTTTAGGCAGAAACTATTTTTATTTAGAAAGACAACCTAATGGAGTGAAGCTGCTGTTCATGTGTGCTTGTCTCCTGGGAATGATTTGCTATTTGGAGGCAGAAACGGTTATTGTAGGACAAGAGCTGCAAAGTACTGCATGCTACAACCTGCATTTTTATCAGCTGGTCAGTCATCCCACATTATATTTTTTCCCTTTTCCCTCATAATGGAAGATTAAGTAGTTAAAACTTTTTTATGGGAGCAGCTGAAGCCATAAATTGTGCCTGATGAATAGACTAGTAATAGAGGGAATATATTAGAGAGGGAAAATTAATGCACCAAGGTCAAATGATGTGGATAAAGATACAAAGAAGAATCCAAATAGATGGAACATAAGGATTTCCTGATCTTATTTCTCCTCTTTATCTCACAGATTAAGGATCTCTTTGTCTTACCTATTTGGTGAAAGAGAAGGCTGCCTTTTGTGTAGTGGATCTGATTATGCTGGCTATTTTAGGAGCTGTGCTCAAAGCTGTTAACTGACTATTCTATATGGGATGTAGTTCTCTAGAAACCACTTGGACAGGATAGTGGTTTATGCCAAACAGTCACTCAACAAGCAAAGTAAGCACCCACTGGATGCATGTGCTCGATTTTTCCAGCACTCAAATAACACAAAGGCTTAAGACTCGATTTGGAGCCCAAATATACATCTTAAGCATGGAATAATATGAGTGTGTGATATGGCTGAAATCACCCAGCACAGCAAATTGTCAGATTCTGAGGCTTGATCATTACCCAGCAATGACTGTGACTTTATGAGAGGAGCAAAGTGCTGAATTAAATTAATCTTAAGTACCATAATTTTATTGCAATCTTCATGTATTTTTTTTTATTACTGAATTCAGCCCAAAGTCAATTTTACAGCAATGCATGTGTACCTACCATTTAATAAGTGAACCAAGGAAACAAATAAATAAGTATCTTGTGTTTTGCCATCAGAATTGTCCATAAACAAAGCTTTTTGAAAAATTTCTGTGGAGCATCAGCAGAATATCTAATTGCATATTAAAGCTAGTTAAACCAGCCACCAAGTATTAATAACCAGCCACATTCTTTTCCTTTCTTACCTCTTCAAATATTCTATTTGGTCTTTCTGCTGTTGCCATTATTTTGAATCCCAGATTCTCTCTTATTATTGTAGTAGATAAAAATTAAGCTTTTAAAGAAGGTATTTTCCTCTTATATCCTTTCTGTAACATGCTGTTTAAAGAAATTAAAAAAGAAGTAACGTAGGAAAACATGACTAATAATACAGTGGAAAGGAAGGTGGTAAGAATATTTGTGCTCTTCTGCATGAATAGGAGATGCAATTTCAATAGTCACTTAGACTTTTAAAACGCAGTTCCTATCTGTCTTAAAGCTTTTTACACATAATCTGAAATCTATGGGTAAACTAAGCTTTCCTGTTAGACACACATTTTCATTTGTTCCATGGTAATTTTCCAATGCTAATTTTGCATGTAGCTAATTATAATAGCAGCCAAAAGTAGGGGTCTGATTCACCACTAATTATGTAAGATTTGTAATTTATGACTGTGTATTGGAGGACCTTAAGAGTGAATTTCTTTCTTCTCATTTTAGTTAATGTTAAGTCAGACTCCAACTGAAAATTTACCTTGATTTTTAGGCAAAACATCCACATATCACCTGGAGGTCAGCAAATACTTAAGCTCTTTACCCAGGCTTTAGTGATTTAACATGTGCTCACTAGTTGCTATTTAAGTTCATCCTGCTGTGCTGATGAATTAACAAACCATAGGACTTATGGTTATCCTAATTTTCTTCTCTTAGAAATTTAATTTCCTGCCAGTGAATACGTGCTGATACACCCACAGCTTTTTTTCCAAAGATGGGGATAGCAGCCAACTGCTCTTTATGTATTAACTCATGACCATGTTTTTCATCAGTCAGGAATTCCATCTAGTTCTTTATTACCTTCATATATACATTTTTACTGAAAATACATAACCAATGACAAATTCAACAAATTAATATTCCTGATATTCTTGTAGTCCTGGAATCTCACTTACTTGAGTGCAGGCAACATGATAGTGTAGGGGACATTCACCACTGAACAACAGAACAACACATATTTGACCCCCCCAGTCACATAACTGAGCTTTAAAAAATGAAATAAATATATAAAACAAAAACTTTACTAAAGCAGTTGAGATGTCCTTAAGTGATTTTAAACATGTTTTTTATTTCCTTTTCTACCTACAGAGTAATTATGTGTTTTTATTGGAGTAAAAAATTAGATATTAAACATTAGTTCATTTTAAATGCGTTTACAAGTGGGTGTGGAATGGTCTCGTGTTTGGCTTTCCATTCTGATTTACAAGTTCTGGTGATTATGAGCTTCCCTTTCAAACCTGTACTTTCGCTGACTTTAAATAGCATTTGTTTTTCAAAACTACCCCATTAAAACTAGTGCTGCAATTTCCCTGTATCTGTGCTCAGCAAAGTAAAATTTGGCTAAACAGCAATGAGATTGATGCTAGCATTTGATTCTTGCAATATTTAGTATGCAGAACATTGGGTTTTGCTCAAAACTTAGCGAAGTGAGCATGAGGGACTTAAACACCTACATAAGTCCTACAAATGCTAATGGATGCTTGGCATGCTGTAAGTCAGTGTAAACATGATCCTACTGGCAATGTTCTTTAACAGGTGCTGAACATCTGCACCTTTTGTAAAATTCTTTAAAGCTCTGGATGCTCAGAGACTGCTTTAAAATGAAGCTGTTTATTTCTCATTTTACACCTAGTTTTCCCCAGACTTAAAGGTACCCTGCTTAAGAGGGATATTAGAAAAGAAACAAGAGAGACATGAGAATCATGAGAAGTTGTCACTGTTCAAATTAAGAGTCTTGAGTGTAAGTATCCTTATGCGATGACAGTTTAATCACTTGCTGGCATCTTCATGTTTGGATATTTTTGGCTTTTCAATAAAGGTTTTCAGGGAATTAGCCAGAGAAGTTGCCAGTTAAAAATAATTTTTTGAACAAATGTAACTGGGGTCTGATGCAGGATCAGCTAGTGAGAATCTCATACCACAAAATGATGCTAGTCTGGCTGTATTTCAAGCGACTTCATGTTGAGTCTATCTTATAAATTTGGGGTTTGAATGTCCATTGTCATGAGGATAGGTTTTGTCACTCAGAGTTCTTTCCTGATGAGAACATTCAAAGAGTGCAAATTGTTGTTAGAAATAGTTATGGTGCTCTTTAAAATGATAATTATTTTCTAAATAGAGATGAAAAATTAAATATATTCTTTATCAGAATGCATTCAGCTGTTCAACAGGAAATAGAATGTAGCAAAGTGCTATATTCAGCTCACAAAGCCTACTCATCAATATCTCTACTAACAACATAATCTGAAAAGTAATTCCCTTATTGGCACATTTAGCACTCCCTTTTTTATGCATCTCTCTGTCAAGGCTGATTGGAATCAAACCAGTCAGACAGTCAAATTCACTAATTCTAACAAACAACATCCTCTGGTTACTCAGTTATCAGAAGAGTGCCCTCACTCAGCCCACTGCAAGGTGGATCAATGCAATTATCATCCCCTGACATATGGTGAGGAGCTATGAGTATTTTCACATGAACTAAATTGAATGGGACACAAATCATTGACTTATGTCAAGGAAACCAGAGACAGCACCTGAAATACAGCGAATTTCAGAGGGGGCTGACAGGCAGTGAGTGAGGAAAACAGAACTGCATGGTGTTGATACTGTTCTGAACAAAAATCACTCAACCCCTGTGCAGCTCAGTATTTGCTCTGTCACCTGGCACAAGTGAAGTGCAGTAGGATGTGCTTCTTCTACATCTTTCTTATTTATGCCAGTATTTGTTTACTCATTTGCATATTCTTTCCAGAGGGTAAATGCCCTCAATTCTATTTAACAAGTAAGTTTGATAAAATGGAATGGGGAGTGCTGTATCTGCTGCTGGCAATCCATATGGAAAAATAGCAAGGATTTCAATATTCAAAATGCTTTCCACACTCTTGCCAGCCTCAGCAATGAAGATAACAGTTTAAAAAGATGGCACTTTCAGTTTTCTTTTATTTTCTTTTTAATCCAAACATGGACTGCCATCTTATGAAAAAAATTAATAGTCACTTAATTTAATTTGAATACTGAGAATTTCTTACAGCTCATTAAGTCCATATTTGTAGATGAAAAGGAAGTGTGGTTCAATGTGTTTAGTTCAGCCTATTTGGTGCATAAAGAGATAGTTGCCCCATCTAACTTCAAGAGCTTGTGGTGCCTAAACCAGAAACTAATCTCCTTAAACACGCAATGAAATTCACGGCAACAGATAGATTTCTCCAGAGGGCAATTTCGAGTAAGAATTTAACTTAGGTGCTTTGCCTTGGACTCCTCTAGAGAATACCTACCTTCTACTTTTAGATATATAGTGTGTGACTTCTAACAAAGGCACTTTAGTCAGGGGAATGAAAGAGCATGTGATTTTCTCTTGTAACTCCATGAAGACTTGGTATGGAAAGAACATTTTCTTAGTAAATAGTGGTTTCTTTGTAAAATACAATTTTCCTGTCTTGAAATGTTTCATGGATATGAGTAATATTTAAAAAGTGAATGCAATTCTGCAGCTAGATTGAGTGTAGGGAAGTACAATTCCCTAGTGAGTGTGCTTTTTATAATTAGTATATCTAATGTTATTTCATTTGTGCTATACTTTTAGAACATATGAATTGAATAGGCTATGAATGTGCAAAAGTTAAATATTTGCAAGAAAGAAATGCAACAATGGTAAACAGAGATACATTTTTATGTTTCATTAAATGTGTTTGTCACCTTGTTTTAGCAAGTATTTGAAACAGTTTTGTGAGATGCCTTGAGTGTTATAGGTCTGTTCAGATACGTGATTGCTGAATTTCATATCATATGTCAATTTTTGTTAGATTTCATGTCAACGGGTGTTTTAATATAATTCTGCAAGCCTTTTGATTTGATCAATATGCTTTTAATGGAAATTATCAGCTGTTTAGAGACAGACACTGAACAGGGGAGTTGGCCTTTGCAGAGCATGCGGTGAAAGGCATTTCAGCTTGCAGAAGATTCAGATAATTTTTGAGCAGTTGGAATTAGTGTACTGGAAAGGACAGAAACTCTGAGTAAAGATCAGAGGTTCATTTCGTAACTTTTATTCTAGCAGAACCCCCTGACTGCTTTCTGCAAGTCCAGTTTTTCAGGAAAAATGGAAAACAACAACAAAAAGCAGCTGCCTAAGGATTCACTTTAGCAATTTTTGACTGTTCTTCCTTTTGCTTCGCTTGTGGTTGTCAAAGCCACCTTATTCTTTCAATTACCCCAGGTCTGGGCATTCTCTTTCCATAGACCATTTGCTCCTAAATGCCTTTTGGCTTTTACTCAAATCTCCATCCATCACAGCCTCTTTCTGAAAAGCTTTAAAGAGAGCAGCTCTGTCGAAAAGTCTGGAGAAACAAGACACCTTTCAGGCCTTTCATACACTGACTGGCCAAGCAAAGAGTGGAGAAGGATGAAGAAAATATATTTTAAAAAAAATGGAAAATGGCGTCCCTGTCATAGCAGGGGGGTTGGAACTGGAGGATCTTTAAGGTCCCTTCCAACCTGAGCCATTCTATTACTCTATGAAATAGACTGATGGGAGTACAATGAGTTTATATTCAGAAAATGACAAATACTCCACAGCCATTCTTATCCAGTCTGTCCTTCAGCTGGACATCGCTCAAACCCCATTTTTTGCTTCCATTTTTTTATGTGTTTCGAAGGCCATTGTGGCCTAGAAAAGAAAGGGTCTCAAAGCCTGCAGCCTCTAAGTTGAGGCTATCTAGCCAGTGATACATTCTCCCCATGCTCCTGTTAAAGGTTTAAAATAGTGTTATTCAGAATATTTCTGTGATTTGTAAATCTGCAAACACCCACACACACAAACAAAAAGCCAACAACCACAAAAACCCAACAGAAATATTATATGAAGGTTATAACATTTTTCATTGCTCAGAGTGAAAGAGCCTTTTCTGAGTTTAAGCTGCTATATGCAGTTTTGCCAGTAAGAAGAAGGGTTAAAATGAGTTTGGATATTGCTGTGTTGCACACCGGTCACTGGAGCACAATTAACTCTCAGCCAGCTAATCTTTGCAGAGCAGATTCTTCTTGCCTTCTTATATATAAGAAGTTGTTACCTAAGCATGACTGTATGATTAATTTATTTCAAGACTTATACTTAAGTGGCTTCTAAAGTAACAAGGCAACTAAAATAGCAAGTAGTATCATATTTATATTCAATATTCAATATTCGCATGTATCAGATAATTATTATTGAGACTTTGTGTTCAAATTTAAATGCTTCCAAAAGTGATTTTAATAAACCTTATACAACATTGAATATTGGAAGGACAGAAAGTATTTAGATCAAATCCAAACAAGAATCAGAAATGACTGATACTCTGATTTATAAAGAACTGAACTTCAAAGTACTTAAATAGTATGGGAATCCTGTACTACATGTTCCATATAGTGACTTCCTTACTGCATCTTTTCTGTTCTGTTCCCAAGAAAAATAAATTACAGGGCTTGAGAAAAGAGTCTCTTTTAAACTGAGTAAAGGAGGAGAGAGATGTGTGCAAACTTAATATTGTCATACACAATTCATCTTCCTTTATTTTGGGGTTGATTGTTATGGATGAAGATGTCTTAACATCTGGTACAAAGTTTTCAGTAAAATGTCAACCAAACTATGATGCCTCCATTAAAGAAGTTCAAGTCTATTTATATATAAATACTATTTGGAGATTTTTTTCAGTTCCATGGAGGAGTTAGTAAGTACCATGCAGAATATATAAACCTGGTTAGTAAGTTACTTGTAATTGTATATAATTGGACTTATAAGAAGGTTAATGAACCATAAATCTTGTGGTAACCACACAGCAAAACAGTGAAGGTTAAATTCTGCCCTAAATTTAATTTGGTAGCCTCCCCAAAGCCATTCATATCTTAAATGGCAGAAAGTTGCTAAGACTTTAAGTATCTGACTTCAGAGTTGTGTAGAGGTATTGTAAGGACAGTGAGAGGAAAAACAATTGGTCTAGGGAGCATTCAGATAAAACCAAGTCTTATCGCTTCTGTTGTACAGAGAAAAACAATTTAACAATTGTGAAGCTTCTCTTCCCTCAAGGATCTTGGCTGCTCACTCCAATCCTGCCCTCAGCTGCTGTTCTGCTGTCCATTTATTCTCTCCAGCACCACTTAACAACTGGTGAACACGGACTAGGAAGCAGCATCTGCTGAGAACATGAACCTTTGCTAGAAACTGCAGCTGAAAAAGTAGGGAGGAAAGGGAGTTCAGGAACTCAGAGTGCTGGAATGCTCTTGCAGCCTTCTCTTCCACTCATACATAGCTGCAGCTTGCACAGATGGGAATAGAAAGCAGATTAATGTACAGATCCTCTCCTAGTGATTTTTCTTTTTAAGAGACTGGTTCACCACAGGCAAAATATCCTTTTTTTTCTCCCCTAGTATTTTTATCTTTAGTCTTATTTATTTTTGCAGCATACTGGCTTGTCACTTTTATGAGAAGCATTTATTTTTTTCCATAAAATCACTCTTTCCAATGTGTTTAATCTCTGCTACTTTATTAAGTAAGCTATTTTTAAAGAATTAAATTAAAAACTAAAGTCAAGAATTATTTGCAGACCCATACTTAAGCAAGTAGCTACAGCAGGATTAAGCAAATCCACGGGTACTACAAGGCAAGTCCTGCAGCTATGAAACCATATGTGGTATCATATCATTTCACCCGTGTGGAAGAGCTGGAGTCTGCCCCCAAACTGGGCATTGTGAGCAAACTTGTATTGATTTAGTGCTTGCCAAGCCACTGAGGGCTGTGTTATCTTAATCAACAAAAGTAGCAATAATCCTGGTTTTTGAAAGCAGTTGGAATGTTTGCTCTAATAGATATGAAGATGTATAATACTAATGACATTTTAGACAACGTAGATTGGAAATTATTAAACACAGATGCTTTATTCCCTATATTGTTCTCTAAATAAAGCTATAGTGTGCTAGGCAGTCATTTGGGTGAAAAGCAGACAGGAGAGCAGCAATAGAACAGGATAGGGGATATAAAACCAGGAAACAGGTAGTAAAGACGAGTTACTATTTAAAAGGTTCATGCAATTACTAAGGGGGAAAAAAAACAGAGCAAGGGTATCAATAGTGAATGAAGTAAAAAGGAATGTGTAAATGAATAGTGTTTGGGTTAAAAATAGTTTTGTAAAAGCAGTGTAAGAAATAATAGTTATGCCAGGATTTGAAATCAAGCTGTTTCCAGCCCTGGTGAAATGGAAAGGTTGTCAGCTATGACTGGAGAAGATAAGCAGAAACATTTTGCTAAAAATATAGTATGTAATCCTCTAGCCTGGGTGACATAAGTTCTGGAGTCATAGAAGAACTAACTATGTTGTCCTGAACCACAATTAACATCGACATTAACAAAAAACCAAGGGTTGCACAAAAAGATTGAGGTTATAAAATTGTCCCAGTATGAAATAAGTTAAAAATCATTACTCGGGAGTTATATATCAACTGGATTGATATTGATTCTAAGTAAAATAAAGAAACAATTGAGTTGGGACTTTAAGAGAGCTAATTACTACAATGCTGATTCTTATATTACTGGTCTGGTTTTCTGGAATTTGTCTTTTCAAACTTTCTGTGTTGTTCCATCCTGACAGGCTTGCAGACCTGGTCCGAACAGACAGTCCGTATTATGATGTCCGGATTTCTCCAGCTTCTTGGCGATTGCAATCTTCAATTAAATGGAATAACAGGGCATTATGCAGATGAAATTTAAAAGTGACACCCTCATAGAAAACAATTTAAAGTTGATAATGAGTAAAAAAGAAAGTACTGGGCTGTTACTGAGTACTTAATATTTACTGAGGGCATATAGAGAATATGTGAGGTTGGCAAGTGATATAGTATTTTTTTGGTAAGAAACAATGAGAATGGTGAGATACCAACACAGAGTATGGGGTGGGTTCAGCTGATGACCTGACTGAAGAGGCTGCTGAAGAGCAGCCATGCAAGTGCAGCATATTCACTGTGTCAACCCATCCTTCCTCGGGGCAGAAGTTACAACTCCATTAATCTTCCTTCTTTCTTCCAGTACACATGGTCATAAGAATGACCTGGAGCACTTAATTAAATGGTCACAATTGAATACTGATATGCATAATGATATGCATTTCAAAACCAAGACCACACACTGGGCTTGCAAACTTGGAGCTCTTGTGTAGAAATACAGGGAGTTAAAAAGGGGCTTAATGCTCGTCATGAGGAGACATATATTTGAAATTTGTTTCAGTGTTAACTGGAAAAATACACCCCAAAAATGGACAAGCTAAAAAAGAAAAGATAAAAAAGAAAGAAAATTTAGGTAATGAAATACTTTCCTGTTTTTCCTGTCTGTGCTAAAAGTACCGCAGTTCAAAAGGAATATTAAAATAGTCAAGTGAGAATGAAGGAAACTCCCCAAATACATCCAGAATTTGAAATACCAAGTCTTATGTTGCAAAGAGTGGCCTTATCCAAGAGGAATTTGATAGAAGAGTTCCTCTCTCTTTGGAAGTGCTTGTGTATGGATGCATTTGAATTGTGTGAGGCATGATGATCCTTCCATCCAAAGACTGTTAGCTGAGGCTGGAGACACTCCTTGCCTAATTAGGACAGGATTTCCAAGCAGCCTGACAGAGGAGGCAAAGATGCAACTTCTTATCATTCTGAATGTTTGATGTGAGTTGGAACAGCTTCCTAAGATGTGCATGATTTAATTCAGCTTTTCAGAAGGAATCTTCAATCTGTGTATACTGAGAAATCATCCTGAATCTTTCAGGTGGTCTATGCATCTTCCTGGAGCATTTCATGACAACTTTTTTTATCCCCTAAATACTCTCATAGCACTTAGTTGCACAGAAACATAACATTCAGTAGTATCAGTTAGTCATCTGACAAATCAGAAATTAATATTTTTTTCACTTTCTATAGGAATATTACTTCATCATAACTCCCTGGATTCTTTTCTCCCTTCTGAAACATCAGGGCTTTCCCCAAGTGAAGATAGGATGGTAAACTGTGGGTGATGTAAGGGAGATACTGGAATTACTTCTCAGCTTGATTGATAAATTTGTCCCTCTTGCTCAGGGTAGAAAAATTCTTTGGTCTGTTATTGTTTTTCAGAGTGTTTTCTGGGAATTCAGATTTTTTGGAGTAATTGAAGTTGCTGGTAGAGAGAAGTCAAATTATATAGAAGAATAGGTGGTGTACAGCGGGTTGACTTCAGAAGTCCAAACACATTTACCTGTTTGTTAGTTGGGTGCCTAATCTGCAAAACTTGTCTGGGAGTGATTTGTAGTCAGTTAATGTGTTCTCCAGAGAACAATCCAACCTACAAATTTTAAGAAGGAATTAATTATCTTCTGGTAATTTATTGTGCAATAAATTGATATTGTAGAATTAGACTCCACTCCTTACTTTCTGGTGGCTAAAATTAGGTGAATTAGATGCCACCTACTGTGACATAAAAGCCTAATAATGTACTTTTTCTATTTGAAATATTGCTAACTTGACATTTGGCTACAGACAGCTCATATACAGCCCTTTTTTATTTAGACTATCTGATTTGCCTTTCAGGATTTGCAGAGTTACCATAGCTGTATCATTATATTAGGAATTGCCACATAATTTGGGCCACACACAGAACATAACCATTACAATAGCTCTGTAGTTATTAAATGGGAAAATGAAAATGGCTTCATTGAGAAGCATCATTACTCATCAATGCTTCCTTTGTATTATCCACTGTATTTTTCTCTTAGAATGAATAAGAGTTAAGATCAAAACAATTATGCCAAATGTTGAAAGTAATTGTACAATATCTATACTCAGACACAAGATTTATAATAGATAATAAGAACATGATCAAAACACAATTACACATGCAATTTGTTTTGATGTACATGGTATTGTGTGATAAAAATGCTTTAATTCAAGCCATCTTTTTTGTTGGTTTTGTTTGGTTGGTTTTTTTTTTAATGTCCACTAGGATAAACTAGATTAACAAAATGACATTTATGAATTGTAGTCCACCTTTTCATGGGAGACTTATAGAAACAAACAAGCACCTTAGAAGGAAAAGATGTCTAATGTTCACAAGATTCAGTTTCTCTTTTGATGCATAAAGCTGTGCATGTTGGGGATTGAGGGGAGGAAAGGTTACCCATTAACCAATGTTAACACAATTTCTATTTCTAACTAACCTGTGAAAATGGATTTTTCATTAAAAACTAGAGATTTTTATAGTATTTTATTTTAGAACATTTTTTAAAAAATTATTTATGTAATCTGATATAAGGATGCATATAAAAATCTATATTATAGAAGGGATTAATGTAACTTTTATAATCATTGCTTGGTTCCTGATGGTGCTGTTATTTCTGTGAGCAGCTGGAATATGATGTCAAACTTCTGTCCAAGAAGTAACAGCATCACCAAATTACATGGCAAGTCACTATGTTTTCCAAAATATGATGATTTTGCTGCACCTCCCTAATACTGTTTCTTTAACCTCTATTCTGAATTTAGGACTAACCATTCACTGCCTCATTTTCCCTGGGATATCACAAACAATGGACAAACTGTGAGTGTGTGACTGTCTGCTTGTTTTCATGTACAGCAGAGGTACAGGTTGAGTATGCACTTGAGCTTTTCCATTTCTTTTCAGCTCTCTCCTGCTATCAAAGTTAAAATAGATGTACTCCTAAGTCTGAGTGTGAACTTCCTGTTGAAAAAGTAAAAGTAAGTGCTAGGAAGGAAGAACTGACTTACTGGATGTCAGAGGTCCCTTGACGGTGCTAAACTTTAATGGAGGATGAGCTGCCTCTATTTTTCCATGCTGAGATTCCTACCTATTTTGTCTGCTCAGACTGGCAGGTCTGAAAATGAATGATTTTTCCTCAGTCATGATGGATACCATTTCTAGACATATTGTAGCATAATGGACAAATAACTTCTCTTCAAGACTTGTCATATAATTTGAAGGAAAAAAAAAATTGTACCCGAGACAGACATTTCTATCTATATCCTTTGGGAATAATGAGACCTTAGAGCAGAGTCTAAGGCTAAAAGTTGGTTCAAAATACAATGATGTGATGTGCCCTTATCTTTCTTTACAGATACAGCAGGCAGACTGTTTCTTGCACTGAAAATCAAAGAGCAGGCTGTAAAATCATAGGAAATAAAAACCGACAACTGAAATCTCTCCTTTCCTTTGAAAAATATTTCTTCCAGAAGTTGGTTTTTACTTTTCTCTCCTTATTCCTTGGTCATCCCCACTTACTTTAACTGTAGTGACCACAGCTGAATCCCAAATGAATCACCAGAACACGAAAAATACAAACCCCCATATTTAATTTCAAATATTTGTGTTGTTAATAAGCTACCTTGGAAAAAAAAACAAAAACAAACAACCACTTGCTGGGTAACGATTAGAGCACAGAACTGAGGATCACTCAGTCCTCTACACTCCCAAGTGTTGCAGATATTCAGGACACAGAGCTTTGCAAATTGTTATACTGATTTACCCCTGTCCCTCAAGCCCTTACATGTCCCTTGAGGTCTCAGAAGCAGCTGGTACTGATGTTGTGACTCTCACTTAACATGGAGAGCTTATGAAGCAGAAGGTGGTGGGAGGCCCATGACTGCTGCAAGACAGTCAGTGATTTACTTGTGCGCTTGTATAATCTCATCTGTACAATCTTTTTGTTGTGCCCTGAGGAGAAGGAGGCCACTATTACCGTTCACCCCTCTTCTTTCCCTTTTCCCTAACAGACCTATCCTCTAAGCACCTGCTGAGTCCCATAGGTGGAGAAATGCAGTGACCCTAAAGCCAAAGGACTGTGACCTCCTGCCTGCTCAAAGCTCTGTGGATGTGCTGTGACCCTGACTCAGTATGGGAGGCAGCTCACTGAGCTGGGGAAGATGGTCAGTAAACCTCTGAGAATATTCCAGGCTGAGGAGAAGCCAGCCCCAGGTCATCCGGTGGGAACTGTGCAGGTGGGACAGAGAAGAGCTCTCCTAGGGGAAGACATGGACCTGAAAGGTCCTCGTGTGGAATAATTAATGATAATTCATGATGGCTTTTGAGAGCTGTGTCACCTTAGCATCGAGAATATCACCATCAGTGAGCAAAGGAGCAATATCTGTACTTGCCTTCAGCCAGTAGTTGACTGGTTTCCTATTATCAAGAGGTCAGAGAAGCGACCTGGTTCTGTAGAGCTCTCCTCGTCAGTGTAACAACTGTTTTTCCTCCTCAGGTCATAAAGTCAATCAGTGCCCAAGAGGAAGAGCTGATCGATGAATATTCCTATTAGTTGTTCCAAATGGTAAAGGTGCTTGTGGTGGGCTCCCAGAGCTCTTTGCATCTATAGGGAAGGATTAGTGATATGTGCTGAGAGCCCTGCTGTGGGAGGATGTCAGGGGCTGTTACTGTGGGGTGTCTGGGATGTGCCCAAAATGTCACCGTCCTTAACATTTTGATGTTTTCCATACAGGAAAGGACCGCCCAGGAAATGGTTTAGAGAAGGCTAAAATGTAGACTCAGGGAAGATGTGATATAAGAAAAAAAATCTGAAAAAATAAAGAAAAAAAAATGACATCTGTCAAACATCATTAAGTACATCAAATGTTAATCATAACAAAGGATGTAATTTATTTTAAATCTGCATAGTAATACCCACAGAGAACATTATACTATAAAGCATGTAATCAGTATTTTGGTCCATGATGCTTGTGCATGACAATCTGTCACTCTACCTGTTTGCCTTACAAATTGCTATGTGGAACTGATTGTTTTTTATTAATTAGCAAGAGAGTCCTGGTTATTTCTAAGTCTCTCAAGGTTTCACAATTCCTCATTACTGGAACTTCATCTTTTTGAGAATATAGAAATATTGACCTGCTTCCTTCTTTGACAGTGAGTAGGACACCTACTTTGGATGATAAAACAGGTGTCAGCAGAGGGGTGGAATGTCCAGAGTGACTCGAGTCTGCAGATTTGTGTATATTGACTCAAAGTTGTGAGCAGTCTTTTTCTTTGGCAAGTATGTTGGATTATCCGTACAGAGAAGTCAATTAAAATTCCAGAAATACATTTCAAAATTTGAAAAGAAACATGCATACAGCCTTTTTTCAAAATTTATTTATTTTGAAATAACATTTCATCTAGAAAGCTGGCTAAAACTAAATACTAGGTGTTAAGGTTAAAATATATAGCTAAAAACAAAGCTTCACTTGACTCAAAACAACATCTGTTGTTTGTTCTAAGCAAACTAGAAATTGATTGACCTAGAATTGATTAAAAATTGTAGTCTCTCACCAAGCCAAAAACTAATAACAATTTTTTCACAATCTAGTGAAGTACATCTAAACATTATATACTAAAATATCTGAGCTCTATGTGAAATCCTGTTACAAAATCCCTATTGACATTTATGAGGAAAATTACAGTTTTCATCCCCTAACCACTTCATATATGTAATTTCTCTGGAGGTAATATGATTTTTATTTACTGGAAGAGAGTCTCTGATGAACAGACTGTAATTAATTAAATACATTAGTCTGCTCTGTTTAAAGTATAAACTTACAGGATGCAGGATGGACCTGTTTCTAATATAAACGTGAGTAGCCTTAGCTGAGACTGCTGTAAAACACAAAGTAAAAAATAAAGCTTTTTATTCCCTCACTTACTATTTGGCAAAAATACTCTTCACTTCAATGAGTTTCTTCCTGACAGGAAAAAGGAATTGCAAGTGGATTATATCCATCATCTTCCAACTAAGGACCATGGTTTCCTAAGATGTATAAATCCTTGAATGCCTAAGTTTCCTTAGAGAATGTTTTCTTCAGTGTTAACTAGGATGCAAAGAAAAGGGCAAGACAGAAGTTTCAAATTTTGCTGCCTAATTGCAGAAAATCCAACTGTGGCTGGGCACCTGGAGTGTTGCAAGTGCATGGTAATAGTGGAATTCAAGTACTTCATTTAAAGGCTATTTGAGGGTTTATAAAACTTAGTACTAAGTGTCTTTAGAAAGGGATACACTGAGAATTAAAGAACATGAGCTTCAGCTTTTATTGCTACCTCTTAAATGACAGTGGGATTGCAGTCCACAAATTAAATCATTGACCATAACCCTCATTAAAAGTCAATATTTATGGAAATTACCACATTCTGAGATCTGAGAAACTGAAGCACAGAAAAAGCAATGACTATTTCTATGGCTTACACATCAATATTTTAATAGCACCACTGAGGCGAAGTACCTCAATTATAACTTCACTGTCTTACAATGAACTGTTTGTAAATATCTGAAAAATATTTTAATTTCTTCTTCTTTTTTTTTTTTAATCAGAAAAGCCATTCTTACATATGTAAATATAAGCACTAAGCTTAAATAAATTTGTTCACATGATAAATTCTTCTGAGCTTCTAGTAGCTAAAATGAGTTAAAAAAAATGCAAACTAACTCTGATGGAGGACAAAAAAAACCAACTGACCGTGGTTGCTCTGGTAACAAATTGCCTTTCTCTGTGAGTGTGTGTAGGGATGCATGAATATGAGACAGATATCTGTATACAGCTCATAGCAAGTTGCATATTTGTACATGTCCATTTACGTGTGCATCATTCCCTCTCTCAGATTCCTTCATGTGTTTTATTACCCACGGATCTATGTGGGGTTTTTTCCCTTTAAATTTCATTAATCATCCTTGTAAATGGAATGCTTCCCTTGAGTGACATTTTTATGTTAAAATTATATTATATTTGATTTGAAAAGCAACCTAATTAAGGTAGGCTTCCTGTAAGCTATTTAAGTCTCACCTCCCAGTGGAATCATGGAACATTTAGAAAAATAATGAATTACATCTTATATAATCTTTATTGCTACTTTTTAGAATGAATAATATATTCAGTTTGGGTTGAAATAACATATCCCTAAGGTACAATTCGTTTCCACAAATTAGATTGGTCCCTCACATACAAGATTATTAAGCATGAAAAAGAAAGTTATTGGGTTCCGTGTTCCCCCTAGGAATAGTATTTTTTCCTTCACATCTAAGCTTTAAATGTAGTCTGATTCACTAAAAATCTGGTAAATAGTTAAAAGAATGATGCAGTTGCTTGGACTTACATATTAACCTTGTTATTTAAAATTCTTCTCCTTTTTGTTTTGAGCACATAATTGATGTGTACAGCTCAAAGAGAAACACAAAGAGCAGAAATACTACTGTGACTCTGTTTTTATAGGTTCTGAATGTAGTTTTAGTTCTCCTTCTAGCTTCACCCATCTTTTAGTTGATTAAAAAACTCAGTGTGATTCACTCTGATTGTCAAAGAAGAGTTGAATTATTATTTCTAGACAAAAATGCGATTACACCGGTAGTATGAAGTGGGGTGAAACATGTTCAGTACAGAGTTATCACTGAATTATTTATAAGTCTGATAGTTCCTCTGGAAAAGGCTTGAATATCAAGTCATGTGATGAATCATGGAAAATGATTCGCAAATGATGGAACAAAAAGATTTTTTTTTTAAATCATTGCCCAAGACAGTCATATGGTTCTCAGTGTATTCTCTCCATAATTACATTAAATAATAATTTGTTTCTTTTTAGTCAAGGTGGAGGTATATGTTTGTTCCAAGTTACTTTAATAGGCTGAGAAAAACAAATATACTGCTCAGAGTTAAAAAATCCATGCTAAGTTATATTTTACAAACACAGCTCTATTATTGTTTATACTAAATAAGTAAACTAGTAAAATGAAAAGTGGATCATGCAGTATTTCCTGCCATACTTGTTGATTCTGTTAAAGTGTATTAGTTAAAGTAGTGAAAATACTATAGTTATTTTTTAAAAGGGGTTATAACTATACCTAAAAGTCCTGTTGGTCTGGAAGCATAAAACTCATTAGTTTTGAAACTGAAAAGAATATGAAATGAATACTTCTTTAAGTTTGTTTTTTTTTCCTGAGAATTTTCTGCCTTTCTTATTGTTAAGTGTCTATTTAGACTAGTTTCCCAGCGTTTTATCAGCTTGTCTTCTCTTAGCAATTGAACTAAATTCATCTATCTATCCAATCTCCTCCCTGCTACAAGTAGGTTGTCCCAGTCTGTTTTTGACCGTCATCAAAAATGCATGTAGATTTCTACTCTTATGGTTAAGATTATACAAAACCTGATGTAGGGCATGGCTAGAATTTTAAGCCCGGTTTGCATCTAGCCTTACTTATACCTAGATTAAAAGATACAACTGGTAGGAGCAGGGAAGATCTAGCATATGTGAGATCTTATGTGGTTGTTGCCATCTAAGCCAGGAAGAAGAGATTTTGAATAAGGAAAAGCTACTGTTAAAAGCTCATTAGAAGTTTTTGCAGATCAATACTAATGGACAATTATCTAAACCTTGGTTTTTTTTTTCTCTACCTTTTTTTCTTGGAAAAAATTGTGTTCCTGTAAAGGAAGGTATGAACTTTCCTCAAATAAAAGTTATTCTGATAGACAGAGAGCTAAAAATGAATTGGGAGGCCATGGTTCAATTGTTTCTTCCTTCATCTGCACTGTAGAACCTTCTCACAAAGGTGAAGGCATAAGGAGGTCAAGCTCCCAAAGCTGCCCAGGGAAAGACATGGACTTCACTAGTTAGTACTTTGGAGAAGAAAACTTACAGTAGTATCACAGTTCTTCAACTGAAAAACAGTAGAAATGGAAAGGAGAAATAAAAATTGTGAGATATATGTTTTGAGGAAAAGAATCTTACAGTTTATGGCATGTGTGCACACATAGAGTATAGAACAACAGGATGAATTATACCTCTCTTCTTTCTGTGTTTGAACATGGGTTTGCTTTTCCTTTGGATCTGTTGTGATTTATTTATTTTTATTTTTAGTTTAGGAGAAAAGTTGATAGCTTTTTACCATAACTGAGGGGCCATTTTATTTTATGAGGAACAGCAAATCTGACGTAAGAAAAGGCTGGTTTGTTTTGAGAAAAACTCAATGTGCGAAACGGTGAATCACCCCGAGGAAATTGCTGCTATTCAATCCAGCCACAGCTGTAACTGATTTCAGGTATTTAAGGAAGTGGAGCAGGAAGAAGAAGAGGTTGTCTGTAGTGGTCTCCGGTGGTCTCTGGCTCAGAGCTCCAAGGAAACCTCTCCAGGTACAGTAGAACTGCAGTGTCAGGATACCAAGTGTTTCTGCAATCTGAAATGTCATAACAAGACTGTTGTGAACTCTGGGCAGTTCTGACTCAGTGAGAAGCAGCAAATACATCAATGACAATATTTGTTATGTTTCTAGCTGGTTGTTTTTTTCATGTGGTGCAACTGGATAGAATGGGCAAGTTTTGTGCATTGCAGATGTAAATGTGTCCCTTCAGAGATACCATCGTGTCCTGGTGCCTCTTCTCTAAATTCTTTTGCGTCTGAAGTAGTTAGTTGCAGCACTCCAGTCTTAATGCTACTGGAAGTTGCTCCATTCCAGATGAGACAGATGGGATGCTCTGCCATGTGAACTAACTGGGGGATAAATCCAAAACTCAGTGTCCGAAGCAGGGATCCTGAATATTTGGTACTTGCTGGTTAATATACATGAGTTTACCTCTCTCTCTCTTTAGCTTTTGATGAGAAGGCTGTTGGCATAATTTTACTGGTTTATTAGAATTTTCATTAAGTGGATTTTGCTTCCAGGCATGCTCTTTACAAATCCATCTTGTGTGGAATTTTTCTAGTTTAGATTATGGGCTATAAGTTAGGCAAGGAGTCTTTATACTAAAAACCTCTCATGGTATAATGTAGCTCACAAATTTGGTTTCTTTTTTTTTATTTTTGAGTTTGTAATGTTTTCCTTGTTCAGGATGATTCATCTATGACAGGTGCCTATTTTTCGTTATCACCAACTGTGAATTCAACTTCTCTACTGCTGTGTCATGACAAAATATCTTTGTACTTTAAAATTGCCAGTGGTGTCACCACAGGTCTGGGAAAGTGACATGTTCTAAGACAGCACCTTGGGCAATGTTCAAAAAACATTATTGTGTGTTGAACATAAATACCATTTATTTGCCAAAGAATGCTTAGAAAAGGACTCGAAAAATAGAGAATGGAGAGAGAAAGAGATTTAAAAAAAAAAAAAGGTGAATGTGGTTTTGGTTGTTGGATCCTAAGTCTTTGAAAATACAGAAATCAGAATGGGATTCACAGTGGTGTTTCTGCATAGCAGTTCAGTCTGATTCCTCTGCCTGAGTTCTGGTTGGCATTTCAATCAAAGACTGGTAGTTATTATTTACAGTATCAGATTTTGTCATCATTCAGGAAATGCCAGTAGGATCATATGACATGGGAATTGAGCAGGCAAAAGGGTTACCTGGATTAATGTTTATTCAAATAGATACTATGTGTACTAAAGCTTTCTGAAATTTCTCTTTTGGTTTGTGTACTGACTTAATCTAAAGCTGCTACTACTTCACTGGTGGTCTTTTTTGAAGAGCTGTTAATGATTATGCTTTTTAATATAAACCTAAAATGCCAGGGAGACTCTGAATTTCATTGTGCCTGAAAGAGGATGTGACTTTTTCCCAGTAAATCCTATTTCCACTGAGGCCAGTGGAACTTTTCCATTGACTTCAATAGCATTACATTTTTCACCCTTAATCTGTGCAGGTGACATCGTAGAACTTGGCTTCCAAAGCCATCAAAATGCCTCTGAATCATCATAACCAGAATTTCATACACTTTACGGCATACTGGCCTTCTAGGAACTTGGATTAATACTGACAAAGACTTGGCAGTGAAAAAAAAATGGTCACTGGTTGTAATGAATTTGTTTTCTGATCCTCTTTCTGCACTGAATTCATAGAAGTTCCAGGGTCCTGTTCCAATATGTGTATCACTTACAGGCCTAAGGTTTGTTTTTCCTTTCCCTAATGAGATCTACAAATAATAAAGTTAACTGATTATTTTAAATCAGTGTTGGGGGGGGATATAATTCAGAAATAATTTTCAGTTAATAATATCCTTTTATTTGTCTTAAAGAACACCACCCTTTACCTGCTGGTGATGCTTCTTATGATGCAGCCCAGCATATGTTTGGCTTTCTGAGCTGCAAGTGAAAATTGTTGGACCATTCGTAACATTTGCAGTAGCACAGCAACTTCTTAAATAGTATCCCAAATATGTTCCAATTCCAGCATCTAGGTAAGTTTCCTGGCTTTATCACTACCCAAATTTCAGTCAGGCTGTATGTTGTTGCTGCACGCAGTATTTTGCAGTAATTATAATCTGTGAACCCACTCAATAACAATATCCCACTAAGGTGAATAAATGCCAAAAGCTGTCTTCTATTGCAGTTTGTGTGATGTCTGGGGTGATAGGTTGCTTTTCTTCCCCTCTGTATGATGTCCATGATTCCAGTAGCTTTGTCTTTTAATGACAGTGCCTAATAGCCTAGTGCTTTTCTTTTAGTCAGTAAATATACTGAACAAATAGCACAGAGCAGCAAGGGATATATTGGTTAAAATGTGGGATCACCTCCAGAAATGCCTCAGAATTAAATGGCAAAATATCTATCATTGTGTCTGAAGCATTAGAAAAGGATTAACTTTGGTGCCTTGTTTTTGCGTGTGGGAAAAGATGCATGTGTTATTGATAGAGTCTTCTTGCTTATTTGAGCATTTTAAATTTAAAAGTGGGTGATAATGTTCCAATTGGTTTGTAGACCAAAGCTTTACATCAGAAGTGCACAGTAGGAAAGTCTGTCTGCTTTGCAAGGCACTTTGTATTGTCTTTGCTATCGAGCAGTGAAACTCTGCAAGGCAAGGCCGAGGGAGCAATACTAACCCATAAATAATTGCCTCTGTTATTATAAGGATGGCCATCGGATCAACAGTTGTGCAATAATCCCCTCGTTTGGCAACAAACAGCCTCATTTATCATTATCTTAACAGTTTAAAAATTATGCTGACTAAATCGAAATATGCAAATTGACGTTATAGCTAAATAAAGAAAGTTTGACAAAAATCAGTTGATGCTGAGTGTTCATGTGATTTCTACAATTGTCACATGAATTATCACTCTGATATGCAATAATATAACCATACAAATGAGTTTGCTGAGATTTATAGCAAACCTAATCTGTGTTCCTCTTGTAATTCACGGAGAGGAACAATCACATTTGCTCTGCCTGAGAACAGTGCAAATTTGCATCTGCACTGATTCTGCCTTTTAGAGGTTATTACTCCCTTTCATGTATTGTTTCTGCCTGTAATATTAAGCTGTCGGAGGGTAAAATTTAGCAAAAAGAATATTTAAAATAAACCTGTGCTATCTGTTTTCTTTTGAGGGTGTTTCTAAATGAAAGAAAATTTAAAAAGAACATACAGGCTTGGAATTTAATGACTACACTTAACTATATTGGAAATCTGTATAGATTCCAATCCCAAATTTGCGTAATGCCTATAGTTCCTGCATGGCATATTATATAAAGACATAAAAGGCAGTCTGTGCTCTTCTTTCATTTTAGAAGCAAATTGTACCATATAAATTGCATAACAAGCTGCCTAGATGAATGTCCCAGGCTCTCTTTAAGTCTGTAAATAAATGGTGTGTTTCTAGAAGATATGCAAAGTGCTGCTGTCACTGTTTCTTATGTAACGTTCTAAGTGGTGCAAGGAAACTTGTTCCTAACAGAATGCCTGAATACCTGAAGCAGAGTCAGTGCTGGGAAACTATGTTATGCTCTATAAGGTTGCTTCAAATGCTATCACCTGTAGTCCTCTCATGCTTGAGAAAGAGCTTATGTCTGAATTTAAATCAAGTTTAATGTATATTCAGATTCTATTTATTTGATTTCTTCTCCACTTGGTAAAGTTCTTTCAAGACCTTGAATGCTCTGTCACCTTGCAGAGAGACTATAATGTAACTTTCTGTCAATTTTAGAAACAGATAAATTGGTACTAAAGTGTTGGATTATTTTAAAATAGTTGAACAGCAATTTCAGTTAGGCTTTTTTGTACAAAATTCTACGTTTCCTGTGCTATTAGAAAACTTTGGTTTAAAATCTCCAACTCCACAGGATCTTGTAATGAAGCTGTTAGGGTTTTTAAATTCTTGTTGAAAAGCTGTAGGTTGGTTTCTTTAATTCTTGTTGAATTTATTGTTGAAATGTTGTATTTTATTCCATTTCCTTGAAAGAACCTATGTATAATTCAGAATCTGGAAAAAGAATATCTGTGCTCAAAAAACCCATATGATTGCATAGGCTTTTTTTTTTTTTTTTTTAATTGTATCTATACTTCCTAAACATGGAGATGTGAGAGAAGGAGATTTTTAATTATTTATTTTATTTTAAGTGTTAGAAAACAATAGAGCAGTGCTTCTTACACTTAAAGGTTGAGATATGGCCCCATCAGGTTTACCAGAGACAAAACTAGGGACCATCTGTCAAGGCAGATTCTTTCTCTAGTATGTCATACATGAATTATGGAGAAATAATACCCAAATAGTTATTTTATTGATCAGTTTGATGTCCAACCTTTTTCTGGGTTACTCCTGAGATTCTCTGCTTTCAGACTCTTCTGTAGATAGTGCTAACCTGATGATTTAGCTTGTGGATTTTAGTTTACAACAGGTGTGACACAGTTTTATCCTTAGCTTTCTACGTATGTATTGATCATATTTTCAATTTTATTACATAGCTGGCTGCTCTGTAGCTGCTAGAATAGGCTCAAGAAACCCAAGCAACACAAACAAATGCTTGCTATTCAATAACATATTTCAGAATTCTCCTTCAACTTGTTCCCATGTCAGAAATCCAACAGCTAAACCTGTCACTAAGGCCACTAAGACCAGGTCTGGAGCGGCACTGGGTGTTTTTGCCATGAAGGTCACCTATGCCCCTTGACAGTGTTGTTTTCATTTTTGATTAAGCCAGCCTTGTGTTGTTTCCAGAATTCCAGGTTCACATACATAACTCTCAGATGTGAACTTCACTAACAGCTTGTTCCAAACCAGAAGTAGACGGGCCCACCCATCACACCTCCAGTACGGAGCCATCAGAGATGTCAGAGGGGGGCTCTCAGTTACACACACACACACACAGATTTGCATCACATCAGGACTTCTTAACTCTTAGGCACGGTTGTGACTTCTGCTCCTTTTGTTGGTTTTTTTTTTTTCTATTTATGCAATGGTGACTGAAAATAATTTGTTCTTTTTTTATCAGAGTATATGATTCAAATGTGTAATTTTGTAGGGTTTCAATGCCTATAGCTGGAAAGGCGCCAGTTTCATAGTCTTTTACAACGTATGTGAGCGCTGAAATATTATGAAGTGGTTATAATTTGTCTTCTGTGAAAAATTTTGGTGATATTTAAAGGGCAAATTCCATTAAAGCATTAGGAGGAAAAAAAAAAAGAACACAGATAGGGTCCTGAAAACTGGAAACAAATTCTGACTAGAAAAGAAGGAAACAGCTGAAAGGAGCCATTTCTTCCTAAAATCCCTCTAGACATATTTATGGAGTCTCACATTCAGCATCATCAGACTTCCAGCAGCTACAGAAGGAGAGGAAATAACTTATGATGTCCTGGTGACCTGTATGACTTTATGTCACACTGCCATTCCTCCCCACCCAGTTGATTCACTTCAAAGTTGTCATCAAATCCAATTTTTTCTGCAGAGGTTCAGCTTTCATATCCACTCCTGTACCAAGGCAAGTTAATCTCTAGAGATGAGCCCTCCTTGACTACATTAATATATACTGAGTGTGAGAGAAGCCTGAACTATAAAGTTATGTTGCCTGTTCCTGACAGGTTTTCTCTGCAGATCTCCTGATTTTCAGGAGTATCTATCCGTGCACAAAGCATAGGCTGCCTCCCAGTGCAGAATGTGAGTTCAGACTGTCCAAAAATCCCTTCTGCTTCCTCAATAGGTGACTTCTTATTGTCCTTCTAGGAAGGACACTGAAATCACTGCAAGAAAGGAATTAGTCATCTGTTTTATCTGACATTAATGCTACAAGAACAGGTGTAAAAGCTGCCACAGAACTGGATAATGCAAAAGGTGTCAAACTGGCCCACAGAGGAAGTTCTCTAAAGGATTTTCCTCAAATGGACTCTGAGGGCTTTTCTGCAGGAATTCAGCTAAATTGTTTTCTGTATAACATCTACTTCGAGCTTCTGATGGCGTAACGAACCCAAAATTGTCTGATGCGTGATGCAGATGGAGATACACACAGTTCTGGGGTGCTGAAACTGTAGATTGGGTGACTCATCACACAGAAAATATAAAAGGCAATGGAAAAAAACTCAAACAACAGTGACCATCATGACTTTTGTTCTCCTTTTGTTTTATGTGCTCTTTTTGTTCTCTAGTTTTCAGTTGTTAATTTCTTCATTGTCTTTAATTAGGATCTTGCTAGATATCTTTTTCTGGTACAGAACAAGGCTTCCAAATGTTCTCAAGCTTTAATCTGAACCCTTCAGAAGAAAATAGAGTTTTCTAAATGAAACTCAGAATGACTAGACTTACATACATGATTAGTTACAGTGTCTAAAATGGTTTATATTACTTCTTTCCAATTTTCATAGGCCTTTTTCTCCTTTTGTCTTGGTGCCTATTAATATTTTTTCATACTTTTAATATTTGCTATGTTGGATGAAAGAAAATTGTTTTAAAACTTATTTAGAAAGCTCAGTGCTCTGTGTTCTTGGGCACAGACTGAAATGTGCCAGTGTGACAAAGGTGCAAGCAGCAGATAGGGAGAATACTTGTTCAGAGTCATGTGAAGGTGGATGCTTCTTTAGGCAGGTATAATATCTCCTCCTACCCCCAGCTCTAATCTAGAGCCAACTACTTTGTATGAAAGAGTCAAATAAGCACTCTTTGTGTCTTCCAAAGCAACTCCCTTTCCTTTCATGGTTTCCAACAAACTCCTTCATTATGAGAAGTCATTAATTGCATAGTATGGTGTTCCAAACTTTGAGAATCTTAGATTTCCACTGAAAAAAAAGTAATGATGTAACTTCTTGCCTATATCTTCCTTTTTCATATATATATATTTCATTATATCAGTATTGCAGTACAAGTAATCAGAATGTCAGTGAATTTTTATAATGAAAGAAAACATTTCCTGGAGCATCCAAGTACGTTTTAGCACAAGAGTTTGATTTGCCTCCTGCAGTGAGGCAAAAGAGGGTAGAGGTGAAGGATGGCTTTTTGACGTCATTAGTCTTAAATTGTCATCAGCACTTAGGAAATCATGTTGCTTTTAGCAGTTCTTTGTGGTCCAACAGCTCTGGTGCTTTGAAGCAGTTGGTAACCAGATGATACAATAACCTTCAGAGAGGCCTGGGATTATCACAGTCACTGCTACACAATGACATATTTTTTTCTTTTAAGATGTGCACCTTTATAACTGATCGCAATTTCTGGAAATTAGGAGTTATGTGGATATTATCCAGCAAGTATAGCTTTGTCTCTTCTGCCTGGGCACTGTCATAGTGAGTACACTTGGGGGAAAATGAACTCTTTGCCTTTCTTTGCACCCAGGAATAAAACCATCATACACAGAAAATGCTCTTTATTTCATTAAATATGTAGTGAAGCTAAAAATGAAATTAACACAGTGGGCAATTTTTTTAAAATTATTTTTTTAATTTAATTTCAGATGTAAAGAGAAAATGCAAAATGCAAATTAGTCGGGTTTTTTTTTTTTTAAATCACGGATCAGAGGCAGAACTATTGATGTTTGCATATGATTAACTTCCTAGAGAACCTGGCTTTACACTGCATCCTGTCCCAAGTACATCATTACAAGGCAACTTCCTAATGTGATATGACCACAGTCAGATAGTTCCACCTCTCTTCTGTGTTTTAAGTTTATTGAACACTCCTTTGTACCTCTTTGAAGTGAATGTTCAAAAGCAATGCACTGACTTTAAAGGGTAGGGACTCAGTTTGGGTAAAGGTGCAGAGCGCTACTGAGCTCCAAGAATTGAGTCCTGTTAATTGTGTGAGCATTACTGACTGCTCAGTGCAGAAACTAAATGCAAGCACAGGGAATCCATTTTGTTAGGTAATAGCACTGCACAGGGTACAGGAACAGCTTAAGAGCTGACAGTCAGTTGTGTGCAGGGGCTGGAATAATTCTGGTATATAAAAACATTTATAGTTTTGTGATTTGAACTTTATCTAGCTGGCTGCCTCAACCTCCTAGAGTTCAACAAGGCCAAGTGCAAGCTCTTGCACCTGGGTCAAAGCAACACCAAGAACAAATAGACTACAGCATCCAGCTCTGAGACTCCCAACAAAACAAGGATCTGACCCTCTTGGAAAGAGTCCATAAAGATGGTCAGAAAGCTGAAGTACCTTTGCTATGGAGACAGGCTGAGTTGGAGCCCCTTTAGACACTGGAAGGGTCTCTAAGGTCTCCCTAGAGCCTTCTGTTCTGTAGGCTGAACAACTCCAAGAGAGGCGGAGAGGGACCCTGGACACTGGCATGAAGTGAGGACAAGGTAGAATGTCTTTAAACTGTCAGAGGGTAGATTTTGGTTGGATGTTTGGAAGAAATTCTTGACTCTGAAGGTGGTGAGACACTGCGTCAGGTTGCCCAGGGAAGCTGTGGTTGTCCCTACCCTGGAAGTGTTCAAGGCCTAGAAGGATCAAGCCCTGAACAGTGTAGTCTAGTGGGAAATGTCCCTGACCACAGCAAAGGGGTTGGAACTAGATGATCTTTCAGGTCGCTTCTAAAGTAAACCATTCTAGCATTCTGTGAATTATCCTGACCAATTAAGTTTATATATAATTTTCTATTTAAGAATAATTTTTGGGTTTAACTTCTATTCCCTTCAATATTATATACGTGTGTTGTAGTTCAGCTTTTTGAAAATCTTTGTATCTTGGTGGTGGTGAGTCTCTGGTCTCATATATTCAGGTGATTAAACATCACTTACCCCATATAAAATCAAGCTTTGTCCATGTGAAGATCTCTTTGGCATCCACATAAAGAACTGTCATGTAATTGCAGCCATTTGTAGACCTTGCTGGGCAGAACACAAAGCTGAGGGCTGTGTTTAGCCATGAAGAACCATGGAGACTTGATGCAGCCATCCATATATTTCAGACTGGTGACTGCAGTTGTGGCAGGTCTGATCTTTGGAAGGTGCTCATGAGGTAACACTTCAGCTGTCATGAATATAGGTGCAGAGACTGAAATGCAAACCTGTTCAGGTCTCACACAGAGGGAGGATAAAAGGACCCACTGATAGCCCAAGGGAACTTGCTTTATGCATTTGTAATGACACAAATAAGCTCTGCTTCATCTAGCAAGGCTTATCATCCATCGAGGGAAGTGTTGCAAGTGATCTGTGACTGCCTTATGTCAAGAAAAAACTGAGTGGGATCCTGATTTACTTCTGCCTATGCTTATTAACAATGAAATCTGTATACTGACCCTCATTAATCCTGATTTTGAGGTACCAGTGCAACTTGCAATGCCAATGGCATTCTGTTCTGCAGTCCCACTTTCTTTGTTCAAGTTTTTAGAGAGATGAAATACTCAGGTATTTGGAAATATCAATGTGTTTTTGTTTTTTTTTTTACTGAAGCTCCTGCTTCAACTCACTGTATTTGTATGAAGAAATGGCTGAAGTTAACAGGGAACAGACACAAGGAGGGGGAAGATGACATTAAAAACAAAACCAAAACAAACCAACCAAGTAAAAGAATAGAAAACCCCCCAAACTACCCCAGCATTATTATAATAATAAATTACTAAGATAATATATTATCTTCATTCATTACAGCCCAAAATTAAGGCAGTGGAAACAGCAAAATCCAAATGACTTAAAATGAAAATCAGAATGTTATTGCAAATCATGAGACTGTGAAGAGAAAAAATTACTACAGAGGCAATAAACTCTGTTATTGTTTGTGCTATAAGAGCTTTCTCTAATTTCTTGGACTAACAAACAATCCCATCTAATTACAAAACCATTCCTCTTGATTAGGCTTGGCTAGTCCTTGCTTGCATCTCACTGTATTTCATGAACAGAGGAGCTGAGTCCTTGATTGTGTGACAGTCTTGGCCAACTCTTGCTACCAATTCACATTTTAAAAAAAGTAACCCTGAATGCAGTTCAGCAACCTCTATTTGTACCCTTTCAGGGCAACAGATATCCTACTACATCCCTCAGGGGAAAGCCTTGCATGGCAAAGAGGAGAAAGGAAAAGGACGGTGTTTCCCATGTAGCAGTCTCAGTGCTCTCAGAACTCCCCCAGCAGCCATCAGTGAGCGCTCAGAGCCCCAGGCATGGCTTTGCTGTGCTGGGGGATGCAAACAGGAATGGTTTCCCTCGGTTCTCTGAAGAATTGCTGAGGCTTAACCACGAGGAACCCTCTGGCCACGCTACAGACCCCCAGGCAGAAAAGTGCATTGGCAGAGCACTTCAGTGATGGCTCAGGTAGCATTGCCTTTGAGCTGTCTGCACAGAGCCCTGAAACAGTCAACAGCTTCTAACAGCCTTTGAGTGCCATGCAGGGCATAGTTTGTGATAATAACACAGTGGTGAATGCACAGTGTGCCTAAAGCCCTCACCATGTGCAATGGCTTTACTGTTTTGGGGCTTTCCTACCTCTCTAAATATTTCTCTTTAAAAACAAAACTAAACCAAACCCACGATTGTCCTGAAATCTAAAACTCAAACTACTGCTCTATGCCAGTTAACTTAAAACATTATATTCCCCGTGCTAATGTGATACTTAGTTGAACTGAATAGGAAAAAAATAGTAATAAAGGAATATTTTATAACTTACCTTGATTTTTTTTCCCACTCATCTAAGTTTTGCCATGAATTAAACTCATGAACTCATCTGAGTTTTGCCATGAATTAAAGCCAAAAGTCTAATGATTCAATTACACAAAGTGTTTCAAAAATTGTCTCATTTGTTCAATAAACATTTTTTTCCTTGCAAGGAATTTCAAGCCTGCTCTAAATCTGACCAAGTTTAAAGAGTAAGGAATTTTAAAATTATCAATTATGTTATTTTTTTAGAAAGAAAAGGGTTTATATGCCCAGTATATTCTTAAGGACCAAGAGTAGATGAAGAAATTCAGGAATTCAGCCTTGCCACTTGAGTGAGATGAATCTGAGTCTCAGTGATCACAGTGAGACTGCAAATCACTTGGATCTGTAAAGCAGATCCCAACAGCATTGAGCCTTACATGCCTGTCAGTAGGGTGTCACTGCAGGGTGAAATAATAGTACCTAACACACGGAAGGATGTGTAGAAATAAGAGGGGCTAACAGGTGACAGGAATTATTTTTTCCTAAATAAATTTCCCTTTTTAACAATAAATCAGTGTATATCATGTTTTTAAAGTGTGGTGATAAAATATTCTGTACGTTAAAAGAAAAAGGAAAATATTGGCATATAAGGGAATACATTCCTCTCAAAAAAAAAATTAAGAAAATTGACAAGAGTGCTCAGGAAACATTCCACAAAGCAGGTGAATATTTCACCTGAAAATCCCAGTTGAAGTGATAATAGTGAGATAAGGTTACAAGCAGAGGCAGGAAAGGAGACATTTAATGGTATTTCAGTTTTCTAGCTCTGTTTCTGAGGATTATCTTGAATTAAATTAACTCATCATTTATTAATAACTTTTTCCTTATTTTTAATTTAGAAAGTCCTATTTTGTCTAAATACTTAGGTTATTTTTGTAAGACTTGTGGCAGTCCAGCTTGTAGGCTTTTTCACAATGACACCAGAAAACACTTCTAAATGAAGTTTCTATCAGTGTGTTTCGTTTTAAATTCTAAATTCCATTTTTAAGTCGAAATGACATACTTATTTTTCTTCCGCTGTCCTTTCTGGACTGTGATCCAGCATGCCAAGCCATAGATCATATGAATTTCTGCAGCACAGAAAATACTAAGCCTGCACCTAAAAGGACAAATTAATGCCAAAATTACAAATTGCTTCCCAAGCACGAAGATAACACGGATATCACCCTTGGATGAAAGAAACACTAATCTTGTTTGTGTTACTCATGCTGCTGCCACGGTGAGAGCAATCACCTAATGGAAAAAGCACAGCATTAATAGTTGGATTATTTGAGTTCAACTTTCAGTTAAGCTCACAGCTCCTGGTACAGGTTTAGTTAAGTACCTGTGTGTCAGCTCCAGGTTAAAACTGGGTTTGTTTCCTCCAGCTGGAAATATTGAGAAGACAGTACCTTGAGTTCTGAGACAAGCTGATGGATAACATTTTTTGTTCAAGTTAGAAACGTAGCTGATAATAAAGAATGGGTAAAATTCTCACTTGCTACTGAAATATACCTTTTGCAGCAACTGCTCTCCTGCTAGTGCTGAGTTTTGTATTTGTCAGTAAGTTTTATTCAATGTAAGTACATGTACCTGTTATTGGATTTGTGTGAAGAGATGCACACGTACACAATGTTTATTTTTACATATGCAGGTTATGTTTGTATACCATTTGTAGCATGAGTCAAATATTTTATGTGTATCTAGATGAAACTGTGTCTTGTTACATGTTCATATCTGATGTGAGTTTAGTGGTCAGTGTAAACACTTTCTTCCTACTAATACAGTAAAGAAAATACTGAGGAGAAGTGCTTTAATGTCCAGATGTATCTGAACTCTGCTGAGAAATAAGTAATCATCAGCACTTAACTTTGTCAGAGCCTCACCTCAAAAGACAGCACAATTCACTTAAGTGGCGTATCCTAGTACAGAATCCCAGAACCACTAAGGTTGGAAAAGACCTCCAAGATCTTCAAGTCCAACTGTGGTTGGACTATATTTAAACTTTCTAGATTTAGGCCAACTTCCAAAACTTCCTGCACAGTCACTGGGAAGATGTTTATATAAAAAACTCTAAACCACACACACAAAAACACCCTTTCATAACCATACAAAATTGTCAACTTATGAGCACCCAGATTCCTTGTAGTGTAGCTGATCCACCTTTCCCTCTGAAAGCATTCACCCTCCACTGAGCTTTTCAGAAATCTTACTTCTGAGTTAGTTGTTTTCCAGATACCCTTTAAGGCTAAGAGTGCCTTTTCCATTTAATATGATGCCTTCTTGATGATGTGATCTCTTCTGTAGTTTTCTGTTTGTAATAAGCAACAAATATTTACTGCAAAGGGGAATTTTGAGGGTAAGTACCCTGGCGTATGGAAAATTTTGCACTTGTGAAGCCATTATGAATGTCCAGCTTGGAGGGAAATTTTCCTCCCTTCCTCTCTTACTAGCCAATTAGAGGCACCTAGAGTGGAGAAAGCAGCTAATAAGGATGATTAAATTTAAAAATGAAAGTGGTTGCAGACAAAGCAGAGAGAAGAACGGAACTCAAGGACAGAGTCAGCTGGAAGCCTATGAGGAAACATGGAGAAACAAGGAACAATGAAAATGGGAACAAGGAAAAAGGGGGGAAGGTCACAGAAAAACAAAAACTTAGAAAAGAGAGACAATTAAGATAGTGAAGACATTTGCAGACTGTGACAAAATACTGAGTCAGTTTGTGTCCTGGAGAGGAGCTGTCAGCAACAGTTTTAAATTGAGAAAACAAAAAGATTTTCAATCTTTATATAATTATATATTAGAATAATAATTACTAGAGAACCTTACATTTAGAATGTAGACTTGCTAGGTGAAAAAATAATGCAATCTGAGTCAAATTTCTTCTCCCTGTTGTATTATATTTCCCAACAAACAGAAAATAAGTTAGTCTTCATATGAAAAGGCTCAATGCTATACTAGATTAAATTAAAGGAATCCTCTTGATTCCACAGTACAGCATTGAGAAGAGGATTTTTTCCCACATTTGGCTCAGGATGCAAAAATTTTAAAATTTAAACACCTTGGTGAAAACCTATTGGAAACTTGCTGTGAGAGCTGCCTTTCTTGTTATTCTTCACCTCAAAATAACTCAACCAAAAAAAAAAAACCAAGCACCTTTCAGTTAGTTCTTTGCTCTACCTCATTGTTTTTGGTGATTTTTTTAATTTTCTCAGTTTCCTCTTCAGAGAGGCTGTGGGGAATTTTCTCTATTTGGCATAATTATTTATGAGTAACTCAGTTTGTAAAATATATGTAAAAGCCATCAGCAATCTGTCATTTTGCATCTGGAGCAAAATCCTTCATGCTCCCTGAAGTGTAAGAGTCCAAATTCATCCTACTCTAATTTTATTGGCTTACACTTCACTGACACTAGACAACAGTATAGATTTAGTCTGAGTCATATTTTATGATATTCCTGCAAAACATTTGGGAACTTCAGTGAAGGCAATGATACAACATCAAAAATTTGGTGCCTGGGAGAGAAAAAGTAAATCAGCTGCTTGAACTTAAATCTCAGTAGCAAACATGTTATTGGATCCCTCCTCTTTCCAAATGCCCACTGAAATATTTCACAGATGTTCACTGAGAATCAGGATCATGATGTCACTTCTGGAAACATTTGCTCCGGGTTTACCTGTCTAGGGGTAAGTTGACAGCAGTGATATCACACAAAAAGTGAGCAATGCAAGCCAAGAGCTGGGCTAGACAGGTCAGTGAACTTCAGGTACTGCTGGGAAGGGAAGTGTTTGGAGCATTGCAGGTATCAATGGGGATGTTTTACTGCCTTGTAACCTCAGCAAATTAGCCTCCGGATTTCGAATGGGTCAGTGCCTGCTATTAGTGCATCAGGCATTTACAGCCTTCAGATTTTTTAAAAGTTTTTATACTGCTCTTCTAAAGATCACAAGGCACACCAAGAGGTGTATTGTAACCAGAATGAACAGACTGACTATGTATTAACTTAGTGCTTTTACTTCTAGTCTTGAATGAGAAGAAAATGTTACTTGAGGTCATGGGGACTTGAGTCAGGTGGAATGCCAGTATCTAGAGAAAGGGAAATATTTTGTTCCCTCAGTCATCTGAAAAAGAAAATCTAAAGAAAGTGCCTGCAGGCTAAAACACCATCTTTTCTGTTCAGTCTCAAACAAGAGAAAAAAGGGAAATAGCAGGTAACAAAGTCAAAGTTAGACTATAGTCTACCAAGCTCTTATTTTAATTATCATGTAGCTACAGCAAAATGACACAGCACAGAGATCCAAAAGTTATGCAGATGGATTTTGTCATTATCTGTGCCATGGTTGGATCAAAAGATGCCTACTGGAAAGATGCTTCTACAATATTTTATTTAATGGTTATTTATTTAATATTTACTTAATAATTAAAGCAAATAAGCGTGGCAATGCCAAACTACTATAAAAACACACTATTTTCTAGTAGTCAGTTTTTAAACTTATTTTTATTTTCAGTGGTGGTTCCTGGTCCCAGTTCATTCTTGCTTTCCATCCTCCTCTTGTTCTCCTGACTTGCTTTTAGTCTGCCCACTATTGCTTTTGCAGAATTTCTTTCTGAACATTTTCTGTATAAATCCGGCTTGAACAAACACTAGAAATGAAAATGTTCATTTTATCCCAGGACAGATATTTTTCTCTGTTGGATGCTTTCATTTGACTTACCACCCCCTGAGGTTTTAACACATTTTGACAATTGTTCTAATTCCAATCTCGGGGGGGGGAAAAAAAGAAAGAAATATTATTTAGCATTATTTCAGTGTGATTGACAGTGGAAAGTTTGCAGTTCATTTCAGAGCTGCAGCTAATTAGTCAGTCATTACAGTGTGCTTCAGTTAGATGGCAGAACTCAGTACTATTTTCTGAGCTACCCAGTCTTGAGGGCATGACAACAATGTGTCATTTGCCAAGGACTACAAAATGAAGGCTTTCACTTTGGCATGGTGGAATAAAAAAAATGAATCTTTACAATAAGCTCCATGTTTTAATGCTGGATCACCTCTGGAACTCCTATCAAACTGTGCTTTGACCACAGCAGGGAAGCGTTTGATTAACTACCAACAAGAAAGAATGCGGCGAACAATGAGACATCAAAGACAGCAGCTTCCTGACAGCAGTTATTGAACAGTGATTAATGAATGACAGAAATGAAGAATGTATAACCTCCAGTATATTTGAGAAGGCTAATAAGTATCATGAGGTGAAGTTCAAAAGAGTCATTAATTGGTAAAAGTAAAGAGCAACAACTTTAGTATATGTTTAAAATTTCACATCTGGTTTGGTCTGAAAGAAATCAACTGTATAGGGTGACATAACTAATACTCATATTGCAGCTTTCTTATTGAAAAGATCTTTGTTTAATTGGAGGGGAAGATTTACATTGATTTCAATAAACCTTGCAATAACTGTTAAGATACTGGCCGTACTTTAATAATAAACTGTTCTTAGTTTTCATTGTAGCAAATTGCTGTAGACTTTTCAATGGCAAAACTGAAGAATTTAGGGAAGAACAGAAATATTAGAAACAGTGATCTGAAATAAAGTGAGAGGTAATTGAATATTATTGACAGGTCAGTCATTTTTCAAGCCTTTGGCTAATGGCTCTAAACCCCTATTTCACTGCAATCAGAGGCAATGTTCAGACCAGTGCTGGTGTTCTAGTTCACTTATACTCCTCTCATGAACTGCAGAATCCCATTCAGACTGGTAGAAATGTGATGATAGGGTCATGGTGTGGTCAGAAGCTCAAAACTGTGGGCAAAGTTTTCTGGTTCATGTGCTGCTTTCCCCTGGAGAGCTGCTTGATGTTGGGGCTCCCCTTGCAGCATGTGATCCTCACTGCTCAACAAACACGCTGTTCAGCCTGGAAAAGAGAAGGAGACCTTAGAGGCCCTTCCAGTGCCTAAAGGGGCTCCAAGATAGCTGGAGAGGGACTTTGGACAAAGGTGTGGAGTGACCGAACAAGTGGGAATGGCTTCCCACAGCCAGAGGGCAGGTTTAGATTAGATATTACCCTCTACTGTGAGGGTGCTGATTCCCCGGCACAGGCTGCCCAGAGAGAGGTTGTGGATGCCCCATCCCTGGGAGTGTTCAAGGACAGACTCGATGAGGCCCTGAGCAACCCGGTTCAATGAGTTCAAGACACTGAGGTTCCTCTCAGTCTTAACGAAGTTCTTGGAACTGAACAAGTCCCTCTTCCACAGCTGAAGTGAGACACAGGCAGCACTGTTCTCACAAAAGGAGGCCACTATAAAACCTTTGCTCCCCTTGGCAACAGCACAAAAATGAGGGCAGTCATTGGGATTAGAAGAGTTCCTTCCCCTGCCTACAGGGATTGTTAAATCTCTCAGAAGAGTCCTAATTAGTGTGCTATGAAGTATTCTATGGAAGAATGCTCTTGGTCGCTCCTGATGTTATTGCACTTGGCATTAAATAATTAAATCTTCGCTGGAGAAAAGATGCAAGGGAAAGGCAGGGGGATGGAGTGGCAGGGGAGAGGGAGAGAGAGGACCAACAGGACTTTTAAATATAATGTGTGAGAAACTCAGACTTGTCATTCCTGTAAATACACAATTACACACTACACAGTCATTGAAGGAGGATGTACCCCCTCATCCCAAGTACCTTCCTTTCTACTACACAAGTCAAATTTTCTTTAATTAAGCGTTAAGAGATTTTTGGGGGATTCAGAGTGTCTGTTGTTGCACATGCTCATATAACTTCTGTCCTACAGAGAGGCTTGGATCCCTTCACTGAGGAGAAATGCCTTTGTGTCCCTGAGTAGTAGGACTAGGAGATAAATCCTTTCAACAAGGTTGCTGAGGAGTGCAAGGCATGTAGGAGGGAGAGATTTATGTATGTGATCTTGGTGCTTCTGAAGGGAAAGTTTTACGTGTGGTAAGGGAGATGTATGGCCGAAGTGTTTAATTTGATTGGGAGCTGTAAGACCAGGTTGTGTGAGTGCTCCTCAGTCTTTGCTGGGAAATCACTATGTTGTTTTATTTTTTTTGGGACATTAAAACAGATGGCAGTGGGCTTTTCTAGTTGATGTCAATCATGTTTGTGATTGAATAACCTATATATTTCTACTAACACAGCTACTTAAAGCCATACAACTGTACTGCTCAGGGGGTAGGGGAGGGGTTCTGCTGTGAGGGAGATTTTTTTTCTGACTTTAACATTTGTATTTTATATAAGTTATATATTTTTGTGTGTGCATCTACATATAAAGCATGTAGATGCCTGGGAAATTATTTCTTTGGTGACAGTTTTTTAATTGTATCTGTGGTCTCTGCAGGTGATAGTCTAGGTATACACGGTTTTCAGAAACTGCAGATTGATGAACATGTTCAATAACTGTTATTTCTGGGCTTTTTTTAATGTTTTAATAAGACAAAGTTATACCTGAAGTTAATACTTTTCTGTGTGAGATTGAAGGTGTAATCGTTCCAAGATAGAAAGCTTTCTGCATTTATCAAAAGTTCTGGGGGCTTGAGAAAAGAAAGATTTTCCTGAGACTTCCATCATTGCCTCAGTCAGGCTAAAAACAGTTTCACTGCTTTCAAACCCCAAAAAAAGGGAGTTATAATTAGTAATGTTTACTGAAGACTTTCAAAGGTTCTGTTACAGTCTGAGAATGCTTCAAGGGTTAGGGAAGGCAGGGTCAGAGTTTCCAGCATTATGATCCTGTTAGTAGAGAGCACTTAAGCTAATCTGTGCTGTGTTAAAACGAAGTTAACCCCGGTGCCGAGAAATGGTGCTGAGAGTTCAATAGGCAGCTCTGAAGGGTTTCTGCAGCCTCAGAGTCTCTGCAAGGCACTGGGAGCCTCTCTGGCGGTGGCTGATCCATGTGCCTTGGGAAGTGCTCTGGCTGCAGGTGCACCACCATGGTTTTGAAGAGAACTTGCTGTACAGCAGTGCTAATTGTGCATTTGTGGGTGGATCTTCACAATATCAAATATTCTCTCTCCTACTGAACAACCTGACTTGAATCTCTCTGGAAATCAAAGTCCATGCATCTTGCTAGACTTATAAAGATTTATATTTGAACAAGATAATGTTCTTGATTTGGTGTAAGCTCTTCAATCCCTCATTATCCCAAAGAAGGATTCATTTTAGTAATGAAGAAAATTATCTTTGTATATAATTGTATTTTTTTGTATTCCTGTGACTCAAAGGCACATTATAAGTGCAAAATAGAAATTTAATATTTTGATAGAAAGTGACAATTACAAAGGAAAGTTATTAAGCTTCTATTCATCTGAATTCTGGCAAAACCTTTGGTGCCTTATGGTGATATTCTCTGATTGCAGCTGTGCTGTAGAGACCAGACAGCTCTGCAAAGCTTTACATTTTACACACTCTTTAAGTGTGATGCTGCATGAAATTAAACTACATTACATTATGAAGACAGACTCTTCTGCATTCATCTGGAATGGAAGAGTAGGAAGCTTCCAAACTTGAAGGAAAAATGAGTTCAAATCTAGCTCTAGCTCCAGAGGGTGACAATGAGCCCTTCCAGTCTTGATATTGCAACCCATCTTTCTGTCAGACATTTGTATTGTGGTTTCTTTAACTGCAATTACCATTTGTCACTCAATGTGGTCATTGCAGAAGTTACTGTCTTTGGGATTTACTTGCTGTGACTCTCTTTCATTTCAAAATGTGTCTACAGGTACTGTTTTCTTGTCAGGCCAAGATCACCTCATTCCACCTGTTTTAGAGGGCTGCTCTTTGCCTTGGACATTTCTCCAGGCCCTCAGCTGTTACAGGTTGTTCCACATGGGTTGTTCAAGGAAACAGCAAACAGCTGTATCATCTCAAGGCTTTCACAGAATCACAGAACATTCTGAGTTGGAAGGGACTCAAAGATCATTGAGTCCAACTCATAAGTGAAGAGTCCCTGTGGGGGTCCACCCCCAACCTTGGCATTGTTAGCACTGTGCCCTAACCAGCTGAGACTTGGTAATGGCAACAGCTTTTCAACATCTCCTGTCTTGACAAGTGCCACGTGCGTGTTTCTGTGACATTTCTGTGAAGTTGGTCTTCCATGTATGCTAATGATGGCAGCACCTCAGTATTGACCTTGTTTTACTGCTGCCTTCTTGCTGTGACATGAGCTAAAAGCTGCCTCCCATGTTCATCAGTGTTGTGTTTTCCTGTGTCTGCCTCTTTCTAATTATTCATTGCCCATTTTTAATTGAACTGCAGGGTCTTTATGTCAACAATTATTCCTCTCACATCATACCTTGATCAGTGATAGAAGAAAAATTATGAAAAAGATTTTTTAAGTGAATTTGGTAAACAAAGTGATGAACAAAAGTTTTTCTTACTTGCTGTTTACCCCATACTAAAAAAAAATGTCCAGATTAAAGCACTAAGCTCAGTTAATAAGCCAGTCACATACGTAAAGTTCAGCTGTGCTGCCTTTTGTTATAATCAGGAGATTATTAGAATACAGCAGATTTTCAATGCAATGTCAGGAACTTACTGAGCCATGAAATAGAGTGTGTCAAGCCCTGGCCATGCTCTGCTTCCACTGCTTACGCCTCTGGTGGGTGTGAATCTCAACACTGGATTTTTGGGCTGGTGGGCTGTGAGTGGGAGCAGGCTCTTGACTATAAATCTGCAAGCTTTTCTAATCCATAAACTGCTTCAGACCTCTTGGATCTATGGTTTTTGGATTCTACAGTCATCTAAGTATCTTTTTTCTCTCAAGGATCTCCAAACCTAGGGCACTGCTTTTTGGCTGGATTTCAAGAGTATATTACTCTTGGACAGATTTTTCTTCTATTACTTTTCTATTGCCACTTATTTCCGGAAACTCATTAAAAGTGTAGAGATTTCACCTCAGCTAAAAGTGGCAGGGGCTTGCACAAAGGTGTCTGTCTCTTATCTAAATATGATTTATAATCTAGGTTTATAAACATAAGGCCACCACATGAAGTAGAAATTAAGCTTGCTATTGCATGAAAACTACCAGTTTGTCTTCATTTTATCTGTTTTTCTTGCATAAGTAATTTCATGACATCTTTTGAGAAGACCAATTCTTCTCAGCAAAAGCTATAGGTGTTTGCTGGAGAAAGAAGGAGGCATAAATCACTTTTCCTCTCCTACAACTGTTGGTTTTCCACTGAAAGTTCAAGGCTTTACTTTTTCTACTTGTGTGATGAGTTGCATCTGCTGCAGTTGGTATTTATTTACAAAATCTCTAAGGAAACTAATTTTGATCAGAACAAAAGGCATCAGCTATTGAATCCTGTCTCCCATCCCATCAGGTCTCTGAGGTCTGTGGATTCTCTGCAGGATTTCTGGTTTTGATTTCTGGTTCCTCATTTTATTGCTGGATATAGTTTCCTCTGATATCAGTACTGGACATTCTTGTCATGTCTATTCTGCTGCTCATCTGGATTTTCCATATACACATTTCTACCCACACTTCATTCGTATCCATCTTCGTACTTCTGTTACGAGTCTTCCAAAGGACATTTAAGCAATGTATAGAACGGAGCAAATTAAGTTGCATTAACATATTAACAATGTTAAATGCATTATGTACCAACCCTGAGGTACCACCAGTTTTATAGAAATTGTCCTCCAGAATGATGTTACAACGAACTGAGCTAAATATGTACCTCTTCCTACCCAGACTGTGGCCAGTTGCGGTTTCCTCCTGCAGTTGCCATTTCCCCTCTAAACATTAAATTCCCAGCTTTGTTTTTTTTGCTTTTATGTCTGCCATAACTTTGTGATGAAGACTTGCAGAAGACATGGAGACCTTTGGAAAACACAGTTATCCAAGTGGTAGTTAAAAGCAGTGCATGAATTCAGCCTCCTGCCTTGCTACTTCATTTACCTACGACATTCTCAAGCTTGCTGCAGTATCTGTAAGGAAGTAAGCTAACTTAATTGCAAAGTCAATGTTAAATGAATTTATAAGTCATGCACACTTTGCACAAGTATCTTCTTCCATGAACTTGAATTGTCACGTTAATTCAGTTTTCTCCTAAAGGGCTTTGAGAGTGATAATCTGATTTTCTCATCTAGTTTCACATGTAACAGAAACAGAGATGAGGAACTACTGGCCTTGAGCATAAAATCCTTCAAATGCATAGCAGTATTTTAGGAGTCTTAAAATATAGTGAGCTCAATGTTTTGTTTTTAAAAATACACTCAGAATGAATACCTGAAAAATATGTTGCATAATGAAACAAGATACGAAATTATTGCCTTGAGAATAACTTATAAAGATGATTTTTGCCCTTTGACTCAAGCTCTACACTGAGCATTTCTCTCACATATTAGTTTCCAAGTGGATTTTGGTGCCAGTAAATAATGAGTCTTTGAAATGGCTAGAAGTCGAGAAAGTTCTCCTCCAGAGAATAAAGAACACTTTTTACACACTCCCCTCCACCCTCCAGACTTATTTTGGAAGCAATCTGCAGCTCCAGTGGATAACCCACTCGAATTTGAATGGGCAGTCAGTCGTAAGCCTGTCTGAATGCCCAAGGGAGGTGATGTGCTCTTTAGTTGTATGAAAAAGAGAATATCAAATACAAAAATTCCAGAAGCTTTTCATTTAACATAGTTGTGATAGTAACAGAAGTGTCTGGTTCAGCTACCTGTGTACTTGATAAAGTGTTCATACACAGTGATAGAAATTTGTGCAATGTGCTCAGTTGTGTCTTCTGTTGCGCTCCTCAGTCATCTTGTGGTCTGGGAAGGCACAGGAGCCCAGAGTAATGTAAGGGCTCAAGAGAAGCAGATCTGAATGTTTCCTGAGAAGGTCCTGAGAATAAGAGCATTGGTGGCTCTGCAAACTGGGATGAATAGCAACTGTGAAGTGGCAAAGGGGAGGTGCAGCTAAGGAGGAGTTACCCTGTCAAACAGGTTTCTGTTCCAGATGGGTTGGACTATTTCAGTGCAACTTACTGCTCCAGTGGTATCCTTCCACATCAGCTACCATACAGCAGTCAGTAGCATTCCAGTTTGAAGGGGAATAAGTTGCCTTCCAACCAGAGCTATGTGGTGGGAGAACACTGAAAAGTGTATTTTGACGCATGGAGGGAGTCTTCTGTTTCTGGCCTCCTGGACAATAAACTAAAATGGTTCCCTGATAACTGTTGTATTGACAGAGATTTTCTTTTCTGGTGTTTTAATTTGCTTATAGCAGGCAGGATAGTTGTACAGATTTCCTCTTTTGTGATAAGGAACAGGTTTCTGTGCTAATGGTGGAGGAGAATGATTCTCCAGACTTCTATGGGTCAGCCTTATCTTTCTCTATTTTTTATTTACTTTGACATTTAAATAATAACACTGTGTATGTGCAAAACTTTTCTTAGCAATGTCAAAGACTTGCCTACAAAGACCCAGTATCTCTTTTCAGATATGCATATTTTAGATGCCATGCTCTTAACTAACTGAGATTCTGTTGCTTTAAAATAAATAATGAAGACTACTGCCCTTGTATCTGTCTCTTCCAGCCTTTTCCTGGTAATAAAGAGTACTATAAATGATAGCTGAATCTGGTAATTAGACAAGACTTCCCTTTTCTGTCCTGCTTTTTTTTTTTTTTTCTTTTTGCTGTAATGCAGTTTGTCTGTTTACTGGCTTGAGGTTCCTTCCCCCTGTGAGACTTATCTTTTTAATGGCAGTCATTTTTAACATGCACAATTTTTCTGTAAGCATGACATTCACTATCTCTATAATAACAATCATTTGGCTTATGATTTAAACCATTACAGCACTGTACCACGCTGTGAGACTCAAATCCTGGCTTCACTTTTACATTGTTTACTTTCCTATCAGCGTGTTGACAGTTCATAACTCTTGGCTACTTCCACATTGACTGCAATTTTTGTAAAGCTTTAGAGGAAATGAAGAACTGCATCAGACAATTGTTTTTTTGGATTACTTGCCTAAGCATGCTGTAAACTTGGTATCAAGATGCTGAGCTAGATAGTCCCTTTAACATGGCATGACTTCGATAGTAAAGTGTGAAACAGGTGCACCATCATTTTTTAAAAGATATCTGAAGTGTAATAGACAAAGATCAATGGAAACCTTTTAACAACATAAAGACAAGATGGGATACATTAAGTACTAAACTAATATACCAACTGTTGCCTGGCCAATTTTTTTTCCTTGCTCTACCCCTCCCCTCTCCCTCATTTGAGGTAGACTTTACTTGAACATTTAGCCATGGTGGTCTGTGAGAGTGAAGGAAACTCCTGTTTTAAAGGAGATGGCTTTGTTTGAATTAGTGAAATTTATTTTGATTATTTAAAGGGTCTACAGAGCTCTTTTCTCCTTGCAGTCATTTTAAGTGTTTATCCTGCTCTTCAGCTTTCCAACTGAATCTCTGTAGCTGGCCCAGCCAACAGGAACATGAGAGAGCATTGCTAGGAAAACTCATCTTAGGGCAAACAAATTCTGGAATCTTAACACAAGGGACTTTTCAATATGAACAAGTGACTGGGGAATTGTTTTTAAAGTGGTTTACAACTGGGATAAATCGAGTGGAGCTTTTTTTACACCTGTTTCTCAAGTCATATCTCTTGCCATGAGATTCTGAGACACATTTTTAGTCCTGTCTTATTTCAAAGTAAAGATCTAAAGAATTTTTTTACACAGAAAGGAATTATTTTTTAAAGATATCCAATCTGACGCGTACATACATTTAACTTGGGCAATGTTTTATGAGACAGGCAGTTTCTGGTCTGTACATTTTAATCTTAATGAGCCTTCCCTTTAAAATATACAGAAATATTCTATACGTGTGTCTTCTATACATATGAGTGTAAACGTTGGTATAAATCAAAAAGTGGATTAAACTCCAAAATTTTTGTTGTACTCATTCTACTATGCTCTTTTATTTCTTTTCATAATTAGAGTTTGTTTCTTTTGTAGACAACAGTTTTGTTATTAAAACAGAGAACAGAATGAGGGAGAAGTTTGTGTCTTAAAGATGATTGAAGCTGCCTGTCATAGGCAGTGCAGAATCAGAATTTGGTTTGTGCAAAGATAAATTTGTTTAATAAAATCTCATTTTCTGGGCTTTAATACTAATGAGCCAGGGAGCTTATTCTTTCAGATACTATTAATGACTTAGGGGTATGTTACACTATACACAAGTACAGTGTTATCAAGTGGCACGATCATACCACACGTTTGCCTTGCTTATATTTAAGCTGCAGGAATTGTGTGATTATGGTGTTTTCAAGAAAACATTTGCAGTGTGTTTAGTTGTAGATAAAAAGCTTGAAATTGTGTTTTTGAGCATTCATTTTAAAGGCTTGACCTGTAGAGAAGTTTGAAATATTTCAAAATGGCTTTTAATAAATCTTATGTCAGGAAAACTGACTGAAGATGTCTGAGTGACTGGAGTTGTAGTCTAGTGGCAAGTATTGTTTATAATGAACAAGCACATCCTTGTGTCTTGTCAGGATGGGATTTCAGGGGCACTGTGGGTGGATTTCATCTGAGTCAACTTTCTTTTACGCAACCTTCTGTGAACCTTGAGGACACCATGCTCACTCTCAATGCCTGCAGATGAAAATGTTTGCTCTTCCCCAATTTCTTATCTGCCTGATAAGTGTTTAATGCATTTGTACAATCTAAATTGATTTTAAAGAATACTTTGTACCATTTTACTATCTGGATCCTGCTAGCGTAGAAATATTTCTAAACTCTACTCCCATTTTTCTTGTATTTTAGCATCTGAATTCACATTCCTGTAAAAGTAAGTGGGTAGGAGGAGGGTAGAGGAGAAATTATTCTTGAAACATTCTTCTTCCACTTGAGGTTTGCCTTTGCTTTCCATCTCAAAATTAAAATTGATGGACAGAGAATAATTCGTGTTAATGCAGCTGTTATTCAGTTTGAAAGATATCTAATGGGAAGAGAGTGCTCTTAGCTGGGGAACAAAGGGTGACAAATGTCATTCTGCACATCAAGTTTTTCCGACACTGCCCCTGAAGCAGAGGGTACATCAGCTTATAAAAGAAGAGGAAAAAAAAGAAAGAAAGAAAGGAAGAAAGAAAAAGAGCATTTGAATGAGTACAGTGTCAATATGTTAGATCAGTCTCCTAAACCTCTTGTCATCTGTGATAAGGACATCAATAATAGTCATTGTCAACCTTCATTAAGCTCAGATCATCCATTTTTATGTCCCTCAGGATGTTTTTCATTGATATTTTCCCTGGAAAGAGAAAAGGCCCTACATCAAGCTAGTGTATAAAGCTTGATTCCTTTCCTCAGGGCTCTGAGTACAAGAGAAACAAATTATTTTAATTACTCTTTTTCAGTTTTGATTTTTTTTTTTTAATTATTTGTTTGCTTAGTTGGTTTTTCTTCTGAGCTCCTCTCGGGTGCTTAACCTGTTTCTGGATGCAGAAGAACTCCTGCTTATTAATCCACATAATAAAGTCTAAGAAAAAGGGAATGGAAAATGTTGAAAAAAATAGATTCATGCTTCCCCTTCTCTAGGGATTTGTCTCAAACATTGGTGATTATATTCCTTTGTTTACACGTCTTGAGTTTGGGGGTTATATTCTTGTTAGCTCTTACATGTTGAGTTACCAGTGACCAGCAGCATCTAAGTTCTCTAGGATTTTTTTTTTCAGACAAGACAACTAGAAAGATAAAATTCCTGGCTAGGGATTGAACTAGAAGCCTTTGCAAACATGGGAGGTAGGTGTTTTGGAGAATGGATGTCGGTATGTTCACAGATAAGTGACTTAGCTCACTGTTTGATTTCTTCTTCTGAAGAAAAAGAAATTATTTCTAAATTCATTCAGTGTTGTTCTCTTTTCAGTGATCTCAGCAGTCCTTTCCAGTGTGAGAAAATACACACTATGTTAGAGGAGAAAGGGTCACACACTCAACATTGCTACAGCTGACAAGGAATTGTATATACAGTACTTAAAGTATTAGGATCCCATGCCTTGAATTGTTGCTTCTTTTGGAATTATTTTCTATACAATGAATTATTTTCTCAGATCTTGTTATAGATTCTGCCTAGAAATAGAAAAATATTCTCACAGAAAAAAAACAAACAACTTACCAAAAAAATATTTGGGAATCCCCAAAATACTTGGAAATTAAGAAGACTTTCCTGAGTCTACAAAGAATTGAAACCAGATATTAGATCCAAAGACACCCCTCATATTTTGTGTTCATAGATATATTTTTAAAATTTAATATTCAGAATATCAAACCTTTTTCTTGCAGACCTCTGTGAATTTAATTGTACAAGCTGTAAACTATTGTAAATCTTATGTGACTTTTACTATAGGTTGGTGGTGTTACACTGACAGCATTGTATTTTCCCAAAACTTGAGCAGATTTAGTAAAAAAAGAAATTACAACAGAAAATAAAAATAGGTGTATTACAAAATCCCTGGAATTGGATGCCATTTTCTGCTTTCAATTAGATCTACAAAAAAAAAAAACACCTTTTTTTTTTTTCACTATAACTTGCCCAGCTGAGTTGAATTGCATGTTCAGGTTCAGTTAACAATGTAACTGATGGTAAAGCTTGTTAAAAAACTGAATGTGCTTCCAGCCTTGTTATAAATAAGTCTATTCACAAATTCTCATAAATCTGAGTTTCCAACAAACCTAGAGTGACCAATTTTTGTATGTGAATAGCTGTAAAGTTCATGTAATCTTCATTATTGTTGGGAGATCTCTGACATCCTGTGATCATATTTTTGTGTGCCAGGCAAAGAATTTGGTGAGTAGAAAGACACCTCTGCTAAGTATAGGACCTAAGGTACACGAAACAGTCTTTCTTTAAAAGTATGCATTAACATAGTTTCATTTACTAGTTAGTTTATTTGCTTGTTTGTGAGGTTTTTGGAGTTTGGGCTTTTTAATGAATTTTGATCCACCAATCCCACTCAAAGTTTCATTAGTGCAGTGTTTGCAGAGCTCAGGAAATCTCTTTCTCCAGTGTCACTTTTAAGAGACTCTTCAGGTGGTGAATGTACTCATCATCCTTCCTTTGTCAGTGTTATGGGACTTCATTACAGTGAGCAAGCACTTAAAAGGGCAGAGCCTGCTGTGTGAGAGACCTGTGCAGCTTATGAGGGAAGGTACCCTATTGTGTCATTATGAGTTGTCAATGCAATTGTACCTCAGGCCATTCCCACAACATATCTAATTCTGTTCCCCTCTGACCCCTTTCACGGCAGAAAATGGTAGAATTGTGCAGTTGTGTCTTTGAAAAGTGGTGTGGAGGCTGGCACAATAGATTCCTTATAAGATCATACAGCATATTGAGCCAGACCTACAGAGATTTTGAAAGAGTTGAAATTACATTGATCATCATGTGGGGCAGTTAAGTCTTATCTTCAGTCTTAAAATACTTTGGGTATACTTTTTTTTTCCATTGAAAGCCACACTATGAAATGATGCATGAAATGGTCATGAAGATGCTGCCCTGAAAATACATTATACCTTTTAAACCAGCCCAAATCCAAGGATTCTGTGTGAGCCTTTCTGACACCAGGGTACTTGTCTGACCCAAATTCTCCACAAGGACTGCGCTCTCTGAAGCAACTTAAATGTCTTTGGCATCAAAGTAGTGTAACACTCTAAGAATTTCGTGTGCGTGAGGAAACTGGAAAAACAATATTGTTCTCTAATACGGCTTATAATGAACAGAAACACGACGTTTTTCTCTTAGAGTGGACTGGAATTGGTTTATGTGGCACAGCCCTTACTCATCCCCAGCATGGACCCACAATCTACACTAGTTATCTGAACCATGTGTTGGTGGGAATGCAGTTACTGTGACATCTGGTCACATCCTCCAGCTGTTGCAGAGAAGGGATGGAGTCAAAGGTGTCTGAGAGGAGGGAGGAGCACTGTGGGATCCTGCTGGGAGTAAGTTTAGGGATGACAGGCAAGCATGTGAATCCTGAATTTATATTCAGGTAAGGACTTCTCTTCCTCGTCTCACTTTTATACTTGGCTAAATCCATATTTAGTGCCTGATTTTCTTCTTGTTTTATAGTTGTGAGAACATGTAGTCTAGAAAATCCTGACTCAATTTACTCCTTTTTCCCCTGCCTACCCCAATTTAAAGCTGTAGTTCCTGGGAGAAGGCACAGGGATCTGAAAGAAAAATTATGTTCACCTCTTGGCTTTCTGTTGTAAGCATAATATTCAGAGTGTTTTTGCCATATTAATGTGTAGCTCATAATTGTTAATATTGCCAGTGATTTACTGATGAGCCTCTTAACTTTAAGCAATGCTGTGACTCAATCCCTTTCCCTGTAGCATTAAGAACTAATTTGACAGTTGCTACAGGCAAAGCTGCAAGATGACTCAGATTGTCAAATGTCCTTTGTCCTCACAAATGCAAAATCCTCCAGCCAAGTTTCAAATGCAATTCCATTTTATTCTAATTTATTGTTCATTTCTGCTCTTGACACAGCAGCTCCCTAACAAGTCCGTACATCATTACTTAAATGCTTGCTCACAAAGGACTGTTGTCAATCACTGGCACAGGACATCAAGCAGGAAGAATGTCTGATCAAACACGTTTTGAAAGCTCTGCCACAACAATAGGGAAAAGCTAAATCGAACTGGGGGAAGGGAAGGGCTAAACAGGACTTATTTGTATCAAGCAGATGAGATTATTTTACACAGGCCTAAGACGCTGAAAATCAAGTGGAATTAATTCATTTCTAGATACTGCTTAGAATGCATATTTTTTAAAGCATTGATTATAATGCAAGTGGTGGAAATACTAAAATACTAATACCAATGAGCACAGCAAAAATGAACCATCAGACCATTCAGACCTTCCCGGGGCTGCAAAGAACCTTGGACGCAGCCTGAAAATTACTAAAAATAAAATGAGGAATGGTTGCTCTGAGGGTGAATCACTCCTGGGTCATCTATATTAACAGTAATAAGAGCATTTTAAATAATCATATCTTTTTCATGCATCTTCTTGAGTCATAATCTTGATTTTATTTATTTTAAAATGCCCACAAGAAGAGAACATCTGTGGTTCACTTTTACAAACAATATGTTTGCTTTTAATTTATTCTAGAAAATAATTGTTCTTTACATAATGTATCAGACTCCATCCGTTCAAGAGGTAAACGGCACAAAGGAATTGATCAATTTTAAATCCAAAATACTAAAATAGATTTTTCCTTTTGTGTACCTCAATGAAAGTAATTAGATTTTTATTTTTTTCCTAATCTGAGAGGAATTTAACGACAGCGTATAGCTTTGAACTTCCCCTGATCCCTGCACTGTAGCTGCATACAAATCAATAACACACTTCACTTTATGTCCTTGTCAGATCAAAATTCTGGTCACTCAGGGCTGTCACACTGAAGGTGAGCTTTGCACATCTCCCTGGATTTCTTCACTGCCCCTTGTAGGGCAGGGAATGGGAGCAGGAGTAAAATGGCAACGGTTGTGCCAACCCTTCTTCATCCCAAACCTTAAAAACAATGAAGTCTTTCTCACAAATGGGAAAATATTTCACTCCCCAAGGAATTTCTGGAATGATGTTGCTCTGAGGGTATCTCAGTGGACTGGGCAGAAAGAACAGCTGACTGGGTTTCAGTTGCTCTGGGCACTGAGGCAGGAGACCAAGAGGAATAACAATATATGATGATTTAATGTAGCAATAACTCACATGCATAAAAAGACAATGAAACATGGATGGAGTTATTTTATCACTAACTTTTACTTACCTCACTCTGAAATCACCTTGCTTTAATGTAATTCCCTATGTTGGTGTTTTTCAAGTAAACAAAAAAAACCTCCATGACCTCCATTGTCTGAAAATGTAATATTCCCATGTTCCACCATTTGGCTTTATACACAGATTCTTAAGAATATTAATTAATAATAGTAACAATAATAATCCCATACTGAGGTGAAGAGACTTCTGAAGGTGAATTCTTACTGAGTAGGAGAAAAGCTGGGACCTTGAGTCCTGGTTTCAGGCTCTGGATTACACTGCTGTGATTGCAGCTTGAGCTGAGGCTATAGCATGGCTACTCATGGAGTAAATTACAACATAAATATGCCATAACCTTTTTAAAAGATTCTATAGAACCTTTGGGATAGCTTAATCTAAAATCTGGGAGCATACTTAACAGCAAAGACATTTGTAGTTTTAGTGGCATTGGAATTCATCCATGATAGAGCATAGAATAATGAAAGATAATATGTGTATTGGGAAGGGTAATGGAGAAATAAGCTACAGTTATGAAAGGGACAAAGTCAAGCTACTGAATCCACTCAGTGGAAAGGAAAAGCTATCACAGCATCCTCTCTTTATGATTTTATTAAGCACATTCTGTCTTGCATTTTCTCACATTATGAAAATACTAAATTATTATTCAAAGATACCACCAAAGAACAAATGTTGTCCAGGATCAATGGCATATCATTGGTAAACTTTCAACACAATTGTATCCTTATAGCATCAATTACATTTTTGAAGAACCTGATCTCACCATCTCAAAGCTGGAACACATTTCGCTATCTAAAATTTTTATTAGGTAAACTAAAAACTTCCAGGATGATAAAATTAATGAACATATATAATCTGTTCAGCATTAACTTCAGGTTTAAACTTAGAAAAAACATTATTATCAACAGGTTTCCTCTTGTTGAGTGTTGGTTAACTTAGTATATCCTTGGAATACTGTAGTTCCAATAGCATCAGCATCAAAAACTTCTAAATAAGTTGCATAACCTGACCCGTGCTTGTTCTCTACCCAGAGAATATGCTGATTTAATAGCTGAGGTTGTTGGTAGTTCAGCTTCTGTTTTGAAGTGCCTTTTTTTTCCCCATGTAGAATTGGTGGCTCTGAACTGAGTCCTGACTTCAATTCAGAAATCAGAGGCAAGAGGAACAGTAACAAGTACCATTTGGATTGGATAGAAAATGTGGTGTGTATTTACAGTGGACAAAATTGAACAGCATCATCTGGAAAGGGAGCAAAAGAAAGTGCCAGTGTTAAGTGAATTGTTGGCTTGATTTGTGTTGGATGGGAAAATCGGTGGTAGGTTTATTTTATTGAAAAATTAAGTAAGAATCGGTAGAGTTTTTTAAACAGTACAGATTGCTTAAAACTGATTCAGTGCTACAAAAATGGATAACCACTACTTTATTCTTTTCTCAGTTTTCTTTTGGTGATTTCATGAATCACTACTGTGTCATAAACTAAGGTCTTAAAAGTGAGCTTGAGACAATAAAAAGCCTTAAAATATTTTCCTGGGATTAAAAGACTCTTTGATTTACTTTTAGCTCATCTAAACTTGGTTGTATTGACAAGGTCAATATTTAAGTCATTTTTTCATACCATTATAATAACTGGCTGGGGAGAAGATGGCAATTTTTTTCATTTCACCTTGAGCAGAGAATGGATGGAGATGTAAAGTTAAGCTTTTTGTAAAGTGATCTTCTCTAAACAGCCCTAGTTTCCTTACAGGCTGGAAAAAATCCACACAAAGGAACAATTAGTGACTTGTAACACCACCAAATACATAACTTTTGCTGGGGTATTTTCTTTCTGCCCCTTTTTAAAATGGGAACCAAATAGTCCATAAAACTCTTTGTAAGCAACCAAAATGTTAAATTGTGATTAAAAAAGCTTCTGGACTAGATAAAGTTCTTGAATGGTCTTACAAATTATTTATTCATTAACTTCAGAATGACTAGAAAGCATCAGAAATGATAATGTGCAGGAAAAAGCCTTTTGCAGGAAATCCAGCCTTCTTAATAGTAGTAGCTTGCAGCAATAAACACATATTTGTACAGGAAATTCTGTGGTTGCTTAAATATAGAAAAAATTGCCAGTATCATTGTTATTATCTGAGCTGAAATTCCCCCCGTTTATCATTCCTAACCCCTTTGTTATTCTTCCTTCTATAGTATGGAAACTAAAAATTGTTTAACCTGAGAGCCTGAGGGCTGCTTTGTGTCACCCAGAAACAGAGTCCCATCAGAAGCTAAACCTCTCCAACAATTTCCAAATAAAAGACCTGGCAAGAGGGTTAACTCTGCTAAGAAACAAGACTCTCAGAAAATGGTCAGACTAAAATGCAGCTGTTGCCATCAAACACTACATGTGCAGTTTGTAGAATAAATGGGCTTACTTTGTACATATTTCTCATCTCTTAGAAAGCAAGAAGAAAAAGCAGCAATTCTGTTAAAACCCAACTCTTCCCCTGTCTTCTTTCCAAGTGCTCAGGAAGAAAAAAAAAACCAAACACAAAAACCCAACAAAAAACCACCAACAAAAGAAGCATTCCCTAAACTGATTGACTTTCATCAAGAGCCTCTTTCAATGTCACAGAAATAGATTTCATTGGCTTTGACAGCTTGGCTTGATGCTAAACTTGTATCAAAACCCTACCAACAGGAAAAAGACTGCTGAGTTGAACATAATGGTCATATTAGGGGGTTTTGCTGTGCCTGTCTCTGTGGTGGATGTGATTTCCTCTATTTTGACCCCAAGAAGCTTTTACAGCAGCTCATTTAAAGTTCATGTCTCCAAAAGGAAAATAGTGGAAATACAAAAAAGCGAAATGATCAACTGCACTTTTATTTCAAGTAGCCCTCCCACTGTCCGTGAGCTCTGCAGGGAGCAGGAGATGGGAAATCAGTGTTGCCCTTAAAACAGAGGAAATGTTTTTCTAACATAATATACATGAAGCACTCCAGGACTCCCACTCTCTGTAAACGACTCAAAGACAGTAGGTGCAGATTCTAACGATGTGGCCAGCTCTGCTAAATCTCTGCCCTCTTCAAGCTTCCCATGCTCTTCTTGTCTTTTGCTGTGCACTTAGCATTATCTGGCCTCCTGAGGGTCTGTGAATAATGCCTCCCTCAGCAACTTTCACATCTTCTGAGACTCTTCCCGTTTTTTGAAGCAGTTTAGTTCAAGAGTGTAATTGAAATCAAGCACTGAACGAGTATTTTTATACTGGCCACTCTGAAGGTCTGGTCCCAGACTGAATGACCCCTTACATATTGCTGTATCATCTTATTTTCCTGCACAGTCATTGAAAAAACCCATAGAAACCATCCAACAGCTCAGCCGAAGCCATGACCATTCCCCACTTCAGTATCTTCTTCTGTGCTGTCAATCAGCAATATCTGTTCATGGTAACTTGGGGAAGGAAATATGCTGTTTTCTGCTGTTCCATTTCCTGATAAAGCTGAAGAAGGGCCACAGCACTTTATTCTGTTTCTTCTTCCCCAAAATCTAGTCAAAGGCAAGTTCCCAGGCATAGTCAATAAACCTGCTTTATAGGCACAGCCTCTCTGTGCTTGCAGTTCACTTGGTGACGTCCCCTTGACGTGTGATGGAGAGGTATCATAGAATATCCTGAGTTGGAAGGGACCCACAAGGATCATCAAAGTCCAGGAGCTGTCCATTGAAGTCCAACTGTATAGCCAAAAGGGAGCACTGGAAACACAATATCCAACACTTTTGCCTCCTATCCTCCTCAAACAATCCTGGTCTGGAAAAAAGAAGGAAATCAAAGCTCTGTGAAACTGTAATCACATCTGAAAACTTCATAATTTATTCACGTCAGCTGGGTAATTAGAGTTTGCTCTAATTTCTGCTGAGGAAGCAAAACTAAGTTATACTTTTGTCCTTAGCTATCACTTTTTGAGAATGTGACTCGGGCATGGAAGGCATCTTGTGCTTAATATTCCAGTTTGGTGATAATATGTGGAAATCTCTTCCTTTAACACCTTTTCTAGGTTTTTTTTGTTTTTTTTTAAACTCTATTTTCCCTCAGCTCATATAGATGTAAACTTATCAAGTGGGATGTGGTTCAAATAATGTAGAGAAATACAGTTAATTGTTTAAAAATATTTTTTAAAATGCTCTAATTTGTTACAAATAAGTTGAATTATAAACAGCAAAATTAAGCTTGGTACTAATTTCTCTTGTGTTCCTCCCAGTTGGCAAAAATAGAAAATGGCTAGTCAGCTTTCCCATTGTTTACATAGTTTTGAGTTTTTAATTAACATAATCTGCTTATTGCAATGTAGCTGTTAATTGCAGCCAGTTGAAGGAGAGGGGTACAAATTGCTGTTTATGTAGTTGAAGAAGGAGCCAAATAATTAGGGAAACTGTTTCCCATATAGAAAATGACAATATTTTCTTTCTTTATGCAGAAACATAAATAAATCTGTGACCAACTGTTTAGACACCATTTAAAAAGCACTGTAGCAAGGCGAAGAACTTCAATACATTCAAATTGGTTCATTTCTCCATCAACTTGCCTGAACACATTTTTTCTCTTTAATGAAAATGAAGTTTCTGTCAAAAAGAACTCCGTGCTCAGTTTTGGGGGTTTAGGGAAGTGTCTGTAAAGTCTCACTGATCTGACCCAAGGCCACTCTGCAGCAGAGCTCTGAAGGTGCAGCAACACCAACTCTGGGCTTTAAGTATCTGAGACTGTTGCTGAAGTTTCTCCGAGTTTTTTATAAGGATAAATGGAAGCGTCTGTGAGAGTTCCGAGACTATTTTAGTGTCCTAATTATTTGCAATTAAAATGATGACTGCCTAGGCACTGAGTATTTCTATTTATTTTCCTCCAAACTGAAGTGGTTTAGAAAAGAAAAATAATAAATCAGTTGTTTGGCAAATTTTCAGATGATAGGCCTGTCTCTAACCACGCTTTATTATTATGTATGACTCTGCAGAGGAATCTTAGGCAAAGAACCATTAATTTTGACTTTTTCTGCAAACCTAAGCAACAGAACCAAACCTAATTACAGAACAGAGTTTTGTCCCAGCCATACAATCCACTGTGCAAGTTTTCCTCTTCTTCCACTGCAGCCAGATATGGTAAAGGTTATTAAGTATTCTAATCTTATAAAATAAAAAGGAACAAAAAGGGATGCTCTTAAGATGACTTAGGTCTCTTCAAACACAGCAAGCTTTACTTTCTGCTAGAATGAACAATGATTAAGAAGGTTTGGCTGCATTATTAGAAAAGAAGCAGCTATGTATTTTGTAAAATGTAATCAAAATCATTTGCGGTAGCAAATGAAATATATTCATGAGTAAAAGTTCCAAATATTTTATCTGTTGACCTTTACCACACTCCGTAAAATTTTAGTATTGGCCCTATTGTATAACTTTAAGAACAACAGTGCTGGGATGTGTGGGCCAGATTCTGATTTCACTTACACTTACGCAGTTTTGAACTCTGGAAGCGACTCCTGATTGGCAGTGCTGACAGCTAATTGGAGGCAAGCCTTGTGGCCCAAAGACTGCCCTTATGCCCACAATTATACTAATTACTGAAATGAATCACAAGGACAATGGTTATTGATCTACTTCAAATTACACACTCCATGTGCTTTTCCAGCCTTGGCACCTGAGTCAGGGAAATGGGTGATGAATTGATGGCAGGACTAAATGGCTCCTTGTAAGTAAAATTTTTTGCTTTCAATTTTCCAAATCATGGTTGCCATGATTTTATTTTTCTCTAAAATATTGTTAGATATGTTTATATTTTTCTAACAGGTAGAGTAGGCAAGGTGTTTATTGTCCTATTATGTATTGTCCTACCAGAACACACTTAGGTCTTACATTGGAGTCACAAGAGTATTGTTGTATCCTCTTGGTTTCAGAAAAATAAAGAAATCCAAATTGGTAATATACTGAAGAAGTTAAAAGAATAACATAGATACAATGTTCTCAGCATAGAGCCTGAAGCTGAGATCAAATTCCAAATTCATAACGTATTTAAGAAGTTAGACCCTATATCTGGGATTGGTGAGTAGTACAGTATGTTTGTTCATGTAACTAAAGTACATGTGCATGATATATTAATAAGACAGACTATGTCCTTGAAATCCTAAACCAGTCCTTTCCAACATCTGATGCAACCTTTTTTCAAAAAATGTTCACAGAGTCAACAAATACAGTAATATAAAGTAATATATGGTGTGCATCCGTGAGCACCAGTTGCATGAAACAGGCTCCATCTGTGTTTGAGCTGACACAGAGAGTGTCTGCAAGTTTGATAAGAGCAAACAAATATGTGAGAGGGAAATCAATTCAAGGTTATTATATACAAAGGCATCTTCTCTGTGTCTGGAAGTCTGACTTGCAAAGTGGTGGTTCTGAGAACAATTACTTCATATTGGACTATTTATATTTCTACTCGGAAGTCAGAACACCTTAAGGAGCAGTTGAAGTTGTCACACATGAATAAGAGAATACAATTTTAATGTGTGCTGTCTATTTCTCAGCTTGCACTAAGAATTTGTTGAAAATACTCTCCCACAAAAAAAACCAACAAAACCTGCAAACAAACCCAAACCTCCCAAAAAATTAAAAAGTCTTTCAGTTTAGAGTCCTGTTCTAAAACAACATATTTAACTTTGTTTTCCCTGTTTCTTATGTTCTTTTAAAACTAAGTTTGAACACATAGAGAATAACATTTAATCGGGATATAAGGTTTTGTACGCCAATTTATTCTTTAATTCAAGCTCTGAGATGGAAGCAGTCTCAACTGATTCCTTTTCTGTGTTCACACAGAGCAGTGCCAGGAAAAGTTTGCAAGTGTGAGGTGTCACCTGGTTCTCTCTGTTTCAAACCTGGCTGATACCCTCACACAAGGGATGCAGATCCTTGTAGACTGGAGCAGGAAGCTCTAAAGAAAAACTGTTCCTGCAGGCTCGGGTGTTTCTGATTGTGCCATGCTGAGGCCAAGTGATTTCTACTTTCAGAAAACTTTTCTGCTGCTGATGGCCCTGCAGTGCTTAGCATGGTGCTGTTAATAAAGCAGCTGCCATCTGAGACAGACCACTGGAGTTTGGAATAAGATTTAACTCAGTCTGATGCTACTGAAGAATGTCCTGATGAATTGTGTTCAGTAGTTCAGCAGAGGATAATAGATCCCGAAAAAAAAATCCTAAAATGACCACTAATGCTGCTTTTGAGGAGAAGCAGCTCTCCTATTTACAGGATATGAAGAGAGGTGACAGAGCGCTTTTAGACAGAAAGCAAAACAACTCCTAAAACATCCTAATGACCTCAGAATACTACCTTGCCCCCTTTTTCTTGTTCTTTATGATTCCAATCTTTTTTGAGTGAAAATGCTACAATGAAATACATTATCCTTTTTATTGAAAGGAGAGAGATAGAACACTTACCAAGCAATTTAAGAGATGCAAGTGAGCCTAATCACTCCTGAAATCAAAAGAGGTAAAGAGAAAATTTTCTTTTACTCTTCTTGTCCCTGGTAATGAATGTGAATACTTAGTTTTGGACTCCTTTCACCATTCTGTCTCAATAAATGCAGATAGGCAGGGAATAGATCTTCACATTGCTACACTGCTCCCAGCTCAGTGCTGCCTCTCCTTTATCCTCTGCTCCATTTCTCTGGTGCGTCACCAACTTTTTAAGTGGGTTTGCAACAGTGGTTATAAATTGTTCAGTTTTCAGAATAACTCTTCTGTAACTATGCTGATGAAAAAGTAACAGTGAGGAGGAAAAAGAGCTTGTGTTTTATGGGAGTCGATATTCCTGATATACAAGAAGAATCCCTTCAATTTCGTTTCAGGGGTTTTTTTCTGTCTGCAGAAATGGGTCATTCAGCCTTTTGCACAACGAATTCTTGGGACCATGACTGCTTTTCTGCCCAAAGGCTAATTAGTAGCTTAACTATCAACTGGTTAGAGATGGGGTAATTTAAGCAGGTCAAAACTGCTTGTAAATTAACGTGGTTGAATGCCTTATTTAAGTGAAGATGAGGAGAGCACAAGATTTTTGCTGAAGTCAGAACCAGGCATGGGCTTTGTTAGTCCTCTTAGTGCTGGAACTCTCCTGGGTGGTACTCACAAGCAGAAAATTTAAACAAAGACCTCGGAAAAGTACAAAGATGCAATATCTTCATCTGCTAGACCTTGTTCCTGTGGAAGGGTGTTTGTTTCAGCTGACTTTGTGCTGAGCCAGTGACAGTCACCACTACCAGAATGCAGGTGGTAGGAAGGTAATAACGTGGTGCATCAGGCAGTTCATGTTATTTTGCAAACTTCAGCGACCTTTGGAAACTGGTGTAAACCACAATACTGACAATTTAGAGCAGATTATTAAGCAGCACTTGTAAAATAGACTTTGAGACATCCTTTAAGCAGTTAGCTGGCAAGGAGGAGGTTACTGTACATGTGCAGAATACACTGTATTTGATTAATTTAAATTGCTAAGGAATCAGCATATGGATTTATTTTTTTTTTTTTTTTACCTCCCAAATCAAGAGATCAATTGAGATTCTGTAATAAGATTTTCTCAAAAGCTCAGGGAATAAAGGAAATGGATGCTTGATAGAGTAGCATCTTTTCAATTCAGATGGATTCTAATGATGAATAAGAACATCTTGAAACACTTATTTTGTTTTATTTTCACTTTTAACATGTCTAGGTAATAAACAAGCTCTATGAATAAATATACCTGATGAAACAATTAAATAGGCTGTGTGCCACCGAGAACGTTCCTCCCCTTGCAGTATAGCAGCTGGAAAATGATGATACAACCACAGTGACACAGTTCCCCCCCATGGAGCATTTTTGCAGCAAGACAAGTCAAAAAGTAAGGATAAAATGTTATTATAGGACCACTGATCTTCTGTTGCCTAAAAGGACTGAATATAGGTGTCAGAGCTGTCAGAGTGCTAAGCTATCCTAGCCTATGCAAAGCTCAGTACAAAACAGTGAAAAACAGCATTATCAGATCTTTTCCCAGCTTAAGGGGGAGATGGAGAGCAGTCATCCTTTAGAACCAATAGGACTATAAACACTGTCAGGTTCCTAAACAAAAGAAAATTTGGGTGATGGCTGCAAATGCATACTCTGTGAAAGTAGAAATTTAACTTAAAATAAAAAAATTGCTTTCAAGCATCAAGTCTACTTCTCAGGTAATATCATGGAGTCATATTTTATTACCTAGGTTTAACAACCTAATACAGAGATTCTGGAATAGAAGTGTTCTCACAAAATTTTCTGTGGAGACTCCATGGTGGTGGAAGGGTGGGATTCAGAGCCGAGGGACAGGCTGTCACTTCCTGCAGACCAATGGCACTGGTATGCCCTGATGACACTGGACACTGCTGCTCATCCCAGTGTCCTGTAACAGTCTGGCAGGGATGAACAGAACCCCTAATGCTGCTGTCTCAGTACTGAGCATGGTTTGCAGTGCACTTTTGTTTCTATGCTACTCAATAATACAAATAATACAATAGTCATAACTGATTCTTTCCTTCTGCAGTTTGTGTCGATCATTCTTTCCCCCCTTTACTTTGTTTTCCTTCCTCTTCCAGACCCATAGAGGTGTAAAGACTCTTCTACCATGTGTGTTTTACTGCAGAGGTACAGCAAGTCAGTCCAATGCATCCTTCATCACCAAACCACCTGGTAATGCTCTTTTTTGAATCAGTGATCTTTCTGCTTTGAATAGAGTTTTAAAATATTTAGTCTGCAGCTTGCATACAATACTTGTGACACATTCAGCGTTGACAGAGTTAGGAAAGCAATTCACTGATGTAAATAATTTGGAGGTAAACTGACAAATTCTGTCTGTTTTGATTTCTTTTGTTTTCCTACCCATGAATCATTCAGGAACTGACTGAATATTCTCAGAACATACCCTTTTTCTCTCAGACAGGACTTTTTTGCAAAGGTTTCTCTTTGTGCCTCTTGCTCAATTGACTTGGTACCATTTGGTTTGATTTCCATGAAAAAGTGGAAAAACTCTTGGCTCACATAAGTCTCCTCCTCCCTCCTCTCCAGCTGTGCTTATAAAGGGGATGCTCTGTGACTGCGAGTAATTTTGAGTTGCTTATCAAGACACTGGTCTAATCTAATCTAAAAACTCTCCAGTGAGGAGGATTTTATATTGCTGCTGTCTGTAAAGAAGTGACGCTCAAAATCCGTATTTGGTTGTTTTGTCTGGCAGCTCATTGGAGAAAATGTATTTGGATGAATTTTTCAGCAATTTTAGTATCCAAATTCTTAGACAAAGGAAAATACACTTTTGTTGGATGATGAACATAAACAGCCTCTGCCATGAGAAAAAGAGTTTTATTTACTTGTGCCTGTTCCTAATATCAAGTATCAGAAAAGAAATGAAGACGTTTGCAGCCAAAGACTGCTCTGAGGTGAAATCCGGTGTTAGACCACCCCTGTTATTTAAAAATACTCAGGATAAATCAAGCACATGTGTTGCAATGGGGCAGTAACATCTCTACTATGTTCAGCTTGAGTAAAACATGTGGTTTTCGACTTTTATATTAACATTAGCAATCCAAGTTTTGCATCTATGTCTTCTATGTGCTTTTCGGATTCTTTGGTTGGGGGTTGATTTGAGGGTTGTTTAGTGTTTTTTTTTCCCTCTCCGTAAAATGGTCAATGAAATTAAGCAAATTGACACAAAATCAAAACTAATTAAATAATGTGATTAATAATTGTTTATCATCAGATAATATATTATAAAAAGTGAAAATAAATTATGTCAAGATGCAGTCTGAATAATAACAAATTATTGTAGCTTTTGGCAGCCAGTAGCCAGCTACCAGCTGAGTCAAGATACACCCTCATCTCCTGCCCGTTGCCTCTGAACAGCAGTTATGGATTAAGTCTGACAGTGTGAAAATAAATGGGAGAGCGTAGCTGAAGCCAAGCATTTATCAAGCCTGGATGTACTCTATGCAAGGCAAGTCTGATACAGTTTAATAAGATAACAGAAAACTTAACACTGTCTTCAGGATGTCTAAATATGGATTTATGCCCTGTGCCAATGCTACTGTTGTTAACTTGATGAATTTTAAGCTATTTCAGGTTTTGAGTTTAGCATCCATAAGTCATAGGTACAACAGGAATTATTTTCAGGTGCAGAACTGAATACCTGTGCATACATATAGCAGGGGTATTCAAAACTGCCACTTATAAAACAGAGGGAAGACCCAGAGAAAGCATTTGGATAACAGGTCTTCTCTCTCATTATAAGTTGCATTGTGCTTTGCATGCTCCAAATGCTTTGTTTCAAGTAGTTTAGAGCTAAACCTATTCTATATATGGCAAGGAGAGAGACCCACAATAAACTAAGAGAACTTTTTTTTTGTTGCCTTTTTGCAATTGTAGGTGTGTACCATGGATGCTCTTTTCTCTGTTCTTCATTATATTTAAAATGAGCAAATGGGATGCCATCATGAACAAGGTTATTTTTCTGTCATTCATTTATTGCCCTCACTGGTTACCAAACCTTTGACTACATGTTGATGGGTGTAGGTTTGGTGACTTTTTGTTGAAGAACCCTGTGAATTTTCACAGCAAAGCACGTATGGACCTGTCTGTTGCCAGTAGTATTTCTCTCCAATGAGAGAAAAATTAAACAATTGCAAGTGGGTTTTGTGTCGCTGTGTAATAAATACTATCAAGATATCAATCATGACTTAAGGTAACCTTTTGTACTACACAGAAAGAATTCCTGTAGTCTCTCAATGTCTATTTATCATTCTTTTCAAGAGTGATTTTGATCCAAATCGATTCTTCTCTTGTGCTACTCTATTTTTATGCCCTAGTCCATCTTTAATATACACTATGGCACTATCTGTTCTGGAGCGTGCAAGGACTTTGATAAATGTACTCCAGTCATCACTGTTTTTTCATACCAGGTATCTATTGATTCCTATAATATCAACTTTCACGACTTGCATCGTTTGTTAAAATTCCTCTGTTTAGTTTTAAAGGCTGTCTGTGTTGATATACAAACAATTCAGCTCTTTCTCAGTAGCTCCTTTCAGCGTCTTTATGGCTTCTTTGATGGATCACATCTGCCTCGGTTCAGGAAGGACAATGCCCCAGTTCCTCTGGCTGTTCAATGAGGTACCACAGCACTGGGTCCACAGCTCTCCAGGGTCAGGCCTTTCTACTGAACACACAGAAATGGAGTAAGTAGGTGATATTCCTGAGCCCAATTTCCAGAGCAGGAGGTGATGTTTAATACAGAGAAGTCAGTAAGTTCTTTTTGTCAGAGAGGAAAGGAATGTTTTTTCTTGATCTATTTCAGAAATGATCAAAAAACAGATTAAAAGACCTGAAAGCTGTGTTCAGCCATCCTTCATCTGTGTGCTGTATAACAATGCTGCCATGCTTCGCTCCTGCCCCACTGTCAGAGGTCCATGGGTTCCTTAACTTAGACCAGCTCCTTTCCCTTGTGATGATCCCCACTATTCACATGTTTTCATAACTCTGTGTGTAAAAGTTAATTGAATTTATCTGGTAGCAGCTTGAGGTTAAATGAAAGAGGTGTCAGATAATAGGTGCATAAGTTCCATCAAATATAAGGGCTGCTTTCTTGACAGGGCGAAGCTTTGCTCCACACACACACTGGGAGGGAAGTAAGGAGGCCAAGGAACAGGGAAGATTCTCAGTGGAGCAAAACAGATGCAATTTTCCTGCACAGCTTTTCCTGTAGCTAAACAGCAGCTCAAGTCTTGTGGAGCAACAAGCAGTTGCCTGCTTGGAGGGTATTTGAAAAACACCTTGGAATCCAGCATTATAAGGAATAACATTTAGTGGAGGGGATCCACAGCAGCCACACCTTTAATCTCTGGAAGAACAGGGCAGCTGAGCAGCTATTCCATATGCAGGAACTGCACCTTCCCTTCAGTTCCTCTGCTCTTTGGTTGACTCCCTGGCTTACTGGCCTGCTGAAATTTTAGCCCCTGATTAAAATTGCTAGGGGATGATTTTCCCGTACTATTTTGTATAATGAAGTGTCTGTTATAAAATAGCTTTTTATACCAGCAGTTATTGTGATGATTGCTTCTCTGGAGTTTGGTGTATGAGGCATGAGGATATACTGCTAAAATCTATTTTAATCAAAGGAAATGAGAATTTTACTATTGTTAAATGCAAATTTTTACTAACTTACAGAAGTAGTACTAATTATGAAGGAGTTAGGTCAGGTCCTTCCACTTTAGTAAAACTACCAATACATCTTAGTGATGTGAGAGCTGAGAATTGTCTTTTCTTTATTACATTTATGTAAACTCCAGATGCATTTATCATTGCAGCAAAACATCTGATTTTAAAAAGAAGTTTTTAAAAAAGGAATGTTATAAATACTAATTCAGTTGCCGGTGAGTTCTACAGCTTTTTCATAGGTTCAAGACTCTTTCCCTTTGCATTCAATATTCAGTGGGTTGGAAAAGCTCTTCTCCAAAAGAGGTGCTGATCTTGTTTTCACTCTTGGTGAAGAAATTTCTCCAAAAAGAGGTCTGTAAAAGTTGTAAGGAGACCAAAGCTGAGCAAAGGTTGAGGACAGTTAAGTGGTGAAACATGGCATTTTTTTTTCTTTTTTTCCTGAACGAAGCTGGCACGGTTAAAAGGAAGAAAGTCAAAATTTGTTCTATTAACAGGTTTTTCTTTCCTCTTTGTAACCTCATTAAAGGAGCCAAAAACCTCTTATTCAGTTAGGCTACCCTTTCTGTACTTCATTTCAATTTAGCAAAGCCCAAAGTTTGTTTTATTGTGGGCTAAACACTAGGCTGATCATAGAGATAGTCCACAGCCTCAAAGAATAATGAGCTATTTACATGTTCTGTTTCAAGTTGTTATTTTAGAACCACATTTCTGCACTGTGTGAAGTACTCTCTCTCCTGCCTGAAATTCTTTTTTCTCTCTGCACAAGAGTAGAAAAGGCAAAAGTGACTGGAGTCTAATATCTCACCCGATCTCTTAATGAAAAATGGATATGGTCAAAGTTACACTTCTCCTGTTCAGAATCTGACAAAAGCTTTTGACAGGGAACAGGTTAAGTTAAGGAGCAGGCAGACCCAGGGGAGAGGTACAAGTTGGTGGGGCTCTGGTGACAGGTAAGAAATGTTATGGAGCATGTTCTCTTGTTAACTGTAAGAAATAGAGCTTGCACTGTATTTTCAGGTCACAGCTCAGAAACCTGTAACCACCTTAGAGAACCAAGTAAGGTCTTAGAAGGAAAAGAGAATTTGATGAAGGATGTTGTAATGACAATCCAGTCCTGCGTGTTACATCCAAGGCAGCGAAGGAAGGAATGCGGTGTGACGTGTAATTCAGAGTAATAGCCAAAAGTGCAGGAGGGGAATAACAAATTGGAACTGCAGAGTATGGAGCAAGGAACAGCAGCCAACACTGAGCATTGTGAGGGGATCTGATATTGTATGAGATAATTACCTGGACAGTTTTCAGGTGAATATAATGCACTGTTCAACTTCTTGGGAAGTCGGATAATTTAAAGAATGCCTGTCAGAAAAGCACTGGTAACAACAAGACTGGAAGTTAGACTTTTTTTTATTATTTGAACAATATTAAGCTGAACTAGCACCTCGTCATTTTACTGAGCAGTGGCCTATTGTAAGTCACAGATTAGAGCTCAGAGAAGAAAAGAAATACAAATAGTAGGATTTATAGAAAGCAAATAGTCATTTTGTCTATTAAGGGAGAGTCAAACTCAGTGCAATGGAAGGGGGAAATCAATATGCTATAACTCATAAATGTAAAGGCAATACAGAAGAAATATGAGATGATTTGAAGGTGAACTCACTGCAGTGATAACTTTATTTTTAACACAGTAAGTAGTCTGGTGGTTTCAGTAGCAAAGATGAGAAGTTTATAAAATGTAATAAAACTCTCAAAAGTTAGAGCTTTTTTTTGGGTCACAATACAAATCTTTTTTTGAAAAAAAAAATAAATTGTCAGCCATGGATCAAATCCTTCACTGTTCTGGATTTCTGTACTCTTCCCTTGTATTTTTCAGGAAGAAATGGACTATCATTACATCCTTTCTGATGTAATTAATCATTCAGAGACTGATTGTGATTTCTATTTTCCCTTTCACAGGAATCCATGCAAATGTAGGTATGTAACCATCCTTCTCATGACTAACAATTTCACAGGCACATTTTGTCTGATTATTTAATTTTTGTACTCTAAAATGCAACCACTTTATGCACTTTGAGGGAGTTTTACTTCAGATTGACTTTAATCTGGTCCCTGGGACTAAAATCCCATTAACAGCTGGTGCTTCATCATATGAAGCAAAGCACAGTAAGTGGGGGAAGTAAGTTCATATATGTTTCTTAAGATTGAGCTACTTAAAATAATAAAGATCCTGAGATAAGGTAATCCAAGTAATGAATTCTTGAGATCTTAAGTAACTCAGATTCATTGAATTTCATGCTTATTCTTTACTTCAGAAGATTATCTGTGGTTTATTCCTATATGAAGGTGTCAAGTTTGAAAAATCTGGTTTTAAAGATAACATTCTGTATTACAGTATCAATTTTATGTTTGTTTTAAATTCTTTTAAAACATACCTAAACCGTAGCTCCTTGGTCTTGCCTTTATTAATGTCTTTAGTAATGAGAATATTATTATTATTTGTTTGTATTGTAACATACAAGGGCCCTATTTGTAGACCAGGGAACCTGTTGTGCTGGTCACCGCAATCACCAGAAATAAAAAGACGTCACAAGTTGCACACCAAATACAAGCTATTTATTGATATGTGCAGAATTTGAAGATCGTAAATTCCTTAATTCCCATAATAGGTGTGTTCTGTACACCCACAGTCTTACCTTTCCTAAGTTTATTGTGGGAACAGTAACAATATCTTTTAAAGTGAGACTAACAAGCAAATAACAAAAGATAGTTATTTTGAGGGTTTGGAGTTTAAATTAGAGGAGAGAAAATCTCCAGATGTGTGTTTGTTTAGCCAAGTGGATGCCATAAAGAGGGAGTGAGCAGCATGTAAGGAGAAGGTACTTATTTCTCCCTGAAAAAGACTGCAGGGAAAACCCTGAAATGGCCTTGTCTGTGTTTTTGTAGAAAGGACCTTTAGACTGTGAAGAGCAGCACAAGACAAAGAGCAAATGTGTTTGTCCCCAGCTGCAGTAAATAGCTGAAGAAGCTGAGATCAGAAGCTAATCAGTGGTGGCACTTGACGTTCCAGTAGTTCATGTGACATGATGAGTTGGAGAAAGGGCCATGAAGGCACATGACAGGTTGTCTGTGAAGTGACAGAAATGGGTGAAAAAAAATGAAAAAAAAAAAAAAAAGGAAAGGATACAAAGACAGGAATAGAGAAATGCCCCTTGCAGAAACATTTCAGATGGTTGTCTGGAAGTCTAATCTGTACTTGTAAAATCTGCAGAAAGATGTTGCAGATGTGAGATGGAAGCTAGACAAAACTGTACAGATGAAGTATGGCCCACGATTATGGAGCTGAGAGGTCCAAGCCCACTGCTTTCAAGGTGGAGACCTCAGCAAGGACAAATCTCCTGGGTCCACTTAGCTCATGACCCTGTCTCTGAGAATGACAAGTTGCAGATTCCTCTGCAAAAGAGGCAATGCATAAATAGGAAAGAATGGCAGTAGTGACCACTGAAATACCTGAATGCTGAGATATCTGAGGACAGGGAGGGTTGGCTAAGAATTCACAGCTAAACCAAACTGCTGATTAATACCTTTTGCCACCTTCAGTTTCTCACAAGAAAGGCTGCAGCTTGAATAGAAAGTCAATAGCTCTTTCCCCCTTCACCAGATCGTCTCAGAGGAAACTGCTGCTCTGTAATTCCCTGAAGAATTGCCCAGGAAAATAAAATAAAATAAAAAATGCTAAATTTAGCAAAGATAATGTTTCTGAAAGCTAATGGAGGGAGGAAAAAAAAAACCAATCCAAGGAGCAAGCCAGAGTTTTTCACACACACTGTAAAGAAAAAGGACAGAGATACACATTTCCTATCATTGTAGGTCACTCTTCAGTGCTTCATCTTGATATGAATAGATCCCTCAACAGTTAACTCAGCCAAGGGAGATTTCAGATCAATCCTCCTCACTCCAGCCATGCCTTCTTCTGAATCAATAATGGCTGATGAATACTTCTGCCAAGCTCGTAACACAGACACAATGGAAATCCTGCTCTTTTAGAAAGTGCCTTTGCAAGCCCTTTGGATAAGGGGTGCTTTACTGCTTCTCCTCTAAATCTCAGCAGTGAAGCTGAATTCCTGATGATGCTGCCATTCTGCAGAGGCAGCACTGCACTGTAACCTGCACCTTTCTGCTCTTGGAGGATTTAGCAAGAGCTGCTTGAATTCATTTGGAAATGAATTCAAACACACAATCTATATAGCTTTCATCTCTAATAAAGTCTGGGTTTCTTTTTTATTTAGACTCTGCTTTCACAACAGAAGTAACCTTGTTTTCCAAAATATCACTCTGATAATTGGAGATTTTTTTTTTAACTGTAAAGTTCTGTAAGCAGGGTGAGCTATCTGAACTAACACAGAGTTAGGATTTCCTTGACTGCAAAAACTGGGAAAAATTAAAAAGCTGGGTGGATCTTGCAGTTTACATTCATACATCAAATCCCTTAATTGCACTGAAGCACTGAAAAAAAGAATCACTTCTGTTAACTTGAAAGCTAGGATGCACTTTTTTGAGAATTCAATCTTTTTGATGTAGATATTCCCAGTAAAAATTATGCCTGATTATAATCTACAGTAGCACTGTCCGTAATTAAAATATTTTCTCTTTCAAAAATCTCCAGTAATAATAATCTCTTTTCAACAGCACATGAATCTAAAATAATAAAAAACCCCTGAAGTTACAAGCATATACCACTCCAGCCTATGCAAACAGTCTTGGCAGTTCTAAGTACAGATTTATGTCTGGAAGGATGCATTCTCCTTGAAGCTGTTTGTGCAACCTACTTATCAGAAGAAAGAGATTTCCTGGAGATTTCCTTTAATTAGCTGGAATGAGCCATTAGTAAAATAAGCAACTAAAACCATAAGCATATAAGCTAGCATAGTTTATTAAGAAACAATAATTAAAAATATATATTAAAATTCAAGAAGGGTGTGGCCAAGTTCAGTAACAGCTATTTCTGTGTGGACAACACTGTTTTTAAGAGTCTAGGAAGGGAAAAGTTAGCAGTCTGCTAGGGAAGATAATGAGAGGACAGGAAATACATGATCCATGCTAATGTGGTTTACGTCCCTCCCTTTTTCAGTTTCTGAAAGTCTCTGCTTATTCCTGTGGCAATTAGGAGTCAACGTCCCTGCCAGTGATGCATTTGCACAAGTCATCAAGGCAATGCAATGTCATTTCCAGAAATTGTGCATCAGATGAACTTTAAAGTTTGCAATGCAGCTATTCCACTGTGCCTGTTTGCTCGAGTAGCCACGGCCCGGGGTGGTTTGAATAGGCGAGGTGAGCTTCCAGGGGATTACAGGAGGCAGGAGATGTGTTCCTTCTATTCCCCATAATGAGAATTGTATGACTCATTCCTCTCACACCAGGCTAAAATGTACCCCTGCGGTTCTCTACTATGTATATTGACTTGAATGGAGCTTTGTGTAATAAGATTTAAATTGTAATGAGTCATTATGTCAACCTTTTTTGCTGGTATTTTACATAGTAAGTCTGCACAGAGTGCAGTGTGCTACTGCAGAAAATCCTAGCAAGAGTGGGTAGTTGAGAGTTGGTAGGTATAAAAAAAACCTACTAGGAGAACTTCTTACAAAATCTTAGCATGACCATGGTTTCAAAAGGATGATTTGTGTGTGAGTGTCCTTATTACAGCCATTATCATCAGTCCAATACTCACTCCTGAATCCATCACCTTTAGATATATGTCCTCATTTGCTTCTAGTGGGACGAGACAGTCTTGTTTATATGGGCTTGAGGTGAAGGATATCAAAGTATTATTCTTCAAGATTGTTTAAGCATTCAGCCATGCCCACTCACACAGAGAGCTGTTTTCTAATAATCCTTTTATCCGCCTGAAGCTGAAACAACTTTTTTTTCTTACAAGGATCTGTTATTGTTTCTTATTAGTAACTATATGCTGACATGATTTCACTAAAAAATAAGCACAGGCCCGAAGAGCTTTTGATTTTTTTTAATTGCATAACATGTACAGTATAAACACAAACTGCTTTGCTCAGAACTGTACCTCTTTAATTGCTTGAATTAAATGGATTTCTATATCAGCAGTTTCATTTTTCAGTACACATTGGTGGCATGTTACCGAAGTACCTCTGAAAACACTGAAGTTGGCTGGGGCTGAAAGGAGTGTGGAAAAATTATTTTTGTGTTCACTGTAAAGGATGCTCAAACCCACAAACAAACCCATTGTTTTACTGTGCAAAGCAATGATTATTCTGTGCAAAATCAGCTTAGATAAATCTCTTTTTCTTACAACTAAGTAAAGAAATAACTTTGTCTTGAGACACCACTTTGTGTCCAATGACTGTAATAGGTAAATTTTGTTAATCTCCACCAAAAAAGCAAACAGATTCTAAGCCCAGAATGCATCTCTTTCCTGTCAATTTTTTAAAAATCAGAGGTTAACAAAACTCTTCATGAAACAAATACACAATCTCCAAACAGTTTTCTCTATATGATTCTGCATCAATCTACAGAGGACTATTCTCTGGCCAGTCTCTAAATTCTGGTGCTCCCTGTTTAAATATCCAGGAGCTTCTCTCCTGCTCTCTTCTCACCTGACAATTTAATATCAACAGTTAAATTACTTAATACTATAGGAGAGTAAGTTGGGAAAGTATGAGAAGGACCAATGGATTGACAATGAAATGGGAAAGACAGCTAAAGATTAAAGCTTCTTCTAGTACATCACAGTAACTCCTGTGACTCTTGAATTTGATCTCATGTTTCTCTTAAAAATCTAAATGTTTACAAGGCAGGCAGCAGAGGCTGTAATTGAAAGCCACTGAACTGGCAAACCTCAATATCTAATAGCTGGGGTCCTTTTCCCTTTTCTCCCCTAATACATATGGCTGTGAAATGGTGTCAATGAACAAAAGACCACATCGCTGGCTTCTTATTTTCCCAACTCATCCTTGGATGTACCTTTTCTCATCCTCCCAGAAAACTGTTATATATTTCAGGATTGGTTTGCTTGTCTTTTTTTTTTTTTTTTTGCTGGCAGCTATTCCTGCTCTCGTTAGTACATGAAAGTCTAATTGTGCTGGGCAGCTCTGTCTTGGCAAGCAACTTTGAAATTATATGTGAAATGGGACAGAATCTTGGAAAAGCCTGACACTAGGTATCATTAATTCTACTTTTGTAGGGAAATTTTTCTCTCAGGTGAATTATGTGCTCTGAAAAGACTCTGTATTTTTTTCCGCCTTTTGCATTGTGATACCAATGGAGGTAAATAAAAAATATTCTTACAACTAACTAGAAATCATGAGGAAATCCATGTGGAATTTAGAGACAGATTAAGATAGTAGACAACCAAACAATTGATGTATACTTAGTCCAGTGATTCAATATCCAGCTTGTTTCCTCTGTTTATTTTTATATCAGTGTCTTAATTCAGGACCAGGCAAGGAATATATCCATATGTTTTACTTCTTTTGTAGAATTAGCTTAAAGGAAAAAAAAACCACACCAAAACATAGTATTGCAGACTCGCCATCTTTTTTCCTGAGAAGATTATAAATTATTTAAAGTTTCTTCATCTTCAGAATGCCCAGATGAATGTTCTGAGATATTCGAAGGCTAGAAGCTAAAAGATTATACAGGTGATTCAATAATTCCTGCCAACAACTAAACCAAAAATCATGGCATTTTTTATATTTTAAGCATGAGGAATTAATTTTTCTCTCTTAATTTTCCTCTGTATGAACAAATCATTTAAGATACATCAGTATTAAATAAAAGGAGATAACCATAGCTGAAATGCACATATATGTCATCAGTCTATTTTTAGTTTCCTTGGAAATACTTTTTTGCTTTTTCCACTTGGTTCTTTATACTTGAAAGAGCAATATTCCTCATGTGAACACTGGTAATTAAGTCTGGCATTCATATTTTTTTCTATTACTACTTTTCTTGGTGCTTATTTAAGAACTTTGTTTGCAAAGTTGAATACCCAAGGTTCCTTTTCAACACTTTTATTGATTTTCTTTTGTCTTTTAACAAACAGACAGCAATCTGTACTCAACATGGACAAAAATAACAAGCAGGTAACGTTCTTCTAACAACTACTATGAGCAAGCCAAGATCCAGCTGTACCCAAATGGAAAGAGGCACCTTTATTTCTTAAGTATCAACGACATCATCAGTAGGTGAGTGTGTGGTGATTCTCCCTTTGAACCTAAAAATTAGGAAATAAATTCAAATGGAAGCTCTTTGGGTTTTTCAGCCATTATCAGTTACTTGAATTCAGGTGTCTGTGCACAAATGGGCCACAAATATGTTACTCCAGCAGGGCATGGAAAATTAATCTTGATTATTGTCATTATAGTCTAGATAGTAGAGATATGGATGTGCAACTCAACCCTTTGTGCATAACCTGGCAGGAATTTGGGTGACTGTGTGTCACAGCATTTTGTGTGCGCACCTTTGGGGGTCCAGTGGGGCGTCACACCTGGCTGTGTGAAGTTGTGTGAAATGAATCCAGAGCTGCTGCTGTGTGGGGATGGAGAGGAAGTCCCCAGAATAGAGGGGAAGTATGTGTTGAGAGAGAGGAGTGAGCCTCTTCTTCTCCTCTCAGCCTGGAGGAGGCTCAGGGGTGACCTGATCACTCCCTACAACTACCTGAAATGAGGTTGTAGCAAGATAAGTGTCGGGCTCTTCTCCCAGGTAACAAGTGACAGGATGAGAGGACAAAACGTTGATCTGAGCCAGAGGAGGTTCAAGATGAACATTATGGGGAATTTCTTCACAGAAGTGGCTGTCAGGCATTGGAAAGGACTGCCCAGGGAGGTGGTGGAGTTATCATCCCAGGAGATGTTTAAGGAAAGATCGGACATGGCATTTAGTGCCATGGTTTAGTCAACAAGATGGTGTCCAGTCCAAAGTTGGACTTGATGATCTCAGAGGCCTTTTCCAACCTACATGGTTCTGTGAAAGCCTTCCAGGGTCTGATAAGCTCTGGGGATGGACTGCCTGGCTGAACCTGCAAAACTGGATAAAGCACCAAGTCTGCTCCATTTGTCCAAAGCCGCCAGTACACAGTGACATTAACAATGGGTCGTATCGATAAGACACATCCAAGAAGGTGCTGAGTGCCGTGTTCAAACAGACACAACATCATACATACACCTTTGAGTCTCTTCCACACTGGATTGGAAGCTGATGGTGTCACAGTGGCTCTCCATGTGGGCATGCGAGTATGTGCATGAATGAACTGTTTGGGGGAGGACATGGATAGTTATCTATAATTAATAATATAGACTGGATTCTGTTAATAATACCAGCCTAATAACATGTCATAAATATTACTTGTGATCTGTATCTCCCCCATCTTGATCCCTTACCAGGGAAAAGGGAATCTGTAATACTTCAACAGGTTTTTCTGCTTGGAAAAGACAAAGGATGAACCACTCAGTGCAAGATTTGCCACACGTTTGCAGAGGGGACCCCTCCCACTGAGGAAACTTCATTTCCTGACCACACCCATCCATTATCCTGTACCAACAGAGTTTTATGAGCCTTCAGTTCACGTTAAGTTTAAAAGGTTTGTATACTTTTGTGTTTTTACAGTGCAAAAGATTATGATTTCGGTTTTGACTGGTTTGGGGTTTTTTCTCTTTAAATCTTAACCTGAATCAGAATGAAGGCTGGACCATCACTAAGCATGACGCATTATGATTAATTCCATGAAGCAATTTTTCTTGTACAATTTTGCCAGACCAGGCATTCTAGCTCTTAGTTTAATTGAATTTGTTGATAAATCTGTCATGACATGCTTTCTATATATGATCTTTCTATAAAAAAATTATTTCTAGAGAATAAAATTCACGACATGAATAGAATTAGAACAAAGCTTGTACATTGTTTAATCATGTATTCGATGCGTTTCTAACCGGCAGTAGGAATGACTTAGATTGGCCCTCTGTTCATTTATGACTTTCCCATTAACATTTGCAAACTAGGCAATGAGAAAAAACATATGTTGAAATCACACATTTCAGCAAATGTTTTCATTAAATATTACCAACTGCTTTCATTGTTGAAATGGAATATTCTTATTTAATCAATGACTCCAGTAAATAAATGCATCTTTGCCTGCAGTGTCTTTTGCATTAGAATTTCAGTTTCTACACTTGTCCCCAAGGCCAAGAAAGAGCATGACTTTATGTTGCCGATGTGCTGTGTTTCATCAGGTTGTGTCTCAGTATATACATGTCACTTTAGATCTAAGCAGATGTGACAGAAGGTAACAGACTATTCTGTGGCGCTGCAATGTCAGCCCGTGCACCAGAGCGATTAGAAAATGCAGTGCTGTGAGCACAGTGACTGGGAAGCAGAAAACAAACACAGTAACATCTAATTTTCTGACAGAAAGTCAAATAAATGGAGTGCACATGCTCCTTCACTGCAAAAACACACAGCCCCCCTCCCCCCCCCTCCGTGTTACTACCATGGGAATAATAGCAGTTTGCTCTTCTTTTTGTTTTGGCAGCAAGCAATTATCACCTTCAGCAGGACTGAGGCAGGCAGTGAGTACACCGTGGAAAGGAAACAGTGACTAGGTCCTGCTGGGTTTAACACATTTTATTACTGCATGTAGTTTTATGGATTTCAAAAGTAGGATCAATTTTCCCTTCCTGAATTCTGATTACGATTATTTATTTATTTATTTATTTCCAAATGAGAATGCTATTGGCTTCCTTTGTCATATTTCTTGATAAAATGACTGCTTTGGTTATTACAGTGCTACGTTTCATGTCTCTTTGACCACAATACAAGATCTTTCATTTACTTAAAGCTTTCTTGATGTTATCGGACTGAGAAAATTTACTTCACTAGCCCTAAAAGCAATTCCAGGAATAAGACTTGATCCTGCACTCAATTATCTGTCCCCATTCTATCAAACATCTGTAGAAAGGTTAAACAAAATGTAAGGACACCCAGGCCCTGGGTCAGCCAGGAAAGGTTATCTGGGAATTGACTTTTTTCCCCCTAATATAACAAAAATTCCTGCCAGCAAGTCCCTTGGCTGCGTGAGAGCCAGGCTCACCTTCCTGATGGCCAAACTGTTTTAGAAACTCAATTATCAGTCATTTTAATTTCACTATATTTCAAAAAAAATGCAGAGGAGGACTCACATCTCAGATGAGGATGCAATACTGGTGTGGTCATGCAGAACAGCTTTGTCCTTAAAAGTTATTAGAGACAGTCAGTGGGAGAAGGGAAATAAAATTAGGTCATCTTAATTCAAAGCCTTATTTTATTTTCATTGTCATTTGGCTTTTGGTCATCATCATTCTTTTCCAACCATCATACTAGGATCATTTCTCTCACTTGATAGTTACGTTTTTTGCAAACATGGAAAAGTTTACCTTTGGAAGTTTTTAACTAGTCAGCTTCTCAGTTTTCTCAAATAGACTTGTCAATTGTCCTTTTGACATTGAGAAATTTGGAGAAATACATAAAAATATAGAAAGAGAAAATACAGAGTTACCATACCTTTTATATTACCAAATGAAGGGCTAAATGCTAAAATTATTATGAAGGAAGAGACACCAAGTTAGAATTTGGTGACTGTAGCCACTTGGGCATGGCCAGTATTTATGAAAATTTCTGAGAAACTTTTAGCATAACCTAAAACTAAAATGAAGATTCTCTTTCGGCAGGAGCAGTCCAGCTAGGAGTACCCACTTGCATCTGTAAGCACACTAATGCATGTGACAGCACAAGAGGCAGGGAGAGAGAGCGTAAGTGCCTTGGTAAGTGGAAATACAGTGAATAACCTTAAGGATTAAAGTGCATCAGATCCTTATAGCAAATGACACCAGCCTGCTGTCAGTTACAGGAAAAATACCTCTGTTCCTTTTATGAAGTAGCTCTGCCACTGAGGCTTCAAGGACAAAATGAAGAGGGTTTGTTGTCTGCGGGGAAGGAGGGCATTCCATTCAGGTTTTTATATAGTGGCACGAAGAAAATCCAGGCTGTAGGGATATTTGACCTGCAAGCATCTGGCTCTTGTTTTGGTGTATGATAAATTCCAACACCCCAGTCTCTCTCTGGGGTACATATTAATAGGTGATAGACCTGAAATAAAAGCACATGTTAAACAAAAATTTCACAAGTCTGTTGGTTTAGTGTAGCTGTGGGAGGAAAGATGGGTATAAAGAAAAGCAGACAGGATAATCTAAGCAGTTAAGAACAAATTGATAGCTAATATAAGGGAAAAAAGTGTGAGAGAATTCAAAGTGGGAAAAAATGGCTGAAATGAAACAATTCTTGATGTTTCCTTTGTCAATAGAGGAATGTGTGTGGTTATTCATAAATATTACCAAGGAAACAGCAAACTCAATAACATTATTTCTTCTCATTAGAAGGAATTTGTGACGTGCTTTGCTCCACCCTCTTCAAGCATAAAACCCCTTCTGGACATTAACAGTAAAACTTTTAACACCCATATTCCAGACTGATGTGCATGCCAGGCACCAAATCCTGAGTCTGGAGTTCTAGATTTGCAGGCAGTCCTAGTTTTGGCAGGCTGATGCAGAGCCAGGCTCAGCACACAACAGGACAGAGCAATAATTCTCAGTGACTATGAGAAAGCTGAACATTTGTGCCACAGACTCAGTTTCTTGTTGGTGTGGGTTTTCTGCAGCAGAGTACACTGCAATTAGAAGAAAAGCAGCCCTACATTTGTCAGCACTGCTGGCAAGTTGGATGGGAGAGGCCTCAAATATAATTTTTAATTTTTGTAAAGACATTCTCTCTCAGAGTCCAGCAGACAGTGGTACATAAGGGAAATGTGGAGCCTACGCCAAAATACTGTCCATTTAGTATATGAAGATTCACTTGGTTGGTGTTTGCTGTGTGATCTCCCTCCTCCCCTTATTTCATTCAGACACTTCAGCAAGTATCTTTATCACTTCTTGGGTACGTATGATATTTTTGTTCCTATCACGCTGAATGATCACAGAAACCTGATATGGAGCCCCAGAATCTCTCAGAGGGCTGCCCTAACTGTTCCATTTAGTCATCAAAACTAAAAAAAAAAAACCAAAACAAAACAAAAACCAGAATTAGGCTTTTAGCTGTGTTAGTTTTCAATTACAGTGCACTGCAACTGACATCTCTAGGAAAAGTCTTACATGATTTTAAACATTGCAATGGCTCTGGGATTTATTTTTTTTTAACATGTACTTCCATCCATGGGAGATTGTTTTTTTAGCAGCTCTACAATGGCTTGGTTTCATTTTTGAAGAAGAAATTTTCCAGGCCTCAAGACAAAAAAGTTCAAAGCTGAGTTTTTGATCATTTAAACATCAATACCACTGGCTACACAGAAACTTTCAGGATGCTTTCACAAGGTTGGCAGGAAGCAAAGAAAAATATTTTTCACAGTATTGCCATCCATTAAGCCTCTTGCCTGCCAAAGACAAGCTCATGCTTTTGGGTTTGTCCTTTCCCAAACAGATTTGGTCACTGTCAGCCTCAAAAACAAACCAAGAATGTCTTCCATGCATTGACCTCAGTTATGTGGCTGCCATATTATAGCTGATATTCTTAATGTAAAAATGGACGTTATAAAGCTTCATAGGGGAGAAATGCCTAATTTTTCCTCCCTAGATGTAAGGTTCACTAGTCTTACTTACTCATTCCAGCCCTTACACTTGGTAAACTATTCGTTTCCCAGGACTAAGTTATTAACTGACTCTGTTTAATGTCTCGGTAAGTAACAAGCAGGTCTGTGTATGTGTAAGGCCAATCCCAATCAACACCTTTCCAGGAACTTCTTTAAGTGCACCATCTCTGTATGTAATAAAAATAAATCCAAGAGCGTCAACAAGAATGATGGGTAATAGTTCTAAAGAGATCATTTTCCTTGTTCCTTCATTTCACTTAGCAAAGACAGAGAAACCAGAACAGGAACATTCCATCTTGCATTTCTTTCTCTCATGTAAGCGCTTTGAAATCATTTCAAAAATGAGGAGGTACAAAATGGAACAAGCTCTGCGAATTTCTTATCTAATGTTTCATGCTTGTCCACAGAATGTCACTGTACATCCATCCTTGTTTCCTCCATTAATTTAATAATGTCCATGACACCTCCAGGGCACCAGGTAGCAGAAGCCTAATGAAAGCTCCTCTGAACAATTTCACTCACTTATTTTCTCCTGACAAAACCTAACAGCCTTAGAGCCCAACTGGAGCTCATGCTGCTCTTTAAAGTTAATAAGTAAGTAGTCATTGATATTTTTTTTTGTGTGTGTATATATGTGTGTATATATGTATACATATATACACACATATATATGTTCAGTATTTCATATACATCCTATGTGTATACATTTTATACAAATAGTACCATTTCTTAAAAAAAAATATTAACACATTGAGTGCCTAAGTGTCACTGTAGTACCAGGAGCATTAGATTTAATTAGGTGGCAAAAATAGAAACTGGAATCTGGTTAATAGCTTCCAAAGCTGATCTTAATTGGCTTATTAGTTGGAGATCAAGAAAAAAAAATAAATTTCAGACATCAATTTAAGAAAACATTGAATAAATTGTTCAGAATAACTTTGAGAATCAAATAATTAGACAAATAATATGTAAAGTCAATAAAGTGTGACCATCAACAAATGCCAAATGTATGAACAATGGAACAGTATTATTCTTCTACTTAGCTGCAGAGAATTCCTGTGTATCCATCAGATTAATTGTTTATTCCAGTTATTACATTCATTGAAATGTATGAGAAAACAAACCATTGATTTACTGCTGTCAAGGAGTACTTAGTGCAGCAGTTTAAACAAAGCATGGCTGTCTCCATATATAATTCATGTTTATTATAAATGTAAAGGAGATGGAAAAATGCTACAAGAATATGTGTAGGCTGAGCTATCTAAATTTCTGTTGTTTTCTGAATGTAATAAATGCAATGTTTACCTGTAGAAATAATCAAACAGAAATTTCCTGCCCTGAATTGGTAATTTCCAGTAGGAAAGACAGTGTTATTAAAAGCATTCTCCAAACACTGATTGCTTCATTCTAAACTAAAGCACATCATTTGGTATTTAAAATCTGTCTGGATTTGCTGCTTTGTTCTTAATACGTTTGACACATATGCATCACAAATCATCAAATGGATCTAAAACGTGTACTGGATTATTTTTAGCTGGGATAGCACTGGTTTAGAGAATGCACAATGGTTCAATCTTCCTCCCTCTCTCAGAACCCCACTCTTCCCTTATTGAGCTGGTTGAAATTCAAAGAGTGTTCAGATATAAAATGGGTATTCAGACCCTGCCACTCTCACAGACCTGGCTGCAAGGCTGAGCTATATTTTGGTTTTAGGCTGGTAATATATCAGTGGTTATGTCAAGTCTTCTCTAGCATTTTGAACTTGTGGTTCGCTCTGTTTCATTAGCTGGTGGTTTTTTCCCTTTCCCAGCTGTGAGCACCACGTTACAGCAATGAACTCCCTCTCTTTCCAGCAGTCTGTAATGCTTCACTGGATAGCCCCCACTTCTTCCTTATCCTAATAAAAAGTAGAAATCACCTGGGTTTTGTTCTTCAATTACATATTTACCACATAACTCTGACATAGGAAAAGTGAAGTTCTAGGTAGGTATTTCTAATTAGAATACTATTCCAATTACTAACTTGAAATCAGAATCTTACTGTGCAGTGTATACAACATAATAGTATGAAATCTACCCAAGGAAAGTGACACAGGACAATGCAGAGCCCCTTTTTTTCAATGACTTCAGCAAAATAATAGGCCCAAAACACCAGGTTACTCAGGCATAGCATATCAGAGTGAAAAAGAGTGAAAGAGAGTGTCCCTTGAAGGCATAATAATGATAGTGCTTGTTAAGGTCACCATTTTCATTTCAAACTGCAGCAACAGCTATTTAAAAAATAAATTTACAACCAAGAAGAATTTGGAAATAGCACAGTGCTGCAGTGTATTTACAGATGTTGTCACATCATGTCTGTATAAAGAAAACAAACTCCCAAAGTAAATAATTTCCCCTGTCTAAAACACAACACCCCATTTAGACCATAGAGAATAACCAGCCAGAAACCTGAAACATTTTGGATAACGAAAGTGATCAATCCATCCACAAGTGCAGATAGACTGTGCTTTTAGAGAAACAGTTACTATGTTAATTCTTGTCTATTTCTTTGCCTGCAAGGTCTTGAAAAAATAATAAATTTGATCTTGAAATAAATAAGGTTTGAACTTCTCTTATGCTTTATTCTAATTTTTAGCAGATTAGACTTGGTAAGACTCTTAGCATTTTAAATCTTAAAATACAGTCTTTAAGTAAGCATGTCTTTGCTGACCTGTCACCTTTAAGTTATTTGCAGGGAACTTTGATTAAGTAGCATTAACTAAGTCTTCTCCTTAAATGATTTAAAAAATGTAACTTTAAATAGGTCATTTAAAAAAAAAAGAAACCACTTTCTGAGCTACTTTCTTCAAGTCTCTCCCCTACGGATTGTCTTAATAGGTAAAGCGCTGTCTGCACTTGCTGGAGGTTGCAGCCTTTACTGGCAACAAAGTCCGTGTGTTCAGCTAGACAGATTCCTACAGAGACCTCGGAGCTTTCATGTGGGACCTCTGTATCCTGGAAATGATATTGTACTTTACACAGAAAAAGCACCTTCCTTACTCCAACTCTTATAATCATTGAAAAACGTTGAGTTCTGCAGAGCACACAACTCTGCAATCCTATTTAATCAGCAACTGAGGCAGCCCTCCTCAGCTCTGGATAGTGATGAGAGGCTTTATATTACTTTTATCATTCTTGCTTGCCTCTAAGAACATCCTGTTATATCAGAAAAGTATTTGTGCATCTTGGAAAACATTTATTTTTCCATTTGAACAACTTGAAACTCCATTTTTGCGTCCTCCTCTTGGTGTCTGGGTAAATAGCTACTTCTAATAACTACAATGATAATGGTTTTCCACAGCTTATGTTTCCCAAGCTCTTTGACAATTTACACCCACTATGCAAACTTAAGTAAATGTACAAACCTGGCCTGGTCAGCTTGTGAAGTGCATCAGTACATCTGCTTCGAATGCTGTTTTCCAGCATGCTACCAAAAGATTAGGAGCAGAGTAACAACTCTATGTTCTCACATTCTTATTTTTGACAGAAGAATTCAGAAAAAAATTTCACAAACCCTCCCCCCTCCCTTTTTTTTTTTTTTTGAATTGCAGAGAAAGCCTGAGTGAAGGACTTGAGCTTCTGTTATTTTCGTCAAGTTACTTTTCATAGTCAGTCACCACTGACAGACTTCAGTCACTGCTAAGGAAAGCAAATATTTGTGGAGGCTTTAAAAATAATATCCAAAATCAGGCCCCTGCTCTGGCAAACTGGTGACCTAGAATTGAAAGGCTTTGTGGCATTGGTAACTCCCTTAGTCCCAAGATCTCCTGAGAAATACCTGTCAGCCAGGAGAGTCTGCGTGATACACACTTTCATTAGCAAATACATTTCTCTTACCTTTGGAAACTGCACATACAGCTAAAATTTGCCCCTTCCGTTTATGTGGCTGGTGTATCACATTCATTCTGTTATGTCATGCTTTGGGAAGTTACCAAGAGCAAAAAAAAAAAAAAAAAAAAGGCAACTAGACATATTTACTTACCAATTAGAACACCGTCCCCCTCGGAATGTTTTCAGCTGACCTTTTTGGTCTCATTATCTCAGGAAGGGGATGTTACTGAGATTTTTTTAGGTGCAATCATTGCTTAAACATGACATTTAGGACTTGTGTAAAGGTGAGACACAGTAAGGCACTTTTTCCCAATCAGTGAGGAGTGCCTTACATTTCTTCTCATGCTCCTTATCCTCAGCTGTTCCTAAACACCTCATACTCAAGAATCTCTGTAGAGGTTGCAGCAAATTTTCAGCCTGTAGAAAAGTTTGAGATGTTAAGAAGACTAGCAGAGCACTAATAAAATCTAAACACTTATAGTCAAATCTTATTCCTGATGCTGCTAAATGGGAACTTACAAGTTAACATAATAGGCAATTTAGCATACAAATGTGCCCCATAAAAGCAGGATGTTGGCAGTGCAAAACTATAAATGCTAACCTTTGGGCAAGCTGTTACAAATGTGCTACAGGCTCTTGCAATTTTAATGAACTTGTTTGCACATATGAGGTTTATTTTGTACTAAACAATGGGATACACACACCCAGTAAGAGGAACATGTTCAGAAATTCAGATGTGTGGGAGTTCATCCTGTCCTATTCATCTGTTATCAGAGGTTTATAGCAGCAGGCAAGGAAAATGGCCTTTTTGCCCTCAGAAATGTGGTTGAGAAACAATACATAACTTTCCTAACAATGTTAGAGAAAATAGGAAATCTATTATAACTACAACTGTCTTGTGGTCAAGACTTATATTCTGGACAAGTACAGATGTTAATGAATGATTTTCCTGAGTTGCCATTTCATTATTTTTGGTAAGTTCCTGCAAAGGCACAGATTGTTAAAAATGTAAGAAATCTATAGCAATCTCAAACCTAAATCAGGGCTAATAGTTATCTTATGAACTAGTAGGCACCTGTGACCTTTTGTTGTAAGTAATTTGGGTTTGATGAATCAGTGTCTGAGCATCCTCAGAATCAAATAATCCCGCAGAGCAACCAAATTAGGTTGCTTCATTTCAGGGGAGCAGTTGTTAAAAACCACATCTTTTCAATCAGCTTTGCTAGTCATGGAGACAATACTCACAATCCAGCTCTGACGATGGGTATGTTTTCAGTCCAAGTCTCTCACGTTTTTTGGCTTTGGTAGGCCACTTCATTCCAAAGCAGAATTATTCAGAGCTGCTCTTTCAAGCTAAATGTGTGAAAGATGAATCATAAAAAGAAGATGACGTTTCAGTCTTAGCTGACTCTACTGCCAAGTTTTCTTCACCTTACACCCTACGACTGCCTCAGCAAAATATCAACCTTTCCAATTGCATTCACACAGTTTAACAACATATCTACTGAAACATGCATAACCAAGAACCTTCTTATATCCTTATTCCTTCATAGGAAAAAAAGAAATTCAAATAAATTTCTTTTTAATGGGCTATGAATTACCTTTAGCTTCATTAACAACCTTAACTGCCCACAAAGCACGGATCTAGATTGTAAAGAGATTCATGCAGAGGCAAAGAAGTAGTTATCAGGTATTTCTCATCTAACAACTCATTGTCTTTCTCACTGTGAATATATGTATCTGTATACATGTAGGTAACAATCTGGAGACTCATTATGATATAAGGTAAAAAAAAAATTAAGATTTTCAAAATAACTTGCATTATTCTAAAGCCTTAAAAAATATAACTATTCATTAAATGGAAAGTTAAAATTTGAAAGAGAGAGTAAAAGAGAAAAAATGTAAGGAGTGTAAAACCACTGGAAGTTTCAATTTTTAGACATAAAGTCAGTGAGAAAAATTTCTCTAATATTATCCTTCTATATCCAGCATAGCGTTCTCAATTTGGGTCCAAAAATATCAAAACATTCCGCTTCATGTTTACTTATATATAAGGTCAGAACAAGAGTTTCACGTACAGTGAAAACTGAAAATCAGAGGTTCATTCATCTAAAAATTAATCTTCATTCATTAATTTTTTTTCATAGTAGATTGATTAAATTGAATTAATGGAATTAATATTATTGTACCCTACTTTGTATGAGTACCACTTAACACAGAGAGGTATAAAAGATGGAACATTTTAGATTTGCATTTTAAGAACAGAACTTCACCTGCATGGTTGGTTGCTTTTATTTCTCTGTATTGTGTCATCTTACATGCTGTACAATATGTCCTTGACATTAATTTTCTGTAGAAAACAACTACGAAAATTATTTGCATAACTGTAAAAACAAACCCCCTTCAAGTCATAAGTATTGTAAAATATTCATGTTCATTTACACTTGGCCTATGAAATGTACAGTTCAGTGCTTTCCAGTTCAAATTTCTGAGTTTAACTTAATCAAGTCTAATGGTGCAAAGGTGATTATCTGTCTTATCCTAAGTTCAAGAATGTAATAAAACCGGTTACATTAGGAAGACAATTTATTATCTGCACGAGGACAGAAAAAGGTAAAGAAAAAGTAATTTATTGTGGAGCCTTCCATGGTTAATGTATTAGTTGCAGCAGAGGTTAAAACTTTCATCTTCTTAGACTTAGAACTTAGAAAACTGAGAAAGCTTGTGAATACACGAGACAGAACATGTGTGACAACAGAAATTACTCTTCTTAATTTATATAGCAGATAGACATTCATTCTTTTGGTGTTATTCCAGTAATATTATGTTTTATGGTATGAAGAGTCCCCCTGAAATACAGGAGGAGAATCCTTGGGGTTGTATTCTCTTTTTCAGGTTGTTGCCTTTCATGATCCCTTGGGAAAAACTGCTCGGCTGTATTGTGACTCCACTTATGGCAAAAGACAGAATCAGGACAGGAGTATATTTCTCATTGCTCCTATTAGTCTGGAGGAAGGTACCCAGTGTCAGTAGGACTTGAGGGTAACAGGGAGCACACAGACCTTGGACAAATGGCATAAAAAGTACAGCTTCTTCAAGCCTTATTGCCTCTGCCTTTTCTGACAATGATCAGTATGTCAAATAAAACAAAAAACAGAGATGTTTTCTCAGAGAGACATTTTCTGAAAACATCCCAGTAATAACAAGAAAAACATTCCACTTTCCGGCTTAGGAAACCCAGCTCTTTCTTGCCATATTACACCTGTTGCAATTGCACTACAGTAGCCTAATGTCAGGAAAGTGTGACCCTGAAATACAGAAGCCTAACTCTGGCTCATACTACTGTAATATATATGGTTTTGTCTGTTTTCTCCCTATGTGCTAAATTTTATTTCTGTCTTTGATCCCCAGCCTCTCTCATCTTTCTGATCCAGGAGACTTGTATGCTGAGAGTCACAGCGAGATTGAGGGTGATGCCAGACTGAGCTTGACTGATCTGTCATTCGTATTTTTAATTTTATTATTTTGTTGACTGTCTACAAAGACATTCAATTTTGTTTGCTACATCAGCAGAATAAATTTGGCAAATTTTTAAAAATATAAGATGGCTGTCAACTGTGAGGGTTCTCCACATTTACCCCAAACATCTCCGTTTCATCTCTCACCATATGTAGTTATTTTTGCTTGCTATTAAATCACATTGTGTGTTTTTGCACACCAAAACACAGCAGATCTTTGACTATATGATTATTGTATTCCATGAAAATAATATCTCTTTGGTTTCAGAACATGCTTATGATAAAATTAAGAGAGAAAATAAACTGGCACGCTGTTAGTATGTGTGATTTCATAGTGACTTGCAGCAAAAAAGTCTGTGGAGTAGACTATACTTTAAATGACATTTAAATGACATTAAATTCATGATACAATTTCCTGAATCTTACATAACATTCAGCGAAACAGCTACTTCTGCTGCATAAAATGTAGTTTCCACAGCATCCAGTACCTCACTCCAATCAAGATGCATCACCTTTCAAACGAGAAACATTCCCCGATTGAATTAGGTACATTAAGAATTGAATCTAATACATGGTATATTAAATCACTTGATGAAATCAACTTGTGATTATGGAATAATGCAACGACATCCTTGCCTGGATTGCCTACATCTTTCAGGAAGCCTGATCGTGTGTAGTTTCCTTACTGGAACTTTATAATTAAGAAGGCCTATGTTTATCAAAGAGACTGACATAACTGTGTGAGTTTTCAGAGCCTTGAGACTGTATTCATCTAGGTATGTTCAGGAATATTGGTTTAAAAAAGTAAATTATTTTTCCCTGCATACTTGCTTTACTACCAAACATACCTCAGTGACTCCTTTTCTAACATAACTAGATCTCTTTCCCCAAAAGAGCTGATAATCAGTTGCCAAGCTTTCATATCTACTGTTGGTACTATTCAATGCAGTACATTCATTTCACTCATGCAGAAATCTCTGTGAGATTGGGCTTATCAGAAAAAGGGTTTCTGAATACGTTTGGCTTCACTTTTATGGTCCCATTTCAAGACTAGTGTCTGTGTCTAGATATCCCAGAGTAGTGATAAATAGAGCCAGGGGTTGTTTGTTACAAACATTTGCTGTCTTGAGTGTGTTGCCATCTCATTACAACATGTTTCAACTTCTGCACGGACAGGCCTCTTATTTACACTCAAGAGCCTTCATGTAGGGAACACTGATATTCAAGGCAGAGTGAAAGAACACAATTTCTAATACTTTTAAAATACTCTCTTTTCATTACTTTTAGCAGCAGAAATTGATGTATCTGTATCAAAAATTTAAACGTTTCTGATTTGAAGATCTCAGATGAAGATGGTAATGGTTAGAGCCTGGAACCGAGATAAAAATTTGTGACAGTCTGGGTCACCTGAGCTTCTGAGACCTGTCACTTACAGATAGTGAAAAGTATGGATTGCTTTTGAATTAGACTCCCAAAGCAAATTTGAGGGCACTACAGTACCATAACGACTGCTAGATTTTGAAATTTCAGGTGAAGAGGTAAAACATGTCTTTTATTCTGCCCCGGTGTCTATAATATCATTATGTCATTTGAGATATAAATGAACATGACAAATTTTACCTATATAGCTCTATACAGCCTCAATGGAATGTTCCCAGGTAGATAATCAGGACATACTGTGTATGAGACACTTATTTTAGCTGTACTCTCAACGAGCTCTGCAAAGAACTAATTTTATTATATATAAAAAGCAATGAAATGATACTTAATTTCTGGGATTCCTTAAATAGATAAAGAAATTACTCTAAAAATAAAGTAAGAGCAAACTTTCAGACCTGAAAGTGAATCAGCTGTTTGAAGTCTGCCTGACAGTTGACTAAAAGTGGCGCTACTCAGGCAGTCACTGCAGTGCCTCGTGTTCCACATCACTGGCTCCCAGGATGCTGGTGGGGTGTCTGTGCAAGCTTACAGGTGACAATAAACGGGCTTAGCTGCCCTCCCAGAAGACTGAAGGAAACGAACCAACAGAAACCTGTCAACGAGGTTCAAAACAAGGGCAAATGCAAAGACACATCCTTGGCACGTCACTGGGAGGGCATCACAGGGGCAGCAGAAAGCTCTGCAGGGAAGGTCTGTGGGCCCTGGGGAAAAGTTGAGAATGATACAGCAGTGTGTCCTTGTGGCAAAGAGCACTAGCTTTATACTATGCTGCATTTGCAAAAAAACACAGCCAGCAGGTCAAAATAAATTATTACTTTATCTTACCTGGCATTTGTTGGACCACTCTTTGCCCAGTTTTGGGCTCTCAGTATCTGTTTTTTTTTTTTTTAATGAGAGATTGAATATCTTGTGTAAGTTAATTAATGTTTTCTAAGGAAAGTAGAGCCAGATTTTTCTCTGAGATCCCAAGACTAGTGGCAATGGATACAAGTTGCAGCAAAAGTAAGTTTTTATTAAAGCTAAGCAAAAATTTCTTCATGTTGAAGGTGGTCAAATATTGGAGCAAGGGCCCAGAGAGGCTGTGGAATCTCCATTATTGGACATATTCAAAACTTGAAAGCAGAAAGTACTGAGCAATCTCAGGTAAATACGCTTTATTTTAAGGGGGCAGATGATTTTCAAAGGTTCTTTACAACCTAAAATAATCGATGTTTCAGTGGACCTAGAATGCTGCATCTACAGGTAATTTACTTGCTTGTATCCCCACCCAGATTTTCTTACCAGTTACAGATTTTCCCAGTGTTGGTTTGGCTTGGGTTTTTTCCCAGGGGGCTGAGGTGATGAATTTTCAGATGAAACTGCCACGGTTCTGAAGCAACGCACAAACCCACTGCAGCTCCAAAGCACAGCAGCAAACCCTCCATGGAGGGCTATTTAAAGGGTAGGCTGAGGAGGATTCTAGAAACTGGGAGGAGTATGCAAAACTGGGGGCTTATGATTGGTAAGGAAACATGCATAAACATTAAGGGGAAGGGTTACAACAATAAGGTAACAGGGGAGGAGGGCATTGGGTAGGGCAGATACAGCTCTGTAAGCTGCCAAAGGGGGAAACAGGGAGTAGCTCTGGGGAACACAGACCACAGTAACAGGGTGTATCAATTTGGAGTGAAGGTGTCAACCTAACAATAGGTTTAGCCCAGAGTCTCTGAAATCAAGTCCTTTAAACAAATGTAGATTCAGTGCTTTTGTCTTCAATTAAGTCCTTTTTCCATTGCTCGAAAGTCTTCTCCTCGTCCTGGCCATCTCCAACATGAAACTGCCCCCAGCATCTATTTTTCAAAATAAGAATCTGATGCCAGAAACATTCTTCAAAAGATATTAACTGATATTCCTCCATATTACAAATTCCCAAGGAAGGTAATTTATGGCAAATATAACATTGTCCCCATACTTCCTATAACCTATTTCTTCAAGATCCAAATAAATGCTGTCAGAACATGGAATAAACTGCTTTTCCGGAATGTGAGAAGTGCAATCTGTCCACATTACAGTGCCTCACTCTCTAAGGAGCCAGAAAGGATTTGCTTCAGTAAAGAAGGCACTCTGTTATATGGCTTTTTCTTTTGTAGTCTCATATCTTATGTTTCACTGGGTAAACTCTGCAAGTCAGATTTATATTCAGGTCTGAAATTATGTTTTGTTGCAGTAAAATCAAAGGAAGCAATGACAGATTGATCTATGGAAGAACAGGTGGGAACTGAACAGACCTTATTAATCTTTTTCACTACTTGGTGGCACTCAAGGGCCTTTAATACATGGTGAGAACTTTATCTGTGCCATGTGAAGTTAACCTTGAATAGGACTTGGATTTCTAAGTGTCAGATGAAATTGCGTCTGAGTTACTAACTTGCAATTTTTTTGGTAATGCAGAGATTTTAGTAGCATCCTCTTGATCTCTGTGTTCTCTGCCCAGAGAGCAACATTTAATGTGGATCCTCTTCTGAGACATCTCTTCCTATATTTTACATCTGAGACAGAGGGATGAACTCCTTTTGTGGGAGAACTAAACTTTCAGGCCCCACAGTCCCTATCTGTGCATAATAAGGAACTTCCTCTTCCTGATGAAGCAACTTTACTTCTGTTTAAGGCATAAAAATTAATTGAGCTAAATATAGGCTTGTTTAAGCACGGCATTGAAGTTAAATGAATATAAAAAAAATGGAGGATCCTGTGTTCAAGCACCTGCTACTCTGTGTATTTTCTGTGAAAGCTTTTTGTGTAAGATACAAATCACAGAGAACAGAGTTAGGTGTCTCTGCTGTATCTCTTTAGCTGCCCAACCAAGAGACCTGAGTATAAACCTAAACCTAAATGGGCTCAAAAACTGCAAAGTTCACATTACAGGTATGGTGTACATATATTAGTCAACCATCATTAAGCACAAATACATAAATATAACTTATTTCAGAATATTTCCAAGCAGTGTCTTCACTACATTACTTATTTCCTTTTGATTAGGATACTGTATTTGTTATTACTTAGGCATTGAAAATTGGAAGTGAAATTTTGATGTCTTACACACAAACCATACAGACATAAATATCTTAAGAGGTGCTGAATCTGAGAGATGCTATGGGGATGTGGTGTCTAGAGGAGGAAATAGTTCCCAACACTGGTTTGTTTGTTATACTAGATACACGTTTTTAATTGCTTATTCTTGCATGAAAATGTTCAGGAGCAACACTGAAATTGAAGACCCTGGTAAGTCACTGATTGTTGTTGTTGTCTTTCAGACAGAGTTTTGAAAAATGCATCTACTGGCTTTAATGTCATTAAAAGAATTTAACAAGTTAATGCAATAAAATTTAATTATCTTGATTTCAGTACGCCCCTAGTTGTTGCATTTACATGATGAAAATGCTATAGGGCTCATTATCTTAAATAAACTCCTAATTTTCGATTCACAGTTGCTAAAAGTGTTGCTCCAGAACAGGCAGCACCAAAGTGAGCATTTCATTCATTTTCCCATGGTTACAACACTTCAAGTTTAAAAGCTGTAACCTCCATGCCATGACTGGAAAAAAAATCACTTTTTTTGCAGGAGGACAAAATTGCTGTAGATAATAACAGGCCACAGGCTTTGCCCCGTGTCTGCAGGTGTCAGGGCTGAGGCAGCTCAGGCTCTGTACAAGCTGTACATGAACTGCCCATAGGTTTGTTTTCCTTTATTTTGCTCCAATAGCATCCAAATTTCTTAAACATGGTGTCTAACACACATCAGATATTTCTTTGTTCTCTTCTACCCTTGAAAACATTTCTGCTCAGTTCCAGGTCTGCCTTTCTCTGACTGAACACTGATCGCACTTCCTGAGGTGAGATTCTTCAACACACCAACTGGAAAAAGAGTGGGCTATCCTGAACTCATTTTTCTCTTGCAAGCCAAGGGATGAAGAAATGTTACAATAAAAAAATAGAAAGTTGATTCTCTTGGTGCAAGCAAGCCTTTCAAAGCAAAAGACTGACTTTTAATAGATGAGGAAGCAGATTTTCTGCTCTCAGATTGCATTGGTGAAGCTTCCACACAGGGGTGTTGCATTCTATCAATTCTACTCAATCACTCAGCAGAAGGAAATCATTCTGAATATCTGACAAAACAAACTTAACCATCTTCCAGCCACCCCTAATAGCTCAGGAGATGGCCCTGTGGTTTGCATTAGTACTGCAGTTCATAAGTCTCTTCCAATAACGTGTCTGCCAGATGAGGGGTACATATTTGTCTTTCCAAACTCCCATCACTCATGAATAGTCCTTCCCGTGAGACCTGAACGATGGTAAATATTAGTCAATCAAGTGTCATTTAGTTTACTTTGTCAGAAGGTGGACACATTATTATTTTTGGTGACTGTAGCAAAGTTAAATTTAGTCTAAGTTACATTTTTCAACCTCTGTAGGAGGACTGTTAGTCTAAACAAAAAATGTCTTTTTTTTTAAAAGGAAATTGGCTTCTTGCTTTATCTTTATGTAGCTTCTTCTCATTATGCTGAATTAGCTCCTCTTAAAATTAGTGTCATCAAACAGCTATTGCACACATATGTCACACAAATATCTAAGAAGATGGATTGCTGATCAAAAAAAAAGAAGAAAAAAGAAAGCAGGTGTGTGCATCCATCAATCAATAAACTAAATGGACTTAATGAAACTTAAGGAGAATAATTTTTTTACCATAGTCTGAGCTATACTTGATCTTGTCCTTCACACTTTTAACAATCATATAGCAATTGATCATATAAATTTACTAGAACAATGAGAAAAGCAGTCTTATGGCCATAGCAATTTAATTTTAGACAGTAGCTCATGCTATTATCAAAATCATTAATATGCTACATGAACACATGAACAACAAAACTTCCTCATTTATTCTCCCTGCATATCCGCAGGATTAATGCCAAATACTCTCCAGCTTCCTGAATAAAAGGTTTCTTGTTTTTGATGTGACAAATGAGAAACAAATCTCAGCCTGAACTTTTTCATGAGCTGATTATTTCATACTGTGATTTGTATTTTTTTGACAGGCCCGACTTCCAGGTGGACCAGAGGTAATACCAGTCACCCATCCGTGCTGGCAGAAAGGCAGCAGAGGAATACAAAACTGTAGCAAATGCTAATTCTCAGCATTCTGTTCCTATCCCTGTAACATTCGGCTGTTCATTATTGTGCCCTATGAGCTACAATTGTGACCTGATTCCATTAGAAGAAAACTAGGATATGTGATAAAAGTTTTCCTGATGCTCTTTAGGATATTTCTTTTCTGGTGCAGAGACCTGTGGAAACAACCACTCCTGTTTTGGGCTATCAAGTACATGAATGCGTGTACATGAATTATCAGGGACTGTGTGATATATCAGCTACACCTCAGAGAAGCAGAACCTCTGTTTGCTCTTTCTGTAGAAGGTAAAACCAGGTCCTCTGTGTCTAGTCTTCAGAAATGTGCAAAGGCACTGCTAACATGGTTCTCTCACTTGATTTTGGGGTTTATATTTATCCCCAGAGTCTCTAATTTTGCAGAAATGCCTAGACCTAACCTTGGCATGAGCTAAAAATAAAATTTAGAAGAAACAAATTGTGATACAAAGTCAAATCATTAACCCAGCATCAAACCCATCATTTATTGCTGCGTACAAGCTTCTCTTTGCCAGAACTGTGTACCACAGCCAGAGAAACCAAAGGAAACCATGTATTAAACAAAAGACCAAATCCTCCACTCTTCCAGCCTTACAAAGGGTACTCCACAAGAACATTTTTATTCAGAAAGACTCCACATCTAGAGTAAAGGAAATCAATTATTTATGCAGAGCTTTTTTTTTCAGATAATTTTGCTGTTCTTCAGAGATCAGACTAGAATGGGAAAGAGGAATAATTTTAAGCTAAGGAGTCTTCAGGCTTCTCTGCTAGGAATTCCCATCCTTATTCATTTTCTCTTGCTGGCAATACAATTTTGCTTTGAAATAAATTCCCCTGCACTGTCATCTTCCTTCTTTGGGGAGCCTGTAAGGCAGTTCCAAGTCACATTCTGCATATTCAGCAGGAGGAAAAACGTTATCTGTGAATTTACTAATGGCAAGACTAACACCTCTAAAATGAGAAAAAAAAAACCACCTCATCTCCTAACTACCGTCAGAGACAAGGCTACAACTTTCAATTCAGCTCGAGAAGATAAACTGCTTTTATGAGCTGGGTGCAACCATTTGGAATAATCAGAGCAGTTACAACTGTCTGAAACAGAACTAGAAATTTCTTCCTTTCTAATTCACTCAACAGCAAATCTCATCCTACCATTCTCAGTTCTAAGTTGACACATGTTAGACTTTTGATGGCTAAATAAATCAACATACAGCCCCAGAGCTGACCTTAATATTAACGAATCTAAAAAACTACACCTACTGATAATGAACATATCAGCATAGTTGACACAGATAGAGTGTTCAGGGCCTTCAGTAAAAATTTCTGAGATAAATCATCCAAGGGAATTTCACAGGACTTTGGACATGACCTGTCCTACTGCTTATGATTTCATCTGCCTAAAATCAGTGCAGCCCTATGAAGCCTACATCTTCTGAGTAATCTTCACTGATTTTTAATCAGCCAACATCCAGTGCTGCAAACTCTACAGGCAGCCCTGTGTGATTTTACTTATAGACTCTATCTTTTATACAGTGATTTTGAGCTCTAATGTATCCCCAGAACAGCAGTACTGGAGTTCATGCAGCCAGGTTTTTTTGTCTTTCCCAGAGTGAAGAGCCTTGTTTTCTCCTCATTGTTCTTTCTTGAAGTTATTTAGTGTTTCTGGAAATGCTTTACCTTTGCCAGAGATACACAGATTCTGTTTTGTTGAGCCACTAGCAATATAGTGGAAGATCCCAATTCTTTTCCCCTTCATATCTCTGAAAAAGACTTCTTACCGTCATTCTAGTGCTAATTTGACCAAGTGTGAGTTCACTCAAGAGTGAAGTCTTTGCATCCTAAAGTTTTGTTTATGTCAACTGTGTTTTGTGCATATTTAGAAATTATTTCCCACAAAATGAAGTACCACAGAAGGACTGGTAGGAAGAGGATTTCAACAGAATTCGTGGTACCTTCTCCCATAGGAATTCACTTAATTCACCAAACAAACTAACCTGAATAGATTGTACTTGGAAGCATTTATTGTTTCTATTCTATGATACACCGGGCGGGGCTAGCTGGGGTCCCACTCCCGCTGGCTCGGCCCGGCACCGCGCTGCTCCCATGGGAAACGCTGCCGTGCCAGTTTCTGCGGCCGCTGCTGTGGAGGAGCCGTCGGGGAGCTCGCATGGATCACCGCTGCTTCTCTGTCGGCGTCGGCGCGGCGGAGCCGGGCAAGCAGAGGGCGCATGGCCGCTGCCGTGCGGGGCAGTCCCCGGGCCGGGCCGGGCAGGGTCGGGCTGCACGGGAGCAGGGAGGGGGCCGGACGGGCCGGGGGTTCCCCGGACCACGGCAGGGAGGACGGGGGGGCTCGAGGTGGGGGACAGTCCGGTCTAGGGAAGGGACCGGGTGGGCATGTGGGGCCCCCGGACCGACGGGAGGGCGGCCGGGGCCGCATTCCTGCCCCGGGGCCGCAGGTAAGTAGTGCGAG
>JAWMRA010000146.1:4148756-4166802 GCA_035584735.1 Pseudotriccus pelzelni | reverse complement strand
GCGCGCTTGTAGCAAGCGTGGGTAGTGCCCTTCCCAAATCTTCGTTCGCGAAGCCTAGCCATGATGATGATGATGATACACCGGTCTCAATCCTGAATATATATTGGCCTGCCAGTAAACTAGCACTTTGAAACAGATCAGTTACATTTGCTAAACACAAGAACCTCTATGACAACTAATTGGGTTGTATATGGAATTTATTGACTGGTAATTAGAATATATCGGTTTGTGTGTGTAGCAAAGTGTTTACCCGACGTGAGCCGTCTGCTGTGATCAGCAGTCATCACACTGAAAGCAGATGGGACTGTATATAGAGCATATTGGGTTTTGTGTACATTATAATGCATTGTAGCAGTTTACGTGCTGGAATATATATATGAAGTTACAGAACTCTATTAAATAAACATTCTTTTTATATCCTCCAGCAACAGATCCTATATACTTCAAGAAGTAGTTGAGCTATTAGAAATGTTTATTTATGATTCTATTTAGTCTGTTCTCATAGTGTGTCCAAATGAAGGAGCTGCATCCTACTAGCTGTTAATGAAAGGAAGATTCTCATTAGACTGTATGAATTTAACATGAGCACATTTTGCCTTTGACATGTATATTTACTTATATTAGTATATCCAAGACAATCTGGTGCTTGATAGTTACCTGGAAGAGCTGTGAAGGTGCCAGCAACTGTTCAGTATGCAATACAGTGGAGAATATATATAGTGTCATATTTTTATCAAGACTGTAACAGCATAAGCTGTTTTATAGTAAAACATGAGAAAAAACAAATCTGAGATTCTCTAAGAACAAAGTAAAGATGGTTTTGATTTTTTTTTCTATATGTTTAGAGCCACCACAGTGAGCTTTGGAACATTTCCACTCTGAAAACTCTTAAAAATTACACTGAATAAAGTGGTCCTCAGTATTGACAAGTCAATTACTAAAACTATATTAATCATTACACAGGATGTACAAGCTCATGATTATTGAAAATAATGAAGTTTTATTTTATGCTATTCTGTATATGCTGGTGTAGATAAGGTTCAGTTGATTACTTCTGAAAAAATAGATATTTATTTGAGCACAGGGGCTACGTGTAGATGCTACGTGTAGATGATTCAATTAAGTACTCAGTGCCCTCAAAGTTTATGGGAAGCACTTGGTGCCCTGTTAAAATAAAACAAATTGATTGAGACTATATATATGTACTGTAACAAGTTCTTAATAAGGAACTGCCTGCTCATCAGTGGTGCTCAGGAATCTGTGTTTTATAGCTTTCCCTGGTCTTTAAGAACTTCTCTTTTTCCCCTTTGGTCTTATTCTGAAGATCTGCTATTAAATACCAAAAACCTTGTAAACAACATCATGTCTTCTCCTTGGATGGGAAAACCTCTTCTCTTCTCAATTTTTAATTCTATGATTTGTCATCACTATTCTTAGAAACTTGCTAAATACAATAACATAATAATACAAATTACTAATAATTATAATAACTATTTATTTATATACAAATACTACTATTAATTATTAATAATTATAGAATAATTATAATAACACATTACATATATTAATTATACATTTTATCTATAACCTTAATTATTAATTAATGTGATATAAACATTAATTATATGTGTGTGTGTGTGTGTGTGTGTGTGTGGAATGCTTACACACTTTTAACTTACCTGTTAGAAGGGTCAATTTTTCATTATGTCAAGAGATTTATATTATTTTGATATATTTGTTACTTTGAGTAATAATATTTTACAATAAGATAACAAGGATCACAAAGGTACAAACTACTAACTGCTGCTTCATTTCCTCAACAGCTCAACTTTTATCATCAAAGTTGTCATCTTCTTTACCCTGAAAATTTAAAATGTAATACTTTTTTTTTTTCCATGGTGTACAAGCATATTTCAAAACAGGTTTATACATAGAGCAGTGGCTAGCAGTGATGAAATACAGATAAATGTAACAGTCTAGATCTGGCAGAGAAGTAAACTTTCATCTCACATAAAATGATTTGAAGAATTAAGAATATTTTAAAAACTATTCTCAGCATAATTTTGTCTCATCTTCCACACAAGTCCTATTTAAGTGGAATTATCTCCATGTTTCCAGAGGCAAAAAAGAGGGTTAGATATGAATGTAAATCCTTCAGTTTCTGCCTGGGAGAGTAGGGGGGAGATGGCAAGCCTTCAAAGGACACTTTTTGTTTGTGCATACCCATTTGCAGAGTCCTGGATCTTTGGAGAGTTGATGATTCCAGGTCAGTAGGAAGCATCTGGTTGATACCACAGAGATCCTTAGTATGTAACGAGGCAAATTAAGCCCCGATGCTTCAGCTGGAGCCATTCCTTGACAAGTCAACTTGTGAAAATCAAGGGCAATGAGAAGCAAACACAGGATGTCCTGCAGCAGTAGGTCATTCTCTAGGCTGCAGACATGACAGTTCTCAAGGAAGCAGGAAAATGAAGCAGTGAAGTACATATTCTCCTAAGCAGAAACTTTGAGAGATTGAAATTAAACAGAGCAGGGATGGAAGGGATCAGCTAGTTCATCCTGCTGAAAATTCTGTAACGATCCTCTGAGGATTAGCATATTGTTCAGCATGGTGTTAAATATTCCCTGCTAGGAGCTGCCTTTTTTTTTTTTTTTTTTGAGAGACCGTTTAAACTAGAACAGGTCTTAATATCAGGAAATAGTCTTGTCTGTAGCCTAAATATTCATATTTCTTAATTTCATCCTATTATGTCTGCTTAGACCATGACATATACTGCTCTGTCAAATAACATCTATCTTGTTTAACTCCTTCAGCTACTGTCATTTGCTTTAGAAGTTCTCATCAGTCTGCCACAATAAAGCATGAAATAGAAGACATACGTTCCTCTGAAAACATCCCCAAAGGTTCAAACTTAGACATTCCTACTGTGCCAAACATCAGGCAGGCTGCCAATAAGCTCAATTAGAATCTTTGACTAAATTAAGTAGCTCACAATCAAAGCACACAAATGGAAAAAGCCTCCTCCAAAAGAATATCTTTCCTGCAGGTGTAACAAAATCTTTTCTTTGCAGCTCAAAATAAGTCTCAAATTATAGTGATGTTATTTGACTTTAGGAATGCATAGAAGTGTTAAGTATTTCAGTGGGAATACAGTGTGGTTAGCTGGACAAGCATAAAGCATACATAATTAATTTCACTCTTGCAGTGCCTCTGCTCTTTAACATGATATTTGTTGCTGTAGCAGAAGCAGCTTATGAGGCACCATGTTTAACTGAAAACATTGAAGAGTATTGTTAAAAAAAAAAAAAGAAAAGAAAAATCTGGTTTCATTCTACTCTCAAAAATGCAGACAGTATGTCTGCATTCAGGGTTTTAAAGCAGACACAAGAAGAATGGCAGGTTCCTGCAGAGAAATATGTCACTGGTGATAAACAGCCCCAAAGTCAGTAGAGCAGATAATGCATTGCAGGTCAGAAAGTACACCCCTGACAATACTGCACGTGCAGGTAATACACCAAATGTCACATCTGAAGGGGGTAATGCTTTTTCTACTGCTACATCCTCAACAAATTGTAGCTGAGTTACCTGCTGAAACAGAAGCATGAAGGAGTTTTAGGTAACAGAAAATGCAATGAGAGACTGAAAAAGACAGGCCACCAAAACAAAAATTGCAGTAAAATTAACAGCCCAGCTCTCATCACAATATAAGCCAAGCAGTAAATCATCTTAGATTGTAATCGTAACCTATAAAAAAGTAATTGTTCTTTATAGCTTTGCATTAAAAGATTAAGCCCTCTAGACAGAAAGGCATAAGACCTTAATAAGGTTAAAAATTGCTTCCTTGTTTGTTTTTAGTCTTGACACTTTGTATCCTTTATGTGCAGGATTTTTAACAGCACATTTCACTTTAATGGATCCAGTTGAATTCATCTGTGTTGTTCATAATTCTTGGTTGCACACATCTTGACAGATCTTTACACGTCTGACATTAACTCACTTATTCTTACCATACATAGATGAACTGGAAATGCGAGAAGGAGATAGGAAAGCCGGCCTAAAATGGTACTGGCATCATTGCAGTGTTCCTGTATTTCACTCACATGCTCATTCTCCCAGTCCAGTTTTCGTCTTTCTCCCCATCTTCCTGGGTTATTAAGGAAGACCCAGACTTCACTGTTAATTCTTGGCCTTTCATACAAAGCTGAAAACCCACTGATGGGCAGAAGTACCTAATTAATCTGGACCAAGCTTCCCATATCTTGGGTGAATATATCAGAAGTCAGGACCTCAATGCACAGGTATACACACATATATGAAGCCAAAGCAGCAGCCTCTAGTAGAGCAGGGTGGGGTAGAGAGAAGCCCTGCCAATTAAATAGACCCCCTAAAGTCCCAGACCAGCTTAAGGAATGAATTTTAAAGGGTTTCCTTTTGTTGTACACACTATGCAGCTTCCAGATTAGCGTCACAGAAAACTGCTAAATTCAGCAGACCATTTCCTAGCAGAAGTATGTTAAAATGTAGAAATATTTTCAGTAGCAGAGGATGGCAGGTCCTTTTTCTATAATGAGTCACTTCTTGATGAGCTGAGAGTTTTCCTTTCAGGTCTGGAGCCAAGCAAAAATCTGGAATATGTTTGAATTATCACTTGTCTTAGCCAGCAGGAAACTCTACTAGTGGCTTACTGGCCCAGTCTTGTGCTCAGAGTTTTACAGATCAGAAAAACTGCCTAACAGAGCAACATGGCAAATGGTCTATTGCAGCACAGTAGAGCATGGTTAGACTTTCTCTTTCCTATCTCATAATCAAAAAGGTATTAACTCTTAATTTCTCATTGGAAAAGGGTAACAATTTAGGTAGATTTTGCTAAACATTCATGCTGTCATCTATGGACAGTTTGAGTGTTGACAGGAATGAATCAGATCATATGAGGACCCAGCAATTCCACTATTTTTGGTGAGTTTTCCATTTTATCATTTTTCAAAGTGATCTTTGCATCACGTTCTAGTCAGGTATATGTTGACTCCTAGGATTTGTGAGGGTGGTACCAGGAGCTACAGAATGGATAATAATGGAGGTGTACATTGGAAGTTGGCAGAAAAACATTAGGTTTTTTAATATGTTATGCAATATAATACCCAGCTCAGCAGCCTTGGGGACAATTCCATGACACCTTCTTGCCCTAGCTTTTTCATTTGCAGAATACAGAGGGACTCTCCTTTGGCACCTGGAGCACCTCCTCCCCTGCTTCTTCTGTGGTGTTTCAGGGCTCTTTCTCTCACATATTCCCCCTCCTTTCTTCATCTGAAATTGCTGTTGTGCAGTAACCTTTCCACCCTTCTTAAATACACTATCCCAGAGGTGTTCCCACCATCACTGACAGGCTCAGCCTTGGCCAGCAATGGGTCCACCTTGGACAAAGGGGCTCTGTAGGACATAGGGGAAGCTTCAGGAAGCTTCTCACAGAAACTGTCCTGCTACCAAAACCTCTCCTGCAAACCCAATACATGCGTAAACCCCAACGTGATGCATAAAAACCACACATTTACCTACAAGACTGAAATGAGGAGGCAAATTTGCTCTGGTATGTTATAGGGCTGAGTCATACAGTCAGCAGGTCATTGGAGGGCTATTGTTTACCCATTCCCCTTTAATTACATTAATATTTAATAAGAAATCTGCAACATTTTATTCTCAGTTATGTTTAAGAAGTTCTTCCCATGGGCAGGACTACTTAATGCCACACTCTGTCTGTGCCACCACTTTTTCCCTTTCTGTGTTCATCCATTTTCCACTCCTGAAAAACAAACCCTCACATGCCTGTGCAACTACTTAAGTTACGGAAAACTTGCAAAGCTGGCATGTCAAATTCGAATACAAAATACTTGATATGACACCACCAGATCAAAGTGGCAAACTGTACACATGACAGCTGTCTGTAATAGTAGTGCTGTCAAGTGCTGAACTGCTGGTTATGTGTTGATTCAGGGACCAGGTAAAGAATCAGACTTCCTGAGAGACAATGGCTTTAAATAGTTCACTGCTAAATCCAACTCTGCTTTAATTTACACAGATTCAGCTGACGTCAACCTTCAGAAAAGATCTGAAAGATTATTTTTCCTGCTCTTAAAAACAAACATTATAAATAAACCACATAGAAATAGTGGTTTTCAAATAAGGAAGGAAAATTTCTGTACATGGAGCAGGCCCATAATAATCTCAGAATAGTTAGGAATCCAAACAGAACTGGCTTTCAGTGATCCTCCCAAAGGTGTAATTATGCAGTTATTTCTGACAGAGTAACTCAAAACAGCTACTCCGTATTATTTAATAGCCACTGCCCATGGACTGCTATCCACTGATCCCTAAAGCCAAAGAATCTTGAATCCTGATCTATTTCCCAGTTTCCAGTAGAATATTTTCAGGGCGTGTGTCAGCACTTTTTGTATGTTTGCCAAAGCATTACAATTATGAAAATATGCTGTCAGCCCACACAAACTGTGGGCTGATTTGATATGAAACAACACACAGGAGCCCAGTTCCACACTAAACTTGCTCTCCCTTAGTACTTTGGTAGGTAGATTTCTGCCACTGCCTGCTTGGGGACCTGCTGTTCTCTAAACATATCATGGACTCTAAAGGTTCCCATTAGGGCAGCAAGAATTGCAAAATAGATGACAAAACTAAACCCATGCCATCTTAAAGGGAGATTTGTGTCCCTTTCAAAGGAAAATTGATCTCTTAGTTTAACACCATGGCAATACAAGCCTGGGGAAGCTGAGAACCACAAAGCTGTCTCACATTGTGAGATGATGCTATTAAAAACTTTGCTTTTTTTCAATAAATTAATAATTCTCATGGAAAATACACAATATCAGTAACCACTGCCCTGACTAATCACTTCTACCTCAGCTGCAGGTGCAGGAAGATGATATTGTCTCTTACACATCTTCCAGAATCACCTTACACCTTATCCTGTTCTTGGGGTCCTTTCCAGGCATCAGGAATTTATTTAGACAGAGAAAGTATCCAGCAGTCTGAACTGCTTGTAGCATGATGTGAAACCTGTGAAATGCTTTTCTTTGTTCACACACAGACTAGGTGATTGCTTTGATAGCAACAGTTCATACTGCTACAAAGAAAAACTTAAGAGGATAAGAAAGATTTGAAACATTCCTGAGTGAAATCTGAAGGGTTTTAGCAGGATAACGACTTCTTTTTCTCACTGAGGGGAGCCTGGTAAGGAAATCTCACAGTAAGAGATTTGTCATGTATCAGGAAAGCAAATGAAAGAACCGGTTTTTACCTCCATAAGAACTTGAAGCGTTTTCTGTCTATAACCCCCGTTGATATTTTCCCACCAAAACATTAGTCTGTATTCTTTTCTCCAGACAGCTTGAGGTGAAAACTCTGAAACAGCCTAGGACTCTGTGTGTGGACCTTATGTGCTGGAACTGCACTGTCATTTTTAAATTTTTTACGTGTTTCTTGAGCACAACCTGTCTTTCCCTCCCACAGAAAAGGGATATCACCACGGCATTTCTCTGAGCTGAGTGAATGCAGCCGACCTTTTCCAGATTACTCCCTGGCATTAGCACACTATTTCACAGAGTCCCAGACTTCTGAGCAGTCCTGTTTCCAGTCTGTCTCTGAATAGAAACAGTGGGGTTATGGACACTTTCCACAGACTTTGCAAAAGGGGCTTGGAAAAACACATAGTCATCATCACTTTAAAATTACAACAAACATATCAAGATGAAAAAATTCTGATCTTATTTCCTCAGCCTGCTGTGCTACCTGGAAACACTCCATATGTTGAGGTTGATGAGTTAGAGATTAATGAGGATCCTCCCTTTTTCCTTTTTTAGACTTTTATATTTCTGGTTTCCTCCACTCTAAATATCTGAAAGGACTCTCCTTTCAAAAAAGCAAGATCATATCGCTGTGAGAGTCTGATAAGATTCACCAGATGTCCAAAATCAGATGTCCAGAAGGAGTGTCACTGGTATGACTGCAATTGCCAGCAGCTCAAATTTCATCTGAATTTGTCTTCCTCTTGCACCTGCAGCATGACTTTACTTTCACTGCAATGCACTTAGAACAGAGACTGAAACGAGTAAAAGGCTGAAGGCAGAGACACTACTAACAAGACTGCACAAGGATTTTCTGTTATGTTTACATAATATGAGACAGTAATACAAAATGAGTTTCATCCATTTGATAAAGAATATAACTTTCATGCTTATTATGCTACATGAATATAATTGCTCTTTCTTCTGTCTATTGGGTTACATGTGATTCAGCTGGGAGAAGAATGCTGAGAGGAGAACAACAATGTGAAAGCAGAATAAAGTTGGATTGGAAGTGAATGTTGTCACCGTTTAGATTATTTACTTATTGAATTGTCCTGATGAAGTCAGTGCATTGATAATGTTAGGACACACACACAAAGCTGCAGAGGAAACAAGTCACTTGAAAGTTGGGAAAGTAGGATACAAATGAACCAGACAGCTCCAGGTAGATAGTAAGTCTGAGACACAGACTTTCACTTGCTTGTACAAAAGTTTTTCTGCCAGCCTTTCTTTTTTCAGGAGTGGAGATATCACAGAGGATGCATTTGGATGGGTCAGTGCTCAGCACACAGTCTGGCAGACTCGTATTTGTTCCACTTGGCCTTGCAGCACCATCATGTGGTTACTGCAGAGGATATAAGATAGGCTATCACCAAGTGCCACCTGCCTGCCCTGAGACAGGGGAGTGTGTGAGCAAAGCCCGTGTGGAGGAGAGATGAGAATAATAAGTGCTCAGAATCAAGAACACTGTGTGCTTTCTGAAGGTCATTTGTGTTCCTCTCCCTCATTATTAAGTTTAATAATTTATACTATTTGAGCTATTTCTGCTTCCTTTTTATATCTCTTGCTTAAATAATGAGATTTAGGTCTTTGTTTAGGCTTTCTGAACATAAAACCATGGCTGATCCTTACACTTCTCCTATATTCCACCTGTCTTTAATGCATTAGAACTTTTCTGTTCATTATTCTGACCATGGAAGGAAGAATAACAGCTTGAATTCATGCAACCCCTCTTCTGTTTCTGGTGGGTTTGGGGGGTGTTTTTGAGGGGAGGAGAAGGGTAAGTCCTCTACTTTGGAGAAAACAAGTGGTTTATAAGTGCTCATTCCCTGAAAATTCTATAAGTGAATGATTAAAAAGCCATGTTTCCATTTGTTTTGGTCTCCAAACTAAAATGATTTAGGCTTACTAAAATTAAAAAATATTGAAAATGTATAGTCATTATATGGCTGTAAAATACATAGACACACTATCTCATGGATCTAGTATGCCCTTAAAGGTGTTAAATCTGTTAGAAAAGAGCTGGAAAATCATGGTCTATTTTTCTGTCAGATTTGTAGCATTACTAACCTATAGCCTCAATGGCAACAGACAATAAATCTGAATTTATTGGAAGTGAAGCAGATCCTGGCCTTGACCTGAACAGTTGCATCTTTGGGATTGTTTACTGTACCTGGTTTAAATAATGGAGACTTTCTTCATTTCCAGCAGTTTCACTCCAGCTGAGGGGAAGAGCAGTATGCCTGTACCAGAAAAGGAGAAAGTCTTTGACTCTATCACGTGACAATTTCTGACAAAAACACTGAACATATTCCAAGTGGTTCAATATTTAAAAGACATCATATGTACAGTTGTATGGGAGGCAAGGAGGGAAAGCAAATTAATTTTATGCTGAAGCATACTTCTTCCCTAGCAGAAACAATGAAAGGAAGACAATATCGGTATGCGCATGAAATAAGAAATCTCTCAAGCTTTTTAAAAAAGGTTTTTTCACCTGTAAGTACAGATCTCAGCAATCCAGCCAATTTTATTGCATGTGCAGATGCAATAAAACTATGGTCCTGTCAATGTAACCACAATAAAAACTCAGTGGTTAACTTCTGTTATCATTCCACACATTCCATAGGTCACGGATGTTGCCTATTCCAGCCAATGTGGTAGTGGACTCTTTTAACTAATAAACAAAAGTGTGCTTCCTCCTAAGTTAAATTTGTTGAACACATGGTCCAGTATGCGTTTCTTCACCCTGTTTCCTTCCAGATTCTGGGTGTTAAATGGGATTTTGTCTCTATTCATCTTCCCAAGTTACTCTAAAGCTTCCATGCGTAGATTCACAGTTAAATTAAAATTGGGGAATTGGCAGAGTGGGGTGAAATACATTCACTCAATGCAACTATTGCATTTTCTTACTCTTGAGTCTTGCTCATATTTCAATACAATTTTCTTGCGTAAAATAAAACTGAATATCTACTTTCCTGGAGAAATAAAAGTCTTTTCGCAGCAGACTGCATTTGTCACAGCTGCAGAACTCACACTTAAAATTTGTTAATATGTGATTATACAGTCAAATAAGGGAACAGCGAAGTACATTGCTATAGCAGGGTGAACAACAAATTCTTTGACAGGAAGATAATGCAATATTGTCATTCTTTGTGCTTCTCAAAGCCTGGCTACATTACTTTTGGTATTCTTAGGATAGTTAAATCTTTTCAGGCACAGACCCTAAAACTGGCTCCTAAATTGTTTTGGTGCTTCACAGACTTTAGAGTACAGTGAAACTCTTAAACTATATGAGATTATTGACACTGTCATTGTGCCATAAAACAAACTTTTTTTTTCCTTTAATGCTTAAAGGCTTGCTGTCCTTTTCCATACTATTTACCAAACTGCTCCACAGTAACAACAATTTATATGTCCTAACCATATCTTCATTTATGCTCACTAGGTAGCTAATTGACTCCAAAGAACACCCTTAAACCATCACTTTCCATCAATCCTTTCCCCCCCCCCCGCAGGAAATGTTTTATCCAGAACCTCATAACATTGAACTTTGATGGTTTACTGCAGCTCTGGGATGTATTCAAGATATGACACCTCCTACGTTATCTGTTAAGAAATATTACAAAATGCCTGAATTACCCACAGTCTGATTTGGGAATAGATTATTCCGTGATGAATTCGCAGGGCTACTCAGTATTCAGCATTACTCCATGAGGAAAATTTCAGAGAGAATGAAGCCATTTTATTTGATTAGGGAACATCAACGTTAACATTCACAACTTGTCAAGAATTCTGCTACAACAGCCAGTCTGTGGGCGCCTGTGTGCTGCAGCAAGAAGTGCCTTAAGTGTTAAGGATACGAATTTTAGTAGGAAGGAGATAACAGGTCTGTGTCCCTGTGAGTCTGAGGACTTGTTCCTTATCCAGGAAGATAGACTGAGAGATGGAGCTGAGCAAAAGTCACAGCAGTGCAGGTGGCATAAATGACGACTGAGAAGGAGAAGGTCAGGATTTCAACATTCACAGGAGCACAATAAACAGCAGCAGATAATTTAATATTGCACCAAGACAGACTCAAGTCAGACATTACAAAAATCCTTATGACAATTAAGACAGGTAAATATTAGAACATGATGCCTAGATAGACAGTTGATAACAGCTTACAGGAAAGGGATGGTCCTAGTGACTCTTAGAGTTGTTCCAGACACATTTCTCTATCATTATGTCACTGTCTTTCTATATTTTGGTACTAAATGCCAACTTAGCAAAGTATTGGAAAATGCATTTATTTCCAGTCTTCTGGATTTTCTTTTTTACTTCTTCCTTCACACTTGTCTCCAGACAAAGAATTCAAACATTTTAAGAGATAAGCAAGGGACCTGACTTATGTTTTATGGCTTTGAATTCCACAGAGAGTCTCCAGCACAGTCTCTGGGATAACACTGCTAAATGCTTCAGTGATTCTGACAGCTTCCCAACTATCACTTGCTGTTGCTTTCACAGCTGAAAATCCAAATAGTTATCCCTAAAATATGGATGATAAACACAAGTTGTAGCCTCCCACATGTTTTTGGGCTTTCATGGCTGTCTTAGGTAACACAAGGCACCAATGAGGTTGCCAAATTGCTCATTGTCTTCATTGCTGCTCTTGACATTTTAACATGGATAGCCAAAATGAGCCACTGCTGAACAGCTCAGGGCTGCTGTCCGAGGGTGAAAGTGCAATAAGAAGACTGAGAAAACGTCAAGAACTAATAGGCAAACACTTCTTTTCAGCTGATCTCACTCTCTTTCTTTTGCAGAGTAAGATCTGCCCTCACTGCTGGCAGGATTTGGCCTGGTAACTAAGCAGGACTCAGGAGACATGGCAGAACTAATGCAGGAGAGGAATGTAGTATTTCATGGCATTCCAGTGAAAGGTAACCTCACAGGAATGTTGCAATGTCTTGCCATACTTCATTTAAAGAGAAACTTGAAATATTGATTCCCAAATTTTAAATAGAAGAAAAACGGCTGCTTTTATTTTAATAGTCACCAAGCATAGTGGATTATAAAACAACCTCTGACTTAATGCAAGACCTTTAAAAGGTAGAAAATTAAAATACTAGACGTGTTTCAGACCTTTCCTAAAATTTCTAACAGCTTAACAGTATTTTCTTTTTACTTTCAAATTCAGACCGTTTCTTGTTTTACTTCTGGTGGAACACAGAGTATTTCTCTTTCTTAACCATGTTAATGACATATTAGTCTCGTAGAATTCAAAGAAGGACAGTGGCTTTAATGAAATCAATGGCTCTCTTGAGTCAGAGAGTTTTGGGGGATGGTGTGTCTGAAATCAAGTTTTTTAGTACAAAAATATTATGAAATACAGAATGTGTATTTAGAATAAAATTTTTCACACCGCCCCACTGTAGTATATATTTATATATATATATAAGAAAAATCTGATTTGCAGATGGATTTTTTACCCATTAAGATGTATGCAAGTACTCACACAGGTTCATGTGTATATATTTAACTACAGGGCTGCAGCTGCACAGGTTTATGTGGAGAAAAGAAAAGCAGACACCATTACTTCTACTGCTAAGAGGAAGTATTTTACATTCATGCTACATCAAGATACACCTGAGAAGGAAAGGTTTAACAGGAGGCAGTATTCTGAAGGATTGACTAATGCTCTTCTCTGACCTTCCTAGGAGGTGAAAAGTTTATTAGTTATTTTGATACTGCTGGAAATTCGTACTTGGATTTTGTGTGTCACTGAGGGCTGAGCTGATATGTGTCAGTGCTATTCCACGGCAATGTTGCATAAGATAGATGTTACATTCAATCATGTTTTGGCCACTGATAACAAGAAAAATCAATAGAAATTTCAAAATATGATTAAAGAATGTCTACCCAGGAAAATGTATTTTTATACTGAAATCCATACAATTATACAACACTCCGTGTTAGCATGAGGTTCCATCTTTGAAATTTAGTTGTTGCTTTTTCCTTTTCTTTCTTTCTTTCTTTCTTTTTTTTTGTTTTTCTAATATATTTTTAGTGGCTTTGCCAAAATTCAACCACTTCCAAGGAGACATCAATAACACGCTAAACGATGCTGTAAACCCTGAACCAATCTGTTTATAGCAAAAGTTGTATCGCTGCATCTCCTTCACTAAATTTCTCCATTCCAACATTCCTCATGGTCTGCCAAAGCTTATTTAATACCTTATAGCCCATTGTTTTGTTCATAAGGAAGGGATATACAGAACAGCAGAGCTGCAGAACAGAATGGCATTAAAGGAGATGACTGCAGTTGCTGTCATGGTGAAATACCAGACTCCAGTCAGTAAAGACACTGTAATGTAACTGAAATGCACGATTTTCTCATGTATTCCAAAGCACATTTATAGAACTCTACCTCCACATTCTTCCAGTAATCAAAAAAACTAAAACCTCATTGACCTATTCTATTTGCTGTTTGATAATGGTGGATTTAATGTTATGACGATAATATAAAATGTATAAAAAGCACCTTTAAACATGCAAACACGTTTTTATAGAGCAAATTGTTTAATCTTTCCAGGGCTCCAGATGGCACCATCAAATATTTTTTTAATTTTTTTTTTTTAAAGACTGTAGGGAAGTTAGTGTATATGTCTGCTAGTGTACTGCAGTTTTTTAACATCTTCTGTAAAACTGTTGGAAGAGCAAAGGCTTTCCTAACAGGAAAAAAATAAATATGAAGGAAGAACAGAAATCAAAGTGAAGAGTTCAGGAAGTTCAGATTAATTTGCTGGTTGAGGCTCTTAGTACCAGGCACATTTATATGAATTGCATTCAGCTGTCATGTGCTTGTCACTGAGTTCTTACCAATTTTTTCTCGCATTAATTTTATTGCCTTATATTTTTTTATTTGTTATATAAAGAATGTATCTACAAATGAGAGTTACTAACCTCTTATTAGAACTATTAAAGCTTGGAGACATCAAGCAATGCCTTCTATTTGACAAAAAACATTTAATCAAACTGCAAAACTGATGGCTGCAAATGAAAACCTCAAATGTGCAAATATTTTTTTTTAAATGGTGAATAAAGATTTATTTATATATCTTTGCCTGCATCTGAAATGACTCTGATTCTGCAGTGAGAAAGCAATAAAAAAAAAATAAAAAGGCAGGTAGAGCCAGTGTATAGTCTGAATTAAGATGAAAAGAAAATGAACACATTTGTGAAATGCTTTTAAAACAGAGTAGTCTTTTTAAACTGACCACTGCCCAGAGGACAGGATGGCAATTTATGGTGTGGGAACCAGTCTGTTGCACATCAGCCCATGGTAAGTCTGCCACGGGACAGGGAGCCAAGAGCCATGGCACACTGAACAACTTCTTAAGAGGCAACTCCTCCCAGTTTTTGGCTTCCACCTTCTTCCAAACCCATTAGAGGAGTGTTATTGGCACTACTACCTCTGCATTAAGGAAGAAACCGGCAGCATCTTGGTTCTTGTGAAGGAAACTCAGGAGGAGTCAGGAGACGATGAGAACATACAACCTCTAATTTGGAAACGAAAAATCCAATTTAGCACTGAAGTGAGGGTGCCAAGGCCTCATCTGCAGGCCAAACTCTCCAACTGTTTTGATCAGTGTTGTATGGGAAACGAACACATAGTCTGGGATGGGGAAAACCAACTGGCAGTAGGATGATGCTGAACATTTTGACAGGCTCAAGGGTGTTACATTTGATAAGAGACTGACTGCAATTATTTATTTGGAAGAAAGAGACTGGCACATACATATTTGTACGTATACAAAGTACAGAAACAAAGGGACATTTAGAGAAGTTCAAGTGTGTTGAATGATTCTTACCAGTTTCAAGCCAATGCTGGTCCTCTGGAGCCTGGAGGTTTTATTAAATGAAGCTGCCTGCATTTTAATGGATGAGGCATTAGGTCTGTGATTGAAAGAAGAAAACATATATCAGAATTTTTCACAAATAAGCTATGAGATCAAGAAATGACCCTACTGGAAAATAACATTAAACTATTATTTCTGTCTAGGTAAGTGGGTTTGAGATGCAGAGCTTATTGTTAACCAAAATAACAAAATGCTGTATGCCTGAAGAGCTGTTTTGGAGATAGTCTGACCAGAGATGTGGACAATATGTTAGAAAGCTTTGGTACATTTTGGTAAGTAAATAGCTGTTTGTATTCCAAGTTCATTTAATCTTTAAAGAAAGCAAGTTGAATAATTATAAGCTTTTATTTTTTCTTACAAAGAAGAATTTCTTTGTGAAGGAAATCCTGAATTGGCATTTTTGCTTCGATTGAAACTTGTAATAGGAAAGCAAATCTTTCCTGGCTTTAATCAGAAACATTAGGGCTTGAAGTCTGAACAACTGTTTACTATTCCACTATCTGATAAAACTTCAGAGCCCCAGGGAAACTAATTTAAAAGGAAGACCTGAGGTCTAGATAAGCTTCTGCAAATCTAAAACTAGTTGTCCAAAATGGAAACAAGTTTCACTTTACCTGATAAATCTCCATCTGAACAGTGGTGTTATAATTAATGAACAATAAGGAAGAGAAGAATATAATAACCACCTCAAATCCCTTGATTCATAACTCACCAGAAATGGAAGGAAAACAGGTTTCAGGGTAATTTTAAGCTGTAACGTGCACTACATTGTAAAGAAAAAGAAAGTTTGCCTAACTACTTAGGCATTAGTTAAAGGAAAAAGAGAGGAAAAAAGACAAGAAATGTTGTTAAATTGAGCTTTGATCTCTTTGAAGAGCTTTAACAACAATTGTCAAGGTGTTTGGGGGTAAATTTTATTCTTCATGGTCGATACATTAAATATCACTTCAACACTTAGGAAGTTACAGTTGTGAAGCCCCGATTCAGCAGAATATTTAAGCTGCTAATTAAATCTTTCCCTATTCAGCAGAGTGCCTGACATTATACGGACTTTTGTAAAGCAAAAAAAAAAGAGAGAATTTTGAAAAAAATGACCTTTTAGGGAAACCAAATTAAATTGAAAGAGGAAATAAAGGTATTTTACTATAGTTAAATATGTTTTCATTTTCTATTGGACAGAGTAAGGTATCCCTTTAAAAATTAAGTGATTAGATAAAGTATTGATAAACACACTCATTAAATCAACCAAAGAAGAATTTAGTAAACGACAAGCACAAAGCAGAAAAACCTTTTCAAAATATATAGTGTCAATACATTAGGCATTCAGAGAAGCCAGAAAAGGAGGTGATTCTTACTCTAGACTCGCTCTCTGTGGAGGAATCAAAAAATCTCTGTGAAGCTGAAGTGACCATTGAAGAGATTCCTGGATAGTTTGGTATTATGAACAATATTAAATCTCAAGAACTAAACAATATTCATCTAAGACTTCCAATGTAAGTCAAATAGAAAAACCACTCACAACGGTGAATAACCAGTGACTTAAAATCACCTTGGCATCTGAGCACTGAGGAGGTACAAATATGGTACCAAATTTCAGAAGGATGCCAGGAGTGCTGTAGAGAAATAACTTGTCTGGCATCTAGAGAAACTGTAAGAAAAAAAATAAATTAAGGGGCATCTTGACAAAAATAATGTACTTCAAGAGAGTCAACCTGCCTTCTGTTAAAGGAAATCGCACCTTAAAAACATAAAAGTTCTCCAAAAAGGTCACCTCTGTGCAGTTGAAGTGATATAGTTAACAAAAGTCTACATGTATTTCTAAAAGGCTTTCAAAAAAATTTCCCCATCAAGGCTTTACAAGTAACTAAGAAGCTATAGCATAAGAGGGAATGTCATGGATAAATGATGGCTTAAAAGATAGGCAACAAAATGTAGGAATAAGTGATCTGCCCTCCTGAAGAAGGGAGGTCACTAATGGCATTCTGCAGGGATGTGTACTGTGGCTGCTGAACATTCACAGGATGGAAAAGGGATTGAGCAGGTAGGCAGGTAGGTGATAGTTCAACACCTGAAAATCTTTCGAAGGAGTAAGGACAAAAAACATCTGTGAAGAACTGCTGAAGGATTTTAAGTTAGAGCAACTACGCACTAACACCAGGCAAAACTCAATGACAAAAAACCATGAAGTGATGCATGTTGGGTGAGCAGAGCAATCCTAATTTTACACATGAAAAACAGGCTCTGAAGTGAATATTTTAATGCAGGAATAAGACATTGGGGGCTGTTATAAATAGTTCCATGAAAATATCGGCTCAGTAACAGCTTGAAAGACAAAGCAGATGTGAATCATTGTGTAAGTTAACAAAGCACCACAAGCAAACCATGATTCACTGATATCTTGCTTAGTGCACCCAGTTCCGATCCTCTCATCTCAAAGAATATACTACACCTGAAAAGGTTCAAAGGGAGGCCACAGACATGATCAAAGCTTTCTTGCGAGAAATGATCAAGTAAGGGAAGTGTGGAAGGAACATAATGGATACATGAGCAATTTATATTGTGTTCTGTAGTTTTATCAACTTTGCTTTAATACAGCTTTATAGACATTGTAAATTGTAATTGCCAATATGGCTGCGAGTATCCTAGCTAGAACAAAAGGAAATTAGTGCCAAGAAGAAGGTGAGGTTTGATAAAGTAAATAATTATCTGATTCTGACCAGACACCTGTTATAAACCAATTAAAAGTGTATTTGTAATGTATGTTTACATTTGGACAGTAGCTTGTAACCAATTAT
>JAWMRA010000146.1:4090385-4148656 GCA_035584735.1 Pseudotriccus pelzelni | reverse complement strand
AAAAGGTGAGGTGTTGCTGTGGGGCCAAACCTGACCTTGCCCTGAGGAAGTTTTGCAGGGTTTGCTGGGGCTTTGGAACTGCCCTGGGAGGGTGACACATTGTCCTTCCCCTGGGCTCCTGGCCCTTGCTGCTGCTGAGCTGCTGCGTATCAGTGTTTAAGAGGCATTTGGACAATGTCCTCTGAAACATTCTTAAACTTGGTCCACCCCTGAAGTAGTCGGGCACTTGGACTTGATGGTCCTCGTAGTTCCCTTTCAACTGAAATGTTGTTCTCTTGTCTCTCCCCTTCTCGATTCTGGGTGATTGCATTTCTGGCCATGGTTAAATGTCTGGTTTCATTGAGGGATAAATATTCTATTTTTTTGGTTGTTATGGGGTATTCTATGCGGGGAGGAGCTGCCTTCGGGTGGCTATTGAGGGCAAACCAACCCTGATGTAAGAGCTCATTTCCAAAGATGGAAAGGAACAGAGAAACATGCAAGTGAAAAGCAATTTTGGGTGGGTAAACCAGCTGCACACAGAGGAGTGAGGAGAGCTATTAAGCATGGGCTTGCTTCCTTTATTGCTGTTGTTTGCTGTATTTATGGTATGTGGTCTTCTGATAGGCCTTAGGGTGTGTTATTCTTCTGCAAGACACAGGTACAGGCACATGTGACCGGGTTCTACAACTCAGTACCCAAACATTGAGTCTGGCTTTGGAAGAACATTTGAGAGTTCTCATTTGACTGATGGACTGGCTGCGTCCTGTAGTCCCAGAGGTTTATTGCTGGTCATGGCCTTTAGCTGGAGGCTGGTTGAAGAGGATGAGAATGGAGAGGACAAAATTCATTTGGGAAAAAAATTGGTAGAAATTCTCCCTTTCTCTCTCCCAGTCACCCAAAGGTCACTGCCAGGAGATTCCAGGGGGGCACATGTTGGTGTGTTAGCAGTGCATGGGGTCAGGAGGAAAGAATCTTCCCCTAGTCAGAAACCCAAGGAGCACTCCCAAACCATTTCCAGGGCCCAAAGATCTCTCATAAATGCTCTGAACAGACCATCAGACTTGATGCTGTCCTTTCTGGGGAGCCACAAAGGGCATAAGGAAGGAGGCAGTTTTGCTGCTGGGATGGTAGAAGCTTTGAGGTTGTAAGTGATCTCTGGGAAAGGTCTTGATCAACCCTCCTGCTTGAATGAGGGTCAGCCAGTGTAGGTGTTCTGGTTTGGTGGGGGTGAAATTTCTCCCCAGCAGCCTGTCTGTGCAGCTGCTCTGTTTTGTGCCAAACCCACGCTGATAACACAGCAATCACTTAGCAATGGCTGCACCAAAACTTCTCCTGTTGCCTGCCTGCTCTACAGCTGACCACAAATGGCCTAAGGAATATTTCATACACCATGAAAATGTGCTGTGCAGGAAATCTGGGGAAAAAAAGAGGAAAGGGGGAAGTTTGGAATTATGTCCTTCGTCTTCCTCAAGTAAGTGTTGTGCATGAGGAAGGTTGTCCTAGAAATGGCTAAACCTCTGCCTGTCAGTGGGAAGTCAGGAAGGAATCCCTTACATTGTTTGGGTTTTTATGTGCTACTTTGGCTTTGAGCATTGAACTCTCTTTATGTCAATGCACATTTTCCCACTCTACCCTTTTGTTTCTCTCCCCCATCGCACGGCAGTGACTGAGAAGCAAATGTGTGTGGCTGAGAGGCCTAACGGGGTTAGGGACAGTAGCTGCCCACAACCTTGTCCTGTTCAGTTCTGAATATCCTCGAGAATGGAAATTACACAGTCTCAGGTGCTTAAACACAGTGACAAATTCCATTGCCCAGCCTTTTCTTCTCTACACTAAACTGACCCAGTTCTCCCAGTCTCTCCTCAAATATCAGCTGCTCCCTTCCTTGTCTCCATGGCCCTCCATTGCACTTGTTCTCACATGTCTATGTCCTTCTCATCCTGGGAAGTCCAGGAGGGGACACAGCAGTCCACAGTCTTACCAGTGTTGAGCTCAAGAGGATTCCTCCCCAGTGAGCGAGGAACCAGGTCAACATGCCAGGAGGCTGCTTGGATAAACAAGGCCAGGGAAAATGCAGACGCAGTGCAGAATGGGATGGGGATCTGCTGACCAGGACATGTGTCTGAGTTTTAGCCAGGACAGGGTTAAATTTTTACAGTAGCTGGGAGGGGGCATGGCCAGCCCCTACTCTTATTCTCTGCCATCTCAAGTTCCTGGACTGGAGTAAGGGATTCCCTCTCTCATTTCCAGGGGAGGGTAATGGTGAGGTGGAGGTGTGGGGAAAGACAGTATGGGTGAAATGGTCTGACACTGCTTTACTCTCCATCCAAACTGTTTCTTTGTCTCATACCATTTTAAACTAATATTGTTGCTGTTCCTGTTTTCTTCTCTCATTGCTGTTTCCATTAAGTTGTTCTTATCTCAACCCATAATTCTCAGCTTTTGTGTCTGCAATTCTTAACTCCGTTCCAGGAGCAGGAAGGGGAGGGGAGGCGGGGGGAGCGAGCAGGGGGCATCTGGTTTGGGTGAGCCTCGGTGGGGGGCAGTGAATTGGGGAGTACTATTCCTAAACCACCACAACATGGAAAAGAGCTCAGGTACTGAATGACTCACCTCAGGCTTTAGCAGCCAGACGAGCCTTCAGGAATTCCAGGTCCGAAAGTCCAGGGGGAGAGGCCAGAGCAAGGAACATGTACCCTTGAACAATCCACAACACTGAGCCCTTTTCTCGTCCATAGCAAAGGACTTTGTCCACAATGTTTCCAGAGAAGTCAGTGCTGAAAGTGTAACTACATACAGAATGCACAACATCCACTCTCTCCTCATCCACCAACACCCATTGACCGGTAGGAGGCTGTAAATGTGGTTGATCACGATTTCCACTTCACAAAGCCATGCTGACTGTCCCTGAGGAAGGAGGGGCAGGAGGTGCTCCAGAGGCCAGAACAGAGATTCCCTGGCTGCCCATGATGCAGGCCAGAGTGATGCAGTTGGTTGTGGAAGGAACATGATGGATACATGAGCAATTTATACTGTGTTCTGTAGTTTTATAAACTTTGCGTTAATATAGCTTTATAAACATTGTAAATTGTAATTGCCAATATGGCTGCGAGTTTTCTAGCTAGAACAAAAGCAAATTAGTGCCAAGAAGATGGTGGGGTTTGATAAAGTCAATAATTATCTCATTCTGACTAGACACCTCTTATAAACCAATTAAAAGTGTATTTGTAATGTATGTTTACATTTGGACAGTAGCTTGTAACCAATTATGTGCAATTGGTCACAAGACCTTGTATGGAGAAACTATAAAAGATCAGAACTCTTTTAATAAATCGGACATATTGCATGATCTTATAGGTCATAAGCGTGTGTACCCTGAACTCCTCCGTCAACAGGGAAGACTCCCGTGTATTCTTCAGATACAACAGAAATCTGTGAGTGGCAGGGAGGAGCTTTGGATCAGCTTGCTCATCAATCACCAGCCCATGAACAAGAACTAGATGGCATGAAATAAACTACAGAATGCATTATCTAAACTACATTAGTCCACCATTAATGTAACCATGTAATCGGGATGTGAAATTCTTGATCAAAGAACATCATGGGCACCAAAACTTTACATGGGTTCAGTAACAGCCTGGATGAGTTAATGAAAGAGAAATGCTGTGTAATTATGTATTATTAGTTACATAGAAACTACATCTGGTTTATGAATAGCCAACCAAAACCATTTGAAACCAGAGAAAGCAGTAGGTGTCAAAGTCAGCTGTCAGAGGAACCTGTCTTTCTCCATGCATCCATTTACATACTCCTTGTGTTGGGGAATCCTGAACTATGGGAACATTTGACAAAATTCAGAACAATTACTCTTGTATTGAAGCAAAATGCAGCTTGTGAGAGAATCTTGGAATTAATTTGTCATTAAAGGAGGGCCTAGAAACACCTCTTATCTCCATGGATATGTACCCAAGGACACCCTGTCAGCTTTTCAGGTTGACTGCACTGCACTTTCTGGTTGCTACTATGCAGAAATCCACTGCATCTTAGTTATCTAATTACCTAACCTCGAAGTCTGGGAATAAAGCGGGAAGGGCACTTATTCCTACCTATCTACACTGCCTTTGGGACTAATACGTAATGGGAATCCCAGATAGAGCCCTGGACCTGACACCAACACAAGAAAGTGTAGGAACAAATCAAACGGGCACCCCACATATCAGAGATGCTGTCAGCTCCTTTTCATCTACTAACCATGTCATAAAATTAATTAACATTTTACAATATATAGCCATATTCTGTTCATTTTTCTATAATGTACAGAGTAATTCTGGAGACTGGCACAAAGTGAAGAGAGAATTTCTGCCTATTATGGGCCCGATAGCAAAGACTAATGAAAAGCTCACATTGTAACAGCCACTTTGATTTTCTTCTAGTAACAATCCCTCTGCAGAAAAGATGGAAAAGAAAATTGCTAAAAAAGTAAAAATGCTCTATAAGTTTTTAGAAACACCTACACAGTGAGTGGGCAGCTACTTCTGTGAGACTACTATTTACACTATTTCAGGATCTTTCCTCAGACATATATTGTATTAAATTAGTCCTAGGGAAAATGAAACATCCCAGAAGACTCATAGTGATCTAAGGTTCTATTTGTCTTTCCAAAGCTCTTCCATTCATTTTTTGGCAAAGATCTGTCTAATGTGATTTTGAGATTTTATATGATACAGCTCAACAAAAGTGTTGAGGAAGCTCACAGAGGGAAGATGTACAATTTATAATAAATCTACTCCTAGATTATATAATGTCTATTTTCCATGTCAGCTGCTCCATCAGAAACAATGCAGTGGTACACCACCCCAAGCTGTTCTCTCTAGTCTCCCAGAACAGAATTAAGGAAGAGCAAAGAATGTTATTTCCTTTTTTTTACTCCCACACCTTCACTAACTTTTCCAGAACCTAAAGGAGACATAGAAATACAGGTTAAGATCAAAACAATCCCTCTCATTAACTCCTTGTATTCATAACGTCTATGATCAGTGTTCAGGGTTCAACAGTAAGATAACAAAAAGTAAATTAAAAAAAATAAAATTAACATTAACAAATACATAGTTTCAACATAAGTTTGGTTTGGGTGTTTTGATTGGGGATTTTTTTGTGCCAGGAATATTCAGAAATTCTTACAAGAAAGTATTTCCTCTTCAGTAAAGGGAATCATGACCAGGGAAAATATGCAGAAAGAAATAGGGAAATGCTAAGTAGGATATTCAAATTTCACAGAGACTATTTCTGTTAATACGTTTATTCAAATCTACTGCATGTGTAGTAATGAAGAGATGCATTACAGGCTTACCAATAGGATTCATAAAATCATAGAATAATTTAGGTTGGAAGGAACCTCTGGAGCCCATCTAGCTCAGTCATGCAGCTCACAGCAGAGCTAAGCAGACCAGAGTGCTCAGAGTCACCCAGCTGAGTTCTCAGTGTCTCAAAGGACAGAGATTCCATACCCCTGTGATACCTCATTCCAGGGGTCTGACACTCACATGGTAAAAATATTCTTGTCTCTAACTGGAATACCCATTGCTTTTTCGTCCATTGTGTCTCAGCTTATTCCCTATGCCTTTCTAAAAAGAAGCTGGCTCTGTCTCCTCTGTATCTCCCCACCAAGGAGCTGTTGACAGCAATTAGAGAACACATTGGTTTTCTCTTCCAAATGCTGAACAGACTGATTTTTCTGACTGCCCCGAGGACAGAATAAAGACCACAACAGCCAAAGAACAATCCAGAGCCACTATTAAGTGCCACTGCTACAGGATGATTCCTCTGTTTATATAGACTTGAATCCTTAATGAAGCTTTGTGATAGAAGCACAGCTCAGCCAAGCTTGTAAGGAACAAAACAAAGTCAAAATCAGAAAACCTTCCTCAAAGTTTCATATCTACTCAGTTGCTATAAGTAAACTTTGGGAAATGTGTTTGGCCAGAACTCACACCTGAGCTGAAAAGAAACTCAGCTCAAGTGCTTTGGGGGAAGCTCCAGGCCCTGCCTGCCAGCCCACCCCACCCAGCACTCTCCCCCACCTTCCTGGACATCCCCATTATCCACAGCTAAGCTCCCACAGCACCAAGAACCCAACCCAGCACAACTGACCCTGCAGCCCTTTTTATTCAAGCACGAGACAATCAGGAATCAGCCACCAACCACAGACCTGCCAATCACAGCCAATCTGTGTAGAAGCTTCCAGAAGCAACTGAAAGCAGCAGCCTTGTTCTCAGGAAAATAAACACAGTGAAAACAGAGAACCAGAAGCAAACAAGTAACTAAGTCAACAAATTCTGATTAGCTATAACTGAAAATTAATTCACAGGGAGGGTGATGAGGTGCTGGAACAGGAGCTGAGCTTGGCAAGCCCCAGCCTAATCAAACCTTAGCTCTGCCTTAGATGGTGGGATGGACCAGGTGGTCTCCAAATGTCCCTTCTAACCAGATTAGCAATCATTCTCTGATTTATACCAGTGAAAGCACATAGTCTCATATTCATTGGAATCCGCAGCTGAGCTCAAGAACCTAAGGGGATGGGATGGCTGTGAGTAAGGAACGTAAGAAAGGTTGTAGCAGACACAAGCCAGAATTCTGCCTTGCCCAGGGCAGGTACGCTTTGATGAGACAATAAATAAATGCTAAAATAGGTACAGTACTTCCTCTGCCACTCCATCAGGATCCAACCACTTGTGGTTTCATCATTTCCTGAGCTGACATCATGCCTACATTTAATAAAAAAACAGTGGATTTCTCTAAGGGTTTTCTGTGTGTCCTCTTGAACCTTTTAAGATCTAAGGAGTGACAGAATCCTATAACCAGGAATGCCAGACCTGAACTGCAGCCACCTGAAGAACTACCTTTCTTGGCCTGCTTTGAACTCTTTGTTCTGGCTCTTTGACAGGCAGTTAATTCCTCTTCACCTGTCAGACACTACTCATCATTTTCTAATATACTTCTAATCACTCCACTTTTGAGTTTATTGCCACTTTACACATGTCATTACAGAGTGACAGGACCCAGTGAAACAGTGAGGCAGGGTGAAGGTACGTCCTGAAGAGATCCAGGCTTGGCTGGAGAAACCTGTGCAGCAGCTAAGCCTGCTCATCAGGAAAGGGTCTAGGGTTAGCTCTTCTAAAAGCCCCAAGACAACTGCTCCTCTTCTGTGCATACACTGTGATCACCCAAGGACCTGGATGGGGCTGTGTTTGTTCCTGGTGGATGAGCTGCATCACCAGGGGTCACTGGATTTTGAGTCTGGAATATCTCATGTTACCTGCAGCTGATGTGACAGATGTTGAATAAGATAGAGGACAGCACCAGTTCATGTGGGACCTGACATATGAGAGCTTTCAGTATTAAAAATAGCTGCCCATCTCAGGCCTGGGAGATGTAGCAGAAAAGAAATGAGTGAAGACAGGATAATGTCATCCTAACGATTCATGCCACGTTGTGCAGCTGGGCCAATTATAGTTTATGACTGACTGATAAGACAGGAAACTGAGATACTGTTCCCCAGCATTGTCAATGCTTTGTGTTCCCTATATTATACTTACAAAGAAAACATTTTTTAAAAATAATTTTTATTAATTTTTTAATCCCTCCCAAATTACACAATTGAGATACACCAAACTCATCCTGGAAAGTGATCCCCTGCCAGGCAGCCCTTTCTTCATCCAGACAGAGCTCCTTCTGTACAGCTGCCAAATTCAGCCTATACCAGAGATTAGATCAACGCTTGCCAAACACTGATCTCAAAATCAAAGCATGCCAAGACAGCATATCCCTGTAAAACACTTAGTACACTTGTAACCATTTGTCTAGAGGTGTTCTTCTATAAAAATATATGCCACAAATAAAGAAAATGTCTTTTTTAATATTCAGCATAAGGCCTGAATATTCTGGAGGGAAAGGATGGTGTGAAGGATAACAACAGAAGGACAAGGAACATAAACTACTGAAAGCAGGAAGAAAGAAGGTTAATCTTCAAAGTAATTATTAATTTTACTAACTAATACTAAATACATTTTCTTTTTGACAGGTAGTGACAGATATATCAGGGCTCCTTAAAATAAATTAAGGAAAGATATATTTTCACTCCTATAAGAAAAACCCTATTCGTTTAGTAAGTGATTCAAAGTCCACTGAGAGCTGATGAAAGTCTTTTGGACAACTTCACTGGATTTTGGTTCTGATCACTCAGCTCCTGAAAATTCCAGCCCCCAGCAAAGCTTATGAGTAAGGATTTGAGATTCAAATGGGATAATCTATATTTCGCTCCAAGTTAAATTCAGAAAATAATCTGGATAAAGAATGTTCCTAACCTTTTATCTGTAACATTCTGCCAACTCAATCATTCATCTTCCTGTCACATTTGAAACAAGGAAATATTTTGTCAGACAGCTCTCAAACAGCAGCAGAGGTTTTATCACAGGTTTAAAATGGAAAGTGATACTGCTGTTAAAATCTAGTCTTGCTAACACATAAATCTACTGACATTATTGAGGTTGCCCTTCCAGTGCAGTTCTGCATGTTTTACTAGATTTATGATGACTACATATAGATGGAAAAACAGATGAGGTAGAATAGAAGATATGACAAATGCATTTTCTCTGGTTCTGCATTGACCTTCTCACACTATACTGAAAAAGTGTTTGTCTATATATATATATAAAAAATATATATAAATGCATAAATAGTATGTCAGTATATCACTGAAAACAATGTGTAATGAAATCTATGTACCCATGTGAACATGATAAAAGTTGAATAGAAAAATATATTAATACTTCACTCTTTCTTATATCTCAATTAAATCTGATAGAAAAAGATGTTCCCAGATTAATGTAAAGTTCTGAAGGAAATCTGCATATTCTCCAGGCACAAGTTGCTTTTCTTCAAGACCACTGCTGATTGTGCAATGTATTTGAATCACAACCAGATAGAATGTCTTTATTCCTGAGACACAGCACATAAAGCTAATGGGAATATAGGTATTTGGAGACATTTTGTTCCTTCAGGACTGAACAAAAGGGGTTTGTAAATTCCATAGTTCCAGCTTGTGGTTTTCCTATGCGGAAAATACTAGCTGAGACAAAAATTTTCTCTTGCTTTTTTACTTTTTTGGTCACAAAATACAAAGCACATTTGGTTTCAACAGATGGCCAGTGAATTCCTTGGAAACAACCCATTGATTTCAACAGGAATTGGATCAAGTTTGAGGTCTCAAACTTGTTACTTGATTTGAGCATTAATTTGGAATCTCTGGTAATAGGATCATGGGTCAAGGAATGCCTGCCAAATCTCAAATTCCCCAATGGAAGCAGCAACTTCAAATCCCATTCAGAAGTGTACTACTTCCAGGTTGTTGATGTAGCTGTATGATTTATAGTGCAGCATACAGGTTACATTATATTAAAATACATAAAATATATTCCTTCAACATTGGCCTTCAGGCTTACATAAACAAAAATCTTGTAACATAAAGGCTGCATAAAACTGTTCTAGCAGCTCTTTAACTTACCAGCCCCAATGACACGAAGAAGTCTGAAGCAACTTACTATTATTTTTTAGATTGTGAGATGCGATATATATGTCTTCTTGAAGATATCATCCTCTCCTCCCACCTGTCTTCCCCCTGAAGAAAATTTAGTTCACAGAGAAATATTAGGAAATCAGGCATTTGAGATGGCAAACTGAAACAAAGAAGGGAAACTTGATTATCCCAAGAATTCAGGACTGGATCACAGAACCAGAGAGGAATAGAATTACAAATTCTCTTCTCCTCGACTGGCTTGTTGCTTTACTTCTTTTTGATGACTATCATTGCTTTTACCAATCAGACATTCCTAATTGTTCCTGAGCAGATCTGTTTGAATCCGGGAGAATCTATTCAAAAAAAACATCTAAAGGAAATGGCACTGTGAACATGACATCCTGCTGCACAGGACTTAGGAGCCTTCCATTTGTAAGAACAAGATTTTGCAGATGCATTTAGAAATGTGGCACAGCTTCTTTTGGGTTTTTTTCCAAAGTAAACTACAGAGGAATGCAAATATCTTTGGGGGATATGGTCTAAATACCGCACTGTGAAAAAACAGGGTGCTGTAGTGAAAAATTCCTGAACCAGTGCCAGAAAACTCATTGACATGAATGGATTGTAATAGGGAGGAAACAAATTCTGGCTGCAGGAGCTGTTTTTAATTAATTGCCTTAGATCTCATTCCTGTCTTGCCCTTGATGCTGTCACTCACTGGTTCAGAATGCTGCCAACTCAGCAGTGCTCACTTTCTCACAACAAGTGGTAGCATTTTCACCTGTTCTTTGCACAGCTGTTTAACAACTGCCAACCTGCAGCTCACCAGTAACTGAGACATAATTCTGCTGCACGGGAATAGAGTTCTACCTGCCTCTCTTGAAACATGGAACACCTGCCCTAACAACTGTTCATGAACATAAACATACCTTAGAAGGCTGCTGAAAGTGCAGAAACCTACCTCGGACCTTTTTTGCCCTTGCAAGGTGGGCAAAATATCTACACTGATTAAATAGAAGAATGAAAATCCCATTTCCTGTTATGAAAATGGAGTAGTTAATATGACTGGAGATTCTTTTTGTTACGTTGCAAATATTCTATTCACAATATTCAATTTGAGTACAAGTTGCACTATTTGAGGTTCTTTGAATAATTCAGATGCATTCATTTACTCTTGATTAGTGGATCAGGTTCTTCAAAAAGTGAGTATTTATTTTATTTTATGACATGTAGCATTAATAATGTATTACCTTTCTCACAAGCTGCTTTTGAAAGAAAGCAATGAAAATAGGCAAGGAGACAAGACTTCTGAATAGATATTAAGGAACCATGGAGTCACTTAAGCTGTCATTTTGGAAATAGTCTATTATAACTGCTATTTCTTAGGGAGGAAAAACACAATCTCGATAATGCAGGAGAGTGAGTAACCTGGGCTGAACAGATGATGCAATGTCAGAGAATTACAGCACAGCTTTCTGGGCAATAAATGACAGGGAGGCAATCGTATTCTGTGCCTTCACTGTGATGAGTATCTCTTTGAGGAACATCCTGAAGTATTTTTATGCAGTCATACAAGGATGATCAAATACTGTTTGAGAATTGTGGTGATGAAAAGCCAAAAAAAATTACCAGGACCAGTGGCAATATTAGTTATGGCAAATGAAACATAAATCACAGCTGCAGAGTCTGAGGACTTTAAAGCTGGCATTAAAAGAGGAAAAGTTTTTAAAAATATTTGCTTATGCAGAAACTCTTCTGAAGAGGGGCCATTTCTGCAGCCATATTAAAGAAGTGGTTCCTGGGAGACACAATTAATCTTGGTGAGCTGTGAGCACTGTTAGTTGTCCAGATGTCCCTGACAGACTGAACAGGCACATGAGAAATGCCCCACTCAGTGAGAGCAGAAGAGTGTCCAGCTCTGTGTTCTGGCTCTGACGGGGACAGCTGGACATGCTGTTTAGAAGGAGCAAGTGAAGTTTGTTTTCTGCTGTCCATCCCCCCAGATCCTCCAGCAGTCACACTTTCTGTGTCAGTGATGTAAGAACTCGACCCATGACCATCCCTTTTAGTGTCTGCTCATAGATTTCATGTTGCCCATGAATTTGTCTAATTCCTTACTGTGCTGTTGCTGTCTCCCTCCTGTGACAGGTATGTAGGGAAGTTAATTACAAATAATTAAGATGCTGCTATTCCTTGTGGGTAAAATCTTCTTGTGTGCTTAATGTTTTTTGGAAATAATAATTTCATTCTAGCCTAAAATATGAAGATCTAACAAGGCTAAGGATGAAACTAGTAGTAATAGAATAACATTTATGTCTATAAGGATAGAGTTTTTTAGACAGAGACCTCAAAGCAGAGTAACTGACAGTGTAAGTTGACTGTAAAAGGTATATCATGTTCATATAAATTGTAATGTTAATTCCACTCCTCAAACTTTTTGCTATCTTAATTTCCAGTGTCACATTTAAATTACTCTAGAATGCAAGCTCCCTTAAAGAGAAATTGAGAGGTTGTTGCTGAAATTGTGGTAGTTGTATGGAGAGACCAGGAAGGAACAAATTGCCATAGTATCCAAGGGCTTTATGATATTCTTCAGCTTTTCTTAGCTCTGCTGGTTAAGGGTAGCTGCAAAAAAGAATAATTCTCCTACTCTGGACATGAACTTTCTGCACTGAAATCACAAGCAGAAGTTCTTTGAATTTATATCTGTTATTATGATATTTTTATGTCACATCTGCTCTGTGGAGGTAATTATGACTAGGCAGCTAAGTTGTAAGGATTTGGGAAAAATTTGTGCAAAAGATGAATAACTCATAGTAAGAGAGGTACTTTTGAGTATTTAAAAAGGCTTATGATACAAAGACTGAAGTTGAGGGAAAATTATTTAAAGATATAAAAAGTTATTTGAAGATATAAAAAATACACAGTACATGCCCAGCTAAACTGAGAACCAGGTAAATGTAACTCTTGTTATTTCCTTCTTACCAGCATCCACACTATTATTGCCTGTGCACATTTCTCATGTTAAACTTATATCTCAGGTCATTTATCATCGAAGAGTTGACTTGGAGAACACCAGTAAAGATGCTTTTCAGTCACACTCAAATCCCCATTGCATCTGCCACAGACTCTGCCACTGGTGTTATTACAGCTGGTGTTACATTAATGAAGTTGTTGCCAATTACAGCCAATTATGACCTTATGTAATAGGTGTTCCTGGCAATGTCATGAGTTGAGAGCCTTTCTGGAAAGCAGAACATTGCCAAATCTGGCAAGAAGTCCTAATTCTAGTGCCACGTGCTGTAGATATGTTGAATAAAGCAGCTGCTATTGAGTTACAGACTTTTGGCAGCTCATTCTTGACCATGTGGGGAACATGCAGTGTTGACACAGTCCAGCAAGTAATGAATTGATAATTAGTAATAAATTGTTAAAACTAGTGGTGCAGACTTGCAGACTTTGTCCAAGTAAACTTGAGAAACTCCAGTGAGGAGTTGGAGATGCGCGTAGAAGAAGCTGCTAAATATCAAAATAATTTAATAAAAAGTATATTTTAGTACCTTCCCTGTTAAAAATGGCACTGTCAGAGCTGTGTGTCTGTACAATGTAGATGATGCTATTCCAAGAGATTCCCAAGTAAAGAAGACCTGGTGATACTGCCTGGATCAGTCCAATATTTCTTCCTCACTGAAGGGCTATTTCCCTACAGGTGACCTTTCTTCAGGTGGCAAACTGATGCTGTGGGAAAGCAATTTCATTGACATTAGTTTCCTTGTTTTGTTGCAGTTACAGATTGTTCAGATTTAAGCAGTTAAGAAACACGTAAGCTCATAAAAATATGACACATCTTCCCAGTTCAGAAGAATTTTCTTTTTTTTCATGAAGAGACTCGACTATTTACCAATTTCTCTGCATTATGGTAATGCTTCTTGCAGATATTTTTAAATTTTTTTCCTCTCCGCGTTTCTCCTGCACAAAGACAAACATTATTTAATGTTTTCATTTGGTTCCTCTGTGGCACAGGTGCACATGCCTAAGCACAGTTGGCTCCCTGTTAGCTTTCAGAAAGACTTGTCACCAGAAAGAAAGCGATGTGCCAGCACAGCATTTAGCAAGGGGGTGAAGAAAGGGAAGTGGAAACCCAGCAACTGCACTTACCTTCCTAAATAGATTCTGTTTCACACTAGAGGAGCCCACTTCTCTGCTCTGCTGGTTCTTGCACTAGTTAAGCAAAACTTGTCACAGGAAACAAAAATATTTGCCAATTTGGCTTTAGCACAAAACCTATTCTTTGTTCTTTTGCATGCATCAAATGTCAGCCTCTTGCACCCCTCTGACAGGAACCTGGCATGGAAACAAACACATCCAGGTGCATCCTGGCAGGCAAACCATTCTGAGGGGTTTGTGGTCATGCTTGGTGAAGAGGGGTTGGGCTTCTTAAGTCTGATACCCACCCATCACACTTGTCATGCTGAGAATATCATCCTTTATGCAAATACTACACTTTGGATTAATCTGATTTTAGCCATTTAAAAGGCAGATGTGGAATATTAATTTTCTGGCTTCTCTTCACCAGCTGGACACGTGCAGATTCTGAAATTTTAAAAGTGAAGGAATAATTCTTTCCCTGCAGCTGTCCTTTCCCCTATACCCAGCTTAGAGATGCTTTAGACAATTAGCTTTGATAAAACACCTCCCTAAAATTATGGGTGATGTATCTATCCGTGGCTATTGTGTCTAATTAGTAAGAATTTTTTTTTCCCCAATATGTGTATATATTTATCTGTTTGTTTCTATTCAGCCTACTGTGTAGATTTACTTTCATTGAGTCCAGGTACTCACTTCAGATGTTCTAAGTAGAGAAAACATTAAGATTGCTGAATTTTCATTACATCTCAAATATTCTATGAATCATTTATATGCAAATTCATTCAAATTTTACAGCATAAATCTTCAATATTAGTGTTTTCATAGTCTTTTCTTTGAATTTTAGCAGCATATTTTGAGGGAATTTCAGACAAGCATTGCCAAAACAGTAATCGGCTTCAATAAGTCCCTTTTGTAGACTGAAGTGACAGCTTTTGGGTTGGAAAATTTGATCTTTTCTTTAATATTCAGTAGTATTACACTGACAAAAAACACATTTATGATTCAATAGGCTGAAATCTGATAAAAAGCATTTAAAACTCCAAGTAGATTGATTGTGTGTAATCATTGCAAGAGAGTGAGTTCAGCTAACAAAAAGGCTCTCTTCATTGTGAAAATTTTACTTTTATAGGGATATGGCTGTGAAGCACATTATTTGCAGCACATAAGCTGCAAATATGACCCTTTAGATTATTTTTTCTGAATTTAAAATGCTTGTTAAAAATTTCAGAGGCTTGTTTTCTTGCCAATTTCTTCAGCATCGTTTTTATGAGCCAGTCAGCTCAGACAGTCTAATCTTTTTAGATGTCAAGGTCTTACATTACGTTTCCTATGTTACCAGGCAGGCATAGTGCTAAATGTCTCTGCTGCAATTAAAACAAACAAACATCAACTTGTATCTGCCAAGACAGGAAGCTTTGACTTTGTGCACATTTACATAATATAATGAATATTTTTAGATGATATATAGTAATTAGCGTGATGCTCAGCGATGACATTTGTCTCTTGTACATAGATGAATTCTGAAAACAATGAAAATTAAATTTGGAGTGTCTATATTTATATGTAGATTGATTAAACATCTTTCTTTTCTCATTGAATTTCAGTTTTTAAACCATTCTGGTCTCTCTAGTTAGAATCATTGGAAAGCATTACATCTCACACAGCAACAGCAAAAGTCGCTTTACATTGTCTAGAAATTAGCCTGTAAGTCTACCTAGTGAAAGAGCCTCTTTAATAGGCCTAAAAGTATTCCAGGTATGTCTTCTTTGTCATCACAGATCTTGATTATATTGGTTTTAACACATATTTTTATGCAAACCAAAAATTTTACATATCTATAAAATGCTAATAAAATCAGCATTGCACTGCAGGTCTGCAGAGATCCCAGTGTATCTTAGTGTATCTGTTAGCTGGAAAAGTTGCTCATTTTTCCTGCTTGCCTGTGTCTTCATAGGCTTTTTTCAGAAAGCATTCCAAGTATTCACCTTTCTCCCTACCTGCTCACCCCACTTATAATCACTTCATTTTTCAGACCGATTTTAACTTTCCTCTGTTCAATTAGCCTCCTGAAACTATACACTGGCTTATTGGAGTTCCATACACCTGCAAACTGAAGCTTGATCTACACAACAGAGAAGCAAAACCACATCTTTTATAGAACAGCTGACATTTGGGAAGTTTAGAGAAGCTTTTGGGCACAGTCTTTTATCACCTCTGGTAACTAAACAACAACTCAAACTAAGCACAGGTTAAAGGCAGTTTCTCTTAGTTTATTCTCATTATGTTAATCAGCTCTTTTACTACATGCACAACAGCTGCAGTAGAAACGAGTAACTTCATTTCAGTGCCTTATAAAAATGTCTATTTTGCTCTGCACACTCTACTCATCTGCTCTAGAACACATCACAGCTGGTGGCTCAGAGCTATGGGTTGGAGTCTAGTACAGTGCTTCCAGGCACCTCATTTATCTGTCTCTTTGATGGGTATACATCCTAACTTTCTTTTTTTGTAAACACAGACTTCTTAATCCTGATGGAGAAAAAGGGTGAGAATTTCATCAATTCCATGATGAAAAACTATCCACAAAGCATGGACCTACAGATTTTTAGTTCCTGTTTGAATTAAATATGAAGACACAGCTTTCAGATCACAAACACATCTACTGTTAGAGCTTTAGTTTTAAGCATTAAATTAACACCATCAAAAGACACCTAAATCACTAAAATATTAAAAATTAAAATGAAATTATATTGTTAATCTCACTGTAATTATCAGACATGATATATTTTCATACTGGAATGTGAATGAAAGGACCAGGACATAAAAATTACATGTTGGACAAATACTTATTTGCAAGTTGAATCCATAAGTACCTTCTTAAAATATGACTTTTATGACCATTCAAGGGAGAAGACATCTTCTGTTTGCTGCAAAAATCATCTTTTTGGTCATTTCCTTCTTCTGCTTCATATGCTTCCTTCTTAGGAGGAGCAGAATCGTTGATGCTCAAACTACATCTCAGTCCTAAGGCCACACCTGGAAGAAACCTGAAGAAAAGGCAAGAATACTAAAAGATCATGTGGGCAGCATATCTCCAAAACTGTCTGTTATTGGCCAACAGATGTTGTTTTTTAAAGAATAAATCCATGTGCATGTTCTAACAAGCCATTACCTCACCTCAAATGACCTGGCAGGAGGTTTGGAGCCCAGGTAAGAGATGTTTTCTGAACACCAGCCCTCCCCCAGTGCTGCAGTGCTTTGGTGAAAACACTGCAGTATATAGGGCTACACAGCAAATACCTGCGATTCAGGTGTTTTCCACATGGCCAGAGAAGGGCTCCAGGTATTCCTTGTGTCCACAGGGAGGGAAGCAAAATGATGACTCCCAGGGAAGAACGTTTCTGCAACACCCTGCAGCTCAGCACAATGACACCAATGCTAAAATTATGCAGTTCTTCAAGTACTACATATTTCTGCCTCACTCTATTGCATTTTGCCAGAGCTCTGTGAAATTCCACTGCTTCCTTGCCTTCTGAGGTTGCCCTTCAAAATATTACTAACTCCAGCTTGAGAGTTTCCCATCCAAACAAGGGAAACCCTCCATCTCCCTGAGTTTTCATCCATTTTCTTAATTTGTAGGCTGAATACATTATTTAGCATAACAACTGATGTCTCAGCACTTATTGTCAGTAAAGGAATACACTTGTGCACAGTTTTGTTGCCAAAATAAATATTATTTTCCTGCCTGAAAGGGTCCTGCAGACCAGAAAGCTATGCTTGCAGAGCCATAACTGCATCAAAGAAGAAGATATTAACGCCTCAGTGTCAGGCCAACAAGAGTTGCTTTTTAAATATGGACTAAAACAAGATAGAAAAATGCATAAAATGTTGTTTCATTAGCTCCTCATTTGATGGTTATTTCTTTATATCACATTCATGGTGAGAGGATAATCCCTTTAGCTCAACAACAACTCATTAACCATGTTCTCTCAATTAGAAATAGCTTATTTTCTAACAAAACAAACCCCATAAACACTCCTGCCTCCAGCTCATAGTGATTTTCTATAAGTAAGTGCATCAGAGGCAAAGTACAAGGAGGGAGCTTGGTACAAAAAGAAGTGACACAGAAATGGAAGACATTTCTGATAACATAACATTTGATTGTTGTACACATTGTGTGCATTTTCTGATAGTTTGGGACTTGAAAATGAAAGGACATTTGGAAAGCTGAAAATGGGAGAGGAATACTTTTAAAACCCTTATATTGAAACACAAAGAAAACAGCACAAAGGAGGAAACTGCTTTTATGGATCTAGTTTATTAATAAGCATTGTAATTAACAGGACAGCATGCTGTACAGAAACCTGAAATAGAACTACTGCAAATTTACTGGACTTCAAATGCTGCTGGACTGTAGCATATGGTGTCCAGCTGCATGATTTGTAGAGTGTGGTTAGGGCTGTTTCAATACACAGACATACACTGCTCACTCTCAGATCCTGTAGTATGCCATAGAGCAGGGAGATTTCCCAGAAATACAAACTCAAATATTTACAAGAAATCGTCAATCTCTTTCTTCACTAGGGATAACATAAGTTATACACAATTTTCCTATGTATACCAAATAAAAGCTTTGCCTTCAACTTTACTTTGTGTCAGCACAAACCAATTCCTTCCTTTTTATTTATCCAGTTAAATAAGGGTAGTAAACTGCAGTGTGATCGTTTAATTGCTTTATCATTGATTAAGGATTGGTATTAAACCCGCAAAAGGAAAACATGAGAAACCAAACAAAGTCAAGTGTAAGTTTTCAAACTTTAAAGCCTCAACTTTATAAGACTCAAACAACCTTGAGCTAATCGACCACTCCTGATAGAAACTGTTTAGGTCTCTTGTCTTTGGCTCGACCCTGCTGGACTCGGGTATCAGCGGTCGCTGGGGGCTGGTGGGATCCACACGGGATTAGAGCTGGCTGAGAACACAACAGAGTAAAGCTTTCCTCCTCTTTCAAAAACACCCAGATTCACCTCCACTGTGGTCAGAGATGCAAAGAGGCTGCTCTCCGCCAGTTCTACGCCAAGCAAAAAGACCTGGCTGGGCTCAGGACCACATAACTAATGTTCGATCAGGCCAGCCTTTGTGCTAACATTCATAAGCCCTCAGGCCCTATTAGCATGGGCTCATTGCCATGATAATTAGCTAAATGACCTGCATCCGGCCAGCTCGCAGCCCAGAGAGAGCAGGTGCTCAGTAGTCTCTGTCTGGCCAAGCAGACATGTCTAATCATTCTTTCTTTAGAATTAAGTTACACTTCAAAATACAGCACAGTTTAGCAAAACAAAGAAACAGCATATTTTACTTCAGTTTGACTCAGTTCTTTCTTTGTTTTGTGTTGTGTTTTTTTTTTCTTTAGAGAACTGAGTGCTTTACAATATGGAAATAAAAACCTTCCTTTCTGCCATTACTACCCATAACTTTGATGCAATACTTAGAAGTGCAACAAGTATTAAGACTTGTTGAGTCTCAGTTGAGAGGGAAAATTTTCTAGACTAGACAGTTTGACACATCACTTTGAAGGCAAAGGTTTTCCTTTATTGTTACACTGTATGAAACAAATCTAATCATGTAACTACCATTTTACTGTATATTGTATATAGGATTGTTTTCTCCACAAATTCACACAAGTAAGATAAAATAAGTTAAATGGCTAAAAAAAAAAATTACACAAAAATATACAGTCTATGTACTAGATAAATTATTTATATATATGGCAAGATGTGTAACAAGTCTCTAGTAACATTATTCCTCTGGATACTGACATGCTACTCAGAAAAATGTTGCCTCAAATGTGTTGTTTTATATATTAGATATGTAATATATAAAAATGAGGGAACAGTTTATCTTCTAAAACAATGTGTATTTACAATTAATTGTTCTGTACCTTGTTGACTGAATTTTAGAATATCAGAACACATTTTCATGGATATAGCATTTACTACTTCATATAATCAGATTCATCTTTACAATGCCTTTTGTTTAAGCAATTTTTTGTCGTCATCATTTGGTTTGGGTGTTTTGTTCACTTTTTGTCTGTTTCTTTCCAAAAGAAGGGGATTGGTTAATTGCTTCTATCTTAGGGGAAAAACAAAATAACCCCTAAACATTTAAATTAAGTGAAGTTTATTGATTTTTTTTTTCCTACCGATGAAAAAAATCCCACTAATTCTGGTTCCTTCACCTTTTCTTATGAAAATGCTAAAATTGTAGAAATTTAGTCTTTGCCAGAAAATTTCAGTTACAATTTTCATCCAAAAAGGAACTGTTGCAGGCAAAAAAAAAAAAAAAAAGAAGGATAGTTTTCCAGTGGAGGTGCCAATTCTGTAAACATTTGGTATGGCAGCCTTCTGTAATAAAAACGGAAGACTTCTGTGTACAATAGGAAGCATTAACTGTCAGCATTATTCTAAATTTGCACAATTAGTATGTTTGGTAAATCTGTGTAAACTAAAGATAAGCCTTTTTTTTCTTGCATATCCCTGAAAAGAACTGACCAATTTTCTCATTCTGATACATCCAAAGCAAACAACAAAGGGCTTTGTATATATTAGGTATGAATTAATTTGTCAAATTTTTAATTGTCCTGGAATTGGAAATGAGATGTGTCAGCTATTGTGTGTCAGTATCCAAAGGATTGTTATTTTTTTCCAGGACTTACATGCAACTGGAAGCCAGTGTGCCACATCTTTTCTAAACATTATTGAAAACTACATTAAAAAAAAAAGGAAAGCAAAAGAAGTACATCATTAGATAATCTGATGTTCATTAATTAAACCCTATCAATAGGTTAAAAGTGAAGCTTTTTTTTTTATTATTATTATTATTTTGCACATAAATTCTAAATGTGATTTGAATAGATTTACAGTGGGGACAGCAATATATAAAGCTACTTATACCTGCTGGGCACATAAGAGAAGCTCTTTTAGCATTCATTGGAAACCCTCAACAACTTGAACTTCTGTAAATTTTACAAGCAGCTAATATTACAGCATTTTTACACACAGTTTTGTTTATAAATTACAGATTTAAGTTACATTATGAAGCCTACATAGAATTCTATCCATAGGAAATATTCACACACTGTCTTTTGTTTCCCCTCCATACAACTTCGATTGTCTCACTTAATGTAACAATAAAACTAAGAAATTATGCATTTTCTTAATGGAAAAATTCCTTGGTATGTACATAGTGTAAATTATCAAATGGCTAAACAGCAACGAAATACTAGAAGGAAATGCTAGAGGGAAAATATATTTTTTCACCTAAGAAAGGAATCTCTTTTTCATCCACTGTGGAATTTACCAATAGAATATATTTTCCAGTATGGAGAACACTGAAAAAAATCACTCATCTTTAAAGAGAATCACCTTGAGACTCTGTCAAATAATATGATTGGGGTGTGTCTATATTTATCCAGCTTTCATTACCTAGATTCTTCTTTCTTTGCTGAGCACTATCAGTCATTCCCTAATAACTAATCCACAATGACAAGTACTCTTAATCTAATAGGTTCATGGTGAAGTAACTAATATTATAGTTAAACTTTTACTGAATACTTACAATAGGTGAATATAGCTGTAAAAAAAAAAGCTCTATATATCACAATAATACTTTTTTAAACACTGGTATCTTGCAGTCACAACAGCACATCAGCCAAAAAAACTACCTCACTTTCCTACTGCAGTGCCCATGTAATTTTCAACTAACAGGAACAGTAGCCAAAGCAAGCTCTGCAAGATGAAAAAAAAAGAAAATTAAAGGAAAAAAAAAAGAGAAATAAACTTATGGCTTGAAAACATAATATATATAATATTGTTCCTTGAATTATTGTAGAAATATTTGGAAATTCAAAAAATAATGTTACTTATAATTTTTTTCCAGTTTTGATCTGGCATGTCCTATCACTGTCATGTTGCTTATTTCACACAGAAAAGCCAGTTAAGAACTTTCGATCTCATCTATAGCATTCTTTCAAAGAATAAATACCTCTATACTGAGCCAATAAAAATTAAAATAAAAATCAGTTGTTGTGTCTTTAAGTACATTTTCCTCCTTAATTACATAAAGGATAAATGGTAAGATATACAATCCTTCTTAAGAATTAGATTTTAGGACCTTATTAATTCTATTATGTCAAGTAATCAAATGAGAAATTGCTCACTTGATCTCTAATGCTAAGCAAACGGAAGATGAAATCTATGAATATGCTATAAATCATAACAACAAAGAAAAATTTGAGTATACTATTTTTAGACTGTAATATTCCCCAAACTGTACTAAGAAATTGCTTTCAAAGAGAGGAAGAACTTCTGGCAGATATTTGCACTATATGGCCCATGTAAGAAAATGACCAGGATTTTGTTTTTCTTTCGCTCGTTTCTGGGTTGTGGGTTCTCTTCCCCATTTTGCGGATATTACCAAGAACTATGGTAAACACCTTTTGACTAAGTTCTAAGGATTTAGATTATCAGTTTCAAATTTAGGATCCTATATACACAAATATTCACAAGCCTAACGAGCGTGTATGTGCCCGAAGAAGAGCGTTAGGCTGTGACTATACACAGTCACTTAAAGCCTGAAATCAGGGATTCGTCAGACATGCCTTTACAGCTGGTGCTCGTGTACAAACGTGGTGCTGCTCCCAGAGCCCGCAGCCTGGTGGGCCGCGGCAAAGTTTGCCAGAGGGATGACTTTGACGGGGTCCTCGCTGGCGCAATGTCTTTCGCAGGTGTTGTAGAACTGGGGCCGGGGCCCCCCCTGGCCTTTGTCACTGTCGTCCTTTGGAAGGGGCCTGCCAAGAGTGTGCCGTCCCTCGGGCCTGGCTCCCCGGCCCCAGCCTTGCTGGAAGCCAAACGATGGCAAGGAGGTGTTGGGCTGCTGGTACTGCATCAAAGCCGGAGGCATCCAGCAGTTGTCGGAATGGCCGAGGATCAGACACTCCTGTGTGCAGTTTTCAGAGGCTTCTGCCAGAGCTTTCTGAAGATTCACTTCTATAGCTGGGAGGAGGGAAAAAGACAAGGCATCATCAGAGATACAAGGACGGATGCACAAAGGAAATCGAGGTCAACAGAGCAATCCCTCTTTTACAGTAGTGGCCACGCTTTGGGAAGGAGTTAGCTCCAGGTGCGCAACTGAAGCAAAGGTTTAGGAGTTCACAAGTTTGTGGACCACAGTGTTCTCGCTGGACATCATCAGAAACCAGTTAATGTTTAATGAGCAGCTGATACCATTATTACAGCTGTGCAACTAAAGCCCTTATACAGCCTATTTCATAGAATCAAAAAGGCTGGCAAAGACCTCTGAGATCACCAAGTTCAGTTGCTGCTCTAGCACTGCCAGGGACACCACTAAACCATTTCCCCAAGTGCCACATTCACATGCATTTTGAACTCTTCCAGGGACAGTGATTCCACCACTTCCCTTAGCAGCCCATTCCAATGCTTGATGACCATTTCAGAGGAGAAACTTTTCCTAATATCTGACCTAAGTCTCCCCTGGCACAACCTGAGGCCATTTCCCCTTGCCCTGTCACCTAATCACAATGATCCTTTCACTTTTTGAAATTTTAATTTCTGTAATAAATTAAAAGCTTTCTAATGAGTTAATACCATTCTTCCAGATATTTGCATAGAGCTACTTGGATGACATATAATTATTAAAATTACAATTTTTAAAAAATATTTTCTTAAAACTAGGGTTTTTTTAACTGTTTGGCTTTGCTTAAGACAAAACAAAAGTAATTTGGATACGAGCCAAAGATGGTACATTGGCTTCAAAGATTCACTCAAGAGCTTTAAGAATGAAAGAGCGTAACAAGTATTTTAAAGAGAATTGATTTCTCCATGTATTCAATGCTGGAAACCTTGAAAAAAATCAAAGGGTAACAGCAAAAGAAGATGTAACCTCTGTAGTTACTGGTAATCGAACCAAATTTCTTCAGGAGATGCAAGGTTTGTGCCCTTGAAAAAGGATTATAGAAATTATAATTTGTTCAAAGGCAAAGCAAACAATTAAATCTGAAAGGTGTTAATTTGCAACACATAAACATTCTTGATCAGTTCCATCTAAACTGTGGCTTTACCATATTGTGTAAATTAAAAACTACTAGAATTAAGTTTCTACACATGCCTCCTTGAAATAGTTTTCATATTACATGTGTTAATTTTATATTCTCTTGGTGTGTACTAGGTTAAATACATCAGAAGCAGAGAAAAATATCTGATTAGATATCTCACTGTGCCACCTTCACAAAACTTTTCAATGAAAGATGTATACATGTTTTTAATATCTGTCTTAATGAAGATAACATTTGAAATTGGTTTGTGGCTCACAAGCACTGGAGAAGGTATGCCACTAAAATTACTTAGAGCAAGAAGAGTGCTGAGCACAAGCCTCCCACCCTCTGAGCTTTATGTTTAAACAGATGTTGCATTTCTGTTTTAATAAATACTTTGCATGTGGAAATCTGTGTAAAGCTACAGAGCACAAACATTACTTTCCATGTTACATTTTAATACAAATGAATTAAATTTTTCCTCAAGGCATTGAAATATATAATGTTGCTGTCCAAAACACAGGATGCATCTTTTTGAAATCTACCATGTTTAAGTAGACAACTGGTTACTTGTTTTATCATGAATGCTCTATTCTTGATTATTTCTCCTCGACTATGTGTCAGTCAGAGAAGTGATATATAATAAATGTTATTTTGGCATATTACTGGCATTTCAACATGTTTTCAGACATTTTGCCTGAGTACTTTTCAATGTAATCCTGACAAAGCTTTGGCACCTTGATGTTGAAATACTAATCCAGTTATGATGGGCAGTAGAAGACATAAATATGGAAATAATTCAGTGGCAACAATTCCTGCAAAAAAAAAAAAAAAAAAGTTGCTACTGATGGATTAGTCTAATCTTTCTATGTCCTACTATCTGCTATAAGAGACATAAATCTGACTATACACACATCTTTAAAGCTCTTTAATTATCCAGGTTTGCTGCTATTCTGATCAAGACAACTCACTGAAATCAGGTACAACTTTGACAGAGTGCTGAGTTACCCCCAGTTCATAGTGAAAATTATTTTTTTGCATTTATTAAAAAGAATACCAAATTTGATACCAAATACCTCAGTGTTTCTTTTTATCTTGAGACTTTCTAGTGGCTCTTAAAATGCTATTAATTCAATTAAACTGTATAGAATGCACAATTATTTATTTGGAAATACTACTTACGCATTTCTAGCTCTTCACAGCAACTGTTACAATTCTTATATTTTACCATCTCTCTCAAAATTCAGCAAGGGAATAAACAAAGCTAAAACATCAAAAGAAACATTTGACAATAAAAATTTAACATTTACGCTTTAAACAAGGCAACTGCAGAACTACTAAAACATTCTCTACGCCATTTCCACAGATTAGTAGGACAGTAATTTTGGGCCATGTGTTGCCAGATTACCTGTAAACTTGGAACACGTTACCATGCTAAGAGTAAGAGTATTGTCAGAATTACAGTCCTGCTTACTCTGTTAATAAAGAGATATTTTCCTCTGGGTTTGATTTTAATTGATAAAAAACACCAAAAAACCCCACACTAAAACCACCACCACAAAAAAAAAAACCCAACCAACCAAAAAACAAAATAAGAACCCAAACTCCAAAATTTTAGAACAATCCTGAGAATAATCATCAGTTATGAATACAAATTATTTTGGCATTAAATTGGGTTTTTGTTATACAAAAGTCTGCCAATGAAGGATTGTTTAGAAGATACACCTTTTATAGCAGTCATAATCTTTCTTTCAGCTTTGGTATTTGGTGCAGGTGTTGTTGGTTGTCAGAGTGTGCTTTTCATCAGAGCTTATGGTTAATAATATGCAAAATATAAAATTTCCCTTAAATTTGAAAAGACCCTTTCCTACTGAGCACCTCTGCAGTGTTGCAGAACACGAAATAAAAAGTATTTAGCAAATACAAGTACTTTCCTGATACAATTCTTTTTTTCACTAGTAACAGCCAAGTTCTGGTTTATAATTCATTATGAAAGCCAAACAGACAAACAACACCCCTCCAAGCAATGATAACCTTAACTTCTAGACTGAATTTAAAAGGGGTATATTTTAAAAAATTATTAATAACACAGTTTTTGTGTGGCTTTTAATCAAAATCACCTGTTTCTAACAGCATTAGTGCAACCCTAAGGCAGTCTTTAGGAGACTGGATATGCTGTAGGAAACATGAGGGAAGCAAGGCTACCAGTAAATGCGTTCAAAGGAAACTTAAAAAAAATCTTGTACACTGATCAGCTGCAGTAAATAATATCAGCAATGACAACGGGTGCAATACAGTTTTCATTTGGTATAAAATTAAAAAAAACCACAACCAGCAACACGAAATACTATTTTTAATCATAATGAAGTAAAAATTACTCTTGGAGAATAATTCAACCCAGAAAAAAATGTGGGAAATTTTCTGCATGAATATTCAACAAGCTTTTTTTTTCTTTTTTTTTTTTGCGTGCTCTTCCAGGCCATGAAATACACTTTCTTTCTGTCATTCTAATTAATTTTCTGTTTTCCTAACATATCATTCTCCTGCTTCTTCAGCACCTAAAATCCTCCTAAATAGTTACTTGGCCCTGGCATTGCAGTTAACAATGTTTCACTTATTAAACCCACACTTTTAACAATTCCCTATTTAATCAGAGAAGAGAGCTTTTTGTCAGCAATGTATTACACAGATGGTGCCGACTTACAACACAACCCAGCTGATTCCCAAATATTCTGTTTCAGACTTTACACACAAAGAAGTCACTGTACCCAGCACTGAGGTGTCCTCACCACTCTGTCTGGCTTCCCCTCCACCACTTGCTGCCTGCTGCAAACAGAGGATTCTCTGCCTGGCTCAGCTGAGCATCCCAGAGGACCCTCTGAGGAGGAATTCCAGCCACGCAGCTGGGGGAGTGTGAGGCTCAGTGCTCAAGAGGTCATTTACCACAGTCGGTGCAAATTGACCATGGCATTTTCTAGCTGCTACTCTTTAAAATTCCTTCTGTTTTGTATCTTTGCAAGTCACTGTAAATGTGGATGACAATAAAATTTTCTGAGCCTTTCTCTCTCGTTCAAAACGAATAATGTAGGTGATTATTCTGCATAGTTTGATAAGTAATCAGGGTAGGAAACATCTGTGATATTTGCCTCTACCAATCAAGGAAAAAAAAGTCCCTGATGTCTGAATATTTTCAGAAGAAATGATGGTTTTTGCTACTGAAATTCAGTGCCTAGGAAATAGAAGTGTACATATTCCCCATGTATCATGAACAAACAACATCTTCCATCGAACTCTTACCTGTCTATTTAATTTCTTACTTCATTCAGTTATAAACCCTCAGCTTTTTTTTTTTTTTCATACTACATGGAGACTCTTCAAACATGACATACAAGTACTATGAAAGAGAATTTTTAATTCATATAATAGATCACACTCATGCACATGTGAGTTTAACACTTTGATTTGAATTCCAGGTTGTTTTAGGAATGAAACTATTTTTTTAAATTCTCTGCTGCAGAACTAAGAACATTTTTAAAGAAAGTGTCTGTCAGCTTTTCTGAAATGTTTAGATCAGAACTGTCAAATATAACTAAAAGCACAATAGTTAAAAGGCTTTCTTCATTGTTCCACAGTCTTACCATTTATAGGTCAAAGCAGTTTTCAAGTAAGAATATTTACTTTCACTCAAGAAAAAGTGGAATTTCAGCCTTGCCAGACATCAATCCTCCAGTCAAAAAAATACCCTTTGTTTGTTTGTTTGTTTGTTTTTGGTTTTTTTTCACTAGAGACTTCCTATGGTTATAAAGTCCATGTGGGATTTTAGAGATAATAAATAAACATGTTGGTTATCCTCTTTGTTACTGATACCCAACACACTTTCTTTTCTACTGCTATGGCCTCCCCTCCATCCTCAAAAGAGAGACAAACTATTAAGACTGTATATCAAGAGGGCTGGTTCTTTTCTCAGTCTGCCATAAAAGTCATCACTTGCATCACAACATCTCACTAAGAGACTTGGGCTGGAAGGGACTTTTGAAGATGTCTGGTCTAACCTCCTGATAAAATCAGGCTATCTTGATTGAAACAGAAGAGAATAATTTTTCCAGAAGTTTAGGCCAAACTTTCAGAATTGCACGTGTCTCCTAAAACCTAAATCTGAATGCACAAGTTGAAAGGAGATGTGCATTCCTAAGAGTTGGGCAATCAAGAACATGAGCTCCTGGAGAAGCCTGAAAACATTTCCACCTTTATCCACATGTGTAGTAATGATCAAAGGACATTTGTAAATGTATTCATTAGTAAAGTACTCAGATTCATTAGAAGTTCAAAAACCACCAGACTGCACTGATGCAGGTTTAGGGGCTTATAAATTGTGCAAAGAAAATTTCAAAACCAATTAAAAAAAAAAAAAAAGAAAAAGCCTTAAAACACAGAATATAGAGTGCTTGAATTTTAAAGGCATGTAGCTGAAGTCTTAATGAAAAGCTGGTTTTGAATTTGACACATTTTGGATGCAAACCATCCAGTGTTACATTTAGAGCACTCTTGTTTCATAATAAAGCAAGCAACAATTAGCAAGCAATTAAGCAAATTGCCCACAATTATGCCATTGCTGAGCTATTTTTCATATTTTCACAACACAGCACATATATGAATACATGGCTTGCAGTGCCAACACTGTTCTGTCAGCATCCAGAAGTGCCTCTCATTTAGGGAGCGCTCCGGATTAAACAGCTCCCACTGCACTCTCAGTGCTCTCTGCTCAGCAGGAACCCACCAGAGTGATGAAGATGACGACCCCAAGCTACTCATCTCAGCCAATAGTTCCTAAGGAATGGGTCATGTCCCCCTCCCATTCTTTGCCCATGTGTATTTACTAAAAGTAAGTACTAAATCTAAGCAGGAATTCAAGCATAATATGGGGAAATTATCGTCCAGAATTACCCTGGTGACCAAAAGTGGCCGCTTGGGTAACATCATTTAGAGGTCTCCAGTATATGAGGAGAACAGAAATGACATTAACAATAAAAAAGGGAGGGGAGAATGGCTGTTAGAGTAAACTGGGTTACTTTAATAAGGTCAGGAAGAAGAAGCCTGAATGTAGAAACCTAAATGAGTGCTGCTATAATATACTCCAGCTTTTTGGTTTAATAATAAAATGCCTTTGGGAGAAGTTTCCTATGAATATTTTATTTCCTGTATATGTCTCAATAAATTAAAAACCTAAAAGAGTTACTTAAGTTCTAGCCTTGGAACCTTTTTATTCAAAGAACAAGTAGGACACACCACTTTTTTTAGTTTTCAGCTGGGTGTACAAAGCTTGCCCTGCTTGTGAGAAATCCTACTCAGAAAAGATTGATCCTCCAGATGTTCTGACTGAGGAATCAACAGGCATGCAGGAAATCACACATTTTCATGTGCTACCTAGGCTTGCCAGATTGTAAAATCATCTCTGCTTCCATTCCAGTGAACACAGTTTATATCCTAAGAGCCAAGATTTTAATTTGAATTTAATCCCAAAAACTGCCATGAGTTAGGCTGATTCTTATAAAATCCAAATAGGATGAGGTGTGAGCATTTTGCACCTGGTTTCAATTACTCAAGCAAACTTTATCAAAGATAGTCAGAAAAAAGTTGGTGAGGGAGGAGGCAGGAAATGGAGAAAGTATCAGGGCAAAAGAGACAGCATATTGTAATTCCTGTATCATTAACTACACTTGTGGAGTGAAGTGAAACTTTCCTTCACAAATAACAGCCATACAAATAAAGCGCATTAATCTTTCATTAAGTTGTCTCTTATTGTTATTTTGACTTGAATTTCAGTCTTGTATTAATCGTAACCAAGAAATCGTCTAAAGGCAACGATGGCATAAAAAGTTCAACTTCAGTAATTGCTGTTTTTCACAGAAAGATATTTCACACCGAAAACCTCCCAAACCAAGCCCCCAAACGCTCTTCTTTTTCAGCTTAATGAACTTGGGTGTGACAATGTTGCAGAGTACATGGTACTGCTTACTACTTTAACAGTCCAATTAAATTCATCTTTTATGTCCAGGTTTTGTTTCTATTTATGGCAAAAAAATGGTCATTTGCAAAGGACACATGTTTCTTAGCCTATAAAGTGTATATTGAGTTATCAATGAGAATTTTAACCATAACTTGTAAAGTATAATGACCACCTAAAATGAATAGCCTAAAATCTAGTATATTGATTACGATACTGGGTAATACAATGTGCTTTATTTAATATTTAATTAACTGCTTCACATTTGTACTGAACCTTCTTAATTATTAATACCTGGTTCATTATTTAACATGGAATATAAATTCAAATTCAAATCAATTAAACAAGGTGAAACTACATAGTGAGAAATGGTTTATCCGTCAGCAATAACTTTCGACCTGGAAACACAGTAAAGAGTGAAATTAGCATTTTTTCCCCCATATCTGAAAAAACTATGCATTTTAGATTATATATATTAAGCTCTGCTATTGATGTAAAGTTTCTGTAATAAACCCAACATCTTACAAAAATATGCTGAGTGAAAAAGGGCTTCAGCTCTCACTTTTCAGAGGAAACATTTCCAATATGAGTTTTCAGAAGGGCACTGGTAACACTGCACACATTCCTCTTGATCTGTAAAACTTCATTTTAAGTCTCTCAAGGTCAAACTCTTATTTACAGTCAGGGAAACAGAGTCTAGTCTATAGAAAATTGTTGGTAGTCAGCAAATGTCCCCTGGAATGACTACTTCCCCAAGTAACATCTTTATCTTCAAGTGTTGACCTCCCCATGCATCAGCCAAGGACCACATACCACACTCCTGCCCCTCAGTGGCATTGGGAGCACTGGAAACCTTTCACCTTTTCTGGACTATGAGCTGTTCATAGAAATATAGAACACTTTGAGTTGGAAGAGATCTTAAAGCTCATCTAGTTCCAATGCCCTGCCACGGGCAGGGACACCTTCCGCTAGACCAAGTTGCTCCAAGCCCCATCCAACCTGGCCTTGAACACTTGGAGGGATGGGGCATCCACAGCCTGTGCCAGTGTTTTACCACCCTCCCAGTAAAGAAGTTCTCCCTAATATCTGTTCTTATCCTCTTTTACAGGAAAACAAAAAAAGTAGTCATGCTGCACGTGTCTGCAAGGGAGCCTGAAGCAGTAAGTACAACACTACTTTCTCTCTATGATGTTTCCAAAGCTGTATTGCTCATACATGTGTACACATGGAAAAAACCCTAGTTTTATGCTTTCTTAAATATCCTTAAACGTTACTTAAAAGATAGGGTGTAGGTCATCTGTGAAGAACAGCATATCTCATATAAACTTCTAGAGATCGAGTGTCATGTGCTTGGTACGAGTTGCTATAAAATGTGCTCCTTCAAGTGTAGGGGTGGGATAAAAGACCTCCAGTTCTGCTTCAAATGTCTGCATTTACACCCTGTATTCACTTCAGTAAGTTTCTTGATGTGTCTACATGCCAAATGAGACAGTTTCTTTTTACTGACTTTCCAGTAAAAAATAAACAAAAGTTTGATCTAAAGTGGGATACAATAAAAATCTTTTGAATTAAGTAATTGAACAACTGTGGGCAATTGTTCATGGTTCAGACATTTTAATGAAACATTAATTTTCAAAAGGGAATCATAAAACTCCCAAATGCTCAGTCAGCTAGTAAACATATATTTCCTGTGATAACTTAAGATACGCACAATAAAAGATGTTTTGAATTGTGTTTTTTATCAGACGTACACAAACAGAAATTTAAAGTCAAAGGCTACCATAGCAGCAATCAAAATAAACCTACACATGTCTAAAAATGTTCTGTACCTTTTATGTGGTGATTCCAATTGCATTTCAAGAAAAAAAAAAAGAATATAAACAAAAAAAATTGTTTTCATTATGAATATCCTGACTTTATATATTTTTAAATACTTCTAAACATCCTTACAGTATTTACTTAAGCTGATATCCATATGTACACTATGGTTTTTTGAGTGTTGATAGCTACTAAATTTTATTGGGCCATCAACAATATTAATCCCAGCTGAATATATAAATAAAGCTTGCTGAAGTCTTTTTGACAAATAAATTTTCCATCAAAAAGGTAGTTTCAAAATTAAAATGCTTTGTGACAGTGTTGATTCACATTACATTTCATCATCATCATCATAGTAGTTTCCATTTTCTCATTTAATTTTCACCTAATTTTTTAAAATATGAGGATCTTTAATATTTCAACATTATGAAAAAATTGCACTTTTGAAGGGAAACATGCTAATTTCTCCAGAGCTTTCCCCCAGATTTTACATTTCACAATAAATATCAAGGTCAGGTTATGATTCTGGAAAATAGCACTGCTTAAGTTTCACAGCACCTGCAACATGGCCTAACACCACCCACAGCCATTTCCCTTTTTCAGATTCCCTGCAGTTCCCTTATCACTGGTACAGAAGAAAAAGCACCTTGTGCTCCACCTGAAAACTTGAAAATCCATCATTCTGAGCAATTAGGAAAAATATTGCAGGGTGAGAGGGCGTGGATTTTAATTTCCCTGAAGTGCCCAGCAGCATGTTGGCTCTGCTGTGCTGGTTAGATCCCTCCATGACAACCTACAACCTTGGGGAAGGACGGACTGGAGGAGTGAAACTTCAACATCACATATCTCCACAGGACAAAAAGGATTCCCCTCCTGCTCCTCTTGTCCTCCCCAAGAGGACACTCTCTTCCATATGGCTGCAGTTCAGGCAGGTTTTTCTCTTGGAAAACCCTCTCAACCACAACCTCCTCGATGATTAGACAACATTTTTTATCCAATTTTTCACAGCAGTTTTCTGTCAAGACCACTTTGTCAATCTGCCACAGACTACCCTCAGTGGAACCACGCAGCTACTCATCCCTTTGACAAAGGCCCCAAAAAGTGTGAATACACGGAAAGGGCCATGTTTGATTAACAACCTTGTGATTGCTGTAAAATGAAATTTGAAAGGTAATAATTACATTTGTAATTACTTAGGTCTAAATCTCTTATGCTTCCTACTCCCTGTATTTCTGGACAGTTGGAGCAACGACTCATTAATAATAATAAAGTCATTTAACCCTGCAGGCACATAACAAGGAGAAAGTTGTCATTTGTCACCAAGCAAATAGAACAATCACTGAAGGATACAGTAAGACCACTATTTCATATTTATTGCAAATGATAAAAGGGACATTTTGCACTCATTCTCACCATGACATCCCAATCTGCTTTTTAATTATCAGCAAACATAAGAGGACAGCATACAACATATGAGGGACTACTAATAATGCATTGTCCTGCAGTGACATTTCCATAATCACTTTAAATCTACCCTATACATATGTACTAGTTAAAGCTTTCAGCTCATGAAATCATACCCCCTAGTAAGGAATGAATTATCCTTTGCAGACTGAGCTCACAAAAGCAGCTCTTTCCCAGAGTCTGAGGGTCTGATAGCTGACATATGTATTGTTATTACTTTAAGTGATAAGATTTGGCATTCTGTTGCACTTATAGTTGAACACAGTATGACTTAAAAATAAGTATAATTGTATTTTTAGGCCAGGAACTTTACAGCTGTAAATCTCACTGGTGATAATTTAGGCAGGGACTTCTGCAAGACACTTAAATTTCCAATGCTTTTCAGTGTTGTTCTGTACTTTGCTGCCTCAAGAACTCTGCAAGAAAAACTCTATGATGGATGAAACAAATACCCTTATTCATAGGGAACACAAGTAATTTACTCTGAATTTACTGGATTTTTAAAAAGAATTACTGATAAAACTGCCTGTCCATGAAATAAACTTCTGAGGGAAAGACTCTTTTCTCTCTAAATGATTCTATTCAGACATATGAAACCTTGAGAAAAATTTATGCAGAGAAATTTCTACTATGAAAGCAAACGAAAGGAAGTTTCATGTAAATAAAAGTCACCATAATCTGAGATTCAGTTCTATCAAGCTAGAACTTCAAATTCTTCCTTGCTTTGCTTTTTTATCAGCACTTATCTAACTATCAGGCATGTAGAGAGACTAGAGAACAAATTTAACATTATGAAGTTATAAACTGTTATTGTGTGGGCTAGAAAGGAGGTAAGCAAACCTAAATATGTTTATATTTCCCCCAGGTACTATAACAGGCTATATAAAGACATGCTTTAAAAAACTTAAATAAGAAGTGTTAAGAAATAGGACACATCAGGAAAGAGTAAAATACACAGAGTAAAATTCATGTTTTCACTCTTGACATAGTGACAACACAGAAAAGCTTATATGTGGAGTGAAATGTTTTGTCAAATTGAAAAATGGAAATAATATGAACACTACAATTTTCACATCAATTTGAGGTAAAATGTTTTGAATTACAGTCATTTTAATCTTGTTTTATAAAGAAAATTACTTCAAATGGGTGATAATTTAAAACAGCATAATCCAAACTTCATTGTGCTCCAGTCAGGCATCGGATTGTGGCTCCGAGTGATTTGGAGCAATCTTTGCACATTAGCTCAGAGCCTCACTCAGAACAGGCATTTGAGAGAAGAAAAAGGGATGCCTGACTAGAGTTTCCATCATTTCCCTGGGAGCTCAGACCTACTTACTGCAATGCCTACAACATCCTGATTGGTCTTCGTAGGCTCTGCTTGCACCTTCAGGACTTTTGGCAGCATTCTGATGAGGCCATACTTTTAGCTGTCAGCTCTTTAAACATGCCACTGTTGCCAGTTTCTCCACTGAAGCCGTGCTGTTTGATAGGAAGTTTCTCATCTCACTCACATGAGCCTTCTCCAACTATTAAGAAGTTTTTAGCACCAAGGTGTTTTTCTGACAGGATAGGAATATATATACATATATATATATATACGTATGTATGCTCTCCTAAGTAATTTTCAATTAAAGCATTAAAACATAATAATTTTAGCTAGGAGCACTACTAAACTTATAGTTTTCTTCTCTAAACCAGATGATTCTATCTGCACCTGGACATGATCGACACATGATGGGAATAATTTAAGCCAGATCAATGTTTGACACCATTCTTTACAGGACATTTTCTTATAGCATGCATAATTAAAAAACCAAACCAAACCAAACCAAAACACTGTTAGGGAACACTGATAGATGGGATTATTCTGCAAGATCCCAAGAGAATGGGAGTGAGCAACTGCTGACATTATCTTTTCAGCCATTTCAACAGCTGTCAGGAAAGGTTCTGTGGCTGCAACCAGGAGGAATACGATGATATTTGAAAACATGGTAATTTGTATTATTAGTATTAATACTATTATTATTATTATTATATTTTAAGACATTATTTTGAGCAGTACAAGTACAAAACTGTGGGAGTCTTAAGCTAAACTTCACACGGTATTCAGTTGTTCATGAAATTAAACTTCATTACTTCAAAGATTAAAATGTTTTTAAATGGGAATAAAAACATTGGTTGATCTTTGAAGTATGCTTTTGTTAGCTTAATTATATAAACATCTCCTGTCTGTAACCACACACTCTCCATGTGTGTCTATATGAAGGATACTGAAGAGAGATATATATTTGTTGAACTTCAAATTTCAGAGAGTAGGTGTCAGGTTTTGACTCAGCCCTACTTATATTTGTATTTTTATACATTTTACAGAGCATGGCTGTCTTTGCAAAGAAGTAATGTTGGCTCCTCTTTGATAAGCTTTGGCATGAATATGCTTAGGCTAATAAAAGCCTAACATATATTATTTAATGGGGTTAAAAACTAACATTCAGATTTGTCAAGGAACTTACCACCTCCTTTAGTGGTGATAAGCCTCAGTCAACCATTTTTCTATTGCATATGACAGAGGATCCCTTAGAAACAGATTTAAGAAACAGTTCTTACAAAGTCATTGAAGTTTAGCATCCAGTTCTTCTGAAAGTCTGAGTTTCAAACTAGTTGTGAAATCCTGACCATAGCAGGCACACATTAAAGGTAACCAAATAAATCACAACAGTTCTAGCTGGGAATAACGGTTCATGAACTAACCTAATCTCTAGTTTATGAGAGCATAACCACAAAATCCCATCATTTGTGTTTATTTTTTTCTTAAGTTCTACAGAAAGGATATTTTAAGTCTGGGTTAAGTGCTGCTCTGGCAGACACCATATAGAAAGCTCTCCCTATGTTTAGCACACAGATTTCTTTTTAAGAGGGTCCAAACCTGAATTTCTGAAGTTGGTGTTCCTGAAGCTTCAGCAAAGTACATTTCAGAACCATCTTTCCTACAGTTACTGTGGATGGCAGGAGGAGTTCACCCTTAGTCTGTATTCCAAAAGGTTCCTTTAAATCTTTCTATGTTTTTTAATTAACCATGGGATATAATAGGACTGAAATGAAAAGCTACCAGTCAATTGCTGACTAAGTGTTCACCAGCCTGTTATTGAACCTATTTCATCTATTTATTCCTTAATTCATCCATAGTCTAGAGATGTCATTAATATGCTCAAAGTTAATTTATTATCCTCTATTGCTTCTATTCAAGCTCATGTTAACAGAATAAATTCATCACAAATGATCAGACTTGAAAAGGCAGATTTGGATTCTGACAGAGAATAATTTATCATGGCTGGGAAAAAGCCTCCCACCAACCGGGCTGTTGGAATGCTGGGAGATGAAACTGTAATGACTGCAGAACTTCTGCAGAAAAGGACATTAGAGTCTCAAGGGGAAAACAAACAAACAAACAAAAAGCCCCCGAGTCAAACTCCCCAAATATGGAGGTTCCTGACACTGACTTTTTTTTTTTTCATGTTCACACTCACAGGTCCTTTCTCTCACCCTCTGTGCTGCCCCGAGGCAGAAATAATCATTAAGGCTCTGCTCAGCATCATTTGCATACCACAGAGCCTGGAGACACAAGGAGCACCATCACACAAGGAGTGACAGTGACATTCAAAGCTGAGCAGAAATGGTACTGATGCTCTGAGGGTCACAAACTGTTAATCAACAGATTCGTGCAGCAAAGGGCTTCACTGCAATGCTGCATAATCTGACACTGCTTTATTTGATTTTTAATTTGTTCTAATTATCCCTTTTATAACAGAAGATTTGAGGTAATCTATTACTCTAAGTATAATACCACACCTATATCTACAAGTTATCTCAATTCCAGGAACAGCTGGATATAACAGCATTCATAACATGTTTCAGGTGTTATTACAATGGCACTGCTATCAATATGTGTTATTTCTGACTCAAGAAACTATTATATTAATGCTTTGAATCTAAGAAACTCAGTGAGGTGAATATGCCAAGTCTCTGATAAGAACATGTACACGTATATACATATATGTATACATGGGTATATCATGTCCCAGGGAAGAATTACTGCACTAAAAAAAAGGCTTAAAATTTCCCAGGGAAGCACTGGAAAAGTAGAAAGTGCAAATTCTGCAATATTAATTCAGCTCCCTTGTGTAAACGTGTTTTGATGCAAACTTTAATTAAATTATCATATACTATTTTTCTCATAGGACCCTTGGGCCCAATTCAGAGAGTAAGTAGTTATTCAATATTTCTCTTTATCTACTCTAATCAGCATGTGGCCATACACCTTTTTAATTAATACTTTCAAAGCCTTGTGCTGAATGGGATTTATTCATTTCCTTGTGTACTTTGTTGTTTTCACAGCACAATCAAAAGCTTCACAACCATTATCCACCTGCATTATTTGCTTTATTGAGACCATTTGCATCTGGGAAACTGAGGAATAAGGAAATTGAGCAAAATTATGTAGTCTCCATTATTTTTGGGTGCCCAACGTCAGAGAGCTTAAACCAGATTTTTGAGCACTGGATGTTATACTAAGTTTTCAAAGCATATCTACTGGAGTGGTGGATAACGTTTCCTTGGCACCCAAAGAAACCTGAAGGACACAACATATTGGCAAAAATTCAGTTTTCCCCTTACCACCAAAAGGCTGTGTCGCACATTTCAAACTGCAACAAAAGATACATGAAAGACATATATTTGTCTTTCACTGTCATTACTCAACCTAACCGAACAGAACATCAGAAAACCACATACACACTTTAAACAGTCCTCCTGTGACGAAGAGCTCATTATTTTAATAAACCATTAAGTATCCCACAGGATTATATGATGATTTTTTACGGTATCAAAACTTTCCAAAATATATACCTTAAAGTTTAGCATTAACTGTAACATAATAAAATATAATTATTTCATAAAATTTTACATAGAAAACCAATTCTAGAAATTCCTTAAAATGCTTCTTGGAATTAAATGTTCATTCTTTTATAAGACAGATTGGACTATTCCTATCTGTAAAATCTTGGAAGTTTTTTATGTAAATAAAAGTAGATTGAACTGTATATAATTAAAAATGGACAGAAACATCAGTATTTCTCAGACCTACTTATTATCTCCAGCTGATGAGTGGTTTATTTTGAAGATCTTTTTCCCAGTGTGTTTCTGACATGGAGTGTAACCTTTTCTCCCTAATCACTATAGACAGGCTGCAGTTTCTATGCAGTGAAGCTAAATACTCATTTCCTTAGGGAACAAGCCAAATAAAAAGACAGCTAATGAAGAGAAGGGAACGAGACATGTGCAGGAGAAAGTCTTTGAAATACTTTTGATAGCAGGAAGTCTTCTCTCTTTTCCTAGTTCCAGTACAACCATCATCCGTGGAAAAGTAAATCTCACGAACTGTTATCATACCGATGGCAGCAAGGTCAGAATTCACTCAGAAGGGCTCTGTGCAGTTCTGTCCAGTAACACAGAGGTGTGTCCTGCAGCCAGCACAGTGTGCTCAGCTCAGTTAGTTACACCCAAGGCAACCCAGGCAGAACTACCATTATATCTATAGCAACAGGGAGCTCAGGGAAGTGACTGTGCAGCTTTGCTGTGATGATGTGCAAGCACTTAAGCTACACAGATGTACATCCGTGCTACATGAAATTCCTTGGATAAGCTTGCATCCCTTTTCACAAGAAAGACTGTGCTACAGATACAGAGGAACTAAGGAGCATACAAAAATAGGCTAGAGCTTGCCATTCCATGTTAGTATAGCTTATATCAACATAATTATTTAACAGAGTGTGTAAATGGGCTTGAGGACAGGACAGCTACAAGGCAGGAGGGAGAGCTGAACTCATTACAAGAGAGCTTTACACTTGGCCCCTATACTTATGCCAGCTGGAAGCATAAGAGTTCATATTCTTGTATTTCAAAGAAAAGATGAAAAAAAAAAAAAGCAGGTATGACTATCTATTCTTTCATGAAAGAAAAAATGGAAGTGTCGAAAGAAAGGTGCACTCCAAAAGAGTTCTAGTCTACCAAGTTTAATGCCAGACTTTTCTTTTACAAGGTTCCATCTTCACAAGCAACAATGTGCTGGTCACCTCAGAGGTCAGTTCAGAAAACTGGATTTTCTAATTTGAGACTTAAGTACCCACTAGAAAGGCCATTTGTCCAAAAATTTTTAAATACAGGTTCACAGTAAGCATCCTGAATGAAAGCTTCTCCCTTCCTCCAGCAAAAAAAAACCCATTACAAAATCTTCACAACTTAGACACAACTGAAGTGAGGGCTCATAGCTTTTGTTGGTGCTGCCAACCAGCCTGAAATGGTAAGAACTGCATCTAGATATGCCAAAAAATGAAAATAAATATTAACTAATTTTAAAAAATGGCCAGAGCACATAGTTTCAAGTACATATTAAAATCAAAGCTAATAGTTGCTGTATTCCAATTAATAGTGTTACAAGAAAGCCTTGAAAAATGATATATATATTTGATGTAATTTAAGAGTAGAAGTGACTGTGAAATGATACATTAAAGGAAAATAAGCTGTTCTAATAATTGCCTTTCATTGTATCCATGGACCCTGGGTGATATCATAATTTGACACGTTTATATACTGCTAACCATGTGATTCATTACCTTCCTCTCAGACACATATGCCATTTTCTGTCACCCACCAGACATGCATTGTTCATCACAGATCTATCTTTTTTCTGACTGGTTTTATGCACAGCTTATCATATTACCAAAAATGGATTGGCTTGCTGAAGTGAAGGCACAGAAAAGTTTTGCTTAAATTCAGATTTGTAAATGGCTCTGAACCCTGAATTGAGTGTGTGAGCTCCTAAGAATATGTTACTTGTAAATTATTAGTCCAGTATTCTTAATCTCCCAAAGAATAATTTTCTTTCATTTTAATTACTGCTTTAGCTTGTCCATCAAGAAGAAATAAAAAAAGGAGCAAAAAAAACACAGGGCACTTAAAACAAATCTAGTATGAGGCAAAAAGTTTTACCAGCCTCCTTTAAGCAGACTTGAACTTTTTATTTCTTCCACTTCATAACTAAGCTGGATAATAGACAGACAAATCTTTATTATGTTCTCAAAAGACAAGGTTTTATGAACCTGATAGTACTAAAATATTACCTTGCTAAATGGTACACCATTACAATAACACCACATTAAATCCATAGCAATAGCATGCTATTTTCATGCTAAATGATCAATATAAAATTACTGATCATGTTAAATGGCTAGCGAAGAAGGTCTTTTCAGAGGACATACTTGATTTCCAATCAGCCAAGTTTGGCTGCTGTCTCATACATTTGACAAAAAAACCCAAGAGTCATCTTTATATCCAAAGAATTCAAACTACTCTTCAAATTCAAACTACTTTTTTAAGATTGGGTCAAAATCCCAAAGCCTGAAACATATTTCAAATCTACTGTTTCTGTGCATGAATCCCAGTGGCAGTTCATGCTAGTTGTGTGGATCTTCTGTCATAAAACATGCTGAATACATCACAAATTATGTTGGGAAGGAAGAAATAGGTGAAATTAAAAAAAAACCTCTTGAAATCAGCATTTTGAGTTTGGCCATGTGGGTTTTTTTGTACAGAAACATGAGGCGATTAACAAAAGGTTGCATTAGGTATGTACATCATGTTATCACAATTTTGAGAAGGTCTGCAAGGGCTGCTGGAGATGTGGTGACAAGGTGCAAGAAGAATGGATAGAGGAATAAAAATAAACCCATTGAAAGTGATTGGGATGTTTCCTTTAGCTGCGTGTTACTGATATTTTTATGTAAGTCTGCAATATGTGAGAGAATAATTTCTGAGTATTCAGGAGAGTATTTAAAGGTGAGACTTTTCAGACTGCTTTTCATAACCCAGCAGAATTTCTAAAGTATTATTTTAACTTCATTTTTATTTCTAAGGAAAAGAAAACATTATTTTAAGAGGTGATTGTCAACAGAAAGCCCAGCAATACCAAAAATATTGAGCTGTAAACAGAATGAGAATATTTCAGGTCATAAAATATATTTGTCTAATTTATTGATTGTTTCTTCTTCTTTGCTTTTCTGTCACCTGCCTTCACCCTCCTTCCCTCCCTCCCAAACACCCTGTGTAGAGCTGGGCCCTTCTGTTTAGTCAGTAGCCAATTACAACTTCTCAGGCACAGTTTTTCATCCCAAGGCAATTTGGTAATCTTACACTGATTAATTAAACTCGGGTCTCTAAACAAACTGCTAAAACTGCTATATCCAGAGCTTGCATATCTAATCCAGATAACAGGATAAGCAACGTGACTGTCAAAGGTCATGAAGAAATGAAAACAAAAACACTCTGTATTCATTCTTCTTCGTAGAGTTCCCAAACAAAGAATAAGTTGTACTTCTAGGTAGAAAATCTAATCTGCATTTAAATAGAATTTCTCCAAATAATAAACAAAAGCCTGAAGCAACATTTTTACAGCAAGTCTTGCTGCTAGTGCACAGTCTAATCCTTCTATCTCTATCTGTAATCCCTTCTACCCTTGTATATTAATTTCTTTACCAGTTTATCGAGGCATCTTGGCAGAGTTCACTCGATAAACAGCCACTTTGCACTTCAACTTTCTTCAAAGCTGAGCCTAAAACTTTGGGTGGTCAGAAACCCCAGGCAAACTCAGATGGAATCATTTTTATTAAAACAAAGGGGAGTTATTAACCCAAAGGGTGAGAAGACCAGCTTCAAGGGGCGTGCTCTGCATAAGAAACAGTAATTACAGCAGAGGAGCTCCCAGGGTGTGGGTCCAGCACTGGGGGTGCTGTTCCTGAAGGGCTCTGGTGCATTTGGAGGTGTGTTCTCTGAGCTCTACAGAGCTGCCCACCCAGACCACTGAAACAGAGACCTAAAATTTTCAGATGCTATCTTGCTACTCAATATTTTATTCTTATGTTTGAAGGCAACAGATCTGATTCTACTTAGTGTACCTGTCCTACTGCTTTCCCTCAGAAGTAGTATTTACATATTTCAGTACAGAAATTAAAAGATAATTCCCCCCAAAGAAGAGGTCTCTGTCCTAAATTTAAAAACAATGAAGAAACTCATTATTAAATGAAAAGATGCCTCAGAGGAAAAGACAGAAGGATAGAATTAGCATCCTAGCTGAGATTTACCAGATTCTCAGATACAAAGACAGCTAGCACCAGATGAGCAACAACTAATTTAATGCAGGCAGCTCTGCTTTAATACAGGTCACTGCTAATTAGACAAATACCCACTAGATTTGTCTACCTGATTCCCACTTTACTTCTAATATTGACAGACCATCAACGCATCAGCATTTAAAATATTTTCTCACTCTAAGCCCAACAAATTCGACCTCTAACTCTATTGCATTATTAGATGTTGTTCTAGGCTGATTTGTTCTTCAAAGGGCCAAGGAGACCTTCCTGCCTTTGAACCAATACAGTTTGCAGTCACAGGGATCATTTTGTTTACAGGAGTCAGCAATATAGACTATTCTTTTTCTGAAAACCAAGTTACAACTCACAATTTGTGAAAGTATGAAAGACCTTTTTTATACTTCAAGAAAGACAGATAACTTAGTAATCAGTTCTCCTCCAGACTGACTGTAGCATTTATTCACATTCAGGGAAGAAAAACAACAATATTAAGGATTCTGTAAAAGGACTTGATAAGCTTCTTTGGTAAGCAGCAAAAAAAATCCCAAACCAATTACTCTCTCAAGGAAACATTCTCTTTATGAAACAAAGCTGTGTGCCAATAAGTATTTCTTATTAAGTAGAAGCCTCTTGCTCTTCAAGGTAGGAGATGGACACTGCATAAATTGAATAAGTGCTAAACTGAATGAGAAAATGGTTCTAGGCAGGGAAGAAACTAAATAAAAGAAAATAAAAAAACCTTACCACTTCACAACTAATGACACCAAGCTAAAGAAAGAAAAGGATATACATTAATCCTTTGTTATTGATGGATTAATAATATATTTATTAGAGACAAAATAAACTTTGCATCATTATAATGCCATAGAGACTAAAAACTGTTTTGCAAAGTGTATAGTGAATATTTTAGCTATGACCAGAGGCTTAAATGTTTCACCATTCCACTGGAAAACATGTAGGCATGTAGAGGGAAAACAAAATCCTATATCCAGGACAATCAAATCACAACAAGAATAATTAAATCACTAATTTATGTTACTGTACAATCAACTGTGGAGATTATTATTTTGTTTTTACAAAAGGGCAGGTTTCCTTGCTGAGCTGGCAGGTACAGGGATACAACACAGAAACCTAACTGTTTGTGCAATCAGTTTAAAAGCCAAGCACAGGACAATTCTTGGCTCCCCTGCTTGGCAACAAGGCACAGTGAACAGAGAGAAAACTTTAGGTATTCCCTCATTTCTCGTCTGGCAGAATAGACTGACATCTGCCCCTCTTTCCTTTTTTTTTTCCTTTCTTTTTGCAGAAAGTGCATTTTTACACTACATTTGCTACTTTTTGGCACCAGAGACATCCAATGACACATAAGAATTGTCATGTCTCTTAAACCTGAGCAATCAGATGACTTTCAGAAAATGAAATTCACAGATCAAGCAAAATGTCACACTTAAGAGAACTTTTTGTAGAGCTACATTCACCTTTATGATTTTTGCATCTTCAAGTTTCATGTTTTGAGGCGTTTTATCTCAATCCTTACAGGCAGAAGCTTTTTTCAAAATGAAAGCCTGTCCGGATGCTCAGAAAACTGAGATTCTGATCAAATACCATGAAAATAAAAGGGGGAAACTACTAAATAGAACTGAGCATCAGCAATTCAGAGAAATTACAAAATTGTGAGTAAAAAACCTTTGGCCTACATGTAAAAATGTTTAAGTTCTCTCCATTATAATCTCTTATAAAACAAGTTTACCCACTTAAGACACCATTTGAACAACGTTTCCTGTAGGTATTTTGTTATTTTTACTGAAAAAAACCCCAAACATAATATTATCAGTTTCTCTTTAAAGAGTCATACAATACCAATAATGGCATTCATAAAGTCAATTAGAAGTCAAAAGTAAATAAGTGTTGAACTGAGGTAATTAAACCATGCAATAGAAACGATTAATCCATGAGAGTTCACGGCAAAGGTAAGACGCTGATCTGGCCTGTACAGTGGAGAATAGATCTAAAAAACTCCCTAATTAGGTGGAATTAAGTGGTCACCTCTCTTAATTGGAAGGAAGGAAGAATTCAAACTTCAAGAGGAAAAGTTCATGTTTAATGCAGGAAGGGAGCTCTCCCTTCCCCCTGGCTCTGTCCCCTCTCCGAGCAGTCCCAAGCACCCGGATTTGATCTCTCCCTGGTGACACATGTTCCATCCAGCAGGGAATGGTCCAGAGCCTGGAGCAGTTCCTGCCGCCTCCCCTCCAGCCTGAGGAAGGGGTGACTGCTGAAGATGCAGTGCTGCTCTCCCCATCCTGCTCCAAGGAAATGAACACGCTGATTTCCTACCAAATTACTGATGGTTCAGCCAGAGGCAGGAGGCAGAAATAGAAAAGTGTAATTTGTAACTACTGGGCCAGTGGCCACTCCAATAAAACAAGCATTTTTTCTGTATTTCTTAAAAGAGGTATTAACAATCCTGCATCTCCCCCTTCATGCAGTTAAATTTTACCTCAAGTGACTGTGGCATTTGCTATATGAGAGTGTTCTGGAGCCAGGTGTCAGAAAAAAGAGCTGTATTAAAGTACCACCCCAGGCCCCAGGCCCAAACTATTAGCATATCTCCACGTTAGCATTTGCTTGGCAGGGAGAATCAGAACTTTGGCTTTACACCAAAAAGAAAGAGGTTTCTATTTTTAAAGAACACAACTTAAAATGTACCAGTCACCTCTGATCACTTTTTTTTTTTTTTTAATTCAGTCTGTTGTGAACATAAATCACACTTTGCCGACAATCTCCCTGGTACACATGTGGGTACCATGGCAACTATCACAACGTACAAATCCTGCGCTCGTAAAACACACAACTGGGTGATGAAAGGATTGCTATCTGTAAATCCACAGATCTGCAATCACCCCTTAGCCATGGCTAAATAGTATAACCAGTTCTAGTATGGCTTTTTTAATATAAAAATCCATCAATAACAACAGAAATTCAAATAATGCTTTTCCAGTTCAGCTGTACCAAGATATCCAGCATTACAAGTCCCATAAGAAACTGAGTAATTAATTACATTACCTTCAATGTTAGCGAGTAACTGCCAGGAAACAGACTTAAAACTTGGATTCTGTTTTAATTTATTTCATTTATGGGCCCAAGTGAGGCTTTCAGGTAACTTAATACAAAATAAATTGGACTGTGAATGCTAAAGGAAAAGTAGATTTAAAATAGAGGTAGATTTAAGTAGAACAGGTTCTTGAAACTAAAGAATTGCTGGAAAACAAACTAATCAGCCTGGCAATCAGAGTAAATACAAGAAAGAGAGGAGGAACACAAGGCCAAGGTGAAGAGGAGAGTGGGACTACTGCAATCCCTGGTAACCCACAACTCTGTGCCTGAGTCAGCTGGGATAAACCAGGGGCTAAACCATCTCTCTGAAAAGTGCCAACTTTTCAGATTCATCTCACATCCTTTTTAAACAATCTTAGTCCCCCCAAAAAAGCATGCTTAAGAAGATTTTGTAATTAATATAAGCTCACGTTTAAAAACATGTACTTCTGGTTTAAGTCAAGTGAGAGAAAGCATAGAGCAACAAGTTCTGTTCAGAACTATTCTTATTTTGCCTGAATTGCCTTTTTTCCTCCATCCAAACTAATTAAAAAATGTTCAGAAGAATGAGATTTCCTCAGCCTTCTTACCATGGGCAGGGATTTATTTCTAGGTTACAGGATTGCAGAGGTATTATTCAGATAATAAAAAAAGAAGGCCAGAGATTTGTAAACAACGGAAAAACAGCTTAACCATTTGATCTGCACTTTGCTAATGGTCACCATTATAGAGCTCATTTGGTTATTATATTCCATTCTTCCAGAAATGTCCAGGAAAAAAAACATACTTCAGCTTACCCTTGAAATATATTTTTGTTCATTTTAACAAAACTTAGGAGTTTCTGAGCATTTATATGCTTATATCTGTATACCATAGGACTCCACATTTCCTGAACAGCTGAAGCCCTGAGGAAGAATTCTTTGGCCATATATTCCCTTTATAAATCCCCAGATGATGCAGTTTACAATACTCCACTGAACTCCTGACTTTCATTTACAAAGCTCAGAAGAGAACTCATAGTCACTGCTATGCTATTATGTTCACCAAAGGATATATCCATTTGATTAAGGCTCGTCCTTTATTCTCCAGATTGGAACAGATAGAGTAGGAGTAGCTTTCTCTTCTTTTTCTCCTCAGTATTGCAGTTTTTTGTTTTCAGTGCAAGCTACTGTCATATAATGTTTAGCTAGAAATAAACCTAAAAAAAACCCCAAAACCTTCCCAGTAGGATTATACAGACTACATATAGACGTAGATGGAAAGGCACAGAATTAATTCTCAAAGGACTAGCAAAATTGCATCTGAAATGTCTGAAAGCACAGAACTTCTATGTATTTAAATACCACTGAGATTAGTGCTTTCAGAAAACAGAAGAGTCCCTTAAACGTATCTTTTCCTGTTTGAAATCTTGAATTTTTTTTGCACGTGCTACAGGTTTACTTGTTCAACTCAGCTCATATAAACCCCAGTTGCTGTTTCAAATGTGTATGTGTGGTACTTCAGCTGTAAATCCACTGTGCATTCACCTGTAAGCCAGTGGCAATTAAAGAAGCAATAACTAAGGTAATAGTATTTTATTATTGCAGGGCCAGAGTCATGAAAATTATCAAGAATCTAATTAATGTTTTTGCTATCATGTGCATGACAACTGCCATTCATTAAAATATAATCAACAGTAATAAGTAAGTACATGGTAGATTCCAAATGATTAGAGGTTTGAGATGAACCTGTCTGGACCTGAGTTGCTGCCAAACAGACCTGCAGTGCCCTGGCCCTCTCTTCCTCCTCCTGGGGTGCTCATCTGGTAGGGCAGAGCACAATAAAACCGTCAGCACTCCTGTCTGCTGCCCAGTCACACAAAAAAGAGAATAAAGTACCAATACATTGAAATGTGAGCAAACAAACCAGAGAGCATCCGTTATAAAGAGTTACAGGGGATCCATCTGGCACGTCAGAGGGATGGTTCTGCATTAACCAGCAACTGCCCTGAGTCCTGACTGTCACTGCACTGTAGGGAAGCCCAGCTGTGTTCTCCTGTCAGTGCAGCACTCATGGCCATGGACAAACTGAAATTGGAAATGCTGACTCATAAGTGTCTAGCATAAGTTAGCCACACAAAAACAAAAATTCTGTCTTTTTTTTATTCCTTATGTCAGGGATAGTGGCAAACCCATCTGTGTTCATTATCTTGGAAACTCTCTTCAGTCCTTCCATTTGGCCAAGGCAGAATATGTCTTTGCAGCATTTTACTTGTTCTGTGTTTCTGGGAACCTTAATTAAAAGAAATAAAAATCAATCCTGCATCTACTGTTGTAGCATTAAGAGAATCAAATTATTTAAAATAAAAATCTTTGAGAACTACCATTAACATAAGATTTTAGTTAAGATGTTAGTAACAAGTTGTTTCAAAAATATCACACACACACACACAGGTGCACACATATATGTACTTTTTCTATTACAGAACTTGAATTTTCAGGGATCTTGAGAAATTCCAGAACCCTAGATTAACAATTTTTGAGACCAAGAATATATTGAGGCAATCTTGAACCACACTTGGCAAAAAAGGAATAAGGTTTGGTTGGAAATAATGTTAATCTGTTACTGAGGAGAAACATTTTGTGATGCATGGTTATGAGAAATCCAGGGTCCACAAGATGAACAGGTCATCTGAGAAAATATAATTATATGGATGTCCAGAGAATAGATACATTAGCAAATTAAAGAAACAAAGCAAACCAGAAATCCTCTCTAGGAATTAACCCAGTACAGAGAAAACACAGCTGAAACGTGGAGAATCAAAAGTTGACCATAACGAATAGCACAGGTGAAACCACATCTAAATTGCTTCAGTAACACTGCAACAAACCTCAGTGAGCTGAGCACATTCTCCTTTTCCTCAGAGTTGGTTGAAGCAGAATTAATTGTTCTGATAACCTGTACTGACTACTGTCTCATTATCGTTAGAAGGAACTGTATCTGGGGATCTTATTTAAGGCTTATTTCATCGGTCTGGTTATCTTTGAGGACTGGCTGCAACACCACACAATGAGAACTGGTGAAAATATGAGCTGTTTTCATTCCAGTCATAACACCTTATTATTTATTAAAATACATTCAGTGGTGTCAGAGTCTGCCGAATGTAATAATTAGGTGTTGTGTTGCTGTAAAAATGTAAGCAATATGAAAATCACTAATGAAGAAAGAATTGAAGGCTAAGTGAAAAATAGCGAATCAATGGAACAGATAGAGATTCAACAGAGGAATCCCAGTTTCTGCTCTAAATACACTTCTGATGGAATTTGTTTAAGGTCTCAGATCACTTGCAGGTGAGACTTTCTGTTTCTGAATTGTAGAGTGTGAACATTTTGAAAAGATCTAAGTTAGTGCTAATTAATCCTGTAACATGAACAGCAAACTCACATGTTTGGCCTGATCTTTAAGACACTTATCACAATCTCCTTGAAGACATGACATTATCAGAACCCCTCACAAATTAGCTTACATAACAGAAAATAAAATTGAGTTTACCCTTTAGTAAGACAGAGTTCACGGTCTTCAGGTTCTGAAAGTAGAAATTGGAGCTGAAAAGAGGTCAAATTGCTTTAACATTTAACCAATTTGGATCAGATGGGCTGAAGTCTATGGTCACAATGAACTAAGTGAAATATAAAGGAAACCTGATTTTCCTATTGTGTTCCACTGAAAAATGGGTTTCTGGTAAAGCACCGTTAATCACGACGAGGAAATGACATGTCATAGTCATGGCACAATTGTGACAGCAGTGCTGCTGCTGATTTATGAACTCTGTGACCATTTATGATTCTCTTCTGCATGTGTTATATCAAAGGCTGATGGCCAGAGTACTCCAGACTTGTACGTGACATTGCTTTGACAGCCACCTTGTGCAGGACATCCTATAAGATAAAGGTATCTATTATACTTATCATTTTGTAAGTTTGGGAATCAGAATTTTAGGATAACTGAACTAGGTACTGACTAGAGTTTGATGGGGAGCCCTTTTTTTTTTTTTCTTTTAATTTCAAAAGTAAAAAACAGTGCCCTTCCTATCAAAAAGCACACCAAGAAATACCACCTAGATGACAAGAATAATTTTTGATTGATTCAGGACACACTTTGCCTTAATAATGTTTTTCTTTTACCTTTACTATCTAGGAAGCTGCGTTGTGAAGAATGGAAAGGGAGACAGTTGAATGAAAAAGTTTCTCAAAAAGTTATTTCACACAGATGAATCTATGGAATGGAGATCTTTTTTCTACTTCATGTACTGGCTACTGAGAAAAGACATCCCAGCTTTTAAATCCAATTGCACTTCAGCTGACCTACAGTTCTACTTATATAGAATTAGATGGGAAAAGGTAACAATTCCCTCCTGACCCAGAATTTCAGGACAGTAATAAATTTCAAAGCATTTTTCTTCTGCAGACTGAGTAGCATTTCTATGAAAGTGAGCAATAAATGTATTTCTGCTGATCTACCAATTTCATTCTGATGAAACGCAGAAATTCACACTATCAAAAAATATCGTGTTCTGAGAACCACAATTACAGGATCCAAAAGGCTAAATTTCATTGTTAATGAGCAGGTGAAGTTCCCTACTCAGTAAATTATGTTCCGAACAGAGCCATCCCACTTTTTGCTTGAGGAAAACAAACCCCATTTTTCAACATGGTGACAAAAAAAATCACTCCACCACAAAAGGGATACCAATGATCATCAAAAATACCAAAAATACAAAAAATACCAAAAATACATTTGGCCTATAGTGGACATGCTGCAACTTAGATGGTACCTTAATAAGCAGGAGGAAGAATAATCATGTTTGTTGAAGATGTAACATAATTCTGAAGAAATCGAAATTGTCACCTCTGTATGTGGTAGGCTTAAACAATATTTGAGTGGCTATTATTCCACTTTGGAAATCTGTTCTGCCGCGTGTTCTATTGAATTAAATCAAGAATAAATTTGGATGAAGACAAAGTGCCAGCTCCATCAGTGAGAGTGGAACAGAGATCACACTCAAGTCAGAGGAATAAAAAGAATGATTAAATGAGGTCTACGTGCTTTTTGTAAGATGTACGGCTGGAGGCTCTTTTATGTGAATCGACTTCAAAGCCACCTTGTAAGAGTACATTAAAAATAAAACAGCACCCAGAAAAGATAGAAGAGGGCAGAATTTTAACGCTGAAAGTTTCTGCTTTTCGTGGTAAATTACAGATAACACTCATCAGTAGTACTTAAGCCACTTCTCTCCCAAGAGCTCGACAGTGGCAGCCAGGAGTGTTGTGACAGTCCAGCTTCTTTAAGTGTTTAAGAGACAGACTAGAAACACCCAGGTGACAGGAAGATAGGCTAAAAGATACTATGATTGTAGGGACAAATCTCTACATGCAGAAGCCACCTACACGTAGACTGTAATACAGATAACCCTTTAACACAAAGACGACACTAAATTGTACTTTCTAATCTCAGGCAGTGACTTCACAGATTGATATTTGTATATTTAAATGCACCAGTACTTACTGTCTCTGCATCCAACCTCGATTTGAAGCAAACACACTTGATATCCAATCCTAATTTTTTTTATAGTGTCTGACTTTATCCTGATGCCTACACACTGATGAAGCAAAAGCAGCAGGGACCTGTGATGGGAGCACTTGCTGAGACTTTTCAGCCAACATACGATGTCTTTAACAAACATTTGATATTGATTTCATGCCAACATATTTGCTACATAATATATCTGAGAAACACTTAGATGTTTCAAATCTCTTCTCTTTTAACTACCTTGTTTTCTCTTTACAGAGCTATAATCTACTCAAGGACGTAATCATAGCAAAGTTGCCGATAGAGGCAACTTTGAGTGAGGGGAGCCACCACTTCTGCTCTCATTTTGGTGGGTTGTAGCACAGCAAGTACCCTCCTCCCTCACATATTCCTGTGTCAGCCTCCCATCCCCCTTGTCCGTGGAGTTTCTTCGTGGCCCACTGATGGGAAGAGAAAGGTGCCTGAAGCTGGGGAAAGAAAAGGGGACATGGCCGCCCCCCAGCTCTGCTCCATTTCCACTGGCAGGTGAGCTGGGAGTTAGACCAGATCCTGCACTCTGGTGTAAAGGAAGCACAAAGGTACTGCTGTCACACCTCTGCCTGCCACCTCTAGTATGCTTTGATATCACATCCCTGTGGCTGAGTGTTCTGAAAGGATCAGCAAACTGAGGATGTTTAAAATGGTGATCTGCCGACAGTGTTGATGTATTATTGCCCATCATCATCAGATTTTAGAGACAAACTTTAGCCTACTGCCTTCCACACTGAAAAGTTTGCTTTGGCCAATAGTTAGGAAACTTATATTTCATTCTGACTTTTGCTGAAACAGTGAAATAGAGATTTTGCTGGTTCAACAGATGCATAATACCATGCCTGCCTGCACCCTTTATTTTTAAGCAGATGTTAATATCTGCTGATGTATACCCAAGATAATTTTAAATTCATGAATTCTATAAAATTATATACAGTATATACTGGTTTATATTCTTAAGGGAAGAAAAATTATTTTAAAATCAGCTATTTATACTTTCTCCAGTTTTTCATTCAACTATAGTATTTATTAGTAAACTGGGTAGAGTTAGACTTAAACTGAATAGGTAAACTTTTAGAAATAGAGAAGCCCTGGTGATGGGTAAAATAGTTTTGAGTCCTACTGCATGCTACTGAATATGTTTTACTGCAAATTTAACAGTCTGAATGTTTATAAATGAAATTACAGTATCAACTAGCACAATACTGATTCACTGTTATTAGCATGAAATTTCAGCAGTCTATTTAGAGTTCAAGTTCAACTGAAATTAATTAAATATTTAATGCAACTGCAAAGTGGTCAAAACTATCCTACCATGGTCAGCATTTAAAACTTTTGATGAACAACAAGTTATAATGCATTTTCAGTGAAAAAAAGAAATCTCTGGGTGTTATTACTTTACACAGATTTAGTACTTTATCAAAAAATGGAAGGTGAAGGGTTGTTAAAGCACAAGCAGCCTGAATTTTTACGATGACAATTCAGAATTTTCACTGTCTGAGGCAATTCAAACTGAAAAGCAATTTTACTCCTACATTTACCTTCAAAAGGTATTCTACAATAGTAACTTTCAATTTGTAAGCCAATGTGAAGCCATTATTGCTTACAGAGCACGACAGCATTTTTGTTAACCCTTTGGGGCAGTAAAGAAATGGTAAGTTTTATTATATTATCTCTCTGGATCTGAGGTAGAATGTCATCATTTGGAGAACTAGGCCAGAGGGAACAGGACCTTGCCCTAAGTTGCTGGGTCCAAGAGCCACTTACCTGGTATTTTTCAGATAAAGCAGAACAGCAGAATCCACTCAGGATTTGTTTTCCCATTTCCTGTGGACTGAGTGCTGACATTACCAGCCATGAAACTGGGGCAAGAGGTTGATAAAACAAGAATGGAAAAATTTTTCCACACACAGAACAAGAAGAAAGCTAGACCACCTATAACTCCCTCCCAATTCTAACTTTACACATGCTCCTTCCCAGTAGGAAAACAATCCCGAGAGACTCTTCATTATGTTACAATTCCCTCGTGTTAATTCTATTTGTGAAAGACTGCACCTTTTTGGGCAACACTTCTGGAAACTTTTTTCCACCTTCTGATCTCCTGTGTGTAATAACTTCCACGCAAGAGCTCACCTCATATAAAAATTAGGCTTGTGATCTCCTGATGGCTTTTTATGGCACTTGTGTAAGAATATAAATACGGGAGATTTGCCCCAATATTAAGCTATTTACTCCTGAACAGTAATAAAACATCAGTCACCTGATAAGTTTTTTGATCACTTCACTGTTATTCATAATTTATTACTAACTATGGATTGGGAGGGAGTGGAGAACAAAATAGAGGCTGGAAGGGGAGGACTTACAAAACAATTCCATCTGTCACTTTTTTTTTAAACTCCATGAACTTGAAGGCAATTTCCAAAAGAATTTTCTCCCTTACAAGTTAAATCCTTTTTCTCCTCCTCCTGTTCCACTGCTGTTAACAAAAAGCAGCTCATAAATCAAACTTTAATCAAGCTGAAAATCCCAGTTTTATTTCTTCACTTCCCTAGGGGGTCAGAGCATTTTGCAGAATCTTTTATTTTCTGAACTTCTCTACTTCAGAACTTCTGTTTGCTGCTTGCTTTCTCTCCTAATAAAATTACTTTCATTTAGGATTACCACCCTCCTCTCCTTCCTGACATTGCACTTGCTTCTTCAGCCTCCTGTGATTGAAAGTATTTAAAGCCCTGCAACTTAATTGGAAGAAACATGATTGTAAGGGATTAGCAACCCCTCAATTCAATATACAGAATTATGTTTACACAGCCAAGGAGAGATTAATCTGCTATTTCTCTAATTTTTCTGGTGTTTTCCTAGCCGTAGACTTCAAATCTTTATAAACTACCATAAGACCATATTCAAGCAGGACAAATGATGGAAACACAGGACATTGTCACTGACAACTCATACTGTGAATGGTGACTGTGCTGAATTCACTTCCAGTATTACACACTATATGCAGTTCTTCTATCTTTAAAATTCCATGCTACGTATTTGAAAAAGTAACAGCCTGCTGTAAAGTTTAACTGACACAACTGATTTAATGAATCTTGAAATGACTCCTGGATTACTTTACCTTCGAATAATGAAAAATGACTTTCTCCTTTTAATCTGCAGTTAACAAAACATTGATTTGGACAGATAAACAGCAATTTGAAAATTGGACTAGATCATAAAGTTTTTACCCCCCATTCTTTGTTATAATTTTAAAATAAAGTTTACAATGTTAGACTTGAGGCACTAGAGTCTCTTTGAGGCTTATTTATGAGTAGAAGAGGGGCAAGAATGAATAAAACTAAGCAGGCTGCTTTGGGATAGCATGATAAGAGAAACTCAACCAGAGTAAGCAAATGAAAGGAACTTTTCCGGTGAGACTACCTTATGAGATTTCCAGAATGACTAAGATTGTCTTTAAGGTGATAAGCCAAGTTTTATACTGCAGTTTAGGGAATCACTTCCCAAGAACGAATAGAATTATGCCTATGGCATTTAGTAAAAATCAATGTGGAAGGACAAGAAAGCCCCCCAGCTAACACTTATAAAAACCTGCCTCTTTTACTTCATTCTGTTACATACTTGTTTTCTTTTATGGCATGAAGGAGATAGCTCTGAGCTGCAAGATGTGAATAAAAGAGAAAACTTCTTCAAACAGTGAAACTTCCCAATTCAACCTGTAGTAAACCCAGGCATTTCAGATATGGAATTTAATTCCTTTTAAACTTACTTCACTACTCAACAAAAAAGATAAAAGCCCTACAAGAGAGTAAAGAGACAGTTTTACACAGGAGGCATCTTCCTTATTTCTTTTAAACAAGGAGCCATTTTTCTGCAAAATAAAAGCTCTGAGTAAAGCAATCAAACATATATCTGCAAAAAAACTGCCTGAATCAAAGTCCCATTCCAAGTACATATTTTAGTAGCACAGAATCCACAGTGCAAAGCTCAGGACTGGATTTCCTGTCATATGGAAGTGGAAATGTCTGGACTCTCACGGCCACTTTTGGGAATGGCAAGCTTTAAATGCTATAACTGTATAGAATATACACATGAATATCAAAGTAGAATATAAGCAATACATGTAAATTAATGCTAAAGTCTACTCAAAGGCTACTTGGCCTATACACAGGGTTTTACAAGTGATATATGGCAGACTGCCTGCTGTTCTCTTTCTAAAGGTCTAAAGTGTCTCCAGGCAGCTGCTGTGTTTTACTGATTATGATGAACAGTTTAATATTTGTTGGATTTTGCTGACTACCGCTTTTCTATCGACAATTAATAATACTGAGGGAGGGTTGAGCACTACAGTAAGTAAGGTTGTCAAGAAATCTTTCCATGTGCTGGCTCTTTTAAGCCAAAATCATCTTGCTACTGTATGACAGGTAGACATCTACAGCAAGATCACAATTTACAGATGTTAATGTAGATTCTGACACCTGAAACATTTCTTCTGGTGTACAAAAGCAATTGTAATCAGTTTGGATGAAAAGTCTTTACACTTGATTTAAGTAGGTTAAATTGTTTGGTTCAATCAGTAACACAAGCAAAAAAAACCCTGAACTCATTACTGATGCATTTTCATTTTTTCTTCAGTTTTTGTCTCACTCTTCAAATAGACTTCCAGCACAGAAACTTCAACTGTGACAAATAACGGATTAATTCTTTGAGGAGCTGCTGTTAATTCAGCACTGAATGTCATGAGTTTACCCTTCTCCAGAAGTTTTAAATGCTTTTATAACATTTTGCTATACCCTTAATGGGACTTTGGATAAAATTAATTCTCACAGTAATTATCCACGTTAAGGAGTTGACTACCTCTGCTGCAAATGCAAATGCTGAATACATCTGCGTGTGCTGAATTTTCGGTGTTATCCACCTACCTGGTCTTTCTGTGAACGAGACTGCACAGTTCAAATATGATTCAATGAACTGTGCAGATAGTACACTCCATCACTTTCAGAAGTACAGGTAGGAGAATAGGGATTTGCATGAATGTGCTGATGCTTCAGAGAAATGGGGGACTACTTTAATGTGTCCTTCACACAGCAGATGGTACGTGAAATCTGTTTCATGGTTGGTGAGCTTTGTAAAGGCTTGTAAAGATTTGTTGCCCACTGCTTTAGTCACAAAATGAAGATATATACCCATACCAAATGCACCAAAAAAAAAAAAATCAATTGTAATAGCAACAGCTCATAGAATAATCCAGGTCTATCTTACAGAATTTTTTAGTTTGAGTTAAATCATGAGGTTTGACATGACACTAAGTAATTTTGCACCCAAACTATGAAACCATGTTCATATTCCTCTAAAGCTTTACTTTCTAATAGTAAAACCAAAGTAGGAACATGCATTTACAATACTGAGTAGGATTTAAAACACACATTGCCACAATGCTTTACAGGATGCACCATCTATAAACAATTAAAATACTTCTTACTATAAAAGAGGTGAAACCAAAGTTTCTCAGCTGAGATCAAATCTTTGAAAATCCTTGGACCTCTGTGACATTCACTAATGTATTTTCTCATGTGCCATCAATCAGTTTGCAACTTCTTTAAGTCTTTTTTATTGTAGCAGAGTGGAACCTTGAGGCAACACTGTTCTAAATTGTTTACTTATTTTTACCCTGGTTTTAGTGTCTTATCAAGTTTCTAATCCAAAGCAATAATTTACCTGACAATTCGTGACAACTGCTTTTCTATTAATCTGTCAGAGACTTTAATCTTTTAATATTCCGAGGAATTATTCCAACAGGTTCCAGTGTATCTTTTGTTCAATCAACAAACAAGGAAACCTAAAGAAGCTGAATGGGAAAATGTCCTATTACAGAAGCTATACTGGCATAATTTACTTTTTAGAATTCTTTTCACATTGATGTGAGGTTTTAGATCTTTTGCCAACAAGTTTTGTCATCTTGAAATGATCCCAGGATCATTTCTAGCATTTTGTAAAAACTGGATACAGCAGCTTCTCCCTTCTTCATTCCACCACTGTTTATTTAGATGTAAACTGCACACTTTTGTTAACAGCTTGCTCGCGTTAGTGCGTTCCTTCAGAATTCATGGATCAGTATAGTCTATGCCTAATGATTTTTTATACTTTTCAATATGCTCTGGCATCTCCATTTTTGGCTCAGTTTCTAATGGAAGTGGAATAATGAAAGTAAATGCTTGATTTTTCATAACTGCATGATTGTCAACTTTGCTTGCTGTTTCCTGCTGTTCTGTCAGACTTGCTGATCCTTTTACAGTCTTCATATTTCTGATTGATCCAGTCCATGACATGTTGTTCCACTCTTTCTTACAATTCAATGTGCTCATACAATTTTTTATTGACTTCATTAAATTAAATTTCCACTTTCTGGCAGAAAGAAGCTTATTTCAGAATCTACTACCAAGACCTTTGAATTGTTATAAAAATACCAATATACAGCAACTCCTTTTTGCTAAGAGAGAAGATCTAAATACAACATGCACATTTCACAGCCCTATGTAATAATGGAAATTCTATAAACACAGAATACATCATAAAGTACATTGAGATATAAATCCTTACCATTGTTCATAGCTTGAACCTTCCATTAAATGGCTTGCCAAGATGCACAAAAGGAAGGCTGAAGGCACTAGATATGTTTTCACGTTCTCTTTGGCTGTATACATTTGATTCACTGTCTGAACTTCCTCAAGCTTTCTGAAAAGGCTCATAATTGTGTGGTTTTATACAACTAAACTACTACTGCAGCTGACTGGAAAATGAAGGAAAAGGTGAATGCCCACCTAATGGTCATAACGAAAAAGAGGAACAAAGCTGGCAGCCTTAATGGCTTCTAAAGTTACTCAGAATTTCAACCCCTTTTTATGGTATTTCTGGCTATGTCTACGCAGAGCAGCTGTCAAATAAGAATTTGTTCTTTAAAATATTATAAATATTTTAGAAAAATGTAATACCCTTCAAGATCTCTGAAGTCTTAGTGATGAATTAGCATGTTGGCTATGCAGAATAATTCAAGTTTGTTGACTACAGCACTTACGTTATGATTCAGCTGAGCCTTTTAAAGTGGGTATCGATTACCTATTATTACACATGTAATATACAGATAGACATATTAGTCATACAATAATTCTACTGAAAAAGTTCTGCTCCTGAGAACTTAATAACATTTAGATCGCAGGACCTTCACCGCTGAGGCCTGGGTTCGATTCCAGCCAGGGATACTCCCCGGGCAGGTGGAGCTCG
>JAWMRA010000146.1:3876195-4090285 GCA_035584735.1 Pseudotriccus pelzelni | reverse complement strand
GCGCACACTGTGTCTCACCTAAAAAATCCGATGCGCAGGCTGGAAGGTGTAAAGACCTTCCCCGGTTCTTCGTTCGCAAAGACTGGCCATTTACTTTTATCTACAGATCATGTCATCATTATATATTACCAGCTTCTGTCCAATCACAGATAGTCTAAATCATATCATGCAAACCCCAGAAATTATTGCCATATGCGATAACATCTTTTCCATATCCTAACCCACACAAAAGCAATGATCACCAGGTTCAGCTATTAAAGAACAAATATTCTGATACCATAGTTCTGTAAAAAATTACTTCAAATGAAAATAGCATAAAACCAGACAATGATATAAAAAAGCGCCTACATTTCTTATCATTTCTCTGACAAGGAGGAAAAAAAAATCTAAAGCAACATTTTTTATTGTTTTTAAATGTATTTATAAATAGTTTTTTCCCTCATTAGTACTTTTGTCCTCCTTGACCTTATTTTCCCAGAAAAGAGAAGGAATTTCTTTTTTAACCATCTCAGCTCTTATCATACAAGATTTCCAAGAGCTGCATTTGGGAAATTGGGTTTGTACATCATGGCAGGTCTGGCATGTGAGGAAATCATCTACATGCTGGCTTTTTCCCCCCATGCCTGTCCAAAAATACACAGCACAATTTCCATCCCATCATTTCAGCTAAGAAGAAAATCTGACAATTTATTACAGTCCTCCTGTGCCAGATAATAGTCCAATTGATGGTATGTGACAGAGCAGCTTAACTTCAAGAGCCAGCGCTTCTTCATATAACTGCTGTCACTTTTGCTTTTCTCAGCTTCACCTCAGTAACTGATTTTTCTTTGCTGCTGTTTTAATTTTGATATGTCTTGTTTCCTCAGGAGGTTGCCAGGAAAGTGAATAAAAAATAGGTTGATGCAATATATTCTGAATAAGGTGCCCCATCTCCCATCTAATCTTTCCACAGAGAAGAGCAGTGTGCAGATATTTGCTTAGATCTGGTGTGTACAAACAAATGCTTAAAGTGTTACTTGGAAAACTTCAGAGCTGCCCACACACCTCCACTGAGAAACCCTTAGTTCAGACCAAGGTCTATATTAGTTGGATCATCTTGCTACTGCACCTGAATTTGCCTATGCATGACCTAAATTCATCCATGCATGACCTAAATTTGCCAATGCACGATGAGCTACTCTGCAGTCACAGCTAAGCATTTACAGCAAAGAAATTTATTGGTGTAAAAAAGATGAAAATCACGAACAAAAGACTCAGAAGTTTAGAAAGTTTTGGGCAAGATTAGTACAAGGTAAGCACTCCACTTCTGTACACTCTGTCCTATCAGTTCAAGATCTCATAAGTTTTACAGAGTGCCTAATGTATTCATAATACTCTTATATCCCGATGTCAAAGAATTCTCCCTCAGAGAATCGCCTTAACCTTGGTACATAAGAACATTGCAGTGAGTCATGTTCAAAAGGCCATTAGCCCCAGCAGTGACCAAGGGGGTGGTGATACTGTCCCAGCCTGCCCTAATTGGCAGCTCAGGGAGTGTCTGAACCGGCGGAGGAGTGGGGTTCATAGGAACTGGAAATGCGCCACAAATGAATGTTCATGCTCATTTACTATTCTCACAGAATTCTACGCATACACCCACCCACACACGGTGATTTAAATGCATAATCACTAATACCTGCAGGTTTTTCCCTCTAGTGAAAATTCTCCTTTTGGGATGCCTGACTCAATTGTAAAAGAAATCAGTGCGAACAATGCAACTGATGTAATTATGCTTTATGAGTAATGTGGTATTTTTAATTTATCCATTTGTAAAATAAATAATGGCAATAGTAGAAATAATTGTAGAACACAAATACTTTCATATCAAGAATGTAGTTAACAGGAGACAGCATGAGGTGAATATAAATCTTCATTATGAGTTAATACTTAGGTATTTTTAACGTGCTTAGGATATTTACCTTCACAAGGGTCTGAGAAGTAACACATAGTAGTGCTGAAATTATACATCAGATATTAGGGTATCTTAGATGCAAACAAAACAAAAGTAAATTAACTTCTTTAAAGTTTATACAGAAACTTCTTTCCAGAAACTGAAATTAAGATTTTTTTTTTCTTAATAGCAGTTTGCATCAAAGGTGGTACAAAATTTTTTTTACAGCTACTTTTCTTTTTAAGAAACTTTTTGAAACAGAAAACAAGAGTTTAAAATCCTTCACTGATGCTTGCTTCTTCCTATAAATTATTAGAACAGGCTGTACATTTGAATCTCATGTTACTGAATCATTCTGAAATCTATTATTACATTCAAGACTTTAATGACTAACTGCTTTTGAAGAGATCCATGAACCATGCCACGTTCCCTGCCTATTTGAAAAAAGTAACAAGAACACTTCTTTGCAATAATTAAAAGTTCTTTTTTTTATTATTTTGAACAAAAGAAAGGATTTTTCTTTTAGAATTATGTACTTATATTGCTCCCTAGCTGTAAGTCTTCTCAAGCCCAGATGCATCTAAACAATCAAACTGTGATTTGCTAATGGTAACACAAAATAAAACGACAATCTGATTGTATTTCAGAGATAATGCTGGCATCTCATCTCCCCTTCCACTCCTATCTCTTCTCTGCCACTCAAAAAGAATAGTTTGGGTTAGCTGCCAGCCTAGACAAAGCTAGTCAATACTTAGTACCTTTTCAGACACTGGAAAATAAAAGGTCAAAGTTGTGCATTCTAATTATGGGTCTATTATAACCATCTTCAATCAAAGGGGTTTTTTTAATTATGTATTTATACAGTACTTTATAACATGGGAATAAAGCTTCACTATTGCACACACGAGTGGGGATCATCTTTCAATAGAGCGTTTTATAAATTAATACATAATTTAATACAGTACAGAGAACAACAACAAAATTCAAAAGGTCTAGTATTTTTATTGAATCTGAGCCCCTGAGTGTTTGGAAAGTAGTGTAAAATTAAAAGCTTTTTCAACCTTAGCTCCTCAAGTAGTCACAATTATTTCACTGTGTTTGCCTGAGAGTTCAAAAATCTACTGAAAGTCAGTGGAAGGGCTTTGTTGAATTAAACAAAAAAAGGGGAAAGCACTAAATTATTGGATTAATTAAGTCACACTGCAATTTGTATAAAGCTCAACAAGAGAAGACTGGCTAATTCTGTCAACAGGGATCGCCCTGGATCTTGCCCTGAGTTTCCTGTCCACACTATGCACATGCTAACTCATTTACAAAATCTCTTTTGGACTGAAAACAAAAGATCTCCCATACATGAAAGCTGGGACTACTCCATCAGCTACTATGGCAGAGGATGCACCAGGCATCACTTCTCCCAGCTCGGTCTTCCAAATCGGCTTTCAGAACCCTCAAATGTCATCTGCATGCTTCAAACACACTACTGTCCTCATAGAAAAACACATTTGCAGTTCTCTCTGAACATATTATTAAAAAAAAAAAAAGATACTAAATGATCCATAGAAAATGAATGTTTCAGAATTACAACACTGTGTGACCTTGGGACAGTGTGTCTCAAAGTATCCCAGTCTTACCAGGACTCTTGACTACTCTCAGGAATGGAACCACTTCTGGCTTAGAGCCCTTAAAACCCCTGATTAAGACAAAAAATTCTCGACTTCATTAAGGTTCTAAAATGAAAGCTGGAAAGGTTCAGTGGAATACAAAACAGAAAAGATTAGGGCTGCTACGTTCTCTGGGTTTGAGATGATGGGGACATGAGCATTTATGGGATAATTGCCCAAGCAAAGGAGAGCTGTGAGAGCCTTGTGGGTTGCACCAACCACCCTAGAAAACAGGGGTCATATGGATGTGGCTATATTCTGCATTAAACTGGCAAAAGATCACTCTAAAACTGGGTTAAAAAAGGAAACGACTTTAAAATAAAAAATCCCAGTGCAGGCATAGCCACTGATGCAGATGTAAGAACAGAGCTCAGTGGAATTTCTTATATGCAGCCAAGTGAAAAAAGAATTGGCTTTTTTACTCAATTTTTAAAATGTGAAGACACTGACTTCATCATTCCACCCCCCCTACAAATCTTCACCTGTCATCAATAATTGGAAGAGTGAATTTTAGTAGAGTCATAGATGTTTGTACATCCAGGATGTTTTAGCATTAATTGCAGTTTTAAGAACTAGAATTTCTGTCCAGCATCTGTTGTGATAGCGGATATGTCCAAATATTTGTATATCTCCCTGCAGCCTACTGGCTTCAAGGTAAACTGTTCCTCCATGCAGTGTCACTGATCCATAAGAACTGTGATCCAAATTTAACACTTCCCAAAAATATGAAGTATTTTTATTGAATTCAAGCAATTATACACTCCTCTATGAGCTAACTTTTTGGGTTACGTTTTCCGAGTGAGCATTAGATAAACTAAATTTATTTGGTAGGAGCTACTTAAACTAAAAATCCTGAGCCAGGATGGGCACAGTTAGGAACCATTGACTACCATACTCTCCAAGGACTGGAGACTTTGGATGCCATATGTGCTGTGAAGGTGTCCAAAAAGAAGGACCATGTAGTTTTTTCAGTAAAAATAATGAGTGTACTAGCATGCAGTGTCAGTATTTCCCCTGGTTAATCAAAATGAAATCTGCCCCTTCTAGATGAGACAACACAATCCTCTTGTTTCATTACTCATTACTTCAAGTATCTATTAATTCAATGTAGTATTTGCACCAAAAATAATAGCCCAGTTTATGACATTATCTGCTTGTCAAAGGCATACTGACCTTCATCAACAATACTAACAACACTTCTGAATAGATGTAAAATTGTAGCACTTGGGGAAGAACTTCAGACATCTGCTTAGTCCTCTCAAAAAATTTTCTCAATCGAAATAAGGGCATTTTTTGCCGACCCCTTTTCAGGCGGAAAAAAAAAGGTGAAAACTTCAATAGATTATAAAATAATCTTTGCAGATATTCTGATACCCTCTTAATTACAGTAGCACAGGTTACTCCAACAGAATCAGTGGCTCCTTAGCATCTCTTTTCCTATTGACTACTCCCGAGTAGGCGATAATTTGTCACTAAACGTTCACTGCTGCCTAAAGTTTGACTGAAAATCTCAACATGTCACATCACTTTGGCAGATCATGGAGCAAACCCTCCATCTCCCAAGGCAGACAGATGATCAAAAATCTTCAAGGCAGCACGTGTTACTCCTAGAACTCCTTGAGTGGAATGTCAAGAGGAATGGCCAGCACAGATCAAAGCAGTCATCCATCTAATCCCAAATCCTGTCTTGAACAGTGACATTTTACAGGAATAAAACCAAAACTCTTCACTGAGGAGACAGATCTACCCTGTGAAAAGTATACTTTTTACCACATGTGCCACAAGACCATTTATGCAAGGAAGCATGAAGATCTGTAATCCTTTCAGTACTCTGACATAATTTAAATATTAATAATTTCAAGTAGAGTGTTATTTTATTCTTATTAATGTTCAGTTCAGGATACCATATGGCAGTGAGTAATGCAGATTAATCATTAGTCCCAAGAGAAAAACAATCTCTCTGTGCTGGTTTTGAACAGGCCAGCTTTCCATTTCTCTGCCCTTCCTCACTGAAGAGTTTAGAAAATATGACTATCCTGCTCACATCTTCCAGGATCCTGTATCACAGCATTACCACACTGTGTCTCAAAAATGAAATCTTTCCCTTCTATTAAGAGAGTTCAATGAACAAAACCGAAAACCTGACTAGGCTGCTGAAAAATAAACTGGATATTGTTTTCTTGGGATGTGTACTGGGTTAAAAGTCAGGTAAGAACTAGCACTTCGCAATCAAAGTGATGGTAGAGAAATAAGGTAAAAATAGAACCAGCAGTAGCTGGGAGAACAGACCATCAAATCCTACAGATGGGCACTACATCTGTCCTACATCTGGCAACCCCTTTCAGTTATCTGTACCTTCTGTATGACCTTACAACTTGTTCCTTTGGGTTCTCCCTTATCAGAAATTCTGACCTCAAAATTGCTTTGTGAGGTTCAGGAGGATTCTGAAATACTCAAATGCAACATTAATAGGGAACATATAAGTAAATATAAGGGTAAAAACATTAGGCCTGAAGTGCTGTAGTGAGAGTTGTACTGTAAAATAAATCAAACTTAGAAAAAGTGGAAAGAAGTACAGGTAACTGATTTTTTTTTTCTTTTAAATGAAGGGGAAGTTGCAGTGATTGAAAGGAAAAGCTACGGTTTTCTAGTCACATCCTTGCTTCTTATCTGCCTGAGTTTCTTTTTGTGTAAGTCCTTTGGCATCACAGCCAATGTTACATTTCTGTACAGTGCCTGATATGTCTTGGAGGTTATTATTAATAATATATAATCCAGCTAGACATGAAAATTTATTTTTTTTTACATTTATTATACCTGCTCAGGCAAGTTTGACAGACTAAAATATTCACTTAAATGATGCCTCGATTTACCAGAATGTAGCAGGTCTGTGTAAGCCATAACTTACAATCATACTTTAAACTGGGCTTCCTAAAGTAGAGAAGGTATTTAATTAAAACACCAGATCTCTCTTCATTCATGATAACTTGTAAACATCCATTAGGAACTTTATACCCAAACTGTTGTTACTGTGGGATTTGCTTCTTGGCTACTTTATGCCTTCTTAAATACCTGTTTTTCTTCTCCCTGGTGACAGGTGATTTGGGCCATGTTGTAACTAAGGACAGCTGTGATCACAGATGTACAAGAGACATATTTTAGTGAAGCCCAACCATGCTAAAAGACCTAAATTAAGGTGTTCCATGAACTTAGGGGATATGAGTCTTTAATATATAAGAGAAAATGAACATCCATAGACGAAGTGCAAGTACTGGCCTTGCTAGATATGAGCCATTAAACCAACTGGATAATGCCCATTTTAGATTTTGAGAGTTCCTGTGGCAAAATTATCATTCTTTAGCATGTAGTAAAAACATGAAATAGTGGTTTGGACCTGAAAAAATCTGTACTGATAAATGGAGTCCCACAGATGATAAAGAACTGAGTAATTTGCAAATGTAGTTGTCAAACATAGTGATTCTCTTTCTGTATGAACATGAGAGAATGTCTGTGTCTGTGTATTAACCTGAGGGGGTGTGTTCAATGGGAAAATACAGAGATGACAATCCTAAAATACAATAGAAAGGGATAAAAAAAACAACAGTGGAAACAAACCCCAACCAATTGCAATATGAACACACCTGTTATATGCAGAAAAATTAACAGGAATAAAAACAAAAAGGGACATAAAAGTACTAACTCAGTCAGGAGGGTCCTCATCAGCAATCATTCATTAAATGATTGTTACCCTTTTGTCTCAATGAAATTTACAATCACTCCTCATAACTATTTAACAATTAATTCTGCAATAGACAAGAACACAAATCTGTTGAATACAATGCAGTGTTTCCCCCTGTACTGATCCAGACTTTAAGTCATAGTGTGTAGTACTCTGTCTACCCTCTTTTTTTTAAACTGTTACATATTTCAGTATCCTGTAAATTATCTGAGTAAAGAAAGTATACATTACTGTAGTTTTGCTCTGCAAAAGTCACTCCAGAAGGAAATCTGACTACATATCATGTCAGTTTTCTCTTTGCAGAAAAAAGTGATAGGTGCACTGCTTATACAAGTATCATGACAACCACATCAAATAAACTTCATTTTTCATGGAGTAAACTGACAGTGACATTTCATATGGGGAACAGGGGACAGATTCTCAAATCTATGGAAATCTTTGACAGCTTAGATACACAAACAGGCTGGGGTACCATAGACATGTCAGGGAAGAATAAAATCAAACTTTTTCATAGACAATAGACAAGATTTTAAAATTTACATTTTTATAGGCTTGTTCAGTTACTCTACAGCAAAGGGGATAATCACTATATTTTCTAAAATCAATCAGGAATTCACATTCATTATATTTAGCTACTCTGCTTTAAAAAGGAGTGTTGAATATCCTAGAAGTTCGGGTGCAAGATTTCTCATGCTTTGCCTTTAGAACATCAAGTAATATGTCAAGTGAATTAAAGACAACTTTTTTCTAATATTAATTAATTTTTAACAATATAATAATTTTAAATTTTGTGGGGCAAAGAGAGGAGAGCTTTATAAAATCCCTAAAGCCAATTTCTCCAAGATGAAAACAGTTTCTGTACCTGGAAAGTAATTGGAGAAATACACTGAACAAATAGAAAGTTTAGATTTTCACTGTGCTGTACAGAAGCCAGATTGCTCTGGAATCCTAAATGCAAAATTAATGCAAATAGTACTGGTTCCCTATGGCACAACATTATTTGAGTGGTATAAAACAAAGAAAAAGAAAATCAGCTTTTCATGGAAATGGAAGCAGTAAGAGAGGTTTATGGATTTCAGAACTTCCTACATGTTATGCTTTACTTAGTAAGATTTTGAACATTTTAATTAAAATTTTCTATTTCTTCTGTTTTCAAAGATAAATCTGTCTCCTGCACAGAATTCTTGGCTGCCTTGTTTGTTCCCAGCCAAACTGAAACAATGAGGCACTTACCAAGGCATGAACATCCCCCGTTTATCTGAATAGAATGTTAACATCCAAATGCAATTTTCACAGATTAAATATTAATAGATATACGGATAGTTCATTCAAAACAAAAATTAGCTACTACTATATTATATAATACTGTTAATTCAGGATAAAACACAGCCACCGTCTCTCAGGAGTTTGTAGCATGAGACAGCGTGAACAGTGATTCTAAGCAATGACAATGGTTGCTGATAAGAAAACAGTATCAATAAAATAAACATGAGGAACGTTAAGAAAAGATTTTGCAAAAAAACCCCAGGCCTTTTGTGTTTTACCTTACACGTGTCATAACCCATTATCTTACAGTATCTTAGTCCTATAATTATTTACGCTAATTTTTGTAACAATAATGCCAATAAATACAGTAGATCTTCATACTGAAAATGAAACCCAAGTATTTACATCACATTCTAGATGTCATTCCAAAATCTTATTAGGTTTACTTACATATAGACCCAGAGTTCAAGGTAGTAGAAGTATGTACTGTTCTCATTTTGACTCTGAGTATTTTAAGAACATTAGTTTTTTCTTTCTTGTGTGTATGAAATACCTGAGCACAAGTCAGCTGCAGGAACTTAAAAGCAAAATATCAGGTTTCACCGAGAGCATGGTGGAATAAACCATGTAGTCACTAAGTTTCAGAGGGGCAGGATACTGCCAAGGAAGTGACCAGAAGGACCCTGCCTCTGAGAAGTTGTGATTTTTGATTTCTATAACCTGCTGAGAACCAGGAAGCAAAATTCTTTAAGACTAAATGTATACACAGGATGTGAATTTATTCCTGCAATGACCACCATTGTTCCAAAATTACCAACAACAAAGTGCATATGATTTTGCTGCTCTGTGCAGGGAATTCCACTTTAGAAACTCGAACTGTTCTCATGAATCAGGTAATCAAAATGTTCCCATACCATACTCCCAGGCACACTGCAATATTTTATTTTATTGTATTTGCATGTTCCTGTCAGAGTTTTGTTTTTTTCCCAAGGAAAGAAATTCACATATAGTTTGAATTATTCAGAGAAACAAGTCAGAAAGGCAGCACTCAGTATAGTGCACAAAAACATGACTATTATAATTCCATAAAAAAAAAAAAAAAAAGAAAAACACTTGAATAACTTCCTGTTTAAAACAGGCTTTGAACGTACAGAAATAAACTGTCTTTTATTGTTCAGTTCTTCTGTGATGATTTGATCGTCAACACAGAGGGAAGAAACCTAAAAGATATTATTTTTCTTGTATAGACATGGAGGTATATGATAAATGGGATGACACAGAGCCTAAATTTACCCATGATTTTGGATGTCAGAATGATAACTGATGTTGTAGATAAAGGAAATATGGTAGAACTAACCTACCTGAACCTTAATATTAAGTATTTGACACATATAAGAAACCATTAGTTAATCTTCAGATAGTAGTAGTAAAAGAATTGTAAAAAATAGATAAAGGGTGCATAGCAAAGGCATTGCAAGCGAAAAAGGAACAAGTGAGCTGGAGGCTTCCTAACTAATGTTAATGACTTCCAATAAAAAGGAAAAGGTGCTGGTGGGGTCTTCTGGTGGCAGGAAGTAGAGAGCCATCAGCTCAAAGGGCACCAGAACATCAAACGTGAAGAACTAGATGACCTTGAGAATGATGGCAAAATGGAATGTAACACTATTAAAATTTAAGTGTACTAATAACAGGAAATTGTAGCCTAGGGGGTAGTTCATGGGAAAAGTTACAAGATGAAAATATCTTTGGAATACTAATTAACAGGATGACTGTGCCCCAAAATTCTTCCACCCTAGCAACTCCCATTTACTCCCACATACTTCTTTTTAATGCCCTAATTTTTCCACCTCTTTTTCAAACTATACCCTTCTCCTTACAGTACATATATTTATAGATCTACAGAGGGGTTTCTGCCTGGGAGAGAATGGGTCTCTACAGAACTGCCCCAGCTGCTTCTCTCTCTAGTTAACATGATCATGAAAAGATAAATGCACTGTGCTTTTCTATATAAGAAGTTTTGGTATTTTTCTATTGGTATTGAGAGGGATTCATGCTCTAATTCAATACGTGAAGGTCTTACCTAGAGGGTTTATAGAATTCTTATAAACAGCAATAAAAAAATGAAGCTAAATTGATATGGGTATAGCAAAGAATTACTAAGTCTGATTGGTGAATGGTGAACTCTGCGATAATTAGACTGAAGGATTCTTGGTTTTTTGTCTAATAAAATTATTTCCAAAATATAATTTATTTTAAAAAATGGATCAGAAGAATAAAAAATAGCAAACTAAAAGAATAATGTTGGTACAGAACAAATGTCATGAATAAACTGGCATGAAAATTAGAAAACTTAAGAAGCATTAAAAGAAATTTGGTAGCTCCAAGCAGTCATAAGAATCATTTTTAAGACAGAATCTGACATAAAAGACATTATGTGATCTGGTTGCCAGAAACAGAGCTGATTTTGTTTACCCAAAAGTGTTCTGTGAGCATAACTCTGAATTTGGCAAACTGTCTGTGCCTAAAATACATGACATACTTTAATCACAGAGATCTTTCTTGGTATATATCAGGATAGTCACATAAGACATTGACTTTACAATATTTATATATTCAGGCAGGGTTTATCCAGAAAGAAAAACATTAGATCCTTATATGAATAATTTTACATTTAAAAAATAATTTTCAAGTTGCTACTGTCTTTTGAAAGAAAATATGCCTATTATATATAAATACATACATATGCATGTGCATTTTAGTGCACAAAACTGTACTCGAAACTTGTATATACTTGGAAAATAACCACAGCCATTCTCTGTTCTTTACTCTGGATCTAATTTTGCAGCCGACAAAAGTATTTGTTATCATAACTATGAATATGAACAATAAAACCTCAGTGAGCTACTAGTTGGTTTATTAATTGCACTGACACCGCTTTTTCCAGGAGAGGAGGGTCTGGGAGTGAGTCCAGTTGTAATATTTCTTACAGCTTGAAAATTCACTCTGTCAAAAGTCCCTTTAACATCAACCTTTTTTTTGATCAGGCATAATTCTATTGTTAAAAATTAAACCCTTTTTTTTCCAGAGCAAAAAGTACAACAAGTGATTTTGATTATTCTTATATAATATGCACTAGAAAAAGATGTGGGGGGAACCATGTATTTTTGGTCAGCTATTACTTTCTAGACACTTTTTTCCTGATTTTACACCCACAGTCTCTCTGTTTTTCAGTAGAATTAATCGAGCTTGTTCTTTCTTTCTCTACAAAGGACAGCTATTGCATATTTCAGAACACCTTCAGCCTCTGATGCACTTGTCACTTATATAACCAGAATATAATACAGTATGTACAAAAACCGCATTTCAATATTAGGAGTTTTAACTCTTATTTATTGAATCAGGAATGGTGCAATAAATCTCTGTAAAACTCTTTATAATTTACCTCTGCTTAGACCTCCTTGTAAAACAGATATACATAGTAAAAAACTGGGGTTTAGTATGAGAGTAAAATTTATGTTCTTACTATCAAAGTTATGCTAGGCAACAGGTATTCTAAGTCACAAAAATAATTTTGGAAGCATTAACTATCTCCTCATGGTGATCCCCAACTCTTTTTTGACAGATATCCTGAAATCACAACAAAACAAGTGTGTAACATCTCACACTTCAGTGTTTTTTGGCTTGCTGCTTTGACAACACCCCAAACAAGTTGCTTTAGTTTTGCTAAAGCATCAGTTTAAATGATTCCAAGTAACAAAGTGGCCCAACACACATTTTACAAACCCAGAGCCCCTGTTTTCTCTCACACCCTGTCCAGGTGCTCCCATGGGACACCCAGGTGTGTGCAGTGGAGGGACACTCCCCCTCAGGTGCACTCATGAATTCACCCGCCCTGCTCCAAAGACAGAGACTTTAAACCCTGCTCCCTGCCATCATGTTTCACTAGAATGTGGATAAAAGCAGGATACAAAGGGTGGGGTTGTTGATGACGGCCAGGAGTTCTTGCCAAATCCTCCTGTCATTGGGGAAGGACTCACCAGAGTGTCTCCAGTGGGGTTTGGGTTGTTGGTGCTCCTTCAGTCATGTCTCCATTCTCTAAGAGGTGACCAGCTCAGGAAGAATTCTTGAGAGTGAGGGAAAATCACTCAGTGTTTAGGGGAGAGTTGGGAGTCCTCCAGAGAGGAGCAGGAAGGAGGACATGGGACTCCCAGCATGGCCCACACAGCAAGACTTGCCTGTGTTCCTGCAACTCACTCAGGGCCATGTACTTGGGATTTTATTTTTTTTTCAGGCCTCTTGAGAATGCTGAAAGAAGATATGGTATTTGATGCAACCAATACATACGGCTGTGAGATTTGAGAATGCTATTTGTTTGGAGAAGAGGTTGCTCCCATGAGTGCATTAATCCTGAGAACAGGTCTCACAGTGCTGCAACATCAAACTAGTAAAAATTTAAGAAACTAAATATGTATGATCCCAGAAAGAAAATATTTTAAGCAAAGCTTAATTTTTTTTTTAGAAAATGGCTTCATGCTGTTCATATATAGTTCAAGCCTTCCCTTATTGTATACAAATAACAAATGTTTATTTCTTTGGATGGCTTGTCAGGATGTGTCAGTTTGCAATGTCTATGATAAAATGTCAACACAAAGCTTCAGTATATCAGCCCCCTTGTGTTTTAACCCATTTAGTGCTTATGGTTCTATCTCAATAACTCTATACATGAAAAAATGCATAATATTTTTTCCACTTGGTAAGTCTACACTTCAGGGACTGTGCTGTATTGAAACAGTTATGCATGCCCCGCAGCTTACTTTATTTTTTCTTTTCCTCCTATTTCCAGATCCTCATTTATTTTTGTTTTTAACAGAATTTAAAATTAAGGTTTTTCAGAGCAGATAAAACAGCCAAGTGCTCACTGATGCTTTTAGGAAAATCCCTCTTTTGAATGCAGAAGCTGTTGCAGTTCTGCTATCCATAGCAGATCACACAGGAAAGTCTAACAAGCTTCTGGTGAAGCAGCGAGCTTTTTTTTATTATTATTATTCCAGTCAGTCAACTGACAACAGCTCCAGCTCGGTTAGAAATCCTTTAAACTGCACTTCAGAAATCACCATCACAATTGCTACTAATTGGCACTTTTGCTGGCAGCCTCAGGAAAAGAAAAGCAGCAGTGACTGAAGGGGCCATGGAGAGTGAACCCCCCCTGCCTGTCAGGGCTGAGGCGTTCCTGCAGCACTGGGGTTCTAAAAACAAACCCCTCCCCGTCTGCTCCATGCGGGCTGTACCTGGCTGTACCTGGGCAACATCCTCCTCGGGACTGGCCATCCAAAGTGTACCAAAGACCCTAGGAATCATTTAGGAAAGTTTGTTAAAATATGTTTGTAAATAGTTGTTACTCTTGAAGCTCCGAGTCGCAGTTGTCTTTCATTAGTTTTCTATCTTGCTGTAGAGAGGAAAAAACTGAGTCTGGATGAAAGCAAGCCACAAACTAGGCTGTGCCCTGTGAAATCTGAGCTGAGAGAAATTAGAAACCAGAATGAATGTGTTTAAAATGTTAGAAACTTCTTTTTCATTTTCAGTGAAACTATTAAGTGTATGTTTAACTATTAATGTGCTGTGCTTTGATTGCAGTCCTCAACCAACCACTGAGCCCACATCTTGGGTACAAACCCATTTTACACAGATCATGTGCAGTATGGTTCTTCCCTGAGAGCACCCAACAACTGTTTTTCATAAAGTAGCATTTCTACAACTTTTTTTTCAATCTTTTTTTGATACCTAGTGCTATATTAGGACCACAAAAACAACGTCTAGATTTTGTTAGGAGCTTTCATTTGTCTGAAGAAGGACCAGGCCTTCTGTTAAGGCAAAAGCTCTTTCATGTGAGTGAAAGCTGCAGAAAGAATGTAAATTACCGAAGCAATTGCCCTATTGATTGTGTGATAACATGGCTTTCCCACATTGTGTGGCAATTAAAGGATTGTGGCATTCCTTTCTTGAAAGGTTCTTCACTGCAAGGCAGTCAAACCCAAAGATGTAGGTTTGCACCTGACTTGGAAGTCCTGTTGCACAGCTGGATACACAGAGTATTCCCCTGTAACTACTGAACTGCTGATGTTGTTAGGCTTGCTAGGCAGGTAATGTGCATAAATCAAATCAACCTGCCTGACAAGCTGAAGGAATGGCAGAAGAAATTATTGCACTTATTTCACATATTAATGGACAAATAACATTTTCCTGGTTTGAGCATGTCTGGGTTTTGGTTTGTTTGTTGTTTTGTTTTGTTTTTTTAATTTTCTGAAAGCTTCTCAATGCCAGATGTGCAATAGCCAGAGGGTGTTCATGCAGTAAGACTAAGATTTGGGCCTACAGCTTATAATTCCTTACTATTTTCCCCAGTGATAGTTTAATAAGACTTAAGCCTGTACACTGTAAATTTCACCTTATGCTGAACAGGTGGAGAACTGTAGGTCAAACACACCATCAGTTCATTGCCTGGGTGCCATGGAAAAAGACATCTTTAGTCTCCATAAAGCAGCTGGCTTTGTCAAACTACTGATCCCAAGCTGTGTCACTGCACAGAAGATGGAACAACCTGTCTCTCAGGACCAGGACCACGGCTCTGCTGTGCAGCATGAAATGACTTGGATGGTTCCTTGGATCCATCCTACTTGGATGAAAAATCTAATTTGCTTCTGCCATGAGGATAGTGAAATAGTCACAGTGAAGTTCAGGTACCAAATTCAGTTCTTTAGCTGCTGAAACACTATATTGGAATAGCCCAGTCTAAAAATTCACCATTAATGGAGACATTACTGCTAAAAAAAGCTGTATTAAAAACCCACAACCAACCCAAAACCTCTTGGCATTTCAGAATAATTATGTAAAAATTGAACTCTTCTGGCTATTAAAGGTTAAAACGTTCTTGTCAATACACAATATACTTTGTGTAAATATTGTGAGATAAAACAGTTTTGTGTTGGTGTGAACCAGCAAACTATTGTTTTTTTAATATATTGGGGAAAAAACACTTTTTTTTCCTTACAAGGAAAGCAGTTGCTAGCAGCATTAAATATGTTTTCTACTTACTGATTTATTTATTGTTCTGTCAAGCTAAGAACATTTGAAGTACTTCTGCACTAAATATATTCAACTTATCAAAAATCATGTACAGAATGAGAAGTGTCAGAATGAAATTAGCAAGATTTTCTTTCAGTGTAAGTCATAACAAACAGAGCTTTATATTTGGCACAATATAATAAAGTCAAAATTTAACCTTTAAATGAACTGCAGAATCAAAAAGTGGAATCCTGTTTCTCTGAGGAGGAATTTAGAAACAATATGTTGTTATGCATATAATTTTAATTAATGGAAGTGACTGCACAACAGTAATTATGAGACCCACATTTCATTGACACCTGATATTCAAGTGGAAAATGAGTAATTCTGTGGGTTTTGGAGAGAAAAGGACCATAATTTTTTTGTTCAACATGTTAGCCAACAGCAGTAAGGACGTGGAGTTTTAGAATTAACACCCACGAGCTTTTTGTTTAATAAATCTCTACAGTTTCAACTGCCAAGTGAAAAAGAGGAAATTAATTAACTACAAAATCTTAGCAGGAATTTTCACCAAATTGAGTTCCTAAGGAAAGGTGATTTTAATCAGACTTTTGGCATGCTAGCTAAGACTTCTCCAAGTAAAATGGTCAAACTCATAGATACTTTAGCAGGGGAAGGTGATTAAAACATACCAGATTTATTCCCTTGGAGTTTCAGTCAACTAGAGACAGCTAAACTACACCTGATATCCAGTACACCTGATTTTCATACAGTCCAGGTTACAAGATACCTTTTTTGCTATTTATCATCTGGAGTCAAATGCAGTCATTAATGCAAATTTAATTTTAGTGGCAGTTGCTGGTAGTTACTGCTGGCGAGAGTTACAGAACCTCTTACAGATTTTTCCAGAAACTTGCTACACAGTCACGTCAGATGAGCAAGAAACAAACATTGCTTGATACAGTTAAAACTCTGGAGTAGAAAGTATGAAACGTTTATTGTATTCAGTGACTGAAATAGAGTGAAATTCAGACCATGTCATACCTTCAGGATAGACCCTAACTTTCACAGGCAGTAGTCCTTATGACAGGCAAATATGGCAATAACAGTAGTGTCTATAGCAGCCTAAATTGTGATGGAAAAATCTAACACTGGAATCTTTCAGTCTATATGACTTGGTGCATTCTCTTACTCCAATTAAATGAGCAGCAAAACATTTGGAGACGTCTTATTTTAGTTCTCTCTATAAGAGAAGCGCTGTATCTTTAACTCTACCATTACTTTTACAGGTACAAAAAAATTGGACTGACTTGCCCCTCCACTGACTCCATTTCAACCATGAGTGAAGCCACATATGACTCCTCATCATTCCATACCTTTAGAGTGATATGCTTCCATTTAAGACCTAAACCCAGGATAATACAGACGTGGAAAGCTCATTAGAATAATATGTCTTCAGCTGGTAAGAAACCCCCTCTTTTTGAAAAAAAAAAAAAAAAAAAAAGATGTTCTTACAGACACTTAAAGATGCATTTTAAGAAGGACAGCACTGCACGAGTTGTATGCCTAATTTGCAGCGCAAAGATAAGAAATCAACTACTTGTTCTTGACTCATATTTTCAATGAGCTTGTTATTTGCTAGGCTCAGTGTTTGTGCAGGAAAAATTGCTCATTGGAAAGTAAAGTAGAAATGAATAAAGGAAAAAAAACCACCACATTTTTAGCTTAATTTAAATTTGTGCATGCTGGGCAAACAGCATGCATTTTCCTGTAAAAAATTAAGTTGAAATTGGAGCCATTGAGATAGGGAGTGTTCGAACTCAGTTTTGCTTGTTTAACCAGTTCTTGATTTCTGTGCAAGTGACTCTAATGCACCATGCTTGGGGATGTTTCTTACTGTATTTCATTACAGCTGCTGAGAATTTAAAGCAATTAGCTCTTCATGTTTCTCTCTGTTTCTTTTTGTGTAGCGTTCCCTATCATGGGACTGCTCTTATTATCTTGTATGTTAAAGCTCATCAAATTTGTATCCTTGTTTGCCAGGCAAAAATTAGCTACAGACTATACAAGCTGAGCTGGAGTTACGTTGTGTACATGCTTGCTGATTTTTGCAATATGCTGCTGTTCAAAGATCAGCTCATGGGTTACTGCTTTGCCTGAGGGCTTAAGCAGATGTTCTCAGTTTTGCTTAGTTCGTATGAATTTGGACACCAAACACTGTGTCTAATGTAAGAAGGACACTAATGTGGGTGTCCTTCTTGTTGCCAAAGTTATTTGAAGAAACTGCCACACTGCATAGTAGGACATGGATTGTAACTAGTGAGTTACAGTTCTGAAAGAGAAACTGTACAACATTCATTTCATTTTGCACAAATGGAGTGATATTTTAAATTTGTGTAAAGCGATTCTAGATCCCTACTGTCCCCATACTTTGTGATCTTTTCTGATAATAATTCAGATTTAAGCTTACACAAAAGTGCATCCAACTCCCAGAAACTGAGATAGGCATTCAGTTATTTTAAACCAAACTCCCGAATTCTCTAGCACAATGGTCCTTAGCTCTATTCACAATTCCCTGTCTGTGGCACTTGGCATCACGGAACACAAAAAGAGTCCCTTAATCTCTAGATAGGAACAAGACCAGTCTACACTATCAGATACAATTCCTAGAAAGATCTCTTTCCAGACTCATTAATAGTTCCTAGCATTGGTGGTGATGAGCAGTAAGCTTGTACTTGAATGTTGTTTTTGTTTTCTACCACTTTCTGGATACACAAAAATATGTAGGCAATAAAACCGGCAATTGATGGAAAAGTATGACTCCTCCAATTGCAAGAATTTCCTATTTAACTCATGGTAAAGGCATGACAAGTGCAGCCTGAGAAATGTTTTCAAAATTGAAAACTGTTTCTATCCTATTCAATTCTTACTCTGTCTGCAACAATGAGCAAGTTAACTGTGGGGCTTTTTTATTACAGCTCTTTTTTCTGCAGCAAGAAGTCTACCTTAATCAGAATGTGCAGTAGACAAATGAAACCAGTTTAAGTACTTCCTCAAGCCTTCTGAATGTAAAAGAAACAATATTTCTGCTACTTGAGGAAAATACTGTTTTTCCTGGAAATGGTAGTGTGTGGGGATAGGGACCTTTCTGACTGCAGAGGCTGCTTTAACCCTAATCCTGCCTTGCTGATGGAGCAGTGGTAGGCACAGTTCCCTGAAGCTCTGGCATAAATAGGATAGTGCAGCCACATCTTTCTTTGTTTTGTTAGTACTTGTTAGGAAATGGACAGTGTTCTCTGCACTCCTTCTCAAACAAGTTGAGGACAGTACCTAAGACACGCTTTTTATTTTATTTCACGCGTTCTATTTCTTTGAGTTTGAGGGTGGGTTTCGGGTCCGTTTCTTAAGACTGTCACAAGGTTAAAACTTTAAAGCTTTTTTTTTTTTTTGTGTGGGATATAGTTAGTACTTCACATCTAAACCTCTGTTCTGCATTTTGACAGTAAGCTTGAATCTGGTAATCTAACAGAAGGAAAAGCAGTCTCAGCAGACATGCTCCAACCTTGTGTTCGACCACATTAAGAATTAATACTTAGTCTTGCCGTACAACCCAGCTTTAATAAAGCTACCTAAATCCTCTTGGCTGCTGCTTTGACAGGGCAGCATCAATCGCAGTGCTCAACTTTTGTATTTGCTAATTCAATAGGAGCCTGACAAGGCTTTCAGAGCTGCGTTTATGGGATAATGAGGCTTTTTACATAGTTTCAATTTTTGCCATGTTGACAGAAAAAAAAGCATTTTTGAGAACGGTGGATTTTAAAAATATTTTGAGAATAAATGCTTCCTGCATATTGAATGCTGCTGACAGGACTAACTATCTGAACTTTCTTTCAAACTGCTAAGTACATCTTCAGGAACCCTGGACTTGGGATATGCCTCCCTTTTGTGTCATCACTGACCACTTTTGACAGACAAGAAACCTTATCATTATCATTAGTTTAGGGTGAATATAAATCTAAGATTTCAAACAGGCGTCTTGTGTCTCATTTTCTTGCATTTTATGCAACTTCTACATCCCTAAGACAATATTGCTATTTTTTGGCAGTTTCAATTACATTTCAATATTGTAAAATCCCAAACACACATGTTTAGCTGAAAGTTTGTGCATCTGAGTGGAAATGTAGAAGATGGCTTAGTGTTGATCTGGGTAAACACATCATTGCCCAAAAGAATTTTGTCTCAAACCTGCCTGCAAACAGCTTCTTAGTTAAACCTTGCAGTCCAGCAGAGCAGCTCATCTGAACCTTGGCCTGCTCTGACTCATTTAAAGGGAGCTTTACAAGTTCTGACTTGCCTCCTTACCCTGTCTTTCATTAATAATTAGTTTGATTAAGTAAGTACATCTGGTCAAATTACTGCTTTATTTTTTTGGCCCAGATGCATAGGAAATTTGGATTTTTGCAGACAAAATCCAGACACAAAAGGTCAAAACCAGAATGTGTACTGATTTGACAATGGCAAGATAATATATTTATGATTGGGGAAGGTAATTTTCCAAATAGAGTTCTTTTAAGTAAGCTTTTTTTTCCACACTGGAGGCCTCTTCTCTTGTATCTTAGGAAGTTTTAGTTCTGTTCCATCTGATTATTTGGGTTTTGTTCCCCCATTTATGGAGTTCTGTTCACTTGTTTTTCAGCACATATTTAGTTATATCTGGATCCTGATTGGGAATTTTGACCTCTGAAGCATTTCAGTTTTAAAAATGCATATAGTGACCAAAATAGTTCTGATTTAAAACTTGTTAATATTTAATATTTAAAATCAAGAGCCTTTTAAGCCTCAATCAGCAGTTAGGAGCTGTGGTAAAACTGTTGATTTTACTGTATTCATCCCTTATATGAGTGTAAATATTCAGAACATGTTGTTCTGAATGTTTCAGTACAGTTCTACAAGGTTTAGATGATACGTAAGCATATATGCAGATAATGGAAAAATAAGCCATGTTACTGGGATTTCCTTAATTAGCTGTCCTGACTTAATCAGAAATACTAATCTGAACAGGTAATACAGCAAGGCAACGTTTTGGTCTATCAGTGCTTCTCTAACAATAAATGTTCTTAACATCAATAGGTGTATGAACATCAGATCGGCTTCACATCTCTGTAATATTCCCCAAGGTAAGTTCACATCCAGCTCCTATAAATATTCACACCTCAGCCATTTTGCTCACAAAGATGGTGAGTTGGTTCCCCTCTGACTCTGTGCTCTGACACATAACACCTACTAAATATTATTATATATATATATATATTTTGATGAAACATCATTTCAGAGGCTTTAACCTTTTGTCATTTCTACAATCAGTTGATGTTTGGAACTGCACAGAACAGCACTTATTAAAAAGAAAAAAAAAAAAAACAAAGAGAAAACAAAGTTAGGAACTCTTAAATTGCAGTGGAAATTGAGAGTGTAAGGATATAGAGCCTCCTCTCTCATTCTCGATTTTTTTCCTCACCCTGGTGGCAGAGACCTTGTCTCTGTAACCTGATAATTTAGTTGTTTCAAGCTCTGCATCTTTTGACATTTACTAAGGTCCTTCATTGATTTATCTTAGTTAAGTACATTCATATGTTGACAGTTCTTGATCGTTTATTCTTATCTGCCCAGTCGAGGCTGCACAACCCAGTCTCTCTCAATCTTCCAAGAAAGAAATTACCACAAATCAAAGCTCTTAGGGAACAAAACACAAAACTTAAAGAGTAAACTTTGCAAGCTGAATCACCTGTTACTTTTCGAAAGGTTTTCCTTACTTCTTCCTCAGTTTTGGAGCCAACCTGAAGAGCCCCCTGAACAAATTTGCTGTATAATAAGATTCAGTTGTGTTATTAGCTCTATTTATAAGGTTAACTTGTGGAAAAACTTCCATAAACAGAATAATTTGACACCTTACTGTTAAAGAGCCACCCCTGCGACTTGCTCAAGTCAGGACTGGTAGTGCTGATGTTGCCAGGGATTTAGTCTCCCATAATACCCAGGTGAATGCAGATGCCTGTTCACATTAAAAAACATTTCTCATGCCATACAGTGTTGCTCAAAACGAGCGTTTGTCCCCTGCTGCTGCTGAGCCATCCCTTCACTTCACACACTCCTTTTGCCCAGGGCCATGCTGGTTTCTATTCATAAAGGCTCCACATCAGTGCCCCACTGCTGCCTAATTGCAGCTAGGAACTCAAAAGAGCAGTACTGTGGCTTTCTCTAATGGGTTGTGGTTAGAAATTCCCATGCATAATATACTGTGGCAGGATATCAGATTCCTGTCACACACCGAAATTCTAGTCAGCCATTTGAGTTGTAATTGTGTTAACAGCAAATTGGCTGTTGCTGAATTCTTTTTTGCCCAGTAACAATTTGTAAAGCTATCACAGAGTTTCTAAAGTAGAAGCATAATCATATTTTCACTAAATATGTCTACATTTTTCCCTGCCATGGAAGTAACTGTTTGCACTGTAGTTCCTAAGCCTTGTAATTGAGCGAGTTACTGACTCCTGCACTCTCACCTCGACTGCAGGTCACAGATAGTGATAGTTTTGCAGCCTTGAAAAACCTCCCTGATCTCCAAAGCCCCTTCATGGCAGATTTAGACAATTATCAGCATTTTTAACTTCACTCACTATGGAGTTTGTGGCTCAGTCATAAAAAGAATCACGCAAAGCTGAAACTTGACACACAAGCTCTAGCTGGTGGGGTTGTTAATATTGGGTTATGTATTTTAAAGGGAAGTCAACAGAGCATTTTTCATGTGGTAAGTGTATGGCAAAGAAATAATCAGTGTGGAATCTATCATCGTTATTACACCCTTATATTGTCAGATCTGTTTCCAAAGAAGGAATTTGATGAGGTGAAGGCACTACTGATGACTGCTGGGTATTTAGTGCAGCACTGTTGGCTTGTTATCCACACATACCTCCAAGCTCAAAGAAGCTTTGATTGTCCTTGAATTTCATACAATCGTTAAATAAACGAACAAAAAGCCCCACTTAAATACAAACACTGCACTTTGAACTTTGTTTCTTAAGCGCTGGATGTGCAAAATGAATTAAAAAAGCATATATAATGGTCTAACTAGTGGCTCAATAAACAGAAAAATGAGTTAGAAATTATAATTATATAAATTATTAAATATATTTTACATTTTCTGTATTGTAATGGCAACACAGTATCTTGTTATAACCAAATAAATTAATGCTAACAAAGAGCTATGAGTTTTCTAGAATGTCAATAAGTGAAAGTGGTACCAGGTTTTTAAAGAGGTTATGTCATTAGATAAAAAACTTCAGAGTTATGGTTTGATTTATTAGAGAATTTTATATTAAAAATCTATTAAAGTTTAAAATTTAGAGCATAATCAGACTTTTAAATAATTTTAATATAATCCTGAAGGAACTTGTAAAAGTAAATGTGCCCATTGAAGGCATATTTTTCATGTGCTGGAAAGCTTCTATTTTAAGATCTTATTCTTCTTCTGTCCCCAACAATCATTTGTTTATGGCCAACAAGCATTAGACATGTGATGTATTGCAGAAAAATCTAATATAATTAACATCTACATATAACTCACTGAGATAAAATTCTTGATATATCTGGAGCACACTTGAAGGTTATATTGCTACACAGTCACACATTAGGAAAACTAAACCTAAAAATTTTAATTATAGTTTACATTGTTCTTCTCTATTGAACTACAAAATGTGTTTGTTCTCAAATTTCAATGGGGAAAAAAATCAACTACTTGTAAGTTCATGCTAAGTTTCATGTGTGACCTTCCTGTTTCCTCCCTTTTTAAGTGAATATGAGCTAGAAAACAAGTTCTACTGATCAGCTGGTTTATAGGTACTCAGAGAAACTTCAGAATGATTATCACTGAGATCTACAAATGAACATAACTCGACTGCACTAAGTATACGATAAAACACTGTTAATCACACAGAGGGATCTTGCATTAGAAGGGGAAGGTAGAAGGACAAAAATAAAGCAACTAAGGATGTGCTTTTAAATCTCCAAGTGCCAGATTTATGAAACCTTCAGCACTATTCACTTCTGTGCTTATTTTCACATTTCAGTGTCTGAACTTGAATGTACATATGGATCCATTCTCTGTCCACAGGGGTGTGGATAGTCTTCATTTGATATAGTTCAGAATCTCACCCAGTACAATCATCTGTTTCTAAAAGAGGACCTTATTGTTTTAAAAATCACTTTCCTTTTTGCATTTTAACTGCTGAACTCAATATATATCAAGACATTCATAGTAATGTCAAAGGAAGTGCTTCTCCATCAAAACACAGGGTTAAGTGGGACCAATCAATATAAAATATACAGCAGGGATAAAAAAAAAAGTCCAAGTCAGATATTTTAAGAGATATAAAATGTCATAGTTAATTTTTCATTCATCTAGACTGGAAAGGAACTGCTGAATTATCTATGAAAGTGAACTAACTTTGATAATTTGACATCAATGCTGTATAACATTATCCAAAAGAGTACAGCCACTCCATTATTTACTGTCTTTCCTACAATATCTACTACGTTATATATATACATATATATTATATATATATACAGAATCACTGACCCTTCCAAATTACAATATTATAATTTACCATTAATTTGGGAAAACAGAGAGGAAAATGCACATAGTGGAGCCAAAGGATGCATGTGCATACACTCTGGCTCTCTGCCATGCCATCTATGTAAAGCTCTCACAAGATATGAAAACCTCTTTTGTGCTCAGACTGGGTTTGGCCCACTCCAAAGCAAATCATTGTTTTCCACAATGTTAAGCTTAATCAACTTAATGAAATGAACTTCTGCCAACAGCACTTCCTCTGAACTTTATTCTGCCTACTCAATTGCCAAATTGTTTTCCTAATCTTCAACTGTTCAAGTGACTGTTCTCTTTCAAAACAAACAAACAAACAATCTTCACTTGTTAAAAATCCCTTGAAAGATTTCCTTCTGGTTTTGTTCATCTCAAGTATTCACCTTCAGGCTTTCTGAAGCCAAATAAAAATAATTACTAGCCCATGGTAACAGTTACTCTCACAGTGAAACTGCAAACACTTATGCAAATGCCTTGTCCATCAACTTTAAACAGGACATGTCTATAACAACTCACAATGCAAAAAAATCTGAATAGTGCCTACCACTTATAACTATTTCATAACCTTTTGGCATCTTAGACCCTACTCTAGTGATATTTTCTCCTTTGTTTTTACTGAGACGTTTTTCTAACTTGTCCTGCTGGTAACTATGGTGACAGTGATGTCAATGAAGAACAAATCAAAATGTATCAGATAAGACAGAAAAGATGAGACCCAGAAATGTAAAGACAGTGTGTGATTCTTGCTATCTTAATTTGCATTTAATAATTAATTAATCAAATCAGGATTTCACGTATAGATACACAAAAATATTGGTCGCTAACTGGCAGCCATCAAGTTTCTGCAGCCTTGAAAATGATTTCAGGATTGGATTACACACACAAAAAAAAAAAAAAAAGGAGCATCAGTCATACTAAGCACCCATCTGGAAATTAAATGTCAAAGATAAATGCAAGAGAGGGGGAAAAATCAAATGAGAAAAAGTCAGTGTGCTTTCAGGAAGACACAGTCTGTTCTGAACAAAATTACCAAAGAAATGAGGTATTTGCTGAATGCCATATACTTGCCTTTTTTTTTTTCATATAGGTGTCTTTTAAAAATTCAATCTTTTTTGTAAACTCTCTCACACACACACACAAATAAATCCTGTGACATCTTTCAGAGGAATTGAGTTCAGGAAAATAAAAAAGTAGACCTCCATTTTCTATCTTAGGAATGTTATATATTAACAGATAAAGAAAAATCTTAATCATTACATCTGTACATGGATATGTTCTTTTCCTCCTGTTTTTTTGAGTGGATTTCTGCCCTCCATGAACATCTTGTAAGTGATTGCCATTAGATGACTGATTTAAAGGGCCACATGAAAAAATGCAAAACCTCTACGTGTTTTTATGGCATGTAAGAAATTACCAGATTTATACATGAAGTATTAGGAAGCCCACAGAACAGCAGATCTGAAGAAGTGGACAGGCAGAACTATAGTTTCAAGACCTTTAAATTTCAGAAAAAGTGAGGGTTTTTCACTGTATAATTTATTCTAATGGCTTCCTTCAAACTTTTTTTAACTTGCGTCACAACTATTGACAACCTCCATAATTATACGTGTGGAGATGTTCAGACTTGGGTTGGAAGGAACCACCAGAGCCAGCACATGGGCGGCTGCACAAAACCTGAGCATTAAGGAGGCTGAAAAAGAAGTTCTGGCAGGTCTTCCCATGACAATCCAAGGAGTTACCAGCTGCTCCTGCAATGCTTCTCCTGGAAGTTCTCACACACAAAGGAGTCGGCGGAAGAACAGTGAGAACAGCTGGTGGCTCCATGGATTCACACACCCACAGCAGTCAACAAAGGGAAATGTCTGTGTGCATCTTCAGTGCTTCAGCACAAAGTCTAAGAGCTGAACTTACATCATCCCTGCAGTGAGATTCATCAGAGTTTACTCATTAATACCCTCCGTCACCTGCCAGTATTTTGGGACCATGAGAGCACCTTCCTCAGCGAGCTGCTCTGAGAAATGCAACAGTTTGCTGAGAAACAGGGCTAAAATCAACGTGTTCTGTTGCATATATGTTTTATTGGATGGGCCATGTCAGTTGTTAAGTCAATTCCCTTTTGCCTCAAATGTGAAGCAGTAAAATCTTGAAGAATTCAGATCGAATTCAGGGTTGGGATTCTAATCACAGATGTTGCTGGATGCAGGGGATCAAGTCCACTTTTCTCAGTTTTTATATCAGAAGTAGAAATGTACAAAACCAAAGTGAGGAGAAATAGTCATGAAACAGGGCCTATCCCCTAAACCGTTTGTTTATTCCTGCAGCCTTTATTTCATTATACAGTAGGTTATGACAGGATGAACGGTGCTGTTAACAGTGCTGCAATAACTTCATCATACCTTCCTAAATCTACAAGCATAAACAAGGTGAAAGTGCCATTGAATGTTATCACACACAAACATCAGAGTGCATAATGCAATGAATAACGTGAGCACTCTCTTATTCAGATTGGGTGCTCAGTAATGTGGGTTCAGACTTTATATGTCAGATGTGAACTTTGAGAAATAATTCTTTAATTTGCACAAAGTTCCAGTATTTGACATAAAGTCAGCTCTCTTGTACCTTATTGATTTGCTGCCCTGCACGGGGCTAACACACCTCCTTTTTTGTCCTGAGAATTTTCACACTTGAGAGAAAATTACTGCAATATTGAATGCAGTAATTTCTATTTCTTGGTAGCTAAGAATCAAGTGTAGATCAAATTACTTGATCCAGCTTGGCCCTTTTTTTTCCCATAGAGCAGAAAAACATTCTTATAAATGCTCCTTGTGAACTAGATTTTGGTAATTCAGTTAATTTCTTGAAAATAAAAAGTAAAGGAATATATGGCTGACCTAATTTTGAAAAAGAAAGAAGAGAAAAGAATAAGTAAGGGCATGTAATTGCTCTGAAACTTCAGGAAAACACTTACAGGTGTTAGAGCACAAAGATGAAGTTCAGATTGTTTTTACTTTTGGTGACAATGTAGGAAAGAAAGTAAATTTTTGAATTAATTAACAGGAAATGTCCCGAGAAAGCCATTCAGAAGAAATGTCTATGAAAGCAGCACCAAAATCAATTAGCAGGGATGCATTCTTAATTAAGTTCTAGCAATGGGAATGGTATATGCTGCAATGCTACTATTGAATTAATGATTTGTAAATAAGGTTGTGGGTAGAAACTGCAGTGTACAATTCTTATGAAGAATCCACTCTAAAAGCAATTATACATTATATTTACTTTAAATATGGCATTTTTTGACCTTTAACCTAAACTAATTAAACTCAATGATAAGATTGGAAAACACAGTGTCTGCCTGGTCTAGAAGCACTTAAAAAATTACTTTTGCTTCAGAAGTGACCACCCAAAGTCATTAACAGGAAGAGCACGACCAATCACTAGAACAAAAAATTTTTTCAATTTCTGCTTAAGAACTGAAAACACTTTTAAAATTATTCTGGCCACATACAGGGAAGCAGTAGAAATATAAACATGTTTATCATGCTTCTTCTTGAAGCACACAATTCCAGCATTCCTTGGCCTCACTACGATGGCTCACCTTCACCACGAGCACCTTTTTATAAATAACATTACCAGGAATGACATTTTACTGAAGTTTCACTGCTCTCAAAGACTTTCTCCAGGAAAACATAATTTCTAATCTAAGAATTAGATTCTGTCTAAGGTTCTTTCTTTCAGGTACTACAGAGCAGCTCGGAGCAAGGAGTGACCTGTATCGCTCCTACAGACACTGGCTTCAATAGTGATATTGCTGGACATCCCCCACTCCACATCTCCTCAGAGCACTTCACACCCCTTGCCCTTTCCAGGCTGTAGGCACAACAGCCTTTCCTGTGGCATACAAAAGTACTTATTACTTTTCTCATTCTTCTGGGTTTCCCACATAAATAAAGATCAAGAATAAAGTCTGTACTTATGAACAGTGTTGTGCTGCTTTTCCAGTGGCATTTCAATTTTCGCTCCAGATGACCTCCAGAGATTCTTTCCAACCTACGTGTTTCTGTGCTTCCAGTATTATATTTGCAATATTTCCTCCAGAATGGCAGCTGCTTAACATGCTGGTTATAAACTATAATACACTGATGTGAGAATAGAGAATGGAAAATGGTGTTCACTTGTTGGTGTGTATTAAAAGAATTTTCTACGACTCTGACTAGTTTTTATCCAGAGCCATGCCACTTCAGAGAAGAGGGAAAATGAAATTTTAAAGTTAGATTTGTAGCTATTATCACATATCCAATGACAGATATGTAGATGAATTGTCAGATCCTGATGGGTATTCAAGGAAGCCATTAGTCCATACTGTTTGCTTTTACTGGCACATCCTAAAACTGAAGGATAACTCCTGCCTCAGGGTTTATCTATATTACAGTGTAACTGAAATAACTTCATAATCATACATTAATGTCAGGAAGATTATTATTTAGCCAAATCAAGCTATACAAAAATAAGGTTTTCTTACTCTGCAATATCTACCCCAGAAATGTGATAAATATACTGGTGAGCCACTCTCAGCAGTAACTTTGGGCCTCCACCTTACCTCTCCCTGGCTCTTGTCTCTCCCTTACTTCACGTTTGCTAGGTGAGAACTTTACAACATTGTTTTCTCTGACTCTGTGAGGAAAAGCTCTTAAAATACATATTGGTCTCCAATTCTGCCAGCATGGCACAGCTCTCAAACATTTTCTGCATACAAATTTGTAGTTGTCATCACAGCTTTGGCACAGTGCTGTTTGGGTGCCTGCATGTCCCAGTTAGAGTTGTGCTGTATGTGACATGCAAACAATCTGGGCAAACACAATAAATCTGATGTGTCCAACATCAGGTTTCCTTTGCATGCACAACTTGTCTGCATGGAAACTATGACTTGCCCTAAAAATCTGATGCCAGGCTGGTGGGTCTTGGTGATTCTTCCAAGCCCTGAGCAGAGACCACACAAACCCAGAATATAAATAGTGGCAGATCTAATTTTCTCTGGGTTTTTATTATTAATCTTGGATTTCTTCATTCTGTCATTCGTCCCAACTGGGAGATTACCCTGAGGCACCTGTAACTTTTGCCTCACTGGTACAGTTTAGCTACTAATGTATATGAGAGTGTGCATTCTCAGAAAACAGAACATAATTACCAATTCACTTATTTTTGGAGGCAGAGGTGTCTTCAGCAGCAAATACAAAGCCTGAGGCTACAACTTCTTTCACTCCTAAGTGCCTTACAGGGGGTGCCAGAACAAGTAGATCCCAGGCAGGATGCTACTGGCAAGATCCTACTGCTTTCTTCACACAGTTCGTGAGGAAGAGGACTGGCAATTTGACAGGATTAGAACCTAATTCAATTTTAGCTTTTAGTCATCTGTTCATTCATTAGTATCTGATCAACTAAAGAACGTGACAAGTTACCAAAGGAACCAAAATATGTGGAATATTTTTTTATTAAATTCAGCCTTAGAGCCATTGCTTTTCAGTGTATTTTGTATTGAGAAACATATATAATAGTGGTGCTCAATATTGAAGAAATGCATGTTAATTTTGAAGTGACTCCCTCACTTTCATGAAAAATTGTATATATGATATTGGATATACCTTAGCCAAAGGCATCTATCCTTAGAATATGCCTTGTTAACTTTCCAAGGAAATGGGATGCAAAGATATTACCAGAGATGAAGCATCCAGTGATGGAGCCATTTTTTGAAATGCCTTTGATTGAGCTGCATTGCTACAGCAGGTATGCAAGAGTGCACGCTGAATGCATTTTCAAAGTGACCCTGTCAAACTCAGAGTGACTGTATCTTCTCTCTCTGAACTTTTGATAAAATGCTCATGATTACACGCTGATTTTGTCAGAAACTCCATCCAGGCATGAACAGTGTAGCTGCTGGCAGCAAGGTCACGATATAGCAAGTTTCCATCCCACAAAATAACCTCCCATTAAGAACTCATTTTTACCAATTTATTGCCAAAGCTCCTGCGGAATGTATCTATAGATGTTTTCTTTTTATACAGTTTAGGAGATGATCCGGTTTCCAGTGAATTTTAAGGACTCAGAGAAGTGCAAAGAAACACTCCATGTACTCAGCCTCTGTTACAAAAGTATCTGCACAACACACGCTGGAACAGGGAGCATTTGCCTGCTGTGGTGGTGGCTCAGTTTCTCACACCCCTAGCATTCCAGCTATCCATATTATCACTGACTGTGTCTATCTCATAAACATCAAAATTGTGACAAACTAATTTCCAGACATTTTTGCCACTTCTGCACATTGATTTGTTGGAATGCAAATACCTGCTATTGACAGGGCATCGTCTTGTATTCGTATTTAATATTCCCCCTTAACCCTAGCTGTTCTCTTCAGTTTGTTTTTCTAAGTCTTTAGAACAGGAGGAATGGGACAATTTAATGGTATTAAATAGACTTACGACAGTGGAGAGATATTTTTGTGACATGCTATATTCTGCTTTGGTTCCATTTCTTCTCAGAATTTTAAGTGCTTATTCTTTCTCCTCTGGAATATTTTAACTTCTGATTCCCCATTCTTTGGGGAAAAAAAAAAAAAAAGACAACAAAAAAACCCCTGAAAGAAGTAAAAACAGACTTGTGTTTTATCCTGGTAGTGCTTTGAATTCATCAACAGAAACTGCAAGAACAACTGATCACAGGTTACAGCAATTTCTAAATCAGAAATTTGCAGCAATTTCTGAATCAGAATAGATTCTCTCTGACTAGATTTTAAGATGTCCCCCACAAAAAAAAAGTCAATAAATTTATTCTCTGGAAGGGGTTTGCTTTGGGTTTTGTTTGGTTCCCCCCCCCCCCAAAGCTGTAAGTGATCCCCCTCTCTTTCTTCATAACATTGTCCTAATCCATTAATCTATTAATTGTTTTTTTAGAAAAGTGTAATTACCTAAGTGGAACTGTTTCTTACAGATGTCTAAAAATATATATAATGTACTTTTCACAGAACATACCGTAGTCTTGGGCTGTTTAAAAACAGCAATGACAGCAAGTGAGGATGACAAATAGCTCATTTATTTGTCTGTTGATGGGTTTGAACCACGACACCACTATAAACTTTTATGATCTACAGTAGAAACCAGCCTTTACCTACTGAGGCACAATTTATTTTTTTTTTAATGTGCCAAAACAACTGGCATTTTCTATGAACCTACTGAATGCTGAAATGAAGAGTTCTTGAACCGTCTACCTCAAAGCTCTTCAGCCACACAGTTTTCCCTATTTCCCCATTGCATGAGACTCATATGAAAATGATTATACAGAACATTTAAATTTAAAAAAAAAAAGGGTAAAATTAGTTTAAGAAAAGTATCAAAGACTGAAGAGAAGCACTTGAAATTGTCATCACATTTTCTATAAACTGTATTTTTCATACTCTTTTACAGTTTGTCTTTTGCTTCTGTTTCCTGAATTTAATATAATTTCGGCAGAGCTCTATTTTCTACAATCTAAATAGTCCTTTCCCTCTTGCCACTTAGGCAGTTTTAATTTTACCTGGCAGGGCATTAGGGGGTAAATGCTTTTAATGAGACACCTTCACCTGTGCAGTATTTGAACTTCCTCCCCAGGGAGGAAAGAGTTGGGCACCCACGGGGTGTCTTTTGATTTAGTGCTGAGCCTCTTTTGCATAACAGGCCACAGAATACAGTAAGAATTAAGTACTAACGCCATTACTGAGATTTAATACAGAATTTATGAAGAGTTCTATCGCTAGTTTAGGAGGAAGGTGCAAAGGGTTTGTTAAAAATAGAAACAAAAATCATTAGGTAGTAAAGGGACTGGCACAACGATTTGATCATTTCACAGACTCTCTCACATCCTGAAGGGGTTGTTGATAAAACACCTACTGCCACTGTTTGAAAGAATTGCTGCAGTTTGGAAAGCATTCAGTGTTTAGCTGTGCAAAGTGAGTAAACTTCTGACAGATGAGTTTCTTTGAGACAACTTTTATGAAATACTTAGAAAACAGTCCCAAGTCATTGAGACCTGAGGAAACACTGAATAAATACTGAGCTTTTTTTAAAGTCTTCCCCTTGGTCCCTCTGCCTTCTCAGAGGAAAATAATACCTTACAACTATTTACTTCATAACTTCATAATTCTGTCACAATATACAGTGTAAGCACATCAATTCTTTTCTTGTACGCTGACTTTGCTTCACCACATAAGCTGAGAGACAGCTTTGCTGTATATTCTGATTATTACGGACTGACAGAGCCATGTTATAAAAATATCTGTTAGGACAGACCAGACTTGATAGAAACATGATTCCTTGAGCAGTAGTTGACTTGAGGGCCTGAATCAGAAAACTATTTTATATAACATAAGTGTTTGATGTACTAAAATATGACATGGGTGACAACATCACCAGTGGAACCAACCAAAGTGTGTTAAAATAGCTACTTAGTCAATTCTGAAGTGTGCCCTGACATATGTCTTGCAGTACTGCCAAGGAATCTTTTTGCCATTCCTCAGCCACCTCCAGCGCTGACTTGAGTGAGAAAGCTCAGTACTGCTGCAGCTGTCAGCCTTACAGCTCTGCAACAGGATCATTCTGAGTTTCCTCAGCCATGAGACTTTCCAAGGGAAAAGCATCTGATCTCTAAATCACTGACCTCTTGCTCATCACAGACTGAGAATACACATACCTTTGTTTTAAATTTGAGATTCCTCCTATTCACAACAGCAGAGTTTATACACTCTTCCAAGAGCTGTTCTCTTTTAATCCTGTGGTTGGAATTATTACTACTACTTCTTTTGTTTCTTCAGATGCTCTGTATTAACTCTAATTGTGTCATCTTTTAGCCAAATGGCATGAAACCATGAGAAATGCAAGAAAACAGGGGGTTTGTACTTTTGTGCTGGTCAGAGCCGACCTCCCTCTGACCTGCACCAAATATTAGGCCATCAGCCTCCTTGGCCTACCTGCCAAAGACTGATGTTATAACAGGAACTGCATAGAATCCTTAATTATTTAAATTAAAAATTTAAATTAAATTAATTAAAATCCAAAAATCCAAACCAACAGTGCTTATTACTGTGCAAATGTCTGAACCTGTTAAATGTCCAAGTGCAGTGTTCAATTACAAAGAACAAGTATTTAACAGATTCTGCTAAAGATCCTGAATCTTCATTTTAGGGGCTGCTACAAAATTAAACTTCATGATATGATAAAGGTTTCTGTCTCAGAGAAGATATATCTGCGTGTGTACACGCTAGATAGTAACTGTCACTTAGTAATATCCTTCGTCATTCTAAAAAATGCATTTAAATTCTTCCCTGTCTGAATTTTCTTGTAATACTTTGCCTTTTTTACGTCCCATCTCCCATTCCAGATATGTGCTAGTCTTATTCATTAACAGCCATAATTAGTGTTGGGCTTTTTGGTAAGTAGGTATTGAATTTGGAATATATGCCAAGGGACAGTAGGTTTTTGAATATTTACATAATTCAGGAACAAATCTCCTTTGGTCACATTTTTCCAGTGATTATTTTTTTGGCTGATTCTTACCCATAAAAAGTTTCAAATTAGAGACACCTGTTTGACACATTGTCTGCAATGCTGCCTCTGAACACAGTGATTTGCTCAGCGTTGACTTAAGGTGCCATTTATTCAATGAAAAGACTTTAAGAAAAACTAGGATACTTCACGAACAGCACGAAGTATTGACCTGATGCAACCTTGCTTAGACAAACTGGCAATATCAAAATTGAAATAGTACATCTGGAGGCAAGAAGAAAAAAGTCTGGTGCTTGTACAATTTACATATTCTCGCAAGTAGCAGCATAAAATAAAGCCTGAGCTGCTGTTGCAAAGCAAACCTTCTGGCTATGTGTAAATCTCTGCACAAAACCCAGGGAGCAGATCCTGAGCTGACACAGACTTCAGACACAGCAATTTACAGCAGCAGATGATCTAGCTCTGCTTGGGTTTTTATGCTGCAGTGTGATGGAAAGATCCGGAATCCCATGGCAAACAACCAGCTTATGCAAAGCATTTCCCACGGAGCTCATTGACCCCGGGAAGGTCACTGTGGGATCTGAAGTTACTGAGCCGATGCTTTGGCTCACAGTGCAAATTTTCACGCGCACAAAAAGACCCACAAACTGAAAGGTACTTTACCAAGGTACTTTCCAAAGGATTACTGAATCCGAAGCAGCAATCTGTGGAATGGCAAATCTCACATCGTGACTGCAGATAAATCATCCTTAACAGCAGAGGAAGAGTTGGAGCCTGGTGTTTCTTTCTGTTCTTTGTGTGCTTCATAAAGGCTGCACGCTGTTTTTTTTGACACACCCTTTTCATCATAAGACATTTGAAATGTTTGACATGCACACATGTTCTCTGTTATGCCCCCAAACCAGCTCCACTCTGCATTTCTGATTTGTGTGGCCATTAGTGATCTGCACTTAGAGGTTTGGGATGTCCAGTACCATCACCTTTCTGCCCTTGCAGTACAGTAATCAAAATATGACTTTTTTATTGTAGTTCCAGCTCTGTATGCTCTATTTTCATGTATGTAGCCAACTGCTATTTTAAAAAGCTGTTTCAGCAGCAGTTTGGGCTATGTATAACAAATACAGATACAAGTAGAATTGTGTCAAAAAAGTCCCTACCCCATCTTGCACAGACAACTTTTGTCCTATAATCCAAAATTAACTTTAACCTCTGCCTACAGCTGGGGGACAGGTTGGACCGGGAAGTGCCTTGGTGGGGGAACCACTTCACCCCTCACATCTCATGGCTTGTTGCTCAGTGCTCCCTTTCCAGACCAAGAGTTCCTGTGTATGATTCCCTTCTGCATTTCAGGCCATAGCAGCAATTTTCTTGGAAGAAAAACAGTAAAATGATACTCCTTAATAAAGTTTTGAAGCAACAAGATATAAAAAAAGTCTGCTTAGTGTGATTGCACTTGTAATAAAACAGTTTTTTCTCCATTTTCATTATTCTTCTAAATTACAGTGATTTTTTTATTTTTTTGGGGGAAAGGGCTTTTCTGTTTTCACTTCTAATTCAGTATTAGTCGTGAAAGAAGACAATTGGCTGGTTTCTATTTTTAACCAAAAAGTAAATCATTGACTATTTTCTACCTAAGGTCACAGGGAAAACACAATATTTGAGGTTACAGATTCATGAGTTTAATCTTAGACTTTGAGCAAGCTATTATTGAATCATACATGGACAATAATCAAGAATGCAGATATTATTATTTTATGTTTAAGGGCATTTTCATTGAAAAGTTGAACACTGTAATGTAATAATCCTACGCTTTGGAGTAAGCTTTATGGATATAGCTTTATGAATATGCATTGCATAGCTGTTTTTCTTTCCTAACTTTTTATATAAAGTCTCATATGCTAATTCCCACTGCAAAGAATCTCAGATGAGCCTTGAATTTACTTCTAAGTTATACTCTCATTTATTACGGAGTATCCTCAGAACACTTTTTTCTCGATGTTAAAGAATAAAGTTTACTGTACTCAACGGTCAAATCATGTATAAAAGTCCAAACAAAACCCAGTATTAATTTTAAAAATGTTTTTGCACTAATATCATGTGCAAAAATAGTCTTGATATAAATTTGGGGTCATTCCGCTTACAAAATTCTTATGCAACCGCTTCTTCTAGTTACTCTGGTGGTTTTAATTAAAAATTTTAAAGACTAGGTCAAATTTCCAGCTGTAAGTTTAGAAAATACTACTTTCAAAATCTTATCCTAAACTTAAATTTTTTTGGAGACTGTCGTTCCCTAACAGTTTCACATGTATATGTACAGAGTGAGATACATTGACTATAACGTCAGCAGATTTTGGCATTGATTAGCTACAAGTTGCAATTCTATTCTAATGCTATTCCACTGAAAACCATAGAATTGCAGTGTGTTGCTCTCATTAAAACAATTTAATCTACTCAGCAGCAGAAGCTGATGTTTTACAAGCCATTTCATTCCTCTCCTGTCACGGAGAGATGCAGAAACACTTTGTTTACCCAGTGAGATGCTGTTGTGTACAGATTGTATGATATTCCAAGAGAGCTTTTCAAAGATGTACACTGCATTTCAGTGAACAATTCTCAAAGGTATTGGTGAAAAATATCCAGACTTTGCACAGTTTTGAATACCTTGGATTTCTGAATACGGACTTTGACACAGGTGAATGTTTGGGGTTGTTTTGGTTTTTTTACAAAGTCACTGAAAAATACAACATAATTACTTGGAATGACTTCCAATAGAATATGGTGCAAGATGAATTATTGTCTTTTGTTTTATTTCCTCTCCCATTTTTGCTTATGTGGTGAAACATCACTAGTATAAGAAAAAGATAATGTAGCATTGTTAGCACAGGATGAAATACTCTCAGTGCCTCCAGGTAGGTGTGATTATTATCCTATACTCAGCCCTAATTCACAGTACTGTAAAGGCTACTTACTACCTGGAAATGGTACTTAGCTTGCCACTGTTACATAATGTCCTAAAATTACTGATGTTAATACCATGCTTAATTTTAAGCATCTTAGTTCTAGAATTTATTTTCGTTGATGGTCTCAAACTTCTTTTCTTACTTAAACTTTACTGGCTTCTATGGGTGAAGCAATAAAATTTTACTATTTACATTATTACAAAAAAAAGAAGCCCTAACCTATGAAATAAATTTTTTTCTGCTCACAAAGAACAAAAACACATGCAAATGGAAGACAAATGCAGGTTAAGACCACAATAGGATAAGATGACACAAGAAATTACAAGATCTCAAAAAAAAAAAAGAAAAAGGTGATGGCTGACTGATAAAAGTGTCTGATAGCTCAGGTAAGATGAGAATGACTTCAAATTAAAAATGTGTGATTAAAAGATTGGTAGCAGTAGTTTTAGTTAAGCTCAGAAGATGGACTGGGGCAAGACTGAGAGGAAAAGAACTCCAGGCAACCTTAATTAGAACACTGCATAAACCAACAGAAAACAAAGAGCAGAAGCAGTGTTTTCAGGTGTTTGGTGAATTTAAAGGTTGAGAGGCTTAAGGCTTAATCATGTTTTTATTGTCAAGGGAAATGAAAGGAAAGAAAAAAACATTGCAAGGCATATAAGGAAATGTGATAGGAGAAGCAGAACAGGTAGACTGGGAAGTAGATGAGAAACTTTTGCTTCTTTGTAATGAAGGGTGTTTGTGATGGAGAAAAGAATGTCAAACCAACGGGAAGGCAGAGATAAACACCTCGTTTTGTCAGTTTTTTTTCCCAGAAGAAAGCAACAAGATATTATGCAGTGATATAAAAATAAATGGAAGCAAGGGAAGAATAAGAAGGAAGCACAGATTTGAGAGAATTTTAAAACAAGTCCAAAATATGTCGGGTGCTACATGCAGGAAAAAGTTGATGGCGGTATTGAATAAGACATCTGTGAAAAGAGAGAAACAACAGCATGCCTCAAAGGAAGGGGACTGCTCAATAAAATAGTAAAGAAAAGCTATTTTGGTGTAGGGAAGTTTTGTAGTAGGGCTGTAGATTAAATGAAAATGTGATCTAGGAAATACACAACCCAAAAGAAATTGGTCTGTAAGCTGAAGAATCCAGAATAAGTGAATGATACTGCAAGGTGGAAAACAAAGAACCAGGTGGAAACCTGCTGCTGCTGATGGGAAGAACTGACTGAAGAGTAAATGTCGGTAAGTTAGAGCAAGAAAGGGACAGAGAAGTTGTTTGCAATATTGCTCTGGGGAAGTGAAACCATGTGAAGGGAGCAAACTTGTCAGGGAAAAAAAGCCACAATTCTGAACCAAAATCTGAGCTGGAAGCCAGAATTGTGTAAGAGTTTTCTTATGTGTTTTGCAAAGCCTCTGCTCATTCAGATTATGTAAGTGTTGCAGGTTTACCTGGGTTTTGCATCACAGTGTACCCATCTCAAAACCTCATACCTGCACTGGAAGTGATGTGAATCCTGGACAACTTCCAGCACAGGCCCTGCTTTCATTTCAATTAAAACCCACTCTCTTTGCAGTGAGGATCCAGGGTGAGTCAGGAGGGGTAACGGACCCCAAAGGTAATGGCCTCACTCAACGGACTGAGTTGACTAGAAACAGATGAGACAGCTCCTCACTGTTTGAGGAAGTGAGATCCTTGATCTCTGGGATAATGCTTGCAGCCCTTTTTTTCCTTCACGTTCTGTTATGGAAAAATTGCAGCATTTGGGGCATTTTCTTCTTCCTTAGAAAAGGAAAGAAATCCTGTGATATTCCTCAGAAAGCGTGTCTAGTCAGACAAAGCAGAGTAACATATCCCAGAAGTAAAAACCATCTTCAAGAAAGTTGTTCTCTGCTCTCATTCTGAAGAGAGATGCCAGAAGCACTCCTGGTCCTCTACACAACTACATTAGAGAATGGCTGCTCGCAGGAATTTACCAACATGATGATACTCAAGAAGGTTAATTGGAATTAAGTAAAATGTATGAACTTTGAAGTGGATTAATTACATTATCCTAAGTCCTCGTGTAGCTATTCTTATTTAAAATTAAAATGATCTTAATTTAGTTTATCTTATTTCGCTCCTAAACTAACGATAAAATGAATTAAGATAATTTCAGAACTCATTTGCATTAATTTTCCTGTGTACACATGTGTAAACAAGCAACAAGATCCTAAAACTTAAAACCTCGTTCAGTTTCATTAAGCTTATCAATAATGCATCAGAATTGTAAGTCTGGTTTCCAGACACAAGCTCTCCATGATGACATCATTTGGGATGATCACAATATCCAGAATAAAGGAGACCACAAATCTATCAGCTTTGGAAAGTTTTCTAATCCTTTAGAAACAGAAATTCCTTGTGCAGAAAAATGTTTTTTATGTAATTGTATTAAAAAGTGGGTCAGAGTAAATGGAAACTTATATAAACATCCTGATTTACACATATTTCACCTTTGAAATAATAGCATCCTAAAAGCAGCAAATACTTGCAAAATACTTCACAAAACCCAATATATATTGTGATTACAGTGCTGCTTTAAAGGCCAAAGAGCATAAAACACATGAGAAAATGTGAAATCCTGTAACATACAATTAAGATCACATAAATTTTCCAGCAGTCCTGCTGAATGAAGGCTGACTGTTTATTGAGGTTATTCAGCAAATGGATGATGAAAAAGGAGTTCTAAAAAGGAGTCTAAGGGTATAACTCAGGTATTCTTAATAAAATGCCAGAAAGAAGTGTGAAGTCAATGTCATGGCCAGTTTATCTTATATGATTGGCAAAAAGCACAATTGCCTGACAGTTGTAATAAGGCTTTTAAGGATATTGCTTCCAGTAAAAATTTCTTACAATTCTTTAGCAAAACTGAGAAATAGAGAAAAATATATTCACATGAGAGAATTGTTGGAATGTTTGCTGTGCAACAAAATATTCCAGAGAAAAAAACCAAGAATTCATGATGATACAATAGATAAATTAAATCTTGCTTACTGAATAACACCAGTAAAGGAGGAGTGCCCTGAATGCCCAGAACCACTGTGCAGTAATTAGAAGGCTTTTCACCAACAAAATAATTACAAAGTGTGTTTTATCTGCCTAATGGCCAAATCTTACTAATTATGGGTACGTGAATTGACAGAGATGAGCTCTTTATGTAATACTACTGTTGGACTGATAAAAAAAATATATTTTTTTAATACAAAGCCTTTGTTACATTAATTTTTCCTATAGGAGGTTGTGCCAAATGTGCTTTAAAGATGTTCTTCCAGAATGGAATTCTCACTTTTATCCTGTGCAAGGACAAAAGTTACTGGCAACTATTATGAAGAAAGAGTATAAAATACTGTAATGATGTAGAAAACAGGTAAAGAACAGGAATCAGGAGAGGCATTTGCTGTTTCTAAATCTACAACTGGTATCTTGTGTGACCTCAGGTATCTAAACAGTTTCAGTCTCTTCAGTATTCAACTAAAAGCATTGCTTGTATATCTTTGTGATACATAAGCCTAAAAAGAGATATAAGAACACGTAATTCAGCTGAAAAAGAATTTAAAAAAAACAACTTTCAAAGCTGCTGTTCTTACCATGCACTCAGTTATTCCCTCAAAAAATGGGAGAATGCCTGAAAATTAGTTGTTCTTACTGAAAATGAATTTAGCAGAGGTAGATTACTCTGGATTAAAAAGAGTTGTAAAAAGGCTCAGAATGTAAAGCTTGTCTTTAGCTCACCATCATGTTTGATGGTCTTTCATGCTATGTTTGGCATCTTATAGGCACATACATTTTGTACCGCAATTTTGAACAACTATTACCCTTTCTCATCTCAGCACACTGTTTTGGCAGAGCGTTTGCTCCTTTTTCACCATAATCAGGGCATTCAGAGAATAAAGAATAACATTAGTCCAGACTGCTGCTGGTGTGCCTGCAATTATAAACCAGAGCTATGCCTGGTTTGTGTTCATTATATAGGAAGGTCATAGGTAGCTTTGAACTGACACTCATTCTTTGTGTGCAAACACATTCTCTTTCATGTATTCATCCCACCTCTTTTGTACTATCCAATGTGAATTGTTTGACACTTCTTAAAATATTTTAAAGTGAACTTATTTAAAAATTGGAAAAGTCAACTCATTAAATAACATATTTGTAGTAAGAGCCTTTTATCTTCCACTGAAGGCAATAACAAGAGTCTCTCTGAAAATTTTCAATAGACAACAAACAGCCTCTTTGAGTTTAGTGCTTTCTGAAGTGACTGATCCTGATTTTCTCAGGAAGGTATTTTCCATACTCACTAGATATATGGAAACACTCCAAAATAAGGAAAGTGTTTTGAATTTGCATTCACAGAGAACTCTGTTAACAGGTATATCCATAAAATCCATCTCAGATGATAATTCTGACTGGAATCTACTTTTCATTTTTTAAAAGACATTATTTCCAATAAGATTTATCCAAAATAAACTGGTCGTTATATTACTAAGCAGTAAGTACACAGTGTTGGTTCTATCCTGTACACAGAACAATGTAAGAAACTGAGATTCCACTATGTGAGCACCAGAAAACAATCCCTAACCTGCAGGTCAGTAATTCAACAAGAAGCTGGGTTAGGAGCAATATGGTAAGTGAAAATTTTTATAAGATAACTAAATCTCAATTCTTTCTTTCGGTCCTTTCCATTTAGGTGCAAAACAGACAGACATGAGCTGAACTTGTTCTTATTTGATGTTCCTAGTTCTGAACTGCTCAGCCAGGAATGCAAATTACAGATCAACGTCAATCCTGTAAATTATATCACTCTAATGCTCCTCACACCTCAGCACAGTCAAACTTTTTGATACCATGGTATGCAGAAGCAGAGAAGCACTTTATATACACTCAGTTCTAATTCAGTAAAGAAAGAAAAGGAAGAAATAGTTCTTGTAAATCTTTGGTTTCTGAATCTCACACTGTAACTATTTCTAAAAAGAGCAGAGATGTTTGCTCATTTAAAAATGAGTTATGCAATGATTACCTCAAGGAATATTAAGAGAAACATGAGGATAATTCCATCAAGGCTTTTAGAAATCCTGTCTGCGATTTGTCTTTCTTTTCCGAGGGTTAAAAATCTCAACTGCAATGGCAGAAACAACCATTTATCTGCCATTGTTCATTCCCAAGAGTTATTCCTAAGCACCACATTAGTTTTCTCAGGGAGCTAACTACCTCGACTTTTATTCAGAGCATGTACTGTCTGCACTGTTCATTGGTTGGGTCATACACAATTTACTCTTTTATGCATTCTCATCTCATTTTTGCTTTCTTATTTAAATGCAGTTTTATTTATTGTGGTGTAAAAAGAAAACAGCCTCAATCCAAGGTGATTGCTAAGACAAAAGAAGCACTAAGCAGGTTTTGTCATTCCTGCCCACATAGTGTCATTCTTTACATGCTTGTACCTAAAGCTGGGAGAGTGGGACGTTGTTGGGGGGTTTTCCAGGTGTTTATTTTTGAGACAGTCTTCAAGCTTTGTTTAATTAGAGAGATGTCAGCAGCCAAAAAAAATCTGAGAGAGGAAGCACTAGAGTTGCAAACACAACAGTGTCTAATGTTGGCAGAATGGATTTTAATTGCTATTGTTGCTACTTCTTACTCTGTTCGTTTCTTGCAAGTTTTAAATAAATACTTTAAAATTGTGAATTATGATATGTACAGTTTCTGACAGGCTGTAGAAAATACCTAAGCTTTGACCAAGCATTAGGAACCCTGTGTTCCCTCACACACAAATTTCAGGTAGAACGTTGTTAAAATTGAAACAATCAAGGACTCGAGGAGACAATATGCCTGATATAGGCCTGTGTTTGCAACCTGAGGCCTCTGTATGCGTGCAGTTTGATACAGTTTTTGATAATAAAGTCTTGGAAGCAGACTTTTTATTTAGCACATAATACTTTTTGTTGGTGTGAGTTTGTTTTACTGCATGCTTCAAACTCAACTATCAGGACAGATCTGTTCATCTCTTGATGGGAGAATTAGTCACCTCTTTACTACCACTTTGTAACACTCATCACTGGGGTATCTGACTCTTCACTAATAATAATGAATCTGCTTTCACCGAGTCTTTTGAGAAGAAGTATGTGATGAACAAGAATTAAAGGGATTAAAGTGACAGAAATTAAGACTGAAGGTACTCACAAGTGTTTGATGAGCAGTCTGAGGCAGTTAAGACCAAGCAGTTTGGAGCACTTTCAGCACTTTAAAACAAAGGTTGTATGAAAAATTCTACAGGAAACTTTTAGTTTGGAATGTACTGATTAAACAGAACTGTAACACACTGAGAAATACACTGTTTCACTGATGTAATTAGACATGGTCTGGACTTCATGTTTAATTAAAGAAATAATGGAAAATAAAATCACAACCTGTTATTTATCCACAGTTATAAAAGATGATGTAAATCATCTTTACAGCTTAATTCATAGTTGGGAAGTATTCAGTCTGCTCTGATGGTCCATGTTGTGCTAATACAACACTGCAGTCTAAGTTTATGCACTAAAAGAATTAGGCAGCATTATCTCTATGTTGTTAAAATAGGAACGCAGCAATCAAGAAACCCTTAAATAACATCACACAGTTTGCTAAATAAAAAGAAAAATAACGTCAGTATTGGTAATAAAATACTATCATAATAAGGAAAGGACAATTGTGATCAGTGTGTGTTCCTGTCATATGCTTAGCACAATATATTTCCCACTGAAACTCTTAAAAGAAAAGGTAGAGAACAACATGGTTACACTTAGGCAGGTTTTAAGTTTGCCAGAACAGATGCCAGTCATTCTATCAAGTTTGGCTTTCTCATCACATACTTCACTTTTGCATTTCTACAGGCATGGCAGCCATTCTACTCCTGTCTTGAAAGACTTATTCCTATTTTACTTCCTTCAGCAAAGCATTGCACATGATCTATTAAGGAGGAGGAGACCCAGCTGAGGTTACCCTGTGTTCACACTGAGCTACAGGCAGGCATTGCTACGGATACTCCACCCAGTTATGAGAAGGTATGGGGCAAGACAGTCCTTTTCTGGAACCAGAATTGTTTCCCATTAAGCTGCCTAATGACCCCAGGATATTGGTGGGCCCTAACCATTTCTTAATAATGGATATTATGACTCATCCATCCATCCTGCCTTACTTTTCAATGCACCATTGAAAAGATAGGAAGCCATTTTAGCAACACACTCTAATATATCATAGCAATTTAACTTCTAATAGATTTTATTATTGCTTTTAATTCTTTTTTCTTTCAAGGATATCGATTTTGAGAGTACACTATTCTTGCAATTAGATACAACTGGTTTTTCAGTATGTAATCATTTTTGCTTTGTAACTTTTGCAGGAGACAAACTGCCTTAATATAACCTCTGATCTCTCTGAGTTGTGTACAGATGTTAAAATAACAAGGACATTAATATGATACACAAGTTAGTGAATACAAAACAACACTGTACCTATAAATACACTAAAGGAATGTTTTTATTGTCAGACTTGCCAACACACTAAGACCTAAAACTGCTATATACTCTCACACACACATAGAGCATTTAGAAAGCAGTTAGGTAAAGCAGCCTAAGGTAACAGCTGGATGACACAAAACACTCTTTTTTAAAGTTCTCACAAATAGCCTACCCAGAACTGCAGCAGCATCTCCACTGCAGCCTCAGACATCCATTCCTCAGCAAGCACATACTTCATCCTCTGCAAAACTATTCTATAGAGAACATATTTCATGGTCTGCTTCTCTGTGAAGATTTACATAAACCCAGCAAGCTGCTTCAGTGAGAAGGTGGTGCTTTACAAGGCTGGATCGCTGTTTGTTCTATCAATAGCACTTGTTTAAGCATAACACTGCGAGCTGCTTCTCTTCTATTAACAATTTTGCTGCTGTTCTGCACATATTAAGCAGCTTCCCTAGTGATGCAGAAACGAAGCGTTAAACCATGACAAGAAACATTATTCTAGTATTATCACAAAAATTATATTTACTATTCACAGCACTGATATTTAGTTCTTCTGGAGGAGCTAAGTGTTAAAAATGAATGGAATTTTTTCAGTACCTTTTTGCACAATTAATGCTAATTGCTATATGTATGAATGAGTTAAAAATTCTGCTTTATTTTCCTAATCTATGTCACACAGTCATAGCTCTTTTATTTTTCATTCCAAAATATCCTTTATTTTTGGTGCACTTAGAGCAAGAAATTGACATTTCCTTTAGATATCAGCGGGGTGGTACCAGTTCTTTTATGTTCTACATGAAAACGTGGTCATTGTTGCAACAGGGCGTTTGATTTTAGTATACACACAGTGTCCTTCACACTGTAACTTGTAATTATCAATGCCAGAGTAAACAGCAAATTCCTGCCAGAGAATGAAAGAAACTAAGACAGCTACTGATTAGTGCTCCAGGAAAATAACAGTGTTTTCTCGTGATTCCATCTAAATTAAGTAAGACTTAAATGGCACAAAGATTCCAGGCATAATTTGGGGACCAAGGTCTCCTGTTTCCAATATTTTCAATGTGCGCACCAACCCTGTAACCAACACTGCTCCAAAATCGTGTGTAAGCAATAGTAGAAATTACCATGAAAACTTTCCTATCTTGAAGTGATCATGGTCTTCCTGTTGGTAATTTAGATTAGATCATTTTTTTGGGGGAGAAAACATCAGAAAAGATCATTCACAAAGAAATATTCAAACCAAGCCAAGCACCTATGTAAAAACACAGAAATCACTGTGCTCCAAGTCACCAAGAGCTGTCACTATTCCTATAAGCGACTTAAAAACTAGCAAAAACAAATTCAGAAATTTGCCATTTTGTTTCAGTTTTTAGTCAAGGGAACACAGTGCCATTTTTTCGGCATTTTTTTTTTTTTTTTTTCCTTCTAAGGGAAACAAGAACTTGTAGCATATCTAGCTTTTAAGACCCCAAATGAACACCTTCTTTCCTCAGGAAAAAACAGCTCCTGCGCCACCATGGGTACCTGAAATATTTAAAACTATAAAACTGTCTAAGGCTATTATTGATTTTACTGTGTAGGAGCAGCTGAAGCATTAGACAGCAGACATTCCCAGCCATAAACATTACAAGGTATCTCTGTATCTTCCGCAAATACAGAACGCTGTTGTTAATGTAGCAGATTATTCACTTTGGGCTGGGAGCCCTGGAAGTGTCCTTGGTGTTTGCTTCTGTAACTTCAGCCCCAATGACAGTCAGAAGGGCAAGGCTACGACTGCTTATTACGATGTAATGCCATGTTAAGCACATACCTGAACAGTTATCCTGCTGAGGACTTATCCTTGTAATTGCAGTTGCAAATCTGTCATATCTGGAAGCCTCTGGAACTTTTTGTAGCCTTATTAGATGTGAGAGAGCCAAGCCTGCTCAGTGGCACTGTGCTCGTGAAAAGCAGCCCAAAACAACTTAATGGACCATATCACCCATTTTACACTTATGGGTATCCTAATTCTAATTTAATAAAAACAAAACAACAAAAAACCACACAAAAAACTCCCACTCTAAGGTGTAATGGCCTTGTTTTAAATCACACACTGCATTGGGATTAGAAAATAATTATTATTCCTCTTTTAAGGTAAGCAGATTTTCAGGCTGCTAATTATTCTCAAAGGAATTGAAGAGATGAGAAAATAATCTAAAACTTTTCCTGATGGAACTAAACTCATGACTAGGCTTAATAGGCTCATTATAATTACCAACAACTTTTGCTTTGCTAGTTCCAGAAAGAATTGTCACTCGGATAACATTTGAAGCTGACTTTCCACGTACAAAAGTTTCAGTTGGCTGCCAACACCATTGCACAAATAAAGATGGAATAATCCCTCTGTAGCATAAAGTCTGCTATGTCTGCTATGCTGCCACCTAAAGGATAAGAAGAAAGGGAGGAGGGTTAGATTTTCCATGTGCTCTGTGGGAATTATGAACTTACTGGCACTTGACTGTCCAAATTCTAGGTTTTAATGAGAATGGTGCTTGAAACCTGAGGGAGGTTGACTCAGTGTAGTGGACTGGATCAGCACCAGCCGAAATGTAAAATATGTATTTTTAGAGACTTCCTTACATGGGAATTATTTACGGACTGCACGACAATTTACAGCTCAGGAAAATTGCCAAGGAGAGCAGGTAGTGTGTAAACAAGACCCTTAATCCACCCTTTTCCTGCCTATGACTGAGTATGCAGCCGTATCAAAGCCCTCTTTAGTTGTCCTCCTTAGTCTGCCTCTGCGTTGACTTGAAAAGAAATTGGGGCCTGGTAATATAAATTAATGAAGTACAAGGTCATACCCACCAGGTGTGTTTTCCCAAGAAACCTACAGTGCTAATTATAAGACTTAACTAATAACATCGTAATTTTTTGTAGTTTATCACAGTTTTCTGACTATTCTTTGCTATGGTTTAAAAAAAAATCTATTTTTTGGAACTACATTTTAATCTACATTCATTAAACAACGAAATAAAAATAGAAAACAAGTGTTTAGGTCCCATTAAGTTTTTTATCTCACAAATAGAACATTGAAATTTATGTAGTTTGTTTAAATAAACTATTATTCAACAATGAATCACAAAACAAAAACTATGAACTATTAGAGAAGTGAGGTTTTTTTGGGTTTTGTCCATGTACTTTGTTTTAGAATTTATTCTATGTACTGCAAAGTGCTCCTAATACATGATCACTATGATGTTCATTTCTTGCCTACCAAAAAGGAAGAAGTTTTTTCCCAAATCCTTGGTTTGTTAAATTGCCCAGTCCACCTTCAAATAAACAAAAGAAGATGTCCTAATTCCTGATGCCATATAAGCCATTATTCAGATGAAAACAAGGCAATTAAATCAGAGCCTGGAACTAGACAATAATATTTGCAGTTAATCCCAATTTCATATTGCAAGTCACCACTTATGGCAGCATTGATTGCAAAGCTCACACTTCTGTTTGTGGCTGGAGCACCAGTAATAAACACGAGCTGGTAAAAAAAATAAAGCAAAAAAAAAGTAGAAAGAAGTAGCTATAAGTAACTAAAAGAGCTTTTGTTTAAAGAAGAAGCATGAATCAAAGTAAAAGAAGGAATGTGAAACCACATTGAAACTGCCTATTATCAGATTATTTCAATTGTTTGTTCCCACAGTAATTACAGATTGGTTCAGTCAAAACCAGTCAGAGCACTATGAGCCGTCTGGTGATTACAGAACGGGACTGCAGTAAGGAACAATTTCCTCTCCAACACATTGGGTTCGGATGACAAAAATGTTTTACTAAGTTGTCTCCTGCCTGTGTTTCCAGTTTTAAGATGGATCACAACCCACAGAAAAAGCTTTGTGTAGATAAATTCACAATGCTGATGAAGTACTTGGATAATGTAGGGAAATAGGTCAAGAATAAAACTGATCGAGCCATGTTTTGATGAAGTATTTCTCAGGCTTTGTTACCAGTGGACCCAACACGGAGCAGCAAATTCAGGAAATGATGATGATATTTTACTACTTCTTATTATTTGACCTAGAGCAGTAACCACAGAAACTCCTGAAAGAAGCTGAGCATCTTTCCCCACACATTCCAGGGCAAACAGCAGCTACTGAGCCGTAAGTTCTTCAAGTCAGATCCCCACATCTCATGAGCTGGTATCAGGCTGTCAGTTCTGCTCAGCCAGACCCTTGCAAATGAGAAAGTTTCATAAGTTGCATTGTAGGTACTCAAGTGCTGAAAATATGCCTATTTTCAGCAAAATATGCCAAAATTCACAAGGATTATTTCATCTGTATATGGAGGACAATGAAATACAAAGTATTCAATTGAGTTTTGTACCTTAAGAGTAATCAAAGGTGACTTTAGTCTGGATTTATATATGCCACAGTATGAATTGACCAGCTGCCCCCTCAAGAGAGAGCAGAACAAGTTAAAGCAACTGGAAATGTGGATAAATTTATATTTTCTTCTGTAGTCCCATTGAATAGTGTGTCCACTGGCAGGAATTGGGTTGGGAGCCCTGTGGTATGGCCTATCTGAAAATAGTTTGATCTGAAGAAAAATCATCTGTGTTCTTTTCCACTGATTTTAGAAGAGCTTTTGTATTTTTTAGCAGGATTTCTATATTTACTAGGATTATAAAGACTAACAGCATTTCACCAATTGCATGCAGCTGTTTTTGACAAACAAAACACCCTGAAAAGATCGAATACTTTGACATTTAAATAAAAAACCCTTTACCCAAAACAATTTCATTACTCCTTTTGATTAAAAAAAAATCATTTGAAAAATTAGTACCTTGATTTCACTTAACACAGATAAATTTCCCATGTTTTTAAAACAATTTTAGAATTTTTATTTAATATAAGCTATTTGCACACCTCAGGTCATTTTTTTGGCAAGTCTTAACTGTAACAGAAAAATATGAGTTACTCTGGCAAATGAACAACTCATCAGAGTAGTTGACAGCACATGAATAACTAATGCATGTTTCAGTTTGTATTATTAATTGAAAAGTAGGACTTCCAAGAGTTTTCAATACTGCATTTGGTGAGGATAATTTTAAAGGAATCCGTAATATATTAAAAAGTATCAAACATTTAAAACATAGAAATACCTATCAGTCCTTGTCTGTCATCAGCTAAGAGTAATTAAAAGTAATAAGATACTTTAGGATGAGAGCCAAATTGTAAATTAAACCTCCTTAAACTCGGCCAAGTTGCAAAGAATCACCTTATTTGTCTTCTGCAAAATCCAAGTAAAACCTTTGAGACTGGAAGCTCTAATTTCAAAGGCCAAATGTATCTTTGCAGACAACCATGTGCCCCCACATCTTGCATGCACACATTTTATTCATTAAAGACGCATTTAGCGCTCTCTTTCCTCTGTAAGTCTGTTGCTTATTTCACTACATAAGAAGCAAATCAACACTGCAGATTATCACATGTCAAGAAAGCTGCAAGGAATCCAAAGTCAACAGAGCTCATTTGCTGAGGTCTTAAGAACAGCCTAGTTTGTGGCCAGCTACTTTGTTACCGTATTATTTTGTTTTGGAGGAATTCTCTCCTGGCTTGTTGCAGGCTTTTACAATAAATAAGATATGCAAGGCAGAAGTTGGATATATTTACTCTCAAAACTAGGTCAAAAGATAATTCTTTTAAGAAATGTTTTTTTAAAAAGACACCCTACATAAATGCACAATGTGTTATCCAGGGCAAGGGGAAACACAGAGTACCTTATTTTGTGTCAAATAAACTAAGCTGGTAGAGCAGCAACGCTCTGAAATTATTTATTAGGTGAAAATTATTGCCTGGTTGCAAAAAGAACGTACTTTAAATGTTGTGAAGTTTGTCAGAGAGAAGAAAACAGCCAAACTTGGAGATATGATGTTTCTATTGATGTGAACCTGATCACACTGCTCTTAAAAATTTATTTCAAGTGCAGGATGGATCACAGAGGAAGTAAAGTTTATACTTTCCTATTAAATAGCATAAAAAGATCAGGCTGCATTCCCCTAACAACATACTAAAAATTGCATGAAGGAATATGACTTGGTTATGCTGGTCAGAAACTGAGAAAGGCTTACTTCAAAATTACTGGGAGATTCTCAGCTATTTATATTAAAAGATGACTCCAAGGCATGAGCAAATAAGGAATCTCAGGCACATTTCTACCATACCAGCTGTAAGCAGATGGGAGAGAATTAATTATCAAAAAGAGTTAAGTGTAAGATAGATTTTTGTTCCTGCTAAGGAACATCACATAAATTACCAGGGCAACATGGGAAGATTTCTAGGGTAAAATGAAGTTAAAATAGTGCACAGTGTGAATAAACCAGGCTGTCTCAGAGTTTAAAATGGTATTTTTCCAAGGTTCATGAGTAATCACTTGAAGAATGTTGGTGGGTCCGCTTGTCTCCAATTTCTTCTGAGTGTCTACGGATCATTGCACCTGAGCCTGTATCTCCCTTGGGAACTTATTATGCAGTAAATAAGGCTGTAAATTTGCAGGGGACGCTGCACTTGCTCCACTTGTGGACACTGTTAATGTGCCGTAAGAACCCTCTGTAAAGTTCACTCTCCCTCTTTCAAAAGCGAACAGCACTGAGCACAGAGAATGTACGTGTGGAATCCGTATGGATCACTGAATGAGGTGGAATTTCCCATCTACATTTACTTCCTTGCAAGCACAAGCATATCTATGTAGGAATAGCAGTGGAATTGAACCTCTGAGTGTCAGAGCTCTTGCTGCAGACACTCCTTACCCGTGCTCAGGTTTCCTACACCCAGCAGCCTCCACTAACCACTGCTCCAAGTGCCATGAGTAGCTCTCACTTTACTGTAGACATCAGAACTGTCCCTCCTTATTGAAGAACCAAACCAATATAAAAGTAAATATAAACCTGAATCACAGGAACAGTTGCAAAACAGAAAATACTCCCCTCTGAGCTATATTAAACATTGCGCTCTTCAGAAAACACTGTGTACAAACTGCAGTGCAGCTACCAGTAACCAAATACATGATTTAAACTGAATATTAATAGTAAAAATGTTAAATGCACCAATTGTTTAAGATTTAAAGCATGGAATGGGAACTTCCTTAACTGTGAAGACTGATAGGACAGAGGAAATGGCTTCAAGTTGTGCCAAGGGAGGTTCAGTTTGGACATCACGAAGAATTTCTTCACTGAAAGGGTGGTCAGGCATTGGAATAGACTGCCATTCACCATCTCTGGAGCTGTTCAAGGAAGGGTTGGACACGGCATTTAGTGCCATGGTTTGGCTGACAAGGTGGGGATCACTCAAAGGTTGGACTCCAGGATCCTGGAGGTCTTTTTCAACCTTAATAATTCTGTGATTCTATAATTCCACTGTCATAGAATCATAGAATAGTTTGGGTTTGAAGGGACCTTCAAAGGCCATCTAGTCACGACACCCAGCCAGGGGCAGGGACATTTTCAGCTAGACCATGTTGTCAGAGCCAATCTGACCTTGAATGCTTTCAGGAATGGGGCACCCACCACCTCTCTGGGCAACGTGTGCCAGTGTTTTACCACCCTCACTGTAAAAAGTGATCTTCTTTATATCTAATCAAAATCTACCCTCTTTTAGCTTAAAACCATAGAATAGTCTTTGCTAAACTTTTTGAGTTTCAATGGTTCTTAAAGCCTACAACGAAAGATTTTTTTTCTTTCCAGTAGCACGTTGAACATTTCAAAAGTTACACCTAAGCAGACTTCTGTGGTCTTTTCTAAAAGCAAATGCTCAAGATACAAAACAAAATCTTATATTTAATAAATACAGTTAATTAAATTAAATTGATTAAAAATTAAATAAATTAAAAAACATTAATAGTTGCTTTTCTTGTGTTGCACTGAACAGAAAACTTTACTTAGTGTTCCTATCAGAACTTCCTCTAGTATGACAATTTATAGACCATAACATAGCCTGGATAAGCCTTTGAATTTCGCATTCCTTACTTTTCTACAATTCATTTCCTTTATTAAAGCATCAGTTTGCAAATGAATTGTAAAATTCCATTTTCTGTGGTGAGAAAAGCAAAAAACAAAGCAGCAGGAAGAGTTCCAGAACTACCAGTACTTCTATCATTTATGGCTGCAGAGAGAAAAATCCCCAGAAAGTATAACAAGTTTCACAAGAACAAATGGAAAATTATCCAAAGAAAGCCATCCTCAAAATACAACATTAATACAAAAAAAGAACCTCGTGATTCTTTTTAGAGTGCTCTTCACTAAATCTGAACACAGAAGAACGACAGTACCGAGAGCATATTCTTCCCTGTATCCATTTGCAAGTGACCAAGTTGTGGAATCACAGCCAGGAACAATTTTTACATTAATGCCGAGAAAAGTAGAATTTTCCAGGCTCTTAATACTAAGGATTCAAGCTTATAGAGAAAAATAAAAGGCACAGAAATGGAAAAGAACAAAGCAGTACCATGTTAGCACTACTCAATCTGTATGACTTCATGACTTTAAGAGTGATACTTGACCTTAAATTAAAGGACTTTTTTCAATATTTCAATGTGCTGTATCAGTCTGAAAACAGAAAATGATAAGCCTCTGCACAGTGGTACACACACATCTACATGAGCTGAATTATTTGAAGATAATTTAACTCATCACATTCTTTGTAGCATTTCTTAAAGCAAGATATGAATATATTCAGCTGAAGGCTTTCCAATACAATTTGCAAGGAGTTATGAGAATTGGATGTATTTTTCCTTTTATAATATACACTCCATCACTCCTCCAAAGCTATTGCCATCCTGTAATGAATATTTCTGATTATTTATAACAGAGTAAGGGTCAAGGAGCATTAGAAATTGAACTCCTGCAGAACAGACCTGCATCCCAAGATACAGCGCTAGCAGGCAAAGCCTGAGATTTCTTTCACTGTTGTTTGTGACCTCAGTCCTGACCCATCTGTAAATGTGAGAGGTAAATATGTCTGCTTCCAGCGCAGTCCAAAGGCTCTGACAACCAAATATCAGGTAGCTGTACATGCCTGAATATGTCCATGTGCTGAGTCTGTTTTAAATCACCATCCACAGACCTGCCGTCTCGGATTCAAAGGACAGCATTTTTCTCCCCCAGTTCTAGAACTAATGGAATTTATTTTATTTATTTTATGTTAAGCGCGCCTGTTACTTGGCAGTGAATCATGGAAAATTCTTGAGATCTCCCTAATGAATATAAGTGTCAACAGATATTTCTCATTCCCTGTTTTAGCTAACATTTTCTCCTTCTCCTTTTAGAAGTCTTTGACAAATTACAAATGACATAGTCAATAAAAATAATTTATATAAAAATGTTAAATATTTGTTTATTGATATCCACATAGATACACTATGATATATAATATAGTGCAAATTAATAAATTCCATTTGAAAGAAATGTTTACCCAGTCTGGAGAAAAAAAAGAAAAATGCACTAAGATTATGTATTGCTCTTTAAAAGATTGTTTAGTGGAGGTAAGTCTAATAATTTCTTCAAATTCAGTGCATTCAGTTACATTCTAGTAACAAATGGATTAATGTTAAGCTACTACTATAATAAAACCCATAAAACAAACAAAAAGGTTGGTTTGCTCTATAGTCTTTTTCCTTTCCATTCTTGACTGCCTCTGGAAGTCCCAATGTACTATTTCTCCACCTGCAATCCCTTTGCTACAGTCACAATATTCAAAATATCATCTATGGAGTGAGATAAAAGGTACCTGCGGGGCCCTACTCAATGGAGATATTAAAAACCCAAATCAAACAACTACAACTTATATACAACATTTCTGCGGATTGTGTCTTCTGCTATTCAGAGAAAAAAGAAAAGCTACTTCCTTCCACTTTCAAACATTTTACAGATGAGCACAAAACTGGCAAAAAAGTTGAGTAAGATAAACCTCTAGTGGCAAAAAGGTCAAGCAAGACCTACATAGTTTTATTTAAATCATTATGAAAAAATAGTTTTCTTTGCAGAGAAACACAACTGTCAGATATCACAAGGAGCCTTCCATATTCCAGATAACAGAATTTAAAAATTACTAGCTCTGAAATCACTCAGAATATGTTCCAAAACCACTGAGGAATAAAACTACAAGATGGAAATTAGCTCTAGAAAAAAACCAAATAAAAAATACTTTGTAAAGGTATACTTGAAAAAGGTTTTATGAAGGCCCTGTAAGATAACCCACAGGACACTTCAGGTGGATGCAAAAACTGACAGTGTTCCATTTGCCCTAGGAGTCCACACTGGAAGAGAGAGTCAAGTTTGATGTTTGATTTGTTTTTAGAATCCCTCATCATATCCTGTAATTTGAGAAACAGGGATTTGCAATGGCCCCAACAAATTCCTGCCAGTTTAAACACTGAATGGAGAACATTTAAAAATGTTTTGAATAAAGTCTCTTGGCAAAAGCTGGAACTGATGCAAATTGCTCTCTATCCTGTTCATTTTGAAATTATCTGGATATTTCAAAATCAGTGAATGCATTCCTATATATCTGTAAAAATCATAATTAATGCTACAAGCACAGTACACAAGGAGATGATGAGGCCTGGATGATGAGAGTCTTTAGAGATTTATCACAGTTATCAGATCTTGTGAGTTACAAAGTATTAGGAACTAAATCCATAAAATACATGGGGTTTGCCCTGAGCATTTTTAATGGGTTAAAAGACATTTCACAGACAAAAGCAATTAGTGACTAAATTCAGGAATTGGTAATACCATCTTGATATGGAGCTGAAGATGCCAAGGGCTTCAATTTGAGTCTTTTTGATGTTCTGAATTTTAGTTAATGATAAATCACTTTCTGTGGGAGTTCTGCATCCAGCTATACTCAGACAGCAAAATTATGTCGGTGTCCTCTTTAAACACTCCCCTGCCCTCCATTGTAAGCATTAGGGATAGTTGCTATGATTATGAAAAATAAGTTTTAAAATGTTAATAATAAACATGACAGAAATTTATATTAATTCTGTGCTAAGGTCCAGAGAATAAACAACCACAGAGAAATTGAAAACTGTAAATATTTGTAAATAGACATATATTTAAGCTCTTGATGGGAATCTCTAGAATGAAGCATTCAATTTTGTGCTGAAACCTTGTCTCATCATATGTTAAGCCCATCCAGGTTTGCAAAACCAGAAATTTAGAATAGTGAAGTGGGGTGGGGTGTGGAGGAAAGCAGGAAATATTTGTGAAGAGTATTTCTGAAGACCTCAAAGAACTAGTTTTGTTATGGTCAATGAAAATGCCAGCACTAATCTCAGCCAAGCTTTTAAAATAGTCACTTTTCTTCCAAAATTGCACACTGAAAGATAAGCAGCCTTTTTGGTTCTTACTGTAAAAACTAAAATACAATAGAGAAAAAGGCAACTTCATACTTCAGGATGTTGTACTAAGCTCCAGAGACCACAGTGAACAGCCTCTTTGTACAAAGGTTAGTGCCTGCAGTGATTACATCCTCTAGTGCTGGGATAGGCACCTTTGAATATTAAATGATTTTTGTCTATTGGGCCATTCCTTGCAAACAAATTATTAATGAGTTATGACTGCAAGTGGATTAGGAAATGACATGAAGGACCTTGCTTCTGCATGGATTATAAAGGTACATCCACCAATGCCTTTTCACAGTACTGTCTTTAGTTTAATGTTCAGATATACAAATATAATTCACCAAGCTATCATTTTTTTGTTAACTGCACTTTGCAGACAGTGCAGAGCAATTTGATGTCTCTCAAGGTGGATAATAGCATGAATAATTCATTAAGCTCACTGGAGTTAATGTTGTTGTACTCAAGGTTAAGTATTCCCCCATCTCCATATAAGGAATTACTTGATTGCTTACCTTAAAAATGAACTTTCTTAAAAACATCATTGTATAAATAATAGGATATGTCTGACTGCCATAATTTGTAAGCTAATCCATCAAGGTACCAGCAAATAACCATACACTGAACAAGCCTACTCTTTTTTGAGATGTGTTACAACTCTTTATAATGGACACATACCTGTTTAGTTAAAATATCCCAGCTAAGAGACAATTTTTACTCCTTGCAACACCTTTGTGAATGGCAAAGGTGATTTTATTTATTAAGCACTATCATAAAAAAATAAAAGCAAAATCAAGGGATTATGCCCAGATTTGCCATAAACTTAATAAAGATTAATAAAACTATCAAGAGTAAAGCAACGTGATATTAAGTCAACATCACAAATAAACTGTAGCATTCAGATTATCCTTGGACAAACTGGGTGGGAAAAAAACCCTCTAAGAAACAAGGCCATGGAAACAAGCCAAGTTGTTTGGCTGGTGGTCGATTTAATTAAAAGCAGCAGCCAGCTCGCTACGTTCAACTGCAGCTCAGTAAATGACTTCACCGTGTCCTCTACGAGCAAGTCCTTCTTCATGGCAAGATCAAACACTGCAAAACAAAAAGCATTTTCTGACAAGTGCAGCCTTCACCTCTCGCTAATAACTCGCTGATCAAACTCCCATTGAACCCAGCCGGGAACAAGGACTCTGTTGAACCACTCTGAAGGGACTCACACCCTGAAGAGAGACACTGTGGCCTCCCCAAGTGATAATATACTGCAGAATACTTGGACACTTCCATAGGACACTGAAAGAAATCATTTCAGTGTTCAATGGACAGGACTTGCCTCACGTTTTCAGAGTCTTCAGAAATTCCCAATCAGAAGCACCTATTAAAAGGTCATTTATGCACATGTTTAATTCCCTGACTGGCTACGGAGTCTCCTGAAATTCTTGCTGCAAGATGAGGCTTGGTACATGTGCCCACACTACAGCATGCTCCATCCCAGAATACTGAGGCTGACAGAATACCCATAACTTGATAACAGCACTGAATGTTTATCTATTAGTAAGGCACTGAAGGTGGGAAACAATAGAGGCTCTTTCAGTTTTACTGCATTCTACCAGGATATGTTGAGGAAAGGCTCTAAGTGCTATTTTCGTGATTTCTGCCATCACTGTGGTCCTGCCTATTTAGCTGACTTCCACCTCTCTTATTTCTTGCTTCAGCAAACGATAACAAATTATTAATTTGCCTGCATATGACATTTAGTGCAGAAAGCAGAAAGCTACACCAAAGAAAATGGTAATACAACAGCTTAAACAAGCCTAAGTGCCACGTACCAGGCACTGCCATCGGTGAAACAAATTAGCGAGGTTTCTGTTCTGCTGATGAAATAACAATACGGGCTACGAAAACTCTGTTTATAAAGTGACACTGAACTCCAAAGGAAGCTTCTAACAAGTCCAGAGTGCTGAAAACCTAACCAGTCGCCAATTATCCTTTATTCACATTTAACAAAGAGTAAATTTCTTGTGGGGAACTGCAGAGAGAGAGAGTATAATTTCCTAACATTAGCAAAGGCACAGGACACACGTCTAACTGGGGATTTCACAGCATTCAGGTGAAAAAGAAAAGTTGTATAAAAATTTGTTATTGTGGGAGAAAGACAATGACTTCTCTAAAAACTACTAACCAGCAAAGTCAGGAACTCTTCAAGGTGTGCATGCACAGATCCCTTTTCTTCTCACAAAACAGGCATACAGTCTGAATATTATAGGAAGTTTGGAAGACTAACTTGAAATTACAGATAGTAGTTTAACAACTCCAAGAGGCAGACTTAAAAAGAACAGCTTATATGTTTTTCATCTTGAATCCCAAATACAAAGTAATAGCCACAGATTAATTTAAATCCTTATGTATGTACCTAACACATCAACTGCTGCATAGACACAAAACCTGTTAAAAGAGACAACAGGTTTGAACCTTGACTTCCATTCAGGGACCTTACCTAGAATTTCTTATAACAAACTAATTACCCATGCTGAAAGAATGGCAGCATTTTCTCAAATAGCATGAATGAACTGTGATGGCGACGTAATTCCTGGACCATTTTAATTACAAGCATAAAGAGAGAGAGTGCAGCATCACATGCTTGTCTCTGTGAGCTTACTGGAGAAAATGTCACAGTACTATCACAAGCAAGGAGTTACTCACATGCCACAATAAAACTACACCAAAACCAAACTTAACAAATTAAACTTTATAGAGCAGCAGCAGCTGTGGGTCCCTGGGAAGCCATAGAGCTCCAAACTCCAATTTCTATCTCGTCACATCCATGCTCAGATTGCACTGTAAATGATTTTATACTGCTGGCACTGGTGCTGTGTCTAGCTAACATTTGCAGTTGGACACTAAGTTCAGTCAATCACTATTGTCTCTTGCCAGACTCCTGGAAAATGTTCTTCATGGCTGTTTTTCCAGAAACCTGCCAAATAATTTCAGATGAGTGGGCTTGATTTTTTTTTTGGCTAACTTTTTGTGAAATGCATCTTTTCTTCCTATAAATCTTAGGTATATAACTTTTTCTTAAAATTATTTTGGTCTCAGACATCAGTGACAAAGAGTTGCAATCACACAAGGAAGTTTATGAAGGCAGAGATACCATTGGTGGACTAATGTTTCAGAATAATGACAATAAGTGATGTCAAACAACAGATTGGCAAAATGAAAAATGTCAGCATAGCTTTGAAAAATACCTGTGAAGAATTATTTCTTTATTCATTTCCATTTGTAAGACTACTTTCAGCTTTTTCTTGTATACTACTCTTGGAATTGCATGTTTAATCTTCCTTCAAATCTCCATCTCTTCCATAATTTCATTTGAAAATGTAGTTATTGAGTGCTCCCTGGCAGAAAGGTGTTTTGTTTTTTTTTTTTTTATTAATGAATTAGTTGATATTTTCACCTAAATATTATGTCCCTTAAAAATATTGTCTTTTCAAAACCACTAGGAAAATTCCACTTCTTAAATACATCAACAACAAAAATCGAATAAAGCTCCTTAAAATTAAATAATTATTTTCTTACATTACCTTGACATAAACAGCACTAAAAGTTGGCCAGTTAGGAAATTATAATTATATAATAAAAATTTATAATGAATATTTAAAAATATAAACATGAAGACAATATTTGAGAAAACTGTACATCTTGACCTCTCAAATTAATTTCTGAAAAATCTCTGTCATTTTCACAGTTTGACAACCCTTCTGTAAATAACTATCTGACAATTTTCCCCTGATGCAACACCATTTCCATACTTTCATAACTCATTTATCAACTTAGCATTATCAGTTTTGATTATGTTTTATGATATTTTATTGGTATGTCATAAAAACAAATGAAAAGGTATGAAACTATTTCTAACTTCCTGAGCAACACTTCCTCAAACAGCACCAAGGACAAAGCAATGACACTATTTTTTCTTGCCTGCCCCATCTTAAAAAAGAGATGTTGTTCTAGGTTATCACTCATATTGATGAATATCTCATGGCAGGCTCTGTATCCTGCCTAAAGACTGAGAAGGCAGGAAAGTGCCTGCTCTGTTTTCTAGTTCAAAAGTCAACATATCTCTCTGTATTACAGGAAGATTCAGGACTAAATGGGCATTTATAATAATGTAAAAACACAGTGCCAAACTTCATTTAATAGGGAAAACTTTCATATATCCTTCCATAACAGCCTTATTCGTAACTACAGATCAGCTATGAGGACATGGACTAAATAAACTTCTCAGAGATGCCGACAAGGTGTCATCCTGCTCATTTGTGTGGTCTAGTTTATTCTGGGAAAAAATAAATAATTTTGCACTTCCTTAACTAATCGGGCTGAAAACCATTTCATTGTTGCATTATGCAGGATTTATGAATATTTCTCATATGACAAGACTATACATTCTTTCATTACCACTTTTTAGCAGTCTGGAAGGCCTGTCACAGTCTTGCCAAGTTTTCAGATACTGTTCTTCATTTAACATGCTTAGCCCATTTATCATGTTTGTTAGCCCCAATGTTATTATTTCTCTATGAGGTCAAACAACTATCAGACAATAAACATTTACTTTTACTATTTTGAATGTGGAATGGAAATACTTCATTTTATCAATACATCTCATTTCTATCAACACCTAAATATTTCATTTATTATAGATTATTCTCCATATCTAATAACTATCTTCCAGTTTGTGCAGACAGGTTTAAATTTCCAGTTCTCTCAAGATCAATAGTTATAAAATCAGCTTTATACTGAAATAGTTTTATCTCTTTGCTTTTTAATACCTTCCCTCATTTGGCTTATAAATATCTCTCTCAAAAAACTCCAGTTATTTGTTTCCCAAAAACATTCTATATTTTCAGAGATAACAAATGAAAACGCAAAAAAGCCCAAAGAACAGAAAAAAATCACTTTCACCTCCAAAGAATCCCAAAGAATTTAAAAAAATCACTTTCACTTCCATGTATAAAACATACATATGGAATCTATCGCACTTGCTGCATAATCATACCTGCAGAATAAAGGAAATATCTGCAATGATTATGAGTTATTCATAAGCACATAATTTATAATATTCTGCAGAGATACTGTGAAAGTTTTCCACATTGATGGCCTCTAATCTTAGTCTCTCTTCCATTCTTTTCTAATTTCATGGATCTCACAGAAGCAGAAGAGGTGGCTTGGGAAATCATCTTTCTTCATGGACATTTGTGCTGCTTTTTTTTTTTGAAAGTCTGACAACTCCAAGCCTGTATTTGCCAAAAGCACCAGAGCCCTGAGACTGTCACTGTGCTGTGCTGGGGTGAGCCAGTCTAAGGGCAACAGCTGGTGTGATCTATCATCTGGAACAACTCTGACTACTTTTAAGTGCTCTTAAAATATATGTACTATGAAACATTTTTAAAGTCTTGAAACATAATTCAGTTCTGCAACACACAGATTTTTCCAGAAAACTTAACCTCTATATGTTCCTTTATATACATATATATATGTACTTAGGTGTGTATAGAGCAATTGGTTTAAGTTTAAACCATTAAGTTTAAACTTCTGAAACGTTTTGGGAAATTTTTATACGTTAATAATTCAAAAGAAAAAGTTGAATGAAGGTCAGTTAGAAGAGATGAAAAGTTTTTGCTTTTCTTATCTTTGTCTGCTATTCTCTGGCAGACAAACATATTTCATCAAAACGTACTGATGTTTGTTACAAGGAAAACTAAACTCAGTAGCTCCACACTGAAATGTCCTATATTGGACTGGTAAAAGAGTCTGAATTTTGTTGCTGGTATTATTATTAGAGAGCTGTTACAATTTTTAAAATGAACTCCTCTATTTAAACCAACAAAATAAACTTTGTTTTTGTGGCTTTACACTTGTTACCTTGTGATATTTCCATGGAAAGTGCAGTTAAAACATAAAGATGTTCTGGGCAAGTTCACTGGACAGAATAAATGCAGTGGGGTCAAAAGATTCATCTTCAACACAAGCTTTCTGATTTTCTCATCAGTTGCGGAACTTGCTTTTCTCGTGCTGGATCATGCATGATCAGATTGGCAAAGGAATAAGATATATGCATGAACTATATATAATGGATATTTACGATAAACTTCTTTTCAGCCTGGGAAGCAGTACAGTCTCAAAAGAAACAAGAGAGTCTTACAAGTGAAGCACTCAGATTACATTTATTACTAACCAACCTTTCCTTCGGGTTTTCAGTATTTTTATCAGCCAAGTTCCAATGTTGCAATGCCTGTTATTTTATGATTAGACTTAAAAACTGTACAATTCAAATTTTTGTCTTGTATTTTTAAATACAGCAGCAAGAGTGAGGTTCTTTCCACATGAAATTATTTATATGGTGGCCAAGGTGGTTTGACCGTATGATCAAAACCCAGGGGTTATGGATCATGCCCTGTCAGCCCTGTACAGGAAAAATTATCTTCATCCCACATAATGAGGTGAGACTTGGGGGTTAGGCCTGGCAAGGGAGAATACCCAGACAGGTGTTTTCTTCCCTGTTCAAAAAAGTCAAGCAAAAATATCTACTGCTGAAGTGCATAAATTTTTCATTATTACAGCCTGTGGACAGGGATGCCAATACCAGCACTGCGTCTGGGACAGAGAGCCCAGCCACTCTGGATGAGCAGTCCTTGTCCATTAGGGAGAGAAAAGGGATTCCAGCTTTTGGCATTTAATGAAGAAAACCCCACTGGGTCCCTTTTAGCCTTCCTTGCTGAACATGCTTGACAAGAAACTAAAGAATCCATTCACTGAATGATGGAGGCCATGAGGAAACTGTAAAAACTAACAGCTTGCTTACAATTCCCTTCTGGGATCTCTTCTTCCCTCAGCAAAAAAATGAACAGAAATTGGGAAAGGAATAATCTGAAGAAAATTCATCTAGTTCTGAGAAATTAAACCCCAAATTAACAATCTGATTGATGAAAGTCAGTTGGAAATCACTGTAGATCTAGAATGGTTGTCACAGAATTACCAACATTTGGGGTCCTTAACAGTATCTGGTATAATAAAAGGAGGGAAAACTTTTAGCATGGTTTCTTCTCTGATAATAATTAAGCCAAAGACAATATTATGAGTATATTCTACCTAGTCTAACAAGATTTACTGCAAAGCAGTGTGCTATTCTATTAATAGAAATGGGATGTAGTCAGCTTTTGAGCTACAATGTCAACTCCAAGTTCGGCAGAATTTTAGACAGAAAATATTTTAATGATTCTTACATTAAGGGAAGGGGGAGAATAATAGAATTGTAATGGTTTGGGCTGGAAGAGACCTTAAAGATCATCTAATTCCACCCCCCTGAAGGACACCTTCCACTATCCCAGGTTGCTCCAAGCCCCGTCCAACCTGGCCTTGAACCCTTCCAGGAATGAGTCAGCCACAGCTTCTCAGGGCAACCTATGCCAGGGCCTCACCACCTCATCAGATAAAAAGGCACAGGGCAGCTTGGTTTTATAAAAGGGATTTCTACTATTCAGAGCAGGCTATGAAACTGTATTGCTACGTATTAAACATTTCAGTGACTTTTTGCTACAAATGAAGAATAAACAGGTCAAAAAGCAACAATTACTGGGGAGAGAACTTTGTTGGGCAGTTGTTTCTGAGGATCACCAAAAAGGAGATGCTGTAAGTTGACACTGTCTCAGACTTGCTCATTGTGGCTCCTGCAGCCCCTGCAGACACAGAGCTCTGGAAGTGCTGCTGGGAAGCCAAACAATGGAGTAAATTCCGTGTAGCCTCTACTTACGTAGCAGGATGACATTAGTTTTCTGAATAGTCACTCCATGCATTATGCAGAGTATTATAATTATATTTTTATAGCTGCTGGATAGGCATGGGTAAGAGTTTCTGCAAGATTGCTTTCCCATTTGTATATAGAAAAATATTGTCACAACGAGACTGTTAAAAATAGTTCAATTAAAAAGATCTAGCAAAGAAAAATTCCTGTTTGTAAGAATAAGCAGGCATTACAATTCAGTATAATAGAGGCTGTTTACAGAATTTATTTTAAAATATATCAGGGAATTAGGATTTCAGGTCAGTAAAAAAGCAAAGGGTGTAACTGTACTGAAACATTTTCTATTTGTTAAACTTTTTCTGACTGGATTTCAATCATCATTTCAAAGAAATCTAGTGACTAATACTCAAGCAACCACCACCCATTTGTATTTACCCCTTTTACGGCTGTTTATACTGGGAAAATTAAGTCTCACAAAAGAAGCTCGAAAACGTGACTTCAGTGTTTGTTCTGTTAGATATTATCTGTGGACAAAGCTTTGCTTATCACCAGGTCTCCTCTGCTCTTCTGATTGTAATCTCATTTCACTTGTCCTTGGAATCTCATGTCTGCTACGACCTTCAGCTTGTTAAATATTCAGCAGAAAGTTTATGGACTTTCCCATAACCTTGATTAAAAGCCTATGGGGAACCTGAATGCTGAAAAATAGCCTCTTATTTGAAACGAAACTTGAGTACATTGTGCTGATTTCTGCTTCACTAATAGTATCTATAATCAGCAGTCACTGGCACAGAGTCGAGGCCAGGGGAAAAAATGATGAATCAAACTTACTTGTTTAATACTTATTATATTATCATTACTTAATCTCACTAAGTGGAATTCTTGGGAGCAATGCTGAGCAGGAGTGGAAAGTACATGCAAAGAAAAAAAAGGTCATTCAAAGAAAACAGAGAAATATTATTCATAGAACTACAGATTTTTCTATCTTTGACCCCGTTTGAGAAGGAACCCTCTCACTATTGCGAAGATGTTTCCGTGGTTTTGAATTCCTCCATCCCTTATCCCAAAGGATTGCTGCACTCCTGCTCTCTGGCTTTCCAGGGCAGAGCACAGCCTGGAGCCTTGACAGTGGCTTGGAAATGTCTCCACTCCTCAAACCCTGCAGGTACTCTAGATCCACCACTTCTTTTTTTCCAGGGAAACATGACAGGAAAACAAGATGACAAGCAAATTGTCCAGGTGTTTTCCAGTCTTTTCTTTCTGTTAGAACAACTGAAATACAAATTCAGATGAAAAGCTGCTCAATGCACTCTAGGAAATATCTGACTTACTGCGGAACATCTTTAGGTATTGGTAAGAGAGTTTTTAGATAATACAGGAGACACCCACCCCCTCAATCATTTACTTTGTCATTGTCTCTTTTTCTATTCTGGGTCTTTTGTTCCTCTTTCAATAATGGACAGAGATATTTTCTTTCATAATTGTTGGGTGATTAAAGACCCATCAGACAATTTTGTGCTTAACTATTATATCCTTGCTGCTTTAGGCTTCAAAATAATTTGTTCTGAGTGATAGACTATTTCTGATCAAAACACACCCACTAAATGGGAGATGTCAAATGTTATTGTGCCTTACAACTATATCAGTACAAGATGCAGTAATTTTCTTCATCAGTATTTGGAAATTATCTCAATATGGGAGGAAAAGAGCATAAAAGGTAAGTAGTGTCAAAAATTAAAACTGTGTTTAAGCCCTAAGTAGAGCTACCGCAGGAGATTCTATATTGTCAAACACAATGCTCAATCACACATCAAAAGATTTGCCACATGATACTCAGACAGTTTTGTGAAAACAGATGACATATATCATATGCAGTGGGACAAAATAATTCAAACCTGCCCTTACACAATAAATCAGATATACTTAACATTTTAATATTTTTCTTTTTCATAAAAGCTATTAATCAGTGCTTTATTTTTACTTCTTCCTCACTTGTATAACAGGAGGATGAGTGAGATATAAATCCTGACTCTGCCCCAAGGCTAAACAAGGATAAAAAGAGAAATATTACTAACCTCAGGAATACCTCCCACTTCATCATATTTGATTACCACAGATCACAATACTTGCAAGAAAAAAAAATAAAATAGAAAGCATGTTTTGTTCATGATTACTATCTTTTATTTAATTATGCTTGAACTGAAGTGACTTCATATAAAGTTCTGTTTGCTATATACAATTGCAGAGATGTATGAAGATGATATTAAACTATAATCATACATCTCTTTCTGAGTGGATTACCCATGTGTTGCATTGACTGGGATCCTTGAATAAGATGCAAACCACTAGAGAGGTTTAAACAGCTATATTCTTGCTAAAGTACTCTTTAATTAATGTTGTCTAGAGCAGTAATTATGAAAGCTTGTAAAGCCTAAAGCCTGAAAACACTTATGCACCTACTTAACTCTGCTCAGTCAGAGTAGACCCACTGAATTCATTGGAACTGCTCAGAGTAGGTAATTTAACTAAAGAATGCACAGGGGCTGCTGCAGGTTAAAAGCTGAGCAGTGAACACACTTTGTACAGGTATATCCGTGGTGGGCTTTGAGGCGTTTTGCTCTCTGGTGTTTCCAATTACAAGGCTGTCAACCACGGGCAGATCTGTCCTTCCCCAACAAAGCGTGGAGCTGCTCCCTGATAGTCTGTCTGAGAATATGTCGAATTAAGCAAGACTGAGCCAGTGGGATACGGATGTATGCAATTGAATATACATATGTTTAGGTGCACAGAAAATTTGTTTCCATTATGAAGGCCCATTAATATGCATATATGTGCATATATACAAGTAGATCTCCTACACAGTGAAAAGTACTGGCATTAATGCAAGACATCAAGCTCTTCAATGGAAATTTTGTATATGCTCATAGATCTAAGCCAGCCTAAGATACTTTATTGTAGTAAGTTATACATGGATTTGAACAGTTCCCACACTAAGACATCCTCCTGCTTCAACTTTGCCTTTAATGATAGAGGGTTCTCACTGACAGGAGACCCTGCAAACCACATGACAGCAGTACAAAGTCCAGGAAGCAACACAGTTAAACACGCTTTATATTATACATGCCATCTAATTTTTAGATCATCTAAGATTCTCGAAGCAAATTCTGGGGAATACTAGGGAATAAAGCCACTCTGTCACCAGCTAGTGTCAGCTATCACAGTGATGGATCCATAATATAAACCTACAGATGGAGATAAACACATTCAGTGGAGAAACATCAAAAAGCAATTGCTGCAAGATAAAAGAGCTGACTTTGAACTGCAGTACTCAATTGCACTAAATATGTGCAACTCTTGGAACAACAGAGTATAATATTTGGAAATAAGAAGTTTATCCTGTTGCCACGAACTGCCTTTTCCACATGATGCACAAGGAGCAGAATTTGGCCATCCAGGAAAAGAATGTATGTTTTAAAGTTTTGACATGCACCTGCTTAGCCATTATGTGTTTCTCAATGTATAAATTACTCAAAGATACTTTAAAAAATAACATTCCATTGTGCACAGGCAGAATATTTAGTTGCTCACAGTGATGTTCCATCTGTACAGCGTATTCATTAATCCTCCTAATGCATTCCGGTTTTCTATGGAGTCATTATTAAACATATGGTAACATAAGAACTTACCCACCTGTTATGGCTCAAATGTTGTTAGCAGCCAGACCTTGAAAAACCAACTGGTGTAGATTTGCTAACAAGACAATCCATAAAATCTTCTCTTGATTTTGCAGTCCTAGTCTAAAGCCTGTATTGCTTTCTCAGTGTTACTGGCCACATGATGCTCTTTCACTAACATACACTGGCAAAATACAGAGAAAATTAATTTATGAGGTTATCTCTGGTGGTTGAATAGGGAGAGGGGAAGCTCCAGGTCCTGGGATTTCAGCCCATTACCTGGAGGGGAGATGTTCCCCCCCTCCCGCCCACCACATGGTCCCCATGGAGCCTGACAAGACCCACACAGAGACCACCGGGAGAGAGCCAAGAGAGAGTTTATTGTTAGGGGTACAGGTTTAAATAGGTTTCAGGGGGATCAGAACATCTCCAATGAGAAATCTCAGGGGCTTTGCAGAATCCTCCAATAGCAAGTAAGCGTTAACAACAAATAGAAGGGGGTTAACAAGGCCAATAAGAAGTCTTCCCGATATCTCTCCAGCACATTCCTGCATTGGAGGTAACACTTACCCAGGGGGGTTCTGGGAAGGAGACAGTGATCCAGCAGAATCCACAAAAAAGCCATTTTGAAACATGTTTAAACGACATCAAAAACCTCTGTTTTTACAACACCTGGGCTGTTTTCTTCATTTTCCTCGCAAGTCCATCTCTGATAGGACTTTTTCCATCCTAAATATGGTAGGTCCACTGCCACAGTTATCTGAATGCCAAGAAAGCTAAAAAGCCTGACAGCCCGTATGGAGTGGTGCAACAGGTGGAATGATGTAAACAGATGTTAAATAAAACAGTTATACAACAGTTAATGAAGATGCGGCCAACTGACACTACGGAGAGAGCCCAGAAGAATCTGTAGTTTAAATATTTGTTTCTTGAGCAATAAATGTGATTTAGCAAGTTCAGATGCCTGGAGTCTGCAAGACCATTATAGCTCTGCAGATCCTAACGAACCCAAATCTTCTTCCTTCTAATGCAACACATTCTGATACAGTAAACCAACTAGACTCAATTTCATACATGGATTCAGTTGATGGCTGGAAATACACACCAATTTAAATCCTCCAGTGAGGCAGAATGGAAGCTTGTGACCTTAACAACAACAAAAAGAGTCTTGCTCCATCTGCACATGGATTTGGAGAGCATCCATGGGGCCCCAACCACAGGAAGACAGGTCTCTGTCCATTGGCCTAATACACCTGGGCCGAAACCTCACAAACAGGTAGTTATGCTTTTGAATCTGCCTTAAAAAACTGATGCTGAAGGTGTTATGAACAACATTCTTCTCTAACTAGAGTGGAAATGGGCACTTGTTCAAGTCACAGTTCATATGTATACCCCACATATTCCATGGTCCTACACCTAAGGAAGAAAATCCCAAATGAGTTTTCCAGCACACTGCTGCTTGAACAAAGGTATCATGTTCTCCAGCTAAGGAGATGGATGACAAAAATTACACTACATAATCACAAGGAACTAATGCTGCCTTCAGTTATACATTTATCCCTATAGACAGGATTGAAAACATATTTCATACAATGTGTGATTTGCTTGGAACAGTATCATCTAATACTGTAAGGTGTGTGAAAGGGATTATTTGCAGTATTTCAGGATCATTGAGCCTTTTCTCATCTCACACAAAAAGGGTGCATATTTGCAATCCATTTCTGTAGTTGCTTTACCAAGTGCAGTAGTGATGAGGAAACTGAGAGAATATAAATGAGACATTATCATTTGATCTACAGCATTTCCTTAAAATTCCAAATCTTGCTACAGGAGCTCTCATGCATGCTGAACACCATCATCATTAGATAATTACTCATTATAAATGAGCACAGGCTAAAGCCAGACATAGTGTTCAGCTTTCCAAGCACATACAAGTTTCAATGTTAAAATGAAAATATAATTCAAAACAATTTTTACTGAGCAAAGGTGCTGGATTTATATGTAGGTAGTTTGTTTTCCTGGTGACTGGAAAAAATGTGTCTCTGTAGTACTCAGTCACTTGCAGAATCTCAGTGTAAAAGATTATTTCAAACTTAGATTAATACTGTTTAATACTTTTTTTCTGAGTTCCAGAACACAGACCTTTGGAGAAACTGGTCCATAGGATTCTATATCTTAACTAGACCTTGGGTTTATATCATGCCTGTGATATCTACCTGCACATTGAGGATAATTACCAGCATGTGGTATCTACTGGATGCTTTGAAAACTACCTCCATAGTTCCATTTCAGCTTCCAGCAGCAAACTGGACATGCCCATCTTTCAAGAGCTTACAACAGTAAGTTTTTTATGCATTCAAAGTGCCTATTACAGCGATGCCCAGAGTTTTCTAATTTGCATTGCGGCACTTAAAACTGCAAATGGTAATTGTAATGATTCATAGATTGATGGTTCTTGCTATTAACCACTTCACAGTTTCATTATATTTGGTGAAAGATCTTTTAGGGGAAAGATGCCCCTCTTTGGTGGGATCCGTCCCACAGGTCTGTGTCATGTATAAACTCTATCCTGATGCCACTACACAGACCCCAAAGCCAGATTAGAAAATCTATCCTTCAACAGGCAGAGAAGGACTAACCAATATCACAGTAATACCAGAGACTCGTTCTGTGGTAGACGCACTTTTAGATTCCATCCTGGGTGCAAACAAGGCCCTGCTAAAAGGCAGCACTAAGTTTAATATGTTTGGGCAAAAGAATATCACAACCCTATCATTCTGCTGCTGAATAGGTGAACAAGCTGAAGCAAATGAAAGGAAAATGAAGAGAAAATCTGTACTGCCTGAGTGAACTGCTCTGTCCATAGTTTTGAGCTCCTTTTCTTTTCAGCCATTCTTCTGTCTGCTCTATTTAATCAAGGCAACAAAATGACTCTTGCAGTCAGGGTCGATTGTTCAGGGTTGATTTTTTTCCAAAGAAACCTGTACAATCAAAGCAACTTTGTTGATGCAGTTGATATATCTAACACTTGAAACTAGAATTATTTTCACATTGAATAAACCAGGTCTTTTAGTTCAAGATTCTCAAACTAATTTACAAATACGTTTTCTAACTGAAACTTCTTTTGACATGAAAAGTTACATAAATTACTGAAACAATGGGAAGAGAAAGGCAAGTTTCATCAAGAACTCCAGAGAAAGATCTCTTTGTCCTACAAACCATGAAAGAAAAGTGGCATCCCACTTTTCAGCTGAACTTCTCTTCTGAAAAATGGATATTTTTTCTTTTTAATGGAGCTAAAATTTGAGTTTTATCTTTGTGATTTTACAGTGAATTCTGATAAGCGCATTTCTGTCCTTCCTTACCAACAGCTTCACATACCTATCCTCTCAGTCTGGGCTTATTGTTATTATTGCTATTTCTCTCTCTGCAGTAAATGAAATTATTCCTTGTACCTTACTAAGAATCAGAGAGACTGTGGAAAACCCAAAGGTAATTTCTGAGCAGATAGATGTCTTGCACAGACCTCTGTGTTATAGACATATTAGAAGAGTTTAATTTTTTCCAGATTTTTTCCATTTGTATCACTAATCAATCAAATTATATTATTTCTCTTCACAAGATGAAATCAAAAGTCATCAAGAGAATCCAATGGAATTCTTAAAATATTTTTTATATATATGCAGATCTATGACTCCTTTTTTGGAACCCATCTTGTGACCGTGATTAACAATATTTTAATTTTCCTCCAGGAAAGATTCATGCAGATGCCTTTTAAGAAAGAAGTGTGTTAATGAAAAAAAGAAAAAAAAAAAGAAAAAAGAAAAAAAGAGAGACTGTTTCAGGGCAGAATCTTGACAAAATCTCAGATAAAGTGCTTAACATTTAAATATGTTCCAGAAATACCACCAATATTTGAGTAAAAAACCCACTTGTCTTCAAAGGGATTTCTGTTGAGAAAAAAAAGCTGGCTTATTTTCCTTTATTTGTTACCATGGACATCTGAATAAAGATAGTATATTTTTACTGGAGCCATCTTCTACTGCTGTGGGAAAATAAGTTGCCATCTGCCTTAAAGTACGTGACTCTGCAAGCAGTTACACATGCCACAAAGATAATGATAATTTGAATTGAGTGCATATGGAGCAAACACCTGAGAAAGATCTTGCCTCAACAGAAGTAGTTTGATAGTGAAAAATAAATATGTTTTAGTTAGATAGATATACTGACATCCAATTTGAAAAGTCTTTTTATGCCATATTTTCATGTGGTCACACCTTCTGTTTTTTTCTTCTCCAGTGTCTGTCTTCCTTTCCAGTAACTTAGATTGAAGGAGAAATGCCACCTTTAACCTTGAGATCTCTGTTCTCATTGGTTTGTGTCATAATCTTATTATTTAAAAGCAATCCTTGGTATATAACATCTCACCTCAGCATGCAAAATGGTTATGGATTAGAGTACATTTCCTGGGGGGGTAAAGGATAGAATGACTGTGAATTAGAAACACAGCTGCCTGGCTGTGCCACAGTCTCACTCCCATCTTCTGGACCAGAAAAATCCGTCTATGATCCCCCTGTCTGCTCTGCTTCTGTGCTTATTTCCAAAATGGGTTAGTGCAGGACATGAGGGGCAGTTTTTCCCGGTCACTGTAAATAGTAGGATACAGTTACGGTATATGCTTAGAGTGTAACCAATTTTTAAAGCATAAAAGCAACATGTTTCTCTACTATATATTCTGGAGCTTCGTCAATGTTGGAGGTAAGAAATCACCTTCGTGCCTTGCAGTGCAGGCAGCTGTCTCGGTCTGGTTTCTAAGCTCACAGATTGGTCCATCTGTAATTCAGCTGCTAATCATTTGGCTAAAAAGCCAAGATGTTTTCTGACGTACAGTCTATCCTAACCAAATAACCCGGAGAACCACTTAGGCAGTGCCAGCTCCAGTTGAGTAATGTGGTGAGTGCCCCATTTCGCCGTGTCAGAGGCAATCACAGGCACTGTCTGCCCAGGGCACAGGCACCAGACTGAGGCACAGACACCCTGGGCTGCACTGCCAGCCCTTCCTGTGGGAAAGGGGGCAACGACCTTGGGGAAAATAAAGGCCAAAATAGCTGATAGCAAGAGCAGTAAAACAGAAGTATTATTTTGTGTCAATGGTTAGGTCGGACTCGATTTCAGAGGTCTCTTCCAACTACGTGATTCTGTGATTTCTTCGAAAGATTCCCAGGGTACATGAAGGTGATGGTGGTGTGGTTGGCAGCATTAAAAACACACTGAAACTACAGCATGATTCTACAGAGAACTCTAAAGAACTCCTCTGCTATGAGGAAAATGATCTATCAGAGTTAAACATTTCTTTTTTTTCATGGTCATGAAACAAGACTGAACCAGCTCCCCATTTCACAGACTTCTTAACCTTCTTTCTTGGTGAAAATTAACAGCTACAGTTTCTTCTAAATAAATTCTGTAATTTTTACTGGATAAAGCATTCCTCTATTCCTGTCAAAGAGTTGTGCAGCACAGCTGTTTTTAACAAATTCCTATTTTTACTCCCCGACATTTGACTATCATTATGTATATGAGTTTCTTCAGCCTGCGAAGCACATTTTAACAAGAAATATTAATGTCCCTCCACATTTACCATCTTTTATCCCTATTCAGCAAGAATAGGTGTTATACAAAACAGAAAACATCTGCTTATTTGTATTATAATTTCTTCTGAACTCTTTAGATTGGATACACAAAGTTGATAGCAGAGGTTAATGATGAATGAACAAAGCAGAACCATGTTTCTTTCTAAGTATGTTTCAAAAGGAAAAAAAACCAAAACAATCTAATATTCAGTATTTTAAAAAAGCATAAAGAAGGAATTATGAGGGAGCTTTTCATTAAGATATGTTTAGTAGCTAAATTAATATCTTTAGTTTTGTAATCATTATAATGATTTGCTCCTAACACAGGGGCTACAATAAGGTCAGGGCATTTTCTCCTTTCCTTGCTTCTAAATATCTTAACCCTCTTGGGCTTTGAGATTGTATTGTCCATCTTTAATTTTTATGTCAATGCACCGCACTACCATGATGTGGACAGTGTTCTCCCTGGCAATTTTAATCATGGAATGTGGAAGCTTTGCTTCCTCTCTTTGCTTTCAAGGGCCAGGGCTGTGTGTGAAGCGCAGTGATTGCAGGATTCCTGTCACAGCACGGACTCTGCTGGAAGCAAACACTCCAAGGAAACGCTCCTTAAAGGCCTCGCTATATGCCCCTTGCTTAGCTCAAAGACACAAAATCTGCATTAAAACATAGTTAGTGAGATTTCTTGTTAGAGACACAGGCAGTTTCAAATAAACCAAGTGGACTCATCAGGTTTATTGAGCAGTTAAGTGTTAATGGTGGAGCCCTGCTATGATCAGCTGCCATCAGCAGCAAAGCAAGTCCTACAAACATCATGGCTCTTTCCTTGGTGCTTTCTTCTACTGTGCCAGTTACAGGATGACAGAGAGAACAACATTTTTGAAGCTGTGACACAGATTTGGCAATCTGCTGCATTCTGACACAAATTAAGAGCCAGTAGTCATACAATGATCCTGACACAAATCCTTCCACAGAAATAGCCCCACTGTATCAAAAATCACAAGATTGTAGGGGGAAGAAAGCAAACAATAAAAGAATAGTCCTTTGCCAACTTCAGAATAATTCACAGCATTGCACTTTTGAAATATTTCTGTAGTTTAGCAGATGTGAATAAAAATATAAAATAAAATTGGGGAGAAAGTACCTTATCTTTTTCCTAAAAGGTAGACATATTTTAATTATGAATCCTTTCATGGAAAGCTGGATAATTCAATATCCAAGCAGATTATTTAGCTGTTAATATTCTTTAAAACAAACAAATCATACTTTAATAGTCTAAACTCCTAATTCCCATACAATTACTCAGACACTACATATAGACATAACAAATGCTATTCCATTCACAGGACAGAGCAACGCAAGGTAAAGAACCTGCTTTATTTATAGGGCTTCTGACATACATTTTTTTCAAACTGCTGTGGATATAGTCGAGTATTGGAGTAGGTCAGGGCAATGCTGACTGGTAATGGGGCTGATGGTGAAATATTCTTGTGATCTTCACTAAAAAAGAGAAATAAGGAGCTAATTTTAGAGACAGATGACAAGAGCTCCACCCCAACAGAATCTGTAATCGGTGATATTTGACCCTTAGTAAAAAAAATGAGAATGTGTATAAAGAAAAGCTTTAATATTGGTTCTAATGAGATAAAAAATTTTGCCTTTATAGTTTTCAAAGAGCTTTCTATCACCACTCCTATTTCCCTTTATTGCCACTGTTTTTCTTTACATGAACTTTGACTGAGGAGGAGAGGTAAAGGTTGTCTTTCTATTTCTAAATAGTTCTTTGGTGTATGATTAGTATGAGACATGAATAAAGTCTTTCTTGGTAGAAAAAGGCCTGCTTTCTTTTAAAGTATTAGGTGAGGGCCAGACTTTATAACATCTCCCCCTACAGAGGACACATCTTCTGGGACACTGGGTTTGGAACATCAGTCAAGATAACCAGATAAAAGAACAACTATTGAAAAAGTGTGATTTTTCTTCATGGTGTTTCACAGAAACAAAGCTATTTTGAATGAGAGGATCTGAAGTCCAGCAGACCATACAGAATCAGCTAGCCATGCCCTTTTCCTGGAAACAGCATTTTAGCTAGATCAGTTGTTGCTTCTTATTATTATTTAGAGAGAATTTTAATTTGATGCACCAAGGTTTTAAGTAGCGCTTTAAGAACTGTGAGGACAAGCACTGCAACAGTGCTGCTTGGCAGCAAGGCACAGCCCCAAGAAGTGCTGTTTTCAAAGCAGCAGAAAAAAGGGAAGATGCTGCTGAATCCTGTTCCATGTCACTATCCCATCCTATTACCTCATCTTAGCCAAGCTATTCAGGATGCATCAGTGTTGCTCACCTTGGCAAAAGTGGGACGTAAAAGCATTTCTGAAACACAATCCTCAAGTCAGTGTTGCTGATGCACGGATGCAGGTGAATATTTGCCAGGCACCTCATACAGTGAGGTTAAACTAATTTCTTATCTTAAGAACCTGCATGAAACAGTGGATCTGGGAGTCAGGTGACTCTGTGAATTAAACCAGCGTGATGTTGGCCCACCACAGCACTGCCCTGCAGCACCAACACCTCTCCTTGGCCACACACAGCTCCTGTCTGCTCACATCAGGATGAATTACCCAATTAACATCATCATTAACGGTGGAATTGAATTTAAGGAATCAAAAAACCCCAAGCTAACTATTTTTACAGGATGAAATGAAACCAACAAGGCCTGATATGCACTTAGAAGCATTGCCAGTCTCTACAGATCTGCACCACTTTTATTGTACAAGTATTTGTGGTGATTTTTAGTGCAATTGCAGCCACATTGTGCTCGGAGCCCCACAAATACAAAGCAAAATTTCTCTCTCTAATCCAGAGAGTTGACAATCTAATTCCAGCTGAAATGTGGGAATGAATATGTACAACCAACCAAGCCAGCGTGAGACCAGGCTGAGAATTATGAAAGGGATACGTGAGACAGGAACTTCTGGAATTGCTGACATCAGTAACACGAAGAGTTAACTCCGAAAACATTTAAGAACAATTCGAATGTCACTTGGATTAATAAGAAAAGTATTGAATCACAGAGCATTATGAATAAAGCACAACCCACACAAAATCCTGCCACTGACTAGAAAACAGGAACATTATTTATTGATATTAAACACAAAGGTGAGAATCTCAACCTCTGGTGTAATAATAAATCCAAAAGTATCATCATAAATACTCTGCCTTGGTCTCTTCAGCTCAAACTAGACAAATATATTTTATATTTCAGAATGTGTACATAATAGCAGTGACCAGTAGGTTCCAAGAAAGACTGATGTTACTCTTGCTGGATCAAGAGCAAGCACAAGGACACCAGCCCTGTGCTCCCCTGCACAAGGGTTTTGGAGCCTTCCCTTGACCTTAATCCAGCAGAGTCCAGGTTTGAACAGTAACCAGAAAATAAAAGGATCACAATGCCAATTATACAACCATAAAGAAACTACAGAAACAGCAGCTTATTAACAACATGCTGCTTCTCCAGAAGGCTAAAAGACATTTGAAGAGTAAAGCCAAAAATATCTCCTCTATTCAGGAACATACAGATATACATGAGCTTTCTGGAACAACAGTTCTAGTTGTTCCTAATGCACATTTCAAGACTTGGATCCTATTTCCCTACTGAAAGTCCAATAAAAAAGAAAACATCAGATTAAAGGATGACCACATCTCTACACAAACAAGGACTACAATCACTAGATTTATTGACTCAGCAAATGCTGTGACTTTAAGTGCACTGTCAGTCAGGAATCTGCTTTGTTCAAGAAATACAATTTTACGATTTAATTTCTAAGGAAGGCTAGTAGCTGCAGACAGCCATTAAATATATTTTTCATTAATCACAGTGGAAATCAAGTAATAAGTTATTATGCTTCAAATCAAATTATAATCATGCAATTTTTCACATGGCTTAAATGGTATAAAAGTGACAATTTTTTTTTCTATATTTCCGCTTTTAAAGCAGGAACTAAGAGCTAACAAACACCTTAATATTTCATATTGCTAAAAGCTCCTCCTGGAATCACTGATTAGCTTGATTTAAAAATAAAAAAAATAAAAAAAAAGATGATAAATTACATCATCTGTGTTTTTCTACTCTTAAAAGAAGAAAGTTTTAGACAAAATAAGAGAGACAGAAGAATATGGAAAGAATCATTTTGTGGCTCATAAGTAACAAACACAAATGTCTTATGAACTTTACCTTGCTGTGTGGGTGGCCAAGTAAAAATGAGAAGCAAAGAAAGGCTTATTCTCAAGAGATGGCCACTGCTTCCCTCTGACAGGAGCCTGGCCGGAGTGGGGTGACTTTGCCACCCCAGATTCCTGCTGCCTCCTGACATTTTTGCCCCGTCTTCACACTTGTCATCTGCAAAGCCGGTGGACAAGATAAGGGATTGCTTTGCTGGCAGAGGTCTGCTTCCCCGTGATAAACTCCTATCTCATCCATAACTAGATTTAAGATACGTCGGATACACTCGTCTTCAAAGCTGTCACCAGAAGGGAGCTCTATCAATGACTTCAGCTTTCATATGCTCCAGATAAACAGCCCGTTTTAATCTGTGCCCTTTGTGACTTCCTGAGCTATCGTAACCATCAAAGCCCTAATACGCTCCCAGATACAGAGTGCTCCAAATTAGATTCCATTTACCCCGCCAAACTTCAGGGCCTCTGTTTACTGCAAATATGACAGCTAGTCAGATCTAAACGGAGTTCGAAAAACTAGAGGGAAGAAATTTGCTCACTATCCACCTCTGTCCCACCAGCCTGCTCGCTAGAGCAACATATTTTAAAACTTTCATAAACCTCAAACAGAAAAAAAAATAGGATTATCCATTACCATGTCAGCTTAAGTGATAACATAAATATATATCACAGAATATCTGCCACTAAATCACTGTTTATAGATGTCAGATCTCATTTATTATTAAAAGAAACCCCAAAACAAACACTTTAAAGCCTTCTTTATTATTTCACAAGAAGTGACTGATTTCTCAACTGTAAGGTGGAGCTATTCTTTCTAATCATTTTAGACAGAGTAACTTCTATTATAAACCTCAATCAAGAATTACATTAGGTGATATTCACAAACACATTATTATTGCCTGAATTACTTCATCCCAGTACTTAGTCTAGAAAACCCAGCATTTTTTCCCCATTGATTTTCCTCATCAATCCCCATTGATTTTGCATGAAAGAATATGGTGCATCTCAGAAAACTTGCTTTTATCTTACTTTTCTTCAAACAGTAGGAAATGTAGATCAAGGCTTTATGCTCTGATACCAGCAATAAAATATCTAAAATTTACTTTGGGAAGAATTTATAGAGAGTGCTCCTTATACACAGATTTAAAACTCAGAGTCTGTGTTTACAATGCTGTGTCTGACTGAGAGGGGCCAACCAGGACAATTTTTTTGCTTTTGTATTTTTTAATTTAATTAGCTTTGTCCACTTTTCCCCCTTTGTGTCAGCTGATTTAATAACTCTTAAGTTAGGCTCTCAGGGAACAAATTACTAAACACAGAATTATTTCTGAATATGCAATCTGCATCCTCTCAGGTACAAGTGAAAATCTGCCTGCAAAAGCCACTCTTCTGTATCACTGTAAATTGACATCTCCAGTCTGACCTCTTCCTCCGTCTCTACTCATGAACAAATTCAGAATACCATAATGTTTTGTTTTATAGGAGTTTCTGCTGGCTTGCTTCACTGTATGTGCCTATGACTAGACAGTTATTTTAGAAACAGAGAGCTAAAACATCTGGAAAATCCACAGTTCTCTGCCCTGTGACATTCAGTGCCCTCAAACATGTGCCACGCGGACATAAAGCTGCACCTCTAAAGGAGATATACTTTAAAATGTGAGTGTTGAGCACATCCTGATTTTAATCTCTGCCAGTTCCCCCATCTTTTAAATCACACAGCCACTTAGTGATTGCTGTGGTGGTTTACAGAGATGTGATTCATGGGCACACACACAGGAGGTCACTGCAAAGGTTGGCACTTCACAAAGTGGTACAGTACCGTGCTCAGCCATTACATTCTCCCACCTACGTACAAGCTAATTTGATTAAAGGTAGAAGATCAATCAAACTCTATTGCCTCAGAAAGATTAATTACCTCAGCACTTTCTGACTTAATTATTAGTGTTCAGCCATGGGGTTAGAAAAACCCAATACAGCAGAAGTAAAAGGGCCCAATGGGCAGATTTGGTAGACTGGGATGTGTTTTAGCCTGAGATTTGTTATGTTTAACTAATGACAGCATCTTTCTTTTTTATTCAAATTAGACCTAAGTGCTATAGTGTGTTTATAACTCACCAACAACTGGATTAAAATATTACTGTTTCATTTTAACCTTACTGTGGAACTAAAAGTACACAAGACGAGGACAAAAAACCAAAAACACCATTAAAAAAAAAAATTCTATCTGTTGGCAATCCAGTTTTTGGACAGAGAACAAGAAACTTAAAACTTTGTAGTTTTATTTTTTCTTGTGTCCCAGCGTGAGGTCTGAAGTCCAGCTGCCAGAGCATCCTATTGATGATGTTTAAAGAGTATATTTCAGCAACTGCAGAGCTTCTGATTATCAGACAAGTCAGCATGGCAGAAAATGCAGGCATTTTCCCCAAGGAGAGCCAGCTTTCTGTCTGCAGCTGTCTGTCACTGTGCAGCACTGACCTTGTCCACTCCAGCACGGCATCAGTGAGATTTATGGGACCCCCCCAAGTTGTCACCAAGGTTTGCTGCTGACGGTGCTGGGCCAGCCCTGCTTCCCATCACAGCAGTGTCCGGGCCAAACTCCCCAAACACCTGAGGCACCAGGGCACCAACCCCATGTGCAGATGGGGGTGGAGCTGGAGCCCCAGGCTAACACAGAACTGAGATTCAGCAAACACATTCACCCCCCCATTTCATATTCCCAGTGTAGAAAAGTGACCTGTTGCGTCACACACCAAATTTGCTGTTATTACAAAGAGCAATTTATTTGCCCATTCGTAAATTTATCAAGCTTCTTTTTATAACCAGTTTACATTCTTATGCCCTGCTTCTATGCTTCCTCACAGTGATGTTGCTTTCAACCCCTAAATTTCTATGCTTGGTTGGTTTACAGACAGCACCTTCTCATTTCCCTTTGAACCAACCCAGGGCTTCATTTTGGCCCCCGCTCTCTGCTATTATGTGAGAGCCCTAACCCCCAGGCAGCCTTTACCTTGCAGTTTAAACAAGCCAATATAATTCCTTTTTCTGTATATAGGCATTCCATTCCCTTGTTATTAATAATATTTCTTTATACCTGTTTCTCATGTGAGTTCACCTTTCTTTAATGTGGGAAGCCAACATTATTCATAACAGGCCCATTATGGTATCAGCAACACCTTGGGGTTTTTTTTCTTTTCGTCTTTTTTTACCTGTACTAGGAGTAACCCAAGATATTTTCACAATCACATTAGGTATTGGTGATTTATAGTTTATCTTTTTAATACTCAGGTTGTTTTTTATTTATTTTATGTCATTTTCAGCTGGTGATTTATATAGTAGTTCCATACACTAGGTCCTATGAGAATGACTCTCAGATATTAGATTTCATCCCACTGCTATTACATCAAATCCTTAGCAAAATCCAGTTCTTGGGTTATGCACACCTCCTCCTCTATTTTCAGTAATGCCTGGCTTTGAGCTACAAGAATATTTCATTGACATGTTCCTGCTTTTTTAATGCCAATCTCATTAATGAATTTAATGATGGAGATTTTTCCCTTTTTGTATTATTCTGTGTCTTTTCATTCTTGATTACTACTGCTCCACCCTAATGTGGTGTAATAATAGTTATTAGTTCTTAAATAGATATAGATTAACTATACATGTAGTTCCTAATATTAAAAATACATGTCATGAACATGAAATAATAGAGCTAAACTCGTTCTACTCTTGGGAAACCTGTGATACCATTTTTTGCATTATGTTTACATATATCTTAGTTTTGTTCTTGTAAATGTTTTCTAGTACTGAAGCTTGACTGCCACTTTATTACTTTATTTTTTCTTGACACTTTGTGTCTTAGAATTAGGGAAAATAAAAAACCACACTATCACTTTTGATACCCTGGGAGGAAGATTATCTCCTCTCCTCCACATGAGAGCAGTGAACCTGCTCTGACTTTTAGTGCCATTATCATCATTCTTCATCAGCCCATCTTTTCGCTCATCAACATCACCCTTATAAAAAATTAAGGCAAGGTGAAACTGTTCTTTTAATTTTGAGAAAGAAATATATGCTATCTTTAATTATGAACAGATGTCATCCTTGCTGCAAACCTCCTTCTTATCTGGTTAAAAGTCATAGACTGCAGTCTTAATTCTTCAGACTAATTCTCTTGCAGTGTGATGATCACTTAAAGCCAGCATAAGCTTTGCCCCAGCTACCCCTTCACTCGTTTGCTGTCCACAAGTAGTGCCTCAGGTAACAAATGCAACTGGGGAATCCATGTATTTAAAAAACATTTTTCCCCCTCCCTAGGGGTTGAACCCAGATGAATTGTTCCACGCAGTTCACCCAAACAGCTCTTCAAATGCTTGTGCTGCCACAAGAGAAGGTGTGATTGGGAGATAAAAACAAGCAGTCAGACACATTTAGGTACACCAACTTGATGTGACCACAAACTTGCAGTGTCTACTGGCTCTCCTTTTGGCCATACTTAGTCTACACTTTCTGATTTTAGATCAAACTTTCTAGGCTCATTAGTCGCTAATTCATGTTAAATATTCTTTACGGAAACTCCCTTTACCTTAAGTTACCAGTTTCCTCCAATTTGAAACCTTGAAATCTCAGTGTGATTTGCCTCATTAACTAGTCCTTTAATTTTCAGCTAGCTTTTTTTATTCTTCCATTGTCTTTTTACAGAATGATTAGTATTACTTAATTTCAGACTACTTTCAGGTTTTCTGACTTCCCCACCCCCAACATCCCCAAGCTATAATGATTCCTCTTACTCTGCCCAATTTCTTGGCTGAACTGGGCATATTCTATCTTGTCCAAATAAAAGAGACAGTTTTATTCTCTAAAGGAAAGAACATACTTTTGATAAGGTTACAAAAAGAGGTGAAGCATGAAAATCTGTCATTAGTATGTTACACCCGTACTAAATAACCCAGCATAACTGGGGTTTACATGTACCTTTTAGCCTCTTTGATCAGCACCACTGCTTACAACCACTAAGAGGGCACCACTGAGAGAGAGTTTGCAAAGGAAGAGAGAATTTGTTGCTCTTTGTTTGTAGTGTGTTTGGTACTTAAGCATAACACAAGGGAGAAAAAGAGGGTGGGGAAAAAAAAAGGTGGTTTGGTTAAAATCCTTAGAATAGGGAGTTATTGAAGCATCCCTATTAGTTTGAGCAATTTATGAGCAGAAAATAAATGAATACCACATGCAAGAGTGCTGTTACTTAAGGTTAAGGTTCTTTACAAACCTACATGCATTTTTATATTACTGTTTACTTAGTGTGACAGTTTATTGGCATTTCTTCCTTATAATGCATCTACCACACTGCACATTATGCTTTTCTGAGGAGCCAACTAAAGTAAGAGAAGACAAATCATTTTAAATAGCATATTGCTAATTTTAATTAGCACAGTGAATTAATTTTAAAGTTTTACATATAAATTGCTCATAGCTTTCTAACCACTATAACCTTACAGTTGTTCTTTCCCCCTTGCTTCAATCCTGTATTGGACCTGAATTTGTAAATCTTGCTCTCACCAATATTCCTCAGGTTCAGTTATTACCTTATGCTCATCTTTTTCAGTGTTTTGCAATAAATGCTTTACTATTGCCAGTAAATGGAAAGTTTCCAAAAGACAATAATTTCCAATATCAGAGAAACAAATAACACCAAAGAACTGTAGTCAGGAAAAACAACAGGGAGAAAACACTTTTGAATATATCTCTGTCAGCCATCATCTTTCATAAGGTATTGAATGTTTCACTTTGCTCTACATGTTATTGATGTCATTTCATCCCAAATCTGTCTCCTTGTTTAGGCAAAGTTGAACTAAATCACCATCAGATGACTAATTGAGCTCAGTGTTCTAGACAACGTTTCATGTTAAGACAGGTCAGATGCTAAAGGTCTTGAGAGATAATGAAAGCCATGCTTATTCCATTTTAGGAACTCTACTCAGATTATCTGACTGTATATTCCTTTCTCTTTTCACATTAACAATACTTTGGTCCATGAAAGAAGACTAGAAAGATTTCCAATGTATCATGGCACTCCAAATTTAATGAAAAAAACATAACAATCAAAAATCTAGCAGTATGTTTGTAGAGGAAACTGTGAATTCAGGACTACTTTCACTGTTTCACTACTGACTAAATTTGTCATGCGTGCCAAAGTGAACAGAATGAACTTCAGGCTGAGCACCTGCACAGATCACCACACAGATATTTTGGTTGCTTTTACCTAGAGCAAGTCACTTTGCATGTTGAAGGCACATACACTGTGGGTCTTCCCTTTCTTTTTTACTTAGAGCAGACAACAGACATCTATTTACATCTCCTTTTTTCCTGCCACTAGATGCTGCCATTAATATGAGCATAAACAAGAAAAAGGGCCACAAACGATGCTTTCTGCACTGCAACCCTCAGACCACATCACAGCAATTAAAGTGTTTCAATAAGATACAAGTTAAAAGGAAGAAAAAAACCCCTTTACATAACGTAAACATTAATTAAACTGTGATTTCAAGTTTAAAACTGAATTGTCAGGTAATTAGACAGGTGATTAAACTTCAACTTCACTAATATGCCTGCATTAGTCTCCACACAGTGATATGTGTCAATGACATTCAGATGCCAGAGCTGTGCTACTTTTAGGGCAACATTCTAGAAGAGTCAGTCCATACTTCTTCTGAAACTGCAAAAACTAGGCTCAAAAAGCACTGGTAAATCCCAAACCTGAGCCTCTTTGTAAATGGCAAGACAGGATCCACACACCCGTTCTACCAACTCCTCATATACCAGGTCCTGTCACACATTCTCTACAGGAAAGGACCCAGATACTGATTTCATGTACCTCATGCTCACTTCAGTAAAGAATAAATATTAGCGTTGCAAACAACAAGAGAGAGCTGGAAAGCAGGTTCAGATCATGAGTATGCATAGCAAAAGCAGAAAACACACTACGTAACTTGATATTTTCTTTCTTTGGGGGTTATCTGTAGCCCTTTAAAACTTCATTCTGTGAAGAATCCAGTTTGACTGCCTAGAATATTCTTAAGGGTATATTGCAGCCTCAAATACATGAACACAAACAAAAGCAAGGGATGAATAATGTTTCCAACATAACATCCAAAACCTCTGATGGTTCTTGTCATCTGTCTATCAGCTTGGAAAGAAAATAACATTCGTGAAACATATCACTTTGCAAATTTTAACGAGTCTAAAACTGAGGATCCCCAGGTACTAGTTTATGAACTAAAAGAAAAAGACAGTGGACATCACCCATCCAAAAAGCCCCTCAGACTCCAGCCCAGGGCAGAACAAGGCAAAGGCAGAAGGTGATTTCCAAGAGCCAGGCTGGATGTGTCAGAGTCAGCTCGGAGTCAGAGGAAAGGCTGTCTGCTGGATGCTGTATTGGCCGTTGCAGAGTGTAACTACCTTCTCACACAGCTATTTTAAGTGCATAGCACTTACTAATTCATTCCTCATGATACACTAAAGCAGCTGAAATACACCTTTTGGGCCAAGTTCTGCCCAGAACAGATGTATTTTCAAATCACTTATGAAGCCGTTAACAAGGCCTTAGAGGCTTAGAGACATTCGGGTATCTCTTTATCAATGGCACAGTTCAATTTAATCCAGATAAGGAGCCTCTGGACAATTAACAGTTGACTAAAGTTCAGTGGAATCTCCAACTGGCTATCACAGCACAGGAAGCAATGCCAGTATCCACAGCTCTAGCGTGATCTGGAGCTCACATTGATTTTGCCCAACTTTTTGACATCACAAGAAGGCAGTCACGATGGCAGAAGCAGGAAGACAAACTCTTTTGAGATTATCACTACACGCTATCATTGCTTCCGAAAGACAAATCAAGAAGCCCTTACTTCTGGAGACTGCAGTCTCTTCACAGACCTTCTCATCATCCTTGAGTTCTCCCTATTTAACTACAGAAAGCAGTAGTGTTGGAGAGGGAAACAGGTTAAAAAAAGTGAACTCCCTCAGCGCAGTATTTATGACTGTAAGGGCAACAGCATTAACCTCATCAGAAAGCTCCTCTATGTATAGCGCAGCAGATCTATAAAAGCACCAGGTCATCCATAAGCCCTTAACATCTCAAAGCGTTTTATTTCCAACGGTCAGACTTCACGTTTTTAGAAATATAGGGTTTCATCAGCCACATTAAAATCAATATTTGTTTTTAATAATTACCTGGTGGAAAAAAAAAAAACAAACCCACTTCCAATACTCAAATGATTTAACAACTGAGATGACCAGAGTTCATCACTTACTGGACTCGGGGTCCGAGTTGCCGTCTCCCTCCGTCCGGCTGTTGGGGGAAGCCTGCTCATAGTACTCCTCCTGGGGGAAGCCGAGGGGCAGGGGGTGGGATGTGCTGGCCCCACTCGTGGGTTCGTGGTCTCCAAGCCCACTGTCACTGCAGCTTTCCTGGGAGCCATCAGGGAGGTGAAACGTGACACGACGCTGAGGCTACAAGGAAGGAACAAAATTATATGGTTTCCACTACAGTATCAGTAATTGCTTAATGCAGCCAATTTAGGAAATGTATTATTTCAGTTATCTGCTGGGGATGCATTACCGAGAGTTGTGCACAATTTCAGGCTTTCATGAGCAGGCAGCCTGCTTTCAAACCTGCTTCACCTGACAGCACTGCTTGCTGCTGTTTTTAAAAATGTAAGCCCTGATGCAAAATGAAAGACACCTCAAACTAAAGAGATTCCGTCAGACTTCACAAGTCTTTGGACGCCTTTTGTATATTGACTTGGAGATTTCAATCATGTTTTGAGGCTCAATTTATTTCCCTGCTCAGTTTTCTAGTTTTCAAAAAACATTTTCTTTCCCATTAAAAGGTGTTCCACACTTTTGGGCCTTAAAAATGTGACACATTTATAATGCTCTTGGATTCTTCTAAAGCAGAGAAAGAACAAACAATAACAAGTCATATGAACTCAAAACTATTTTAATAGATTTCACACATCCATTAAGTTAATGAATGAAAAGTAGATTCCATTACTCTCCTTCAGACATTTCATTACAACTCCCTTGATTTTTCTTATACTGCAGACCTGTAACCTTAAGTGTAAAAGGCTGGAAGCTGGGAAACAGTGACCTGAGGAAGGAAAGCATCTCAGCCCAGCTGCAGAAGGAAGGGCCAGGTGAAACAAAGCACCTGATGCACCAGGCACAGGACAGTGTTTTCATTACCTAAGTGACTCTGCATGATTTAGGAACTGAATGACTTAAATGTAAATCTGTCCCAGTATGAAAAGAAAATAAGAAGAACAAATAAATAAGAAGCTTTCCTTACTTTGATGCATCTGTTTTCCATGTTTACGAAACATGAAACATGAAGATAGAAAGAAAACCAAAACAAAAACACAGTTTAAAATATTCTTAGTGTCTTGTTACACAAAATTCCATCTGAAAGGCAATTTAAATCTTTCCAAATCCAGAACTTCTGGGATTAGTGAAGCTGGAGATTGGATTTTTAATGCAATTATGCAAAAAAAGTATGTAGTGTTTATAATAGAGCAGATATTGTCAGAGGTCTCTAGATATTTGGTTCCTATAGGGTGACGGTGTTGAAAACATTCAATTATATTAAGTTTTTGCTAAAAAGTTCAGTTCTTCCACTTTTGAAAATGTCTTTTTGTCACTGTGACATTATTCCACATGCCCACAGACAGCTGCTGTACAGTGTGTACAGCCAAGAACAGAGCAGCATCAGCTCTACCTCTGCAATTCCTGACAGATGTGAGTGACAGCTCTGCTTAAAAGCTACCAGTAAGATATTCAGGGCTTTCCCAGAAAACCTGTTTTAGTGCTTCACCACTGCTAATGGAGAGGTTTTCTTCTAATGTCGAGTCTGCCTCTTTCTTGTTACAAAATAAATCACTTCTTCAGTCCCATCCATCATGGTCTGCTTATTCCCACTCATCTTTCTGGCATTTGGCACTTTAGTCTGCTTCAGAATAAACGGACCTTATTATTTCAATCTGTCCTGTGCTTCTGATACGTTGTCCCACCCCCCCGCACACGGCTCTGTGCACTGCTCAGAACTCGTTATGCAGCTCAGCCAAGATCTTTAAAGCACAGAGTATTGCACAAGGATCATTTCACATCTCCTGCAGGATCCACCACTGCTTTGCCTTCTCCAAGGCAGTAGAACACATTTTCCTTGCCAGCCACCATAATGCCCAGGTCCTTTTTATTGACCATTTTTATTGTTGCTCCCTTTTTGGTTATTGCCATTGATTGCTGGAGCCTAAGAGTGGCACTTTGCATTCATTCTTCCTGCCATTCTGTTTTTCCAGATGATTTCATCTGTTTTCATCAAGTACACTTTGCTTTCCAGTCCTGCTTTCCTGTTTATCAAATTTGCAGATTTTACGCTCTCCCTCATTTGGCAGATCTTTAACAGAAATTGGAACAGATCAAGCCAAGACATCAGTTGAGCTCTGAAAACCTGAACACAGAATGACTTCTCATTACACAGAAAGGGGAGAAGACACCCCTTCTGTGAGTCCTGGGGTAGACTGATAGCACAGTGAAAAAAAAATCCAGATGATGAAAGGTTCCCAGCTAACACGCCCACAGCCCCCAAGCATTTCTGGTGTCACCAGGAGAATCTTCTCATTGAACTCTATAGTGAGCTGCCTACAGCTGCCCCAGGGCTCTGGAAGGCTGGCTGGGACAGTAGTCCTGCTCCTCCTGCTGGCTTTTCCCATTACAGATGGGTGGAAATAGATGGAGTGTCTCTGCACAGTCAAAAAACCAGATGGATCCACAGAAATTACTGATATGTAATTCTACTTCTGCACTCATCAGTTGCCTCTCAGAGCCCTGTTCACACCAGCAGCATCAATCATCTCTTTTCTGAAAGTCCAACTAACTAAAGTTTTGTCAAACTGATCCAGTGAAAACATTCCAGCAATGTTTCTTATGTACTCCCTGCATTCAAAACTGCACCAAGCTTGCACAGCTAAGGCATGTGGAAATGGAATATACTATTTCTTTGATGAGAAGTGAGTTTGGTATTCACCGTATCTATGAAAAAAATGCACTTTCATTGCATGAGCTGTTTGCAAAAACTGTATTTTGTGGAGTTTGAATTGCCTTTGTGCTGTTTTGTGTTGGGCCTGTGATATTTGGTATCCACATTACCTTTTATCTTCTCCTCTCCAAGCTACCAGTGAATCTTAAGAATAAAGTATTCTTAAAGCCTTTTGTAGCCCAAGTCTTAGCATTAGATACCAGTATTAGCTTTTGCACACGACGGGAAATACAATGGTTAATACTATATGCAACTGGGATTCACTGTATGTAAACAAAAGAATATTTATTTTCATGGCTTGTTGTCAAAATACTGCAGAACTTTTTAACCAGATGACAGTAGAGGACATCAGAAAGTCACCAACTTTTTTTTTTTTTTAACTACCTAGACCAATGAGAAAAAACCAAATACCCCAAACAAAATTCGAAATGTCACTAACACTCGTGTTCAGTAAAAAACCTGTAAATATTTGATTGCATAAACTGAGATGTTATTACTTGGAAGGATAAAACCCATATGATTTAAAATCAACTGGCATCAGCTAAAGGCTCCTGATTTTTAATTTGATAGTGTCCCTGAGAATGTCATACCTGATAATGCTGATGACAGAGCACTTTCAGAAGAATTTATCAAGATGACAAAAATCCAGCTATTTCTCTACATGGCAGTGCTGCCGTTTTCCTAATTCATGCAGGCATCAGACAGTGATCTGGAACAAGTAATTCTAATAAAATTTTGCCAAAAGCTGGGACTTATCTTCTGTCACAATTATTTTGGAAATTTCTTCCTTGAGGCATTTAAATTTCAATTTATAAGATTACAAAATATCCTCAGTCTCCAGCTGCTTTTCTATTTATCTCCAAAGGGAGTTAGCACCGATAGTAATAGAATAACAAGGATTATGGTTTGTTTTATTTATTTGAATGACAGTTAGTATACTTTTTCAAAAGGAGAAAAATGCAAGCAAACCTATTATGTATTCTTAGTGGATCCTGATGTAGGAACTTGTAATACAGACAATTAAACTGATAGGGGACAATGAAGTGAAAACTTAACGAAAAATGTACAGTAATCTATAGTTTCTCTGACACATTTAACAATATTAAATTACTCTTTATTGGTATGAAAAAAGAATTTTGCTTCCAGAGATGTCAAGAACCCAGACACAAATGCTGTCAGAGGTCTCATATGGCATTCACTGCGTTTGGTAGAAGCAGAGTGTGTCTGGAGGGATCAAATTATCTCGGAAAACCGCAAACCTTTTACTCTCATTATTGAAATTTATATGAAGACTGATCAAAGCCCCAAACTATTCTGTGTTCAATCTTTCACTGCAATAATTAGACTGTGGCAGTGGGAATAATAAAAGATGAGTCTAAGTAAATAGCTTTGGATACACTGAAGGGATGATTTCTGGAATTATACACCAGGGGTTAGCCAATTTATAATCAAAAAGGAAGAAAAAGGTAATAGAAAAAGCAGCAGATATCAACTGAGGAACATTAAACTATTAACCTTATTATCTTCATTCATTGAAGCAAATTAATATCCTTTTAAAAGGAGATCATAAAGAAAAAAACATTACTTTTTTAATTTATACTGAATTAATTATATTATTTAGATGATAATTCTGATTTAAAACAGACCTTATTTAGGAGATCGTATAAGTGCAGAAGAACAGGACTACTTCAACATTTTCCTCCACTATTAGCAGTTGGTAAATAAAGAAGCAGTAAGAAAAATGTTTAATTTCCTCAGTTTCTTGTGTCTTTCAAATGCTGGGAAGATGTGAAGTACCTTAGATAACCAGACAACACCTATCTTCAGGTATGACCAGTAATTCTCAGTTGTTAAAGAGAATCCCAAATCAAACTACAAATTCCAGCTCAAATCTCTTTACACTCAACTATCACTTTTTGTTCCAAAACAACAATCCAGTGTCTTTTGCCATAGGCTCACACTGAGACAAACAGGACCCAGCAACTATCAGTGCAAAATTCTTAGAACAACATGAAAACAAACAGCTTGAAAAAATCCAACCACAGACCCAATGGGAAATATGTCTTTGTGTTGAAACTCAACGCAGACAAGGTAGTATTTTCCTTTCCTTAAACTTAGTAGTGAGTGGCACAACTGTTATGGCCCAAGGAGTTTCTATCAACTGTTTTATAAGTCTGTGTCACATAATTTTTGCAGCTTGGAGCACTAAATTAAAGTAACTTCTCTATTTTTACCAGCATGGATCTGCAGTTCTCTTGGAGCCTCTACAAAAATGAACATTCTTGGTCACCATTATTACACACAACAAGAAACACTTGACGAATAGCAAATCACTGTTGCAATCACATTTTCTAATTTAGCAGTGGCTTTTTTATAATTTCTTTAATATGCCCTGCAGTGATCCTGGTTTGTTTTTGGTTTTGTTCTGGTTTGGTTTTGTTTTGGTTGGTTGGTTGTGGGTTTTTTTTCAAAAAAGCAAAATGAAGGGCTCATCTCCTGGGGGAAGGAGAGAGGTAGTGTGCAAAGTGACAATACCCAGCTAATTTCAGAAGTCCGAGCTACATGGGCATTAAAATCAGTTTTCCCTGTCACATGAAAAAGTAACACCCCCAACTACTGCCAATACTGCGAACCTTAACTGTCATCTCATACAGATCACACTTGTTGAACAAGCCTTTCTTTTCTTTGAACAAGTTCAGCTGTTCCAGCTCCTGCCCTGTCTTTATTGATTGCATCCCTTTCAGCTTCTGATTATTTATTTGTTTGTCAAATCAAACAGACCTCTCGTTTCCCAATTTACCATATTTACCCTTTTAAATATTGCCAAGACTTTACTTTTTCAACTCTTTAAAGCTTCAGAAATCCAATATAATCCTTTTGACATTCTTGTTATAAATTTATCTAGCCCTCCTAATTTAATATCATTAACATTAATAACTAGTATCTTATATTCTCACTAATTACTAATGGAAAATACAGCATCTGGCTTCCTTCTAAAGAAGAGAAAACTCTGATAAATATTATTACTGTTCCTCACTGTGATTAACAATCTTACTGTTCCATAGCGGTATGAGACACGTAAATAGTTTTAGGCTTTTACTTACTATTGATTTAAATAACTCCTCCCACTTTATTAATGCATTTAGATGCAGGAAGCATAGCCTATTTATTTCAAAAGGGCAAATAAAAGCTTGGTTGACTGCCCAGACAAATACAAATTCAATATGGATGATTATCTTAGACAGATTTGTACATTTTCAATGAAAGAATTACTACCTCCACAGCAAATCAGTGGAACAGATGGTGCCCCTACACCTGCTCAAATGGAAATTACTTAAAATTGTCAGATCTTGTAGTTTGATTCGCTCACAAAAAGAGTTGGCTCAAGTGATGAGAAATAATCTTGCAAGACTATCTTGTAACTCTACCACACACTTACTCAGGGTGCCTTTTGGAAATCACACGTTCATCTCCCTGCAGGCATTTCTTACAGGCATGAAAAACTGCACTGAACTGATAAGCGAAAATGTCAGATACTTCAGCTATTGGCTACTGCCGAAGAAGTATTCTGTGAAACCCTTTTCCATGTAGGTAAGCACAAGAAGGGTTTCTGTGACACCACCAGCTTTAAGAAGCAGATTTTCACTGTTTCCCTTTTTTACTGACGTGACTAGAGGCTAAGCTGATATCCTCATCTTCCTCTCCCACCACAGAGGTCACAGAACAAACTCATTAGCCAAATCATCACTGAACAAACCCATTATAAACCTGGAACTTCACAAATTTCTTATTAACAACTTCAAAGGGTATTTATTTTCAGACGCTAATCCTCGTTGCACCAAAGAGTATCTCTCCTGTGACATTTCACAGCAACATTTAGCAATTAAATTGTATTTTCTGAGCTTCTTGAAATAACAACAAAGAACTGAAATAAAAAGCAAATAAAACTGAAAATAACATTTAAAGCATGTCAAACATTTTACTTAGCTTTTGAAAGGCAGTTATAGTATGCTAGATGTCAAAATGATAGCTGGAAGCATGCTTTTTAAAGTTTAATTCATGTAAGTCTTCAATTTGACATGTGATTAAATAAAAATTACACATGAAAGTTGCACTATGGCTGTGCTGTTGCTAAGTCTGAAAAATAAAAAAGTCTCAATCTTGATTTTTTTCTTTAATATATTCTTTATTTTCCGTTATCATCTTGAATGCTTGATTTCCGATAGGTAAAGATATTTTAGTTAAAGAACATAATTATAAAAAAATAATACGGAACCATTTTGGTAATATTTGACATCCGCTCTGACTGCTGGCCCAACAATAGGGATATTTTTTAGCAAAAATATTGATTGGGTGTTATTACAGTTGTATTTCTTTTTAAAGCAACACTGTGGCTTATGTAGCATTGGACTCTAATTTCATTTTGTTAATTTATACCTTTCAGTAGTGGCTCAGATAAATAGATTTCATGTTTCTTCACGAGCAATGTATAGATTCATGAAATAATAATATTCCAGTGAATTACTCATTGACCTCCAGCCCCTTCTTTTACATTGCAGCAGCCAAGGCTAAACCTTTAAATGCAATCCTTATGAGGATATTAGTGCTGTAGAGACCTGTTGGAAAGCTCAAGAACCTGATTCTATTTCCATTCGTGGGTTTTTTTTTCTCTTCAGTTTTCCCTGTAAAGGTCAAATCTTTCTGAAGCAATACTCACGTGTGTAACTCCACAAACCTCGCAAGTATTCATTTGAAGAGGCTTGAAAACAAGCCTTCATTTCTAACCCGGAAATGGGGCCATTCTTATTAGTGTTTCCCAGAAAAAGCAATTTTTACCTAACTTTGGTTCTTTAGGTTGCAAGTGTGCTGAACTTAGAAGCATAATACAGAGACATACTTTTGGCAAGACATGAACAAGGAGTATTTTTAAGTGCTCCAATCCAAGTAGTTGTGCAACACTCCAGTTGCATTTCATCCTATAAAATAAAACTTTTTGCTGCAGGTGTGGATGATTATAAAGCAGTTCATGTGTAATACAGACACAGAATAACTTTATGTTCGATATTTACGTGTGTAGCTGTTGAAGTGAACTCATTTTGCCATGGTTTAAAAAAAAAAAAAAAGGCATATAATTTAAGGCAGGAGAGCAAATCCACAGTATAAGCTTAGAACCTGAAGAGACTGAGGGACCTCTCTTTATTCTCTTGAATAAAGAGAAAGAAAGAAACAGACCTCCTACCTCCTCAATTTCTTCTAGAAAAAAGCCTCATATTTGGGGATCCAAAGATTTCAACACTACATTTCCACCAATTTACAGCAGCCATATTCTCAAATACCACGGGGACCACTCATTGCTCTTGGCCCCCAGGGAGCAGCCACCCCTTCGTACACCCTGACACAGTAAAGAAAGAGGTTTTCTGCAAGTCTTACTAAGAAGAGTCAATGCAAAAATGAAAAAAAAAAAAAAATGGAAGTGAAGGGTCTTTCACAATGAGTAGCAAAGCAGCTACTCATGTCACTATCTCACGCCATTTGTTATGACACCACACCTTTAGTATAACAGCTCTTTATCTGTTATAGCAGCAAATCTATAATGTTTGATAACAAGTGTTTGATTAGCTAGAATGGGAACTGATGACAGCTAAAATACAAGGATACTTATGCATTTTATGCAGCTGTAAGAAAAAACCGCTTTTTCTGGAGAAGAGAAAGAACAGACAAAAATTTCTCCTTTTACCCAAAAGTGGCCCTCAGAAACTCAAGACCTGCTTAGAGTGCAGTGAATTTGACTGCAACAGTTATCTTTTTTGCCTTTAGCAAATATCATTTGACCAGTTAGATTACCCATTCTTAATTTTAAATGCACAGTGTGTTGGTTGTCCAAGGTCACCTATCTGAAGTACATTCCCATAACAACTATACTTAGTCCACCTTTAGGTGAACTGCTTAAGAAAGACGCAAGAGAGTACAAAGAAAACCTGCTGGCCTGTATAAAATGAAGCTGTAGGTCAAAATTTGCAAGCAGTGATGCAGTTCATGCTGTATTTGATTTGTACAAAATAAAATTCAGCATTCCAGTACAGAGACTTTTATCAGCAGTACACTCTTCGGTGGACTCCAGTGGTCCAGGACAATCTTCCTGGATCAAAAAAACTTTCATCAGAACATGTATCCTGAAACTCCCTTTGCAATTGTCAGATAAATGTTTTGTATCTGAAATACACTGAAATAAAGGAATTTTTGACTGGTACACTTTGCTTTGTTTCAGTCTTCTGTTATTGTAAATAGGAAAGATTCTATGTGATAAATGCCATGGTGAACAACACTTTGGTTTTGTTTCAAATAATTGAAAGATCCATTTTTATCTCCAACTTTTTTTTTAAGAAAAAAGATTAGGTTTTATTTGAATAAAGTCAGAAATCTCCCATTTGCATCACTATTTTCACAGCTTATACTATCAGGGTGATAATGAATAAGATTTAGCTGTTATTTACAGTAGAATACATGAAATATTCAAAGTTACTAGAGTCTAACTACATGCTAATAATGTATTCTTAAATGGATGTCTGAAACACCTATTTGTAAATGGGGAAAATTTTGCAAATTGAAGTGCTGCATTGTATCATTGATATCATCCTTCGCTCCTCCAGAACGATGTCTCTGCAATTGCCCTTTCAGATAATCAGAATATATAACTGCCTTTCAGAATCCACCACTTGTGTAAATTCAGTAAAGCAAAATATAAAGCCATTAGCCTTCCTTTGTTCCTCAGATCTTGCCAGCTTATTTCCATATTCAGTGCAGCCATTCTTTAGGACTATCAAGATTGCTTCCTCATCTCTCTTCATGGAGCAAAACATACAATACAAATTACTGAAGTAATAATGCAGCATATGCTAGTTTGCATAAAGAAATAATGCATTTCTGGGCAAGGGGAACCAAGGGGGTCCAGCTGAAGGCTGAGGAATGTCACTTCCCCAGAGCTGCTGTGTGACAGATGAACAGGTGACCTGCCACAATCATCCCCTGTCCTGCAGCTACCCCAGTCCCAACCCCGCCGTGACCCAGAGCCGTGGGGTTTGTGCTCTGCAGTCACACTGAGAGCACAGCTGTGACTCAAGGTCCAGCTCAGTGAGGTTCAGGTGTCTGTCACCAGGGACCTGGCTTTATAAAGCACAGACCTGTGACCTTGGGCAGCTTTCCTGACAAACAGCTACTGAGGCAAACGAGGAAACCAGTGAGCTCCAGACACGCACGGTAACTAGAAACCCAGACAGAAGAGAGGTTGTTCACTTAGCAACTCAAGCAGTCAAGAGAAAGGTGCTAATGCAAAAATATACGAAACACCAAGGGGAGATGGCAGAGAAGTCAACAAAAGGGAGGGCTGGGCATCTCTCATGAGCCAGGAGGGCAGCTCCTCCTCACAGGGCTGCCAGCCGTGCAGCCTGCACAGACCCCCAGTGCCTCTGTCACACCACTGAGCAGAGTGATGATTTGCTTAAAAACAACTTGCTCCCAAGCCATTTACTGTATAAACCAAAAACTGCACTACTGTGTACTCATAAATAGCATAATCCTGAGTCCAAGTCCCTGCAACTTTGGAAAGATGCCCAAGTGTCCCCCAGAGCCATGAAACCAAAGGGGCTGGGGAAGGAAGGCCAAGGATACAGTGAATGCTGCTCTTGCAACTCCCCCACATGCACTCAGGGACTACTATTTCCTCACCTGCCATGTAGAGGATTAATACTGCTACTATTATTACTTCAGGATTATTCAAATTTCATGTAAAGCTCACTGAGATCAGAGATAAACATTATTCTCCATACAAGCCACACTGAAATCGCAACCTGTAAGTCTGAAATACTTTTTCAACACTGATAACAAGGTCATGATCAGGAAAGGCAACTGCTTGCTCTAGTTGATCCAGGGAAGCGTGACAGTGCAGAAATCCCTCGTAACACTCAGCCGTGCGAGAGCAAACGCAAGGGTTTAGGTCTACTCGGTATTCTCAATGCTCAGGTTTAAAAAAAAAAAAAAAAAAAAAAAAAAACCCCAAAAAACCATTAAACGCTGTGTGTGGGGAAGGGTAACAACATTAATATCAGCAGAGTTGGCATAAGTCATGTGGGCAGCAGGGAGACACTACGGGCACAGGCAGCTTCCACGCACAGCTACAGACCTGCATTCCTGCATCCCTTACAATATCGAACACCTGTGGTAGGTGCCCTGGTTGCTCACCCTGAAGCAATTGTTATGCATAAATTTTCCTGACTAAAGAATTGAATTTAATTCTACTCTCTAAGATACCTCTTAGTATTTTCTTATTTGTATTGGCATCCAGAGCCTGTGCTTTACACAAAACAAAATGCACCTCACACATTTTTTAGGAAAAACATGTAAGTAAAATCTTGCAGCATTACTTATGTTCCTTCTCCTACTGTTTTTAATTAATTTGACCTTTGGTCCTATTTTTGTCAATTCAGGAGGCACATTGCAATCAGAAAAAAGCTATGGTGTAAATATTCTGTTCTGCAAGTCACCAACTAAACAAGTAAGCAATGGAGGAAAATCTATAGCATACAATTAGCATTACCCCTTCCATTTATTTTTTTCACTTCCCAGAACTCATTAATAACTTTTAGTAGCTAAAATTGCAGGTAGGAACCCTCCTACACCTTAAGCATATTATATTCTACCTTTGCCCATAGAAATTCTTTTGAAGTATTGGAAATCTTATTAATAGATTCACCAGAAAACAAGCATGTAAGCTGGCAGAGGCAATTGCAAGAGGTAAAAGGAATGTAAATGACAGATGAAAGAAAATTTCCATGCCGTTCAGATCAATATAAACAAAAGTGCTGCAGCAGCCACAGCACAGAGATGAAGGGAATTCATCAAACTTGTATTTCATATTATTTGTCCTGTTTCAAGTGCACTGTCTGTGTTTCGGAGCTATGTTCTTCCTTTTCCCAATTAATACTACATTAAGATTCACTCCTGCAGGGGCTTTTTCCTTCTAGTGTTGAATAGAAGTTTTTCAGTGCACTCAGATATGGGAGGGGGGGATGTGGAGCATAGCTTCTTGCTTCTAAATACTGTCATTTGAAAAGCCTGTAATTGCAGCACTCAGTAATTTCCTAAATACTTAAGCCAGAATTAATTATGCCTGCTATTATTGCAGGAGTATGGATCTTATATTGGGTATGATGAAGAGAATGTGTGATAGAACATTTTATTGTACTCAGAGCATGCAGTGGGTGTGCAAGGCACTTAAACCATCAGAAGCAACAAGCTTCTCTACTTCAATTATATCTCAGTATGATCTTCAGATATCGACGGAATCAGTTTCGCTCATTTCGTACTTGTTGTTGTTGCCTAATTAAACACTTTCAGGACTCATCTTTACACCAGGGACTAATCAGAATTTTTAAAAGAATCCTATTTTATTTAAAATCATATTGGTTCTTGGTGAAAAATTGGAGGAAAGTAAGTGCTTATTGTGAAGCAGCTTCCATTTCAACAGTCACTGAAATGTATTTTCATTAGTAGTCAGAAATCAAGGCACATCATGAACTTAAGCAACTGCCTTTAATGGAGTGAACTCTGCAGCTTTCTGGCAGTTTGATGTGGTGTTGAGGAATCAAAAATATGAGTAGCTACTCTTTTAGCTAATTGCCCACACTTCTTAAAAATCCCTTTATTCAGAAATCGGGAGAATGCAGGAGGGGTGATGGGAAGGAAAGGAATGGCTGCACAATTGGTCATATTTGATTCAGGAGCAGAAATACTAACTGCAATGTCCAAGACATCTAATAATTTTGAACATAACAAAGTAAACACATAAACATGGGATTTGCAAGGGGGGGAATCAAAGCCACAAGAAGATGAAGCTTGATTTCCACAACATTGGATTCAGAGCTTTGCACAGAACACAAACTAAAGGGACGTGGATTTTGTTCTCTTGTGTTGAAAAGAGAAAAGTTTTTTTTTGAGACCCTGTTCTCCAAAAAACCAATGCTTGCCTGAGATTCAGTGGAATAATATTAAATTGGTGGGGTAGGCTCTTTGTTTGAAAGAAGGCTGGCAGCACTGCTTTGGTTTCAAAGTAGTTTTTGGGGAAACCAGAAGCAAAAGAGCAGCCTGAAGCACACCAGCTGCCTCTTCCCAGAAGTTCAAAAGACTTGGGCTGTGTTGCCGTAGGTACCTAAAGCACAGACAGGGATATATTTGCTAGAGAAATGTACTGTCATATCCCAAATGAACACAATTCAAATCAGCACACATTTCAGGCAATGCTCAAATAGCAGAGCATCAAGATACTAAATGCCTTCATGAGCAGTGAAACAAAGGGGATCCAGAGCAACGCTTTGTTCTCAGCTACATCTCTAGAATTTTCCTTGAGACTCAGGACCATGATATGTTCATTTGTTTCATAACAGAATTAATGATTAATGCTGAGAGCCTGTGATGGAAGAGATAGGGCAACTGTGGAAGTAATTTCCCTGGTTGGGAGGAAATAATTTCCTCTTGTGTTACGTGCCCCCTTGCTGGCTCACTGTAACCCAGCCAACATATTCACTGTTTACATCCCTGTCTCAAAAGATATACCCAGTTTTTTTCCCCACAGTTCAAGACTATAAATCCACTCTTGGTACAGAATACAGTCTAATTCCCGACTGACTCCTCCGAGACTCAGAGAAGAAAGAGAAGACAAACAACAGTTACAAGAAGATGACTCTCCAGCTCCAATCAATAATTTGCCTGTCATTCCAAAAGCCCATCGCCCCATCAGCATAACTGTGCAAATCAGTAATGTACTCTCACACTTGCTAGGTAGATATTAAGCATCTTTGCATCCCATGGACTTTGCATTTCAGTAAATTTCCTTCTCCCAGCAATACAAATGTACAACAACCACCACAGACTGACAATGGATGTTAGAAATTTGAAAAACAGCCTATAGCATAATAGTACTTTGCACATATATGTCATTCTTTACTTGAAGGGGCTTTAGAAAGATGTCTTCCATTTCAGAATAAGAGAACAGAAAATACAGTTGTTAAAACAGTTCACAAATCAACAAATCAAAGCACAGATAGCTATGCCCTCTTGATTCTTATGAATGAAGGTGAGGTTAAGTCAATGGCAGAATCCAAAAAACAAAATCAGGAGTTCTGAACAGATGAGACACTCTTAGGCAAGTTGCAATGACATTCCATGTTCTCTATCTAGCATGCCTCACCAGAAAAAAAGCTATTCTCTCTCAAAATATACCAAAATAAGTTATTTACATTTCAATAAACTATCACAGACTGCCTGAAAATTGGGTATTATGCGTGTGTATTTTATAAGAATAATGCACATAAATGCAAGCACATACAGCATCATTTAAAACCATATCAAGCCTGAAAGAGAGCGACTCAATAAACAGTTTTCTGACTAGTTTGGCCAATACTAGTGGGTATTCACTGAAGTGAGTGCTAACATAGCCTGTTTCAATGGAGCCATATGGATTAAAAAATGCTATTAGCAACATCATCTAACACGAAACCTCTGTGAGCAAGTGAGGGAACAATAATGATCTTATCTGTTCTAATCAGAATGAAAAACTGGTGCCTGCAGAAGATACATTCTGCCAGATAATCCATCTGTGAACAACAGACAAGTTCATTAATGGAAGTCTTCAAATTTGAGCTGAGAAACCCACGGATAAGAAAGGGTCGCCTTGACCAGCAAAGTTCCTGCTGAAAAGCTCTACAGGTTCACGGGGTTTAAGATTGAGCCATTACAATTATCTTCTATCACCTTTAAATATGTCTTTTTCCTGTTCTGCAGTTACACTGAAAGCAGTGCTCCTGCCAGAGTTTGTCCCTTGTTCCACAAGAACAGTCTGAGCTTTAAGAGGAGCTCTGAGCACAGAGCCCAAAATCTGTCATGTCCAACAACTTATCAGCTCTGAAATATAGTAATTCGGAGCTTAGATTAGAATCATGGGTGTTCCTTTTAGCATTTAAGTCAATCTTACAATCTGCTTAGGCTTTTAAAATTCCTCAAGGTAGCACTACCAAACCCTGACAGGTGCATTACCTGCTTAGGGCAGACTTGATCCACAGCTCCCTGAAGTAATTCTCTCCCAGCCCTACCCCCTCCAAGTAACTGCTGAGTGAAATGAATGATAAAAGCCCCAATAAAATCCAAATTCATAACCTAAAATATGGGAAGGGTGACCAGTTTGAAGATACACCAAGAAAAGGCTGAAGCTTGAGTTCCAACAGGCAGCCACTGGCAAAACAACATCAAAGAAACAGAGGTCATTATTTAAAATTTAAATTTCCCTTCACAAAGGAAATGGAAGTAGAGAAGTATTCTGTGATTGTCCTACACCAGTCTTGCAATTCAACATTGACACAACTTGTACCAAAACATCAGAATAGATAACACTCTACAGAAAATGACCAAAGTATTTTCCAGAAGACTCTCTAACCAAAGACCTGTTATAAAGCAGCACTAAAGCTTTCTCAGGAACGCTGGCACAGAAGTTTCATGATACTAAATGAATGCTGAAATGTTTTATTGCTATTCATTGTAGAAAAAGAAACAGAACACCAGAGGTCTGCCCAACACAAGGCCAGTCCAAATTTTTTTCCAGTTAATTTTTCCAGTTGCAAAGGCAGGCAGGAAGGGAGCTGCACTCAGCAGGAGGCCAGAGGAGAAGCCTGTGGCATGTATCAATAGGACACGTAGGTAAGAGCCTAATGGGGGATCAAACAAAAGCCCTCATTTCTAATACCAGCCTGGAGGTAATCAAACAGCAACACAGGCAAATCGATGCAAATCAAAGTCAGCCAAAAGGCATTGTATCCCAAACTAACATCTGCCTGGAAAGGTTTGATTTGGTCCGAGGTTGCATCTCTGAAAAACATGCTCCTACAGCTCCGGACACAAATACTCCCACAGAGGCAACTGAAGTATTAGAAATAGCAATGCTGAAAGTGGTAACATCAAAATTACCTTAACAGGATATGTGTTTTAGATTGAATTACTGCACAGGTACCCAAACATTCTGCTAATTTTTAACACTGACCTGTGCAAAACCTTCTACAATTCTCATACTTCTTTTTCCCATAGCAACAGGCCAGCCAAGAGTCTTCATGGTCCCATGGATAAGAGGATGGTGGCAAAGAAATCATTCACCCCCTAGTGCCTGTGTGAAGCTGCTGTGGAGTCACTCTGCTGTGAACGATTTTCTCAATAGGCTCCTGAAAACCACGTGCCTCTCACACCAGCATTTCTTCAATTATACCCTGTTCTTTTCCGTCTCACCACAAGCAGCACACAGATTAACCAAGTTCTTCAGCCATCTTAAAGCCTTTAAAATACAAATAAATAAATTCCTCCCAAAATAGAAAATTGAACAACAACAAGAATTAAAATAAAAACCCTAACCAAGCTCTTTTTAACTTTGATTATAATATGCTTGTTCTGGGCAATGTCTGGAAATATTTAGTGATATTATGATAAGCCCAAAACAGGAACCAGAATGGATCCAGCTAATTCCCAGACAGCTGAAGACATCATGCCCTCAGATTTTTCCTGTTCTCTTAATTCAAAATAATTATATTATTGTATGCAATTTGACTTCTAAACTATTTTAAGAAGACACTTGATAATTCCTTTGAAAAAACTAATTAATTTGGTTTTCTTCTGCTTTTATTGAATGAAAAATATTGAAAACCAAATTGACTTTAGACATATTTTCAGTCAGAGTGTCAGAGATCTTACACCTTAACTCAAACATGCAAATAGATTTTTATTTTTTTTATTTTAAAATGTAAATTGCAAAATGCTACACTATTCAAAGTAACACACCAAAACTGAAAAGGTCAAGTTCTGCTGTTAGTGATGGCTGATCATGATCTCCAGACTGGTCTTCTCCCATGGTCAGAATTTGCCTACCCTTGGCTTTCTTCAAGCAAAGGGGTGCAAATGAATTAGAAGATGCCAATTAAAATACTTGTGATGCCTGTTGCTTGACAAAAAAGTGCAAGGGAGATTTTTTTCTCTAATGAGTCTGTTTTGCAGTTCGGAAATCCAGCACAGCCTTTACAATGTGCTGCCCAACTCTGCACCAGCTCCAAGTGTGTGTGTTTGCAGAAAAAGCTGCAATCCAGATCGATTTGCAGGGGTGAGAGAGGACCAGACAATCAACTTCAGCAGTGGAAGGCTGAGACAGTCAATGTCTCCTCAGTGCATGTTAACATCTGACAAAAGGCTCCCACTGAGATGCCCCCACCAAAGGCACAAGGTTCAATTATTGCAACTTATATTTTAAAGTGTAATGATCTGTGTTATCTCAGCCAGCTTAAAACTTGAGTTAAAAGATCAATGACAGTTTTCCCATCCATGAAAATAAAGCATGGGACATGCAGGGGGGTTTTGGGTGGTTGTTCCTTTCTTTCTTTTGTTTGTGGGTTTTGGTTGGTTGGTTGGTTTTTAAGTTCACCAGAATGGAGATTCAGGCAAAATCCAATTTTCCAACCCTAGGAAGATCCTAAACAAAGGATCCAAAGTGACTGAACAGTTGTACTGAGCTTCTGCATGAAACTGAACCAAAACTCGGGAACTGAAGAAATCCTGAAAATCTGAGATTCAAAACCATCATTTACCTTGCCTTTCCATCACCCCATTCAAATTATTCTAAAAACACAGACACCCCCCCCCCAAAAAAAAAACAAAACAAACCCTTGTTTCCTAAATTTAATCCAAATTATCATATTTGTACAGTATTATTCCACCACCATTATTCTAAAGCTTGTTGCTCCTCAGGTCCTATCCCTCTGAAGTGGGGTTCCAGCTGTTGACAGTCAGAGCCTCACTGCTTTTAGTCACTACTTTGCCAGGAGTACTGTGGCCAAATATGAACCCAGTAAATCCCCCCAGATTACACAAAATCTCTCAGCACTGAAACTGTGGTCAGTATCTGGCACATATAGCACTGTTGGCTGCAAAAGCTCACACCCTTGGGTGTTTTGTAAGAAGATCGATTCTTCATGCACAACAAAAATACAAAAGCCAGCTTTAAAAATTATCAAAATTAGCAAAATATCTTTTCTTCAAAGAAGAAATAAACGTTTTTAAAGATGACTGACAGGAAAAATGAGCTATTTCTTAATACAAAGTGTAGAAAAATAACAGAAAATAATTACTGCAAAAGTTGCTGCTTTTGGAGCTGAACTACTCCCAAGTAGTTCAGCAGCTTTTCATTCCTCAGTTACTCAAAGGTTGCTCACACCCTGATCCAATCCTAAAATCAATGTAATGACCAGTATATTGGCCAGCCACACATCTTAATAAATGAATCCTCATTAAGCAATCTCCTAAATCTGTCAAGACCTGGTCTGGCACTTGTAAGTGCTAAGAAGAAGTCAGTAGTAATTTCACAAATAATAATTTGTGACTGAACTGCAACCTCTCTTTTGCATTCATTATTTATTATAGACTGTGACTCAAATCAGACCATTGTAAGCAAAAGAAACTTATTTCAGATAGTGCTGAAATGGACAATTTACCTTAGTACAGCACCAGACATTAGACTCCAAAGTTAAGCAGAAATCTTCCGAGCCTGACCTTTGGCAAAGCACACGAGACACAAACAAGGGAAAAAACCAATGGGTTTGATTTCTCTACTCACACAGCAAGAGCATAAAAATAGCACCTGGTGATTCTCAAGAGCTACAGCTAACTCAATAAGAAAAACAGGAATATTTCAGGGGCAGGCTGACAGTTTAAGTTGCTCCAAAAAGGCTTATTATTCATTGGGGTCTATTACTGCGATCACAGGCATTACTGTCAGAGTACGGGCACAGCGATGCAGGAACAAACTGATTTTGTCCCCTTCTTTGCTCAGATGTGCTTCTCATTATTCCCTCTAATCTTTTACAGAATCACTGACCCATTCTAATCTATCAGACAGATTTCTTGAGAGTTTGGATAAATACATGAAAGTCTACAACATATGGAAAAAGGAAAATGCTTCAGAAATATAGCAAGAATTATTTTATTTTCCCTTTTTCTTCTTTTAATTTTATTTTTTCCTCCGTAAAAGCAAATAAGGAACATTAAATAAACAATCACAGAATGGCTGGGGTTGGAAAGGATCTCTGGAGGTAATCTAGTCCAAACCCACTGCCAAGGCAGGGTGACCTAGAGGAGGTTGCACAGGAACCCACCTAAGCAGGTTTTGAATATCTCCAGAGAAGGAGACTCCACAACCTCTTTGGGCAGCCTGTTCCAGAGCTCTGTTAGTCTCAAAATAAATAAGTTTTCTTCATGTTCAGAAAGAAATTCCTACGTTTCAGTCTGTGCTCATTACTCCTTGTCCTGTCACTGGGCAGCACTGAAAAGAGTCTGTCCCCATCCTCCTGGCACCCACCCTTAAGATATTCATGCAAGGTCCTCTCTCAGCTGTCTCTCTTCAAGCTGAACAGGCCGGGTTCCCGCAGCCCTTCCTCACAAGTGAGGTGCTCCAGTCTCCACTCCAGCTCTGTAGCTCCCCCTGGACCCTCTCTGTTAGATTCTTATTCTTTCGCTGGGAACCCAAGAACTGGACACAGTGCTCCAGATGTGGCCTCACCAGGGCAGAGTAGAGAGGGAGAGTCATCTCCCATGACCTGCTGGTCACATTCTGCCTAATGCAACCCAGGAAACCATGCTCCTCCTTGGCCACAAGGACTCAAAACCCACCATAAAAAGTCCAAAGATGAAAATCAATACAGAGAAGCCTTAGCCAGCACAGAGTTTATGAAATGGGATACTGTGGTTATTTAAATTGTGCTCCAAACTACCAAATTAGCATTCCATTTATTTCCTTAGACTTCAGGGACAAGTCCACTTAACAGACTTCAAATATTTAGCCTTTGACACAGAGGGAGATGCTTTTAAGCTTCTGAAAAGATGAATTCTATTATATAGGCATACAGTGATCAAATTACATGTTTTGGTACTGAAGTACATGTGAGAGACTGCCCATAGACTGAGATTCATCAGGAAAGCGTCTCTAGATGGGATTTGATTAGCAATCAAGGAAAAGAAAGAAAAAATGGGTGCTGAAAATCACAGGGAGATTGAGCACTTTTACACTTAATACCTGGAATTACTTAAAAATGCTCATTGCAAATTACTCAGAGTCCAGACTTTTCTCTTTGTGTGCTTTGTTCTCAACATCTTCAGCAGACACAGGTCTGTTGCCTGTACCCAAAACTGAACATTTAAACATGCAGGAAAAATACACAAATATACATTTCATCCCCATTATTCATTATTAAGAGGGATCAGCTATCAGCATTCACATACCTCACTGTTCCATACCTTTCAGGAGTCATCCACAGGTAAAGAAATTGAGCAGAGGTAAAAGGATGAATGAAACAAGTGTCTCAGCTGCAGGTACAAGCCTGGGCATGAGGGATTGCTGGTGTAACAAGGTTAAGTTTGCAAATAAGTGTGAGAAAGGCTGCTAAGGGTTTCAGCTTACTGCAGCAAAAGACAAAAGAGAAAGGTTTAGTCTGTCATGTGCTTGTAGAGAATAAACTGTAACTAACTCATATTTTTCCTTTGTTATGCAGCCTTGTAAATAAATACGGTGCTGCCACTGCACAGAACAGGGCAGAAGTTTTGTGCTAAGCTGCAGAAGAGCTCAGGTGCTCTCAGGCTTTGCCTTGATGTGCATTGGCTGGGCTAAAAAGTGTTTGCTTTGCTTTGCTTGCTTGTTTGTTTTAACAGCCATTCTCAGGAAGGTGCAATTGTTTCTGTGCTTCTGGTTCAGGGAAATAGCTATTGTTTTATAGACAAGCATACAGGGGTATGAACTGCATACAGTTCATACACATGCAACAATTCTACAGAAAATGAACTGTGTATGACCGCAGAAAAAGTGCTGCATAGAGTACAGGCAAGGATGGCAGTAGAGGCCCTCAAAGTGCAGGCACAGGGTGATAAGGGAGGGACAACAGCTATAAACCCCACTTCATTAGTGGTGAATGCACCCCTAGGAGCTGCAGACCAACTTTAAACTTCACAGGAGAAAAAAACCTAATCTAGTATCCAACATATGCAAAAGAAACCGTATATTGTAAATTTGGACCTAAGCAGTCCTACGAAGAAAGAGCAAGGTACAAGATATGTAGCAAGTGTGAAGATGACCCTGATTACACCAAAGGGCACGGAAAAAGGAATTATCAACATCAGCATCCCATCTCTATCAAAGGGCTTGAATGCTCATGATTGAGGTATTCTCACCTGCCTCCAAAATGAAGCTATTGAGCAGTGAGAGAGTGGAAAAATAACAGAAGAGCTGGGAGAGGGGCAGATAATAGGAAGTTGGCATACAATTTTTTAACTGCATCTAATTTGAACTACAAGTGTAAGTATCGTTATAACCGGGCTAATAATAATTCTTTAGACTGCTAAAACTTCAATTAGACTAACAAAAATTCTGTGTTTGCACAGAAACTTTTTTTTTTTGCCTGCAATAGGGTTTAGACTGCAAAATGCCTGAAAATTCAAGCAAACCACCTCTGTAATTTGGATGCAACAAACCGGTAACAGTGGCAGTGTACAAGACCATGTTTGTGGAAGCAATTGGGAAAGATGCTTACTCACTTGAGTGACTGTGAAAACTGTCACATTAAACCTCTGCCCATACCCTACATCAGTTCTGTTTTCAGAAAACAGAATGGAGAAATTGAACTGAGAAACTGGAAAAGAGAAATATTGATCTCGTTCTTTACAAAGTTAATTAATGTTGTTCCTTCTTCCTGAATATCTGGGTTTAGCACGCTTCCCAGATTAACAGAATTATGTAATTTGAGATGATATAATTAGAAATACCTGCTTATCTTCAGAAAGAAAAAATGAACATGAAATAACAAAAAAAACTTTAGCACTTTAGTACAATGAACACTCTATAACCATGTAAACACCATTAAAAAAAAAAGCAAAAAGCAAAATTCGTTGTGCTGATCCCTGTATAAATGTAATTATATCTAATTAGTACATCAGGACCTTTGCCACTGGTTAATTCTTCATCTCTCATTCTCAAAGGTGTGCTCTTACCATCTCTCTCAGAAACACAATGGCTCCCTCAGAGCCAATTCTGCAGCAAATTTTTTGTTGCTTTACTGTTCAGAACCCCCCTCGAATTTTGACAAGCAACAGTGCGAGTAAGGAAAGCAGCATGTACTCAAGATGAAGATAAGATCTGAATTCCTAACAGGTATCTCAGAAGACTGGAAATTTTTCTTTTTCTAACTCTTTATGAATACTAATTTTGAGAGCTGACAGTCAGAACACGCAGCGAACAGTTCACTGAAGTTATAATCATCCCTCCATTTGCTAGAGGCTGCTCCAAAGCTCATGTCTTGAAATTTAGCACCCGGCCAAAAAAATATAATCAGCTCTGATAAAAAGGGAGTTAAGCCCTTAATCAATACCCTTTCAAGCTGTCCTGACAGACTACAGCAAAAGAGGTGGTAAAACTAATGAGACGGAACTCCAGCACCGAAGGAGTTGCACCACCAAAGCACTGTGCAGCAATCAAGGGGGAATCATTTCAACCTTGGAGCTCTGGGTGGGACCACAGCAGAGCAATCCCAAGTTCATTGCCTTCTTTCTGCAATAAGTACATAGGCACTGGTGTCTGGGGTTTTCATTACTTCACCTTTTACACTGCTTCAACCCAATAATAAAAAAAAGAAGTTTAAAATCTACTTCAAAACTAAATTTACTTTGTGAACAATAGTAATGTTTTTGGAAAAACAGCAGGAGGGTGCAGAGATAATGACAGAGGTATTGGATGTGGAAAGAACAAAAGACTGTTTCCTTCCCAGTCAATACCCAAACACCACGTTTGCCACTCCAGCTCAGCATGGGTCACACCTTCCTCGTACTACCCAAAGATGGATTGGGACGTGATCGACGTCTGTGCATGATGCAACTCCCAAACTTCAGCATATGTTGATACCTAATACAAGACAGTTATCTTTCCAAATCCACCAACATTCTTACAGTGACCATTTAGAAACAGCAAGGAAAGATTATTTTTGAGCAAAAATAAAAAGAAAATGCATGTTACTGGACCTGTCATAAACTATAATGAAAGGGTGCTAGAAAGCTAAAAACCAGAAATATAATTAGATATCCATTCTTGACCTATTATTTCTTTTAATAGCAACACAAACAGTGAAGCATCATCAGAGACACAACTTTTCTGACACTGTGGCTGCCTTACCAGGACAGCTGCCTGCATGTGTCCATTCTCTTTTTTAACGTTTAACAAATGACCTTCATAAGAAGAGGTGAACAGAAACTGGATCCCTGTAAACTTTCCCATAAATACCAGGGTTGAAATACTACTAAAAAGGGTAACATCCCATCATTCCAGGACAGCACCCTAATACTAATCATATGCCTGGGGGAAAATTCAGTAATAATTTGAATGAAACATCTGCACATCATCAGAAACATTATATGAACATGAGTTACTGTAACATCAAATCAGGATCAATCTGATAAGGGAACCATCACTATGCCATCACTTCCTTAACTCCTCTGCTCAGTGGCAAACCTGACTGCCAGCATTTTGGACAAGGAATTTTATTTCTCTATGCAAACAGAAGGATTCTGGATACAAACTAAATTCTGGTATGCTGTCTTTGCCTTTTTTCAGGTATGTTTTGCCCGAGGGTATGAACTTGGAACATTTAACTAAGTGGGCAATCAGGCAGCGAGAAAACCTGAACATCTGGGCCAGTCACAAGCTGACATTTGTCTGCAGGAAATACTGAACAGGTAATTCAGGATAGGGAATTTATAAGCTTGCAGATGAGCAGAGAGGGAAGTGAAATTTGTCAAGTCGATTTGTTCATTAAGCCCAGCCCTGCCAGGTGTACTCTGGAATGTTCTTCCCCTCAATGTATTCCAAAGCACAACTGGCTGCCTTTGCAGGTGCTTGGTATGGTTTGCTGTTCTTTTCAGCTGTTTGTTGTCTGACTAATTTCACATTATTTATTATTTGTGTGAGGGTGGTGGCAAAGTAATAAACTGCCTTTTGGGAAATGGCCTGACATGTGTTGAAAGATGCTGCATGATCCAGCAGCTTCTGTCCTGGAGCAATGCTCACTTCCATGCTTCCTCTCTCATCCCCTCCTCAGAGTGCATTGGCTCCCCTGCTTATAGACAAATCAGACAGAAAATCAGCCCACATAGTGCTGGTAAAACACACTGAACTCAAAGGGGACATATTTTGGGAAGAGAAAGCATTATGAAAATACGTAGGCAAAAATTAAAACACATGTATGCTCTGTTTCTGTAGGATGTGATCCAAAGGTTTTATGACCTCAGCCAATTCTGATGACAGAGATTGAAATCAGCAAAAAATCACAGTCCTAAGGATTGATCCTTACAAGTCAGGGATCTTCCTTTCTTTCTAGAACTGTAGTCTAAGTCCTTTTCTTAAATTATAGCAGTAAATACTCCGTTAAACTATTCTAGAGTAGGAAATCTACACTTCTTTGCAGCTACTTGGTACACAGTATAACAAAGGAATAAAATCAACTCGGAAAATACAGTTCAGTCTCAAAATAATCGCCAGAATCTCTGGAATGTTATTCTGAAAAAGGCTTAGGTAATAGAAAATTTTTATTAAAAATTAAACGCCTGAGATGTAGAAATTTATTACTATTATTTTCTTTATTATATGTTACTGTGGGGTTGTTTTAATGGCTAAATTTAATACTCTCTTAAAAGCAATTTGCTTTCAGGATCAATTTACAAAGACTTCATCAGTTCTTAAGAAGGAATCCTCAGAATGTTCCTTCATGAAGAGAAATCAGTGTTATTCTCATTCAACCTGAAGCACAGGAAGGACAGGAAACTAAAATTCAAGAGTCTGAACCAAGACAGAAAGATTCCAGAGACTTCTACACCAGTTCCTTAACCCAGCAATCGGCATATATTAAAACCTTTCTGAAGAATAATACTATTTTTGGAGTCTGAACTCTGATGTGATAATGAAGAGGAATATCTTTCCTCCCCTGATCAGTATTGGAGTGACGTTCTTGGGACTGTTCTCATTAGACAAGGTGCTCAGAACGGTGGGCACGTAGGTCTGGTCAAAAGGTCCTGCGGTTCTTTCAGAGCTGCTCATTCTCATACACAGCAGAGAGCACTATAGCCACCAGGTAAGTCCTAAAATTTAGGAGCGGATCCAAGCAGCCTTCTTTTTTTTTTTTTTTTTTTTTTTTTTAATTAAAATGTACCAGCTTTATCTTTCACCAAAATATGGACAGCAGAAGACATAATGCAATTCATGCTAAACGCCATTCAAGAAAATACACCTGTGCTATGATATAAAAGCTAAATTATTTTTTAAAAAAGGGAAACAAATAGAACCTCCCCTGTAAGAAAGACAATCATAGCACTGAGAACTCAAAAGACCATCAATTTATTTTCAGTTTTCAGCAGATTCCAACTGCAGTTAAAACTCACTGGAGCTCGTTAGTATCCCTGTTAAACAGGAAATTAATTTGAACTATGACAACAGCACCTATAATGGCAATTTCAGTCAAAGGGAAGTGTAGAGTCCTGAGCAGACAATACTCAGAATGAGGGGCACCAAATATATTCAGTGCATAACCTCACATGAATAGTCAGATAATTTTGCTTGAATAAGAAACGAACACTGAAAAACAATACTGGATCTACACACTGGTTGAATTAAAAAGCACAATCAAAGCTCTGGAAGTGTCCGTTTCTTCAATGATTCGGGTCCCTTACGGTCATAGGCAATCAGATTATACACGGGCATTATAGACAGATCTGCAGAGCAGCTATTCCACAAGCCATTGCACAAAGAGGCCACTGAATGCATCCTAATGTCCAATAACCAACTCTGCTGCTGCCATTTAAAAACAAAAAAAGAGGGGAAAAAAAGTAAAACAGTGTCCAAAAAACTACAGTGTGTTGGAGGGAGATGGGGAAGGGATCATCAATCCAAAAAATTAGTCTTGCCTCATGTTATGCAGAAGTGACACACTGAGCCAACACCTGATCAAACACAAGCTTTAATTTTGGAGTGATATTGATATGGCCATGGATGAGTGGAACTAGGCTTTCCAAAACCACAAGCTTTTGACAAGCCAGACTCATATGCAACCAGGAAAAGAGTTCCTTGTACTTAATTTGTTACTATTTCTTCATTAATTAATGATTTATTAGATATTACATCACATCGAAGAGTTTGGCAGTGCCAGAGACCAGTACAACAATTACATAAATAAACCTAGATGTGTAAAAGCCTCAAGGATATTGTGAAATGAAGGCAGGAGGACAAACAGCATCAACATTGGCTACATAAAGGAAACCTTTTCCTAGTAAAATAAAGCAACAAGATGGGGAGATATAAAGTGCAGGCAGTAAGATAGGTGGGTTACTGTCCTGGATACAGAACCAATTTTCTTAGAAGACTGGCCATTCCAGTCAGTGCTCTGCCCTGATAAATGTTGAAAATCAGCAAATACTATGCCCAACACGATCCAAATTATTCCTGTGTCCAGTATGAGATGAAGTGTGTACTCAAGTACAGTATTTTAACATTACTTAAAATTTACTGAAGGCTTAGAAATCTGAGTTAACAGCACTTACAGAAAAAGTAAATGTAAAGGAAATAATGTAAAGAAATCCTAATAAATTACATTCAAGGCCAATGATGCTTGAACTGCCTGAAATCTGAAATTTTCACAATTGCTGTGGAAAACTACTGATGGTTTGTTTTAATACCTTGAATGTCAGCATTTCCTAGACTATCAGAATGACAGCTGTAGAGGAAGCAATGGATTTATGTCTGCAGTCCCAGGGGAGTAACTGTGATAAGGGCACAGACACACAGCAGTAAATTTTGTGTGTACCTTAAGTATTCAGCTGACTCATCACAGTCTATTCTCTCTTATTACAGGGGAAAAAAACCACCATGAAGCAAACAAAGCAGTTAAAATACACAACATCCTGGGACCTGTTTAATAATACCAACAGCACTCTTAAGGCAGAAGGATGTCTCCAGGCTTACACTGCACGGAAAGAGTAGAGAGGGGACATTTTCAAGCCAGTTAACGTAAGAATTTCATTCTAAGAAATGAAGATACAGCTTTACACACCAAACTGATATTAGCTAAAAAGGTGACTGCTGTGTTTGTGTGTATGTGTATATATTTATATATATATAGTAGAACTGAATGCAAATAAAAACTGATATCCAATTTGCCTGAGATATTCCCTCCTTCCTACAAATCTTGGCAAAACTAAATGTGACTACAGTGGGGTCCAAGTGAAAAATACACAGTTGTAGGGTGGTTCTTTATAGAATTTTTTGCTTCTCTGCAAATCTACAATAAAATCTGGTGGATATAGTTTGCAAAAGGTAAGCTGTTATAAAAGAGCATATGAAATGAAGGGAAAAATAGCATTTCTTGCCCTAGGCATGAAACAGTGCCCTTGAATTATGTGTTATAATCAATTTCTAAGCTTACACTATAGATAACATCTTTCAGTGATGTCTCATCAAGCAAATTAGATCTGACCAGTGAAATACTGTAAGTTAGCTGGAATTGATGAAAATATTAATGCAGTTGCTTTACTGAACCCCCATTGCCTAAAGTATTAACTTCTGTAGAAGACCAATCGTTACTCTAAGCTCTGACCCACAGACAACACAATTCAACAAAATCTATGGGGATTTACAGTTAAGAAAGAATAGAATTTTGCATTAATCAAATGCTCTAATTAAGATCTGGAGTGGTCAAATGAGGCTTCCTCTTATTAGACAACAGTATTTCGGGAAAACACAAAAGAATCCCAGCACAGACACAAACCAGCTATAGGCAGAGAGAAAACTTAATGGTCAGCTGCTGTTGGGCATCCCAGAATTCAGTCAGACAGCACAGACAGAAAATTTGTATAAACTTACAGGAGTCAACTGAAAATGTTTGAACTGAATGTAGCTTACAGGTGGAAATGAGCTTTGTTTCAGAGTTAAACCCTCACTATTGATGTCACTATAGAAGACTTGAAATAAATTGTAATATAAGCACATTCAATATATGGCAAATCAGAACAGAGAATCACAAAATGGTTTGGATTGGAGGAGGCCTTAAAGACCATCTAGTCCCAACCCTCCTTCCATGGCCCACTATCCCAGGTTGCTCCAAGCCCCATCCAAACTGGCCTTGAACACTTCCAGGGATGGGGCAGCCACAACCTCTCTGGGCAACCTGTGCCAGGGCCTCACTTACCTCTGAGTAAAGAATTCCTTCCGAAGATCTAATCTAAACATCAGAGATTCAAGCTCAATTCCAGGATGTAAAATGTTTATCTCACTTCATTTACAGAATGAGATGTTTAAAGCTACATTCCCACGTATGTTTTTAGCAAACTCACCTGTCCTGGTGAGGCAGATGGGAATAGCAACTGGCTGACATTAAGAAAAATTAAGTAAGAACTTTACTTAGGAACCTAAATATTGTGATTTAATTCGTATATCTAATTTGATGTATCTGCTGTTATATATACTGGCTTTCATTAGTTGATATATCACAGATATATCACTGCTGATAAAACAATTTGGGATGGCTTAATGGAGTAACAAGATGGGCTTTTGAACGGAGCTGTGCTTTTCTTGGGACATGCCTGTTTTGTCTCTGCCATGTAAAAACATGAGAACATTAACATCTACCTGCAGAATAGGATAAGCCATTTCTATATTAGCAAAGTATTTGAAAGAATAATGTGACAAACAAAGTGTTTGCAATTACTTAATTTTTAATTTCAGTGACTTCAAACTAAACAAGTCATAGAAACCTCTGCTTCAGACTGATTGGAAAAAATAGAAGGGGTAACAAGTAATCTACAGCCTGTTTTTATAGGATGAAACACTTTAACACTGATAATGGGATTTCTTAAAAAAAAAAAAAAAAAGGCAATCCAAACTACACTTCACCTCCAGGTAAAGTTAAATCAGTTCTATGCATAAAGAAAATTAAGTTTGAGTGCATCAAAGATGCACATAAAGAGCAGTTTGATTTTTGCTTTGCTTTGCTATTCAGATTATCTCCCAGGGACTATTCCCCCCATGGATCAAAGAGTGATTGCTTGCTAGGAGCAGTGACATGGAAAAGTATTTCAGGATATATTTACACCATAGAGAGACCATGTGCAGGCCTGTGCTTTTCTGAGTCTGTGCTATTGACTGGGAGCACGGACACTCTGCCTGTGCTCAGGTGCAGATGCACCATTTATACCTTCAACCACAGACTGGCAGAGCATTCCAGGATGCTTTGCCAGGATACTTGAAAAGGGCAACAAAACCAGAGGTACTACTTTGGTTATAGTTTCAAGAGGGTGTGAGATTTAGGCTGTCCTGAGGACTGAGCAGAGAATAACAATGACAGGTTGGGTTTGCACGGAGGTTGAGATTCAGACCATGGCACTGGTCTTGGTCAGAAACCCACAGGTACTCCAGGCAAAGACTCCCATCACTGTAATTTTACAGTCACAATCTGATTTCATTTCCTTCTGCAAGCAATAAATAGGACCCCATATATACTACTCTGTGTGTACACCACTGAGCAGCAGCAGTAATTGTTTATGTTACGATGCCGATTACAAGCCACAATCCCTTCCCTGCAAAACTCCGCCTGACGGAGGTTTTAATGCAGAGCAGCACAATTCCTTTGGATGGAATGAATTGGCAGTGCCCCAGGACTAGTCAAGCACGAAGCAAACAAGCAGCCTGTAATTTGCTGATGCAGTGATGAAGGCGACCAGAAAGATCCTTGCAGATTAGCAGGCAATCAGGGAGAGCTTCTCTGTGTGCCAAATGCTTCTCCACTGGCAAATACGGAATGTACATAATATGGAATGCACATAACAAACATGGTGGTTCAGGCTTCCCTTACTAAAGTAAGCTTTTCAATCAACATTGGAGAAACATGTTGTGCACAGTGCTAAAACACAGGATGACATTTTAAAAGGCCTCAATCCCAACTAGCAAATTGAGCTCTGCATCTGTTAACAAGTGCAGAGCAGACATTCAGGCACGCACCTAAATGCAGATTAATAGCACATACAGCTGCTGCAAAATATGAACACAAAGGGCAGAGATAGTGAGAAAAAGAGAGAAAAGAATGATTTGTGATGCCTGTGCTTTATTTACGGGGCTGGATTGGCTATGAGACAGGCTTGCTTTTCTGCCAGTGATCATGCAAAATCCACTCCCATTCCTGCATTTTAACATCCAAACTTTCCTTATTTCATCTCCCTGGAGATATATTTTCAGGGATAATTTTGCAGAAAATGTTGGACTATCTGCACTTGAAGAAAATTATTCAAATGTTAAATGAGAAAGCGGTACAAAGTAAATAAATTGGAGAAACTACTAAAACGTGCTTTAAACTTTCAGTTACCCGGTTTGTGATGCTGATCTTTACATTACTAGCCCCAGCAAAAGTCAGACTTTTCTTTTCATTGCTCTCGTTAAAAATGAAAAATCAAATACTAACTCAGAGAAGGTAAACCTTCATTTCTATTCCATTTGATCTCAAGAAGTCAAAAAAGTTTATATAAGGGATTTGTCTGAGATCAACATAAACAGATTTCAAAGCACAAAACATTGGAAGGATTCAAAGTAAGAGACATTTATGACCTGACCTGCACAAACATGTCAAGTAATAGGTCTTTGTCTGCAGTTACCCTGAACAAATCACAGAAAAAGTTTTCCAAGATCAGTAGTCAGTGGAGAAACAGAAAACTGTATCTCAAAACAGGGTTTTTTTACCAAACCAAATAATTATTTCTGTAAATCAAATTTTTAAAGCATTTTACACCAACAAAAGGAGGATAAAATGCAGGTATAGGTCAATTAAACAAAAATATCAGTTCAGTTTTCAAACTGAAAAAAAAGATTAATTTATCCAATAAATCCTAAATGTATTTCCACAACAAAGACAGGAAACTTCTATCTCTTCTATTTTGAAGTTCTGAAAAGTTTGAAAACAAACATTTTTAAAACATTTATTCAGTCTTGATACATTCCTCTGGGAACACACGATGCAAAGATACCAAATTTATTCCTTGAAATTTCCACATGATAGAACTTGATCGTATACAATATCTGCACCGTAGGTCCAGCATTCCCAAACCATCAAATCTCTAAACTTCCAAGGCACGGCCAGGAGATGCTCAGCAATTTGGGTACACCCAGGGCCTCCTGCATTTCTGATGAAAGCACAGACTCCTGCCCAGCACACACAGAGCTGCTCCACTCATTTATATTGGTCATGGCTAAAAGAACCATTTTTTCTGAGCGGGTCTGAACCACTATCAGGGGCTGCCATACGTCAGATAATTATTCGGGGAGAAATAAATCTGGCCCACCCACGGAAAAAGGGGAGCACACAATAATTGAAGACTGTTTGTAAAAACATGATTACATGATATGACCTGAAAACACAAAACACAGTGGTTAGCATCAGCTGATTATTACTTGCACGGCTGCATAATTTTCCTCTTAAACAAAAGACCCATTCCTGATGCCAACTTTTAGTTATGTAAAAATTTAAACAAAGCAAAGACAAACACTCTTTCCATATCTTTGGCTAAATTGTTGACTGGGATCGTTAGTATTGGCTAGAAAGGAGATGTGGTCTAATAGTTTATAATTATCAGATGAATTTTAAGAGAAAAGAGGTTACATTAATGGTTTTAAAAATAAAAATTAATTGTTTAACAGCATTAAGAATTCACTAAAAAGAAAAACCTGCGAAATTTTCAGTGGAGGCCAAGTTTGATCTCACTCTTATTCATCTTTGACCAATCAGCTCAAGATGGGGCACTACATCAAAATATCAAACTGCTGTGCTCCTGAAAATATTGAACCCCCTGCAAACAATATCTGTTATTTATTGTGTGTGAGCACATGCTGTGCAAAACTCATAACTGGATGCTAAAAGAGTCCATGGGAATATAACACAGAATCACTGAATGGTTTGGGTTGGAAGGGACCCTCAAGATCATCCCGTCACACCCCCTGCCATGGGCAGGGACACCTTCCACTATTCCCAGGTTGCTCCAAGCCCCGTCCAACCTGGCATTGGACATTCCAGGGATGGGGCAGCCACAGCTTTCCTGGGTAACCTGTGGGTGGAACAAGGTGATCTTTAAGGTCTCTCCCAATCCAAACTATTCTATGATTCCGTGATAAATTGTCTTTACTCAAAACCACCGAGGATGTCACACAGCTAAGAGACACTAAGACACATTCCAGCTCCATATCATGCTACTTCACATCAGATACTGTCAGAGAGGCCACTTTTTCTAGTGAATCCCCTAGAGTTGCTGAATTCAGGGAAGCATAGCAGACGGTTCAAGAATAATGTTAGTTTCATATGAAAAATGAACCTTTGATAAATATTGCTACTATCTAGCATAGGGTTGATATATATTCTCATTAACTTGAGTCAGACAAATTGGCAATAAAACCTTCCATGCTGAAGTCAGAAAAATGCAAAAGTGTCTTCATTTTATCCTGCCATTAAAAATCTGAGGAAAACAGGAGAAAGAAAATCTGCAAGATAAAGGTTAAAGCCAATCTTGTAGAAGTCAGGATAATTTTAGGTTCTGAATTGCAGGAGTATCTGATTAGGCATTGTTTCCTACAGTCTGAAGAACAATAGAACTGTGATCACTGTAAATAAATATTTTGCTTTGTATGTTGGTTAAAAGCTGGAAATCAACTGCCAGGCTCACTTTTCCCCTCTGAATTGTGAAATGTTGTGTGTGGGTTCAAAGCTCCTCACAATCAAAGGCAGAAACACGGAGGTGACTGCCAAGTTCCTGTGCCTGTTACCAAGCAAATATTTTATGACAAAACAGAAAATAATCAAGGCTGCTGTGGGGAAGAAGGAAACATGTTTAATAACATGGCAAAAGGATGGAATACAAAGCGTAACAGAAAAGTCACATGCCTACATACATTTGGAGCATCCCAGTGGAAGTCTCTACAAGATTATCTTGCATTAAACCAAAGCCAGTCACATTTGGTTTCTTTGCATGGAGTGACGCTGAAGCTGATGGGATAAATAGGCACAGTCTCGGTGCTGAGATGCTTGACCAATGACTCAGCTGAGCTCTACATGATTACTGATGTCAAATATTCCCATTTCCACTGAAAATCCTTAATATCTCAATATTCCTCCCAAACTGCTGAGCCCTTCCTGTACTCAGATTCCCAGCACAGAGAAGGTAATGTGCCATTTTCACTTTTCCATTCCCAGCTGAAATAAAGGACAAAGGAAGTTAGAAGGAATGTTTGAACATTAACTTTGGAGGCCAAATGGAAGCATATAAATAGATTTCTGTCAGAAGTAAAACAAAATGGGGATTTTCCCAGTGTGTCATAAGCTTTAGGAGGAACAAATGAGCAAACAACTAAAATTTATGTGGATATAAGGCACTAACTCATAAGATCAATTATATAGAAAAGTTTAAATCTCTCAGTTTCCAAACACTACTTTACACTAATGCTGCTAGAGCAACAACAGTGCAAGAACATTGATCCAGGAGAGGGGCAAAATTTAAAAAAAAAACAAACCCAAAACCAAAACTCCCACAACAGTAATATACATAATATGATCCAAGGTTTTCCTTTTCTTTTGATTTTTAAACAAAAATCTTGGATATGAGATCGATATACTCTCGTGCAAGAATAGCTTTTACTATCCATCCAATTCTTGCCTGTCACAGGTAAACTGTTAGGTAAGTTAAATTAAGTTTAATTATAATGCTAGAACTAAATTTTCTCTGGACCTAAATGTTTAGAATACCAATAAATGAAAAGTAACAGAGCAAACATAGTATTATGAGAAGAGCACAAAATTCCAAACCAGAATTCACTCAAGAGGACAAGGAGAGGGTCCAATGTTTCCAACATTTCCCAACTTGGGACACTGGGATGTAAAATAATCTGGGAGTTGAAAAACACTTGATTAATTGTGTTAGGAGTAAGAAATACCTTTTTTGTTGTTGTTTAAATGCTGTTTGAGCTTTTAACAGATATACAATTACTGAATGTTGTTATTGTTTGCTTTTCCCTTATTTTAATTTTCTGAAGCATTTCTGAAGGAAATCTTCATGCTGTAAGCAAACCTTTAACGGACACATTAATACAAATTATACAGATGGGCAAGCTGAGGATTTATTAGGAACTCCAACTGTTAAATTTCCTTTGAAGTCTTCAGATTCAGCACATCCACACTATAAACCCAGAGCTGAAGTGATAAATTTTGTAAATTGGAAACAGAGACACACTAAGCTCCCAGCTATTTAAATAGTTGCTCAAGGGATTTAGGGCAGAAATTGATTAGCTTAGGAAAGAAAGTTATGGTCACTGGGGATAACAGGGAATCCAACCAAGCTCCAGCCACAGGTTCCTGACCTGCTACGGCTGAAACACGCCTTGTGTGAGTGTCACAGTGTGAGAGTGAAAGAGCAGAGGGTTGTCTAGAACCATCCTTCCTCTTAAAACTCAATTGTTTCTTTCCAACACAAACTGTATTTGCTTTCAGTTGCTGTTATAGCTTTGACTCTACTATTATTTTGATTTCTCCTTGAGGTTCAGAATCAGATGCTTTGTTGATTGTAAATAGCAAACATGAAAGAATAATTATTAATGTAATTATCAAACTTATCAGGAATGTCAAAAATCAACAAGCCTTCAATAAAACCTACTTTATAAGATTAAAGCTTCCCAAGAGACCCAATGACATTTACATTTTTTGATCTGGAAAGGAATGTAAAATCCTACTAATGACAGCAAATCACACCAGATATGAACAACTCAGTGCTCCTAACGAGAAGGTATTGGAAGGAAACAAAACCCCAGAATGATAGAGGGAAGAAGGTAGGCAGAGCTCTGCTCATCACAGGTAACTCCTGGAATCTGGGACAAAATACTGTAAAGGTACCTGTTCATACAAAATTGACTTGGCTGCTGTAACCTGTGCTCCACAGACATGACCATTTTGCTTTGTGGCTTTAGGGGACTGTGAGTTGATGCATGTCCTCCCTTTCTATAAAAACCCTCCAAGGGCTTATGAAAATGCATGAAAAATCAGGAAAAATATTGGTTTGAGTATGAAAAATGAAACCCAAGTGCAGAAGGTAGAGGGAAAGGACTAAGAAGAGAACTGATCCTGGAAAATAAAGGAACAGAAAGTTACCATAGGCAAAGGGATGAGTAAGCAGTGACATGGAGGTACCACAGAAAAGCAGGAGAAATAGGAGAAAATTAAAGAGAAGGTACAGGGGAAGAAAAACTGAAGAGAGTAACGTAACATAACTCATTATTTATGTTTATTTTCCCTAGAAGCTTAGCTGCCAAAACATTGGCCTCACTTGCTCTATGCTATCAGACTCCAGAAGACATGTAATTAAATCCCCTGCTTGACTAAATAACCCAAACTGCCTCATTTTCAAATGGTTACTGCTTTGCCAACATACCTAATATTAACAAAGACATTGACTGATTGAAGTGTATGGCCAGGTCATTATTTCTGATATTACAGGATTTTAAAAATTGCATCTAGAGTATAAGAAAGCATTTATAAGCAATTAATTTCATATTTCACATTAAATTTTGTAGTAAATTAAACTGCATGAATATGCAACCCAGTATAATTTGCTGTTACTTCTGAAATTCCTTAATAGGTAATTTCTGTGAAAGAGTTATTTCAATCATTCTTTATTAAATAATATTCATCAATTATTGCCAGAAATAATGTGAAAAAGTGTCTTCCTTTGAAGGATACTCCTTATGTAGAAGGGCACAATGAGGAAAAGACATATAGCTAATTAAAAAGCACTGCACGTGCATACATAAAGACACACAAAATACACTCGTCTGCTAAAATGATTTTAGTTGGTGCTAATATCAGAACTTCCTTCAAGCATATTAACTTGCAGCTGGTTCAGTTTTGCCCAGGTTTATGCCAAGTCCCCATGTATACAAGCTGTTCAAATGCACATTCACACATATAACCTCAAAGTAGACTACACTTAAATCCTTTCTATTTTAAGGTGGAGAAAAGTAATAGTTCAGAACCATAACTCCACAAAGTAATGAAGTAAAAGATATTGCTCTTATTACTGTCATTAAACTATCATGACTGCCCACAATAATTTCTTTCCATTTTCATATAGCCTGGAAAGTTTAAAAAGAGGAGTAGAATCTTATTTTTTCATTAAAGGAAAGTTTTAAAACAATGATTTTTTTTTTAAATAAATCACTTTGGTAAATATAGACACACTAGAAATAGATTCATAAGACAGAAAAGAGAGATGGAAGAAGACAAAAGGCAGTGCAGAAATCAAGTTGCTCCTTATACAGAGCTCAAAGGAATTATGAAGTGACACTCTCTGTGGGTAACATGCTTTTATTTACCCTCCCTTCCTTTGTGCCTGATAACACTACTGTGGCACTGTTCCTACTGAGCACTTTGGTCAATGATTCTTTTGGCTCATCTGTCTGTACATCCAGCCAGGAAGGAAAAAGGACTTGCAAAATCTACCCTGAGCAAGACCCATAAAATATTTTAATGTAGTAACGTGAGTCTGAGCTCACTGAGTCCCTCATGACTGTAGGTAGATGATACAAGGATTAGTCTGTCAGGAATGGAGAGAGGCTGATTTTGGAGGAGAAAACGAAAAAAGTGGACAGCGTGGGGAGAATCATGGTGTAATGGTAGAAGGATCCCATCAGAAAATGACTTAGGACTCTGTTATCACAAGGTTTAAGTAGTGTAAACTTTGAGGTATAAGATAAAGTATAGATGCTTTGCTGCAACATGAATCTCCATCTGGGCTGTTCACTGACATTAAACAGACATTTCTATTTTACAGCAGACTATGACTGCCTGATAAGAGAGACATGACCTTTCCTTTCCCTCTCTCTTTCCCTCAACAAAAATGGTCTGCTTCAAAATGTCATGGAAGTGTAAGAACTTAATCTCAAATCTGTCACAGGACCAATAGATTCATTGCCAGTGCAGTACCTAACCCCCCCTCCCCAAATCCTTAATGTGTGGTAAGTATCAACTCAGTCTTCACTTTCCTAACCAATAATCAAAATAAATTCAGCTATCCATGAAAATCCCTTGTATTGTATGCAATAAACTATTTTCTTTGAACAGGTATGTGAGATCATGTTTTGGATGAGATGATTTAATCCATAAGATACCAATTTTTTACTTTAGAACAGATCAAAAAGTAGAAAATGCTTCTTGAGAGTGGTCCTACAACCCTTCAAAATTAAGCATCATGGTAGAGACTCATACTGACACTGAACAGTTCAGAAACCAGGCAATTTTGTGAAGGCAGAGATTTGCTGCTGACCTGGAATAGGGTGGTTGTACACCTGAGCACAGACTGGGAGAGTGAGGAAAAAAAATAGTGTGTTCAACTCCAGTTCTGGATATGACAGTTTCTTTCTTCCACATCCTATGTCATAGAGAAATGCGTTCCCTCTAGTTTAAGTCTTGTAAGTAGATGGGGCTGGAAGATATTAAATGTAGTGGTCCACTTAGCAGCTCTCAACGACAGCCAGCATTTTGCTCAGTTCTTATTTACAGATCAAAGTTTAACAAATTATACTTGAATTCCTCATGGTCTGGAAAGGTACAAATACTTTTCTTCATGATTTTTAAATACCTTTTTTCTTAGGATAGAGATAAATTAAATTCCTTTTACCAAAAAAACAAAAAAAGAAGTGAACATATAAAGGGTGTATAAAGAACAGAAAATTAATTTGATTTTCCAGTCAGCTTTTCTTTTCACAAATGGTACTATTAAGGAGAGCAGAATTCTTTACTTCCATTTCCCAGTAATCCTTGATTAAAATATAACTATAATAAACGTCTTTTAATTGACTTCAGATGATGTAGAAATGTGGCATTATTACAGATATTATCTGTTCAAAAGAGATCAATGGATTATATAAAATGTTAAGGGCATAAGTTACAGTGAAGACTCGGTCTTACAATGAGCTTGATGTCCCCTGCTTCAACCCAGGTGGCCTTGGTTTCCTCTGACTTTAAAAAAGGTTATGAGAACTCAGTACTTTGCAAAATTGCATCTCAAATGCACGTAATCTAACCCAGATCTGGGAGGTAGGATTGAGTTCAAGGACATGACTGCCTAATTTGATGCCATTAAAGCAACTTTTTAACAGCATCTTACTCAGTACCTTGCAAAATCTTCTGCTTAATTACTAAATGCCAGTATTTCAATAGTCAGAAGAAGGTAGAATAGCATATATTTTGTGACATCGCTTAATACCATTGGAAGTCTTGTTGGAATTTTATTTCAGGAAAACTCTTCAAAGTTCAGGCTTGGAATCAAACTTTTTAAGAATTGTTCTGACTCACAAGAGCACGTGAAGACAGGACAAGGGGGAATGGCTTCAAACTGAAAGCGGGTAGGTTTAGATTAGATATCAGGAAGAAATTCTTTACTGTGAGGGTGGTGAGACCCTGGCACAGATTGCCCAGAGAAGTTGTGGCTGCCCCATCCCTGGAATGTTCAAGGCTGAGTTGGATGGAGTTCTGAGCAAGCTGAGAGAGTGGAAGGTGTTCCTGCCCATGGCAGGGGAAGGAACAAAATGATCTTTAAGGTCCCTTCCAACCTAAACCATTCTGTGATTCTTTAATTTTATTGGGAGCAAAACACGAACATGAAAATGCCTCTAAGGGAAGGGCTTTGCACCTCATTTTAGGAGATTATCCAGAAGGAACCACACACTGAGGGCTGAGCGTGATACAGCAAATTACAAATTATCAACCTGTAATTTACAGGTTGTGGATTATGTGCACATATTTCTGAAGCCTCCTGACACAACCCTGCAGAGGCTGCAGCATGGGTGAAGTTTCAGGCATGCAGCACTGCAATGGAACCCCACAGTATGTGGGAAACACATAGGAAAGCATTATGAGGCTGTAAAACATTATTATGCAGTGCAAAGCATCCAACTTTTAAAAAAGCCTAGCTTTATTTATGTGCTATCCTGCAAATTCAATTACAGGATTGAAAATTAGCTACAGGTTTTCTGCTTAAAAGTGCTTGTACTCATTTTAGTGTAGACTTCTTTCTGTCTCTATGCCTAAATTATTCCATTAAACACAGGAACACAGTGACAATCTTCTGCAGCTACAAATTCTGCTCAGTGCTCTCTAATGTGGGTTGGTCAGATTAATACAGCACGTAACTCATCCCCTCTGAAACATCAGTTTCATTTACCATTAACTATGAGAAAATGTCAAAGCAAGAACAAGCAGCTCTCTATAGAAACATGCCTGAAAGGGTTAGGCAGGCAGAGTTCAGTTACAATTGTACCGTGTAAGAGGGAAGAGTATCTACATTGCCTGGAAAGTGTCTAAAGAAACACCTATAGGTATTATCTCTGAGTAGTGTTACATATTTCCATTTAAAAGTTCAAAATCAACATTTGCAGGTGGAATGATTAACCTATTTCTTCTTTCTCATTCCCGGTATGCTTCAAAACCTTTAGGGCTATGGGACTCTTATAATTTCACCTCACTAGTAATTTAAAATTAGCAAGAGAGGAATATTACAATTGTATTACTTTAAAACTCCAGTTTGGAAAAGAAAATAAGGCAAATACCAAGATGGATAAAATGTATATTTTCTGTAACTGGCAACTGAATATTCACAGCTAAGAATCACCATATACTGGGAAACCTATGGTGTCACATTTTTACAAGCTCAGATAGCAAGATCTGAACCTCTGCAGCCAGTTTCCTCAACCAGGTTTATCCCCTTTCCCTGGTCTGACTGCCCTATATCACCCTGAAACAGATTTGGCTGCAACGACTTATTATACCAAACAAAATAAAATAAAATAAGCATCCTAACGAAGCTATCATTGCATGTATTATAAACTATGCTTGTAATGGGATTATTCTTTGGGAAATTTGTTAAAGAAATGAAGTTTGTGATCCAGGAAGCTTAGAGAAAAATTAATGAATTCACAGATGTTCACCTTAATGAACAACAGATTGAGAATATATTATTAAATTCAAAAGGAAAAGTTTGCATATGTTGTCAAAATTAGGTTTTGATCTCTACAAGCATTGTGCTCATGTGAATAATCAATTAATAATTGATTAAAGGCTTCATCCAACCTTATCATGTTGCAGCATTTTATTTTTTTATTTCGTTTCTCCCGAGAACTCAATAGATCAGTGTGTGAATAAGTTCCTTCTGGGTAACTTAATATATAGTATCTATCTCTGATGTAAAAGTTCCATTACCATGACTAAGAAGTTGTCATGTTGTTACAGCTGAGCAATAAGAACCTTCTTAGCACAAGCATCCTTTTTCTGAAAGATTTTCTCACCTTCCCATTGTCTGTGCTAAGTAGCAGTTCCACTAGGAATCCGATCTCTCCACATGGGAGAAAGGATGTATTTGGTTTGCATTAGCCTTGTATCTGTTGCAGGAACCACCCCACCTACAGAACAAAAGGTGAGAAGGCAGGAAGGGAAATGTGGCCAGACCTCAAGCCTTACACAAAACCCAGGCATCAAAATCCCTTGCTCGTGGGAAAAGGCCATCCAATTCAAAAGGCATTTTTAAAATACTTCTCATTTAGTCCCAAGAGTTCTACTCCTGAACTTTATCAGGGAGCACAGAGCAAAGTGCAAAGGGAAGAGCAGAGGAGCCACGACGATGCTCAGGGTCCCACTCGCTTTCTGAGGAGATGGTCACTCTCTGTAATACAGCAGAGGATAACATTCCCAGACAAACACCACCTGCAGCACTCCAGCACATTTAAATCACTATTAGACTTTTAAATCAAACTGGCAGCAAATTAAACCGGGACAACTAAGGAAACAACTCGATCACCACCTGCCCAAACCCTCCCCTGGAAGATGGTCCTCTGCAAACCCACTGCAGGGTCACACAGCAGCCTCTCTGCAGTGGGGTACAGGAAGCAGTTTTTGTTTTCTTCTCCCAGTTAAGTCTGTAGAGAGATGTTTCAGGAGTGCCTGACAGCCACTGCAGCCGAGTCACCCTCTGTGGGGCAGGTAAAGAGCTCCATGCAGAGCTCCTCATAAAGCAACACCCAAAGGGTTTGGTACCACTCCTGTTGGACTCAGCGTTTCTTAATACCTTTCTAATTTTTTTTGAAATTTTTTTGCAAAATAAAACCCCAGAAAACAAAATCAACTTTGCATACACACTAGCAAATACATGGAATATACAAATGATAGTATATATTGTGTAGGAACTGAATGTCTCTTCAATGCAAACACAACCTGTCCCTACAGGAATCCTAACAGAATGTAAATAGTATTTTGGGATAAGTTACATCATCACTGTTACCTCAATAGCTCTCAAAAGTTGTGAAAGAATGTCTGCAATTTATAGCAAGCTATAACATAAAGTGAATTTATGACACCATAAAACCAGCCAAACTCTCCACACAAAATCAACACCATCTTGCCAGGACTTACTTAGCTAGCAGAGCTTATTTGTCCAAGAAATATGGGAAATACAAATTCATTTTATACCAATTCTCTTTCACTAAAATTCCTAATTTTTTAAATGATAATAAAAGCCTAAAAATAATTTCCAGGTTTACATTAGATGGGCTGTTTTTTTTAATACCAATAATTTAACTTGGAGCTGTAAAGGCTTATCCAAAACTTTTCACAAAAACCATTCCTCACATATCAATTCATTTTAAAAAATTCCAGATAAGGGTATAATTTAACAAACCTTTCATCTCTAAAATAATAATTTCAAACTTGCCAAAAAAGAAAAAAAAAAACTGTCCTGTTCAGATGCAGAATATTCTGAAACCTAGACAAAAAGAAAATGAAATACTGTACTTTGAGAGGTTGATAACAGAGCTGGTAACAAAGCACTATTTTCCACCTGGCTTTTGTAGACCCGAGAAAATACATTCAGCAAATTCAAATGCATATTAGCTCAGAATGGAAAATACCCAGCTACTCCTTAAGATTCAGCCAATACATTGGCAGATAAGCCCTTCTCATCTGTCTGCATTTGGAAATGGTCCTGAATAGTTGCAATACATATGGAAACTGGTCATCAGAGACATTTGTTTAATAGCTTTATTAATTCTGTTTGTTTATTGAAAGTCCTTAACCAAATTGAATATTAATGTTATTTTCTGCAAGACATCCCAACAAACCTAATCCTCAGATGTGCAGCAACTAATTAAAAAGTTGTGTGGATGAGAATTAGGTTACCCTTCACTTTGTCAGCAGACTTGCACACTGAGGCATAGATTTCCTGAACTTGCTTAGATTGGAAGTGATTTAATTATGAAACAGAAAGTAACTGCAACATGAATGCAACTTATTGAAACCAAAGATTCAATCGTAACTATGTGAAAGTGTAAATTTACAGATTACAGAAATATAACATCTACGGTCAAAGTAAATGTCTTTTTGGAACACCATAAAACCAGCAGTGAAATGCTGAAGACCTGCAGTAAAACTAAGCAAAAGAAAATTAAAGCTTTATAACAAGAAGAGCTCTTTTTCTACAGAATTGGTTGTATTTGCCAGAGATACTGCTCGCATACAACTATTCCTATTATCTTTCCTCATTTTAAAATTACTTTGAGGCATAAGAATAAGAAGAATAAAGATGATGAGTATTGAACGGTTGAGCCTAGACAATAGGCACGAGCTGGCCTTTATCTTCTCTTGAGGGACCTTCTGAGATTATGTGAGGCAGTACCTTTTCTTTTTCTTTCTGAGGAATGGATGACTGAAGTCAGCAAATAATTTAGACAAAGCCCGACTTTCACGAGCCTAGTCAGGAGAATATTTCTCTGATGTTTTATTTTCTTTCTAAGAATAGTCCTATTCATTTAATGTATTTAAATACATAAAAAAAACCCCCAGCCTAAAATGAGGGATTTCTTCCCTTATGCTCCCAAGAATTTCAAAAGAACAAAGCTATTATATGGAATGAAATCAGACAATATTTTCTGGTTTGGAATACTAGATCTTTTCTTAAACCTGAAGAACGGATGAATTAGGTCTGTTCATACCACCATTTATATGAATTAGCACTTATTTGCCACCCAGAGTATTTTTACTAGAGGCCAGAGATTAATGTAGAGGCATACAGAGACATGAAAGTGCTTGATGTGTTTGCCAAGATTATAATTTCTTGTACACTTAACATCCAAGACCAGAAATGCAATGTGTTTCCAAATACTACTTTTCTTTGAAAAAATTACAACTGATATTTGTGTCCCTAGGAGACAGATTTCACCTACTTACAGATAATCTATTTGTAAAACAAAAGGCAGTGCAGAGCAGGGATGGGAGACAAATGGACTGTTAATAACAAAAACAAACAAACACAAATCCCCCAAAACACCAGAAAAAACAAATAAACAAAAAAAATTGAGTTTATTTCTATTTTCCCCCCATTTTCAGTTGTCAAGATTAAAACCCCATGAAATGTAAACAACTCACAGTTTTGAATTTGTACGGAAATATAAATTTAAGAAGGAGTTCACAGACTTAACATACTCTGAGCAAGACAGAGTCTGACCTTGACCTTGTCCTGTTGAATCTCAGATTTAACAACATAGGACTGACTCATTGCTGGAGCAGTGGCTTGTGTGGTGCTTAAGGAGGATTTCCCCTGCTACAGCAACTGAGAAATGAACCATTGCTACAGGAAGATGTTAGTACAAGGATGCAATTACACTTCTTACTAACTGGAAGAAAAATCAAGGTTTTCTTACATGATTAAGTATCTCCTGTCCTGATTTTTAAGACAAAGTGTCCAACTTGTCTAAACCACAGGTAGGATTTTGTCTCTAAGTTCACAAGCATAAAGTTGCAAGGTGAAGCAAACCAACATTTCTTTTAAATTTGCAGCTTTGGACTCCACAACACACTTTCTGCCACACCTAATTTGAATGTAAAGTTCTCATTTTCCCAGATGCAACTTGCTTGTCCAATACTTCTGTCAGTTCAACCAGGCTTCTATATTATCAGCATTATTCTAATGCCTAAGAGGCAATAGCCAATGTATTGCAGCTCACTAAAGACTGACCAAAACATCTCTAAACATGTTCTGGATAGGTCTTTAAATCTCACCCATTCTTTGTTCCAAAACAGGTGTTTGTTTCTCTCACACCTTAAAGGCTGATATGAATGGGCTTTTATAAGAAATCAGACAATACAGTAAACCAAAGGACATATAAAACATATTAAAAGTATAAATGTCCCTTTTTAAAAATGGGAAAAAAACCAACCAGTAAATCTTGTTTTCAATGAAATGTCACAAAAAAATCCCCCCAAAACCAAAACAAACCCCTAATCATTTTATGACTGAATTTCTTGCCATACATGCCTAAAGAAAGTTATTTATGCCACTCATAATTCCTTTTTTTTTCTTTTTTCTCCTGAACTGAATAGAACTGAAATAATGTGAGAGTGGGTTTGACTTCTCTGAATCAAAGGTATGATTAAAAATTAAAGCCAAAGGTCCATTTTCCACATTACATGTACATATGATATGTGACACACCCAAGCCTTTGCACCGCTGTGTGGGCACACCTCAACATAAACTCTGTGAAGTGCATTCCCGTCTTTGAAAGCCTCACAGATCCAAGCCCTAGACACAGATCTCAGTTACTGAGGGACACAGGGTGGCCTTGAAGCCAGTATAAAGTCTTTTCAGGCTCTCTGGAGCGGGTGCCTGCCTGGCTGTGCAGCAGCCCTGTGTGCAGCCAGCAGACTGCAACATCACAGATGAGAAATGAGAAATTTTGAGGGCAATTGAGCACAATGAATTTTCACAGTGGATCAACACAAAGTCATTTAGAATGGGTATTTCTGAAGCAGTGATACAATGAACACATTTACAGCGTTCAATGGCCCTAAAAAAATCACCCTTTCACCTGTGGCAGAGCTACTGCTGAGAGTGAATTCTTAGATGTCTTTTTTTAATGTCTATTTATATGCAGTGTACATGGCGACAGACACACACACATGCACACCTTCAATGCACCAATCAGCCACTTGGTACATTACGAGGAAGAAAAGAAAAAGAAAAGTCTATTGAAAGAGAAAAGCTCACCAAGTTTTAAAACCCCTCATGTTTTTTGATTCTTTCCAATTGCAAAGTAAACTCCCTAGTAACGGCAAACCTCGCTTCAAAGATACAAAAAAATATAAAACTGGAGAGCTACAGAAATCTGGCTATCTTAGAGAGAACAAATTACATACTGTTATCCTCTCCAGTTCTTTTCTTACATATGAAATGATGAGTTGAGGAGCGGGTCACCTCACTGTGCACACCTGTGACAAGAACACCAGCTATGATATGAGGGAGTTCCTAAACAGTCTCCCAGCTTCCTACAGTAGTTTATAGAATGCCACACACACTCACTAACAGTTTTTTATTTTTCTTTTGGATTTTTATGCTTAATCTGGGTACTAAATAGCAAAGATAAGAGCTTTACTTTTCACTGTTCAGCTACTACAGTGGCCGCAGTAACTTTTTTGTCGGTGGTGGGTATTTTAAAGCAAGCCTGTCTTTGCATCAAAGCCTTGCCTTGGTCCAGAGCTAGTTATTATATCTGCAGGCATGGCAGCTAACAACAGGCAACACCATTCCAATTTATTCTGCACCATCTCCATGCTTCTCTTCTCAGGGATTAAGTACCTTAAAGCAACCATCTTGTTTCTATTTCTGTGACCAATGCCAGTTATTTCTAAAATAACAATACATGCTTCAGTAATAACAAGTCATTTCCCCTTCCTTTGACTGAGGAATGGATTTGCCACCTACTTGTGTTAGTGCTTTCAAGACCAGTCAAATTAACCTTTTTCCTGTCTACCAGCCCGTTTCAGTGCTCTGTGCCCTTAGCACAGCCTGTCAAAGCAGTTAAGTACTGCAGAACTAGGAGACTCCAAGCCACCCTTCAGAGATTACACAGAATTTTGGCACATGTCTCTCCTGCTGTTTGAAAGAAAAGAACTTGCTACTTTTTTTCTTGCCTGGGGACTGCACACCAGCCATAGGAGTTCCTTTTCACAAGTAAAGCATTGAAGAACACGTTGCAGTGTCAATAAAGCTGTTCTGAGAAGAGAGATCAGGTTTATTCCTTATTAATAAACTATAAGGTTGTAGATGATAATCACATGATCATTTTAGGAGCAAGTGGATCCTCCCTCCCTTACTACCCTTCCACATTTAACTTCTCCAGCCATCAGAAAGCTGCTGATGTATCAAGCAGTAATGACCTGAATGTGTGACACCAAGAGATCACATCTGCTGACAGGAAAACACACTTACTAAATTTGGGAGCTAGAGAAAAGATGCTTAACTTGGTAGCTATAAGCTGTCAGTGCCACTCCTCACTTTTTGATATACATCTCTAGGTTTACTATGAAATCTTGAAGGTATTAATAAAAAAAAAAAAATCCTGCTTGTGTCTGGCATCTTTTGAGAAAGTATTTTGATCCCAGTGGTAAGAACAGAAAATAATGCTTTAGTGACAACTAATTTTCTAGAGTTATATTCAGGGGTGTTGGTATATAACCCCCTGCTATTACAGAGGTTTTCTTTTACTTAGTAGAATCAAGAACAAAACAGCAAGTAACCCTCCTAAATCTTGTTTCAATTCCTAAGACTGCTGCAGGAGCTGCCAAAGGGGGTTCACTGAGATACCTCCTCATCTGCACAAGCCAGTTTGTAAGACCCTGAAGGCTCTCAAGGTCCAAAATGTGTTTAGGACATCTATAGGTATTCACTCATTTGTGCCCCTGTACATTTAATAGCCCGACGCAAATCCACAGTGCCAAGATGGAAACTAATCTGTGCTGTCCCAGCACAGGCAAGCACAGACTGTCAGGAGCAATCTCAGCCAAGGCAGGGGAAGCAGAACTCCATCTGCAAAGCTGTTGGCTTTGTGACTTTGGAGTTTGACAGCTCAGACACAACAGGCAAGACAGGTGAGGAAATACAAAGTGTATGGATTAGGATTCTATCATTGGTAGCAAACGCAGCATTCATTTCCACTGCCACCCCATTCCTGGGAGGATAATTTAACACAGTTTATTTCTTGGGCTTCTCTGATAGAGTTCTGAGATCTGAACAACAACCTTCATCAGAGTTTTCTGTTCTTCTTTATTTTGTTTCGGTTTTGGGTTTTTTTTTAGTTTTTTCTCCCCCTCTCTTCTTACTGCTTTCTTCTAAGATGGCAAGTAGCTGTTGATTTGCACTACTTTCTCTTCTTTGAATCCTCAAATAAAAAACATTTTTTGTTTTACTTATCACTTTTGTAGATGATGAACCTTTGACAAGGTTGATGGGATGAAAAAATCAGAGAGAAAGAGAATAACTGATTGAAAGCCACCTCTGGAGCTCACATAGTCCAACCTCCTGCTCAGAGTACGTCCACCTATAAGATGTCCTGAGCCATGTCTAGTTGGGTTCGAAATATCTCCAAGGATAGAGATTCCAGAGCCTTTCTGGGGAATTTTTTCCAGTGTTAGACCCCACTCTAAATATTCTCCATTTTCTCTGCTCTTTTCTATGACACCTGGAGACTGTAACGAGATCTTCCCTTTACCTCCTCTTCTTCAAGACAGACAAACCCAGTTCTCTCCCCATAAGATGTGCATCAGCTTGCTGACTATCTGGTGGCCTCTGCTGAGCTCGTTTCAATAAGTCCGTGTTTGTTTGGAGCAGGGAGGCCAAGCCCAGACACAGCCCAGACTCCAGGTATGGTCTCACAAGAGCTCGGTAGAGGACAACAGTCATTTCCTTACACCTATTGCCTGCACTCTTGATAATGCAGCACAGGATGTGTTTGGATTGTGTATGTACAGTGTTTTGCAACTGAAAATTTCTTTCCCATGTAAATGAGCCTTCAAGTCAAGGAGAAAAAAAAATAAATCTATTCAAGTCCAAAAGATATTAAGGTTCCAGAGTTCAGGCTTTGGAAATTTCTGTTGTGAAGGTTATTATGTCAGAGTGTCCTCCCAGGAAGGGTTGACAGAAGAAGAAAATATCAGAATATGACAGAACATACTGTACAACACTTCTCACAACTCACTCCAATCAGCAACCAAGGACACAACTTCAATAAATTCTTAATAAGTTTACCAGTTCTTAAACTACAGATTCTCACAGATCATTAATATCTAGCTTCCAGAATATTGCATCTGCTAGTGTACAAACTTCATAGAGTCAAATAGAATTTCTTTTCTTTTTCTTTTTTTTTTTTTCAACACAAACAGTAGAACCAAGTATTTCAGGTACTGTCATAAAAATCAGAAAAATACAGATTAGTTTAGTTACCAACATTTTAACAACCCAGAGACTATGCTTATTTTAATATTTAATTATTTTCCAGAACTACTATAGAGATGCTGCTCTGAAACTGATACTGTCACCTACTTTAAATTACTGCCCTGAATCTGAACTTAGGATTTCACTTTGTTGCAGTTGCCCAGACAAAAAGACTGTAAGCTCTGTAAATCCTCTCCCCATACAATGAGAAACTGGGGCAAAATAGCAGATCCTCTATCACCCCTGACAGTGTAATGAATGTAATCAAGGGGCTTGAAAATATGGCTTGTGCTTCTCTGCAGAAACACTGCTTATTCCCAAGAGTGACTCACCAAAGAGAATGGGGTGGAAAAGTGCCTTTGATCACCCTCAGGATGTTCTCTGTACTTCTTAACCACAGCTCAAGAAACTCTTAATTGTCCACTAGCCTCCTGTTTTGTTCATTTGTTTTGCTGTGTTTCTCTGAAGCTGCTGAGTAATTTTACCAATTGGATTGCAAAAACTTGTGTTATCATCACATAATGACAACTTGAAAAGAATTGTTGCAGTTTCTGTGGAGTGTATAAAGGTTGTTTATAAGCAAGTACAAACATCCATTCCTCGGCTGCTTCAGTACTTATAGCTGCCTATTACTTGCTCAGATATTTCTGGTTTGATCTCCTTTTTAGTGGCTTTCCTAATAAACTGCTTTAAAAATGCAGACTATAACTTGCTAAAGTTAAGTCACATAAAGGAACTAAATTGAAAATAAAGTAGTACTACATTATACTAGAGTAAGCCTCTCTCAGCACAGCAAGATTACCTTTCCTCACAGCAAATCTAGTCAAACTTCACACTGGCCACCTAAAACCATCTTTGTGCTTTCTATTGCTGACTAAAATCTCACATTAAAAACTTTAGTTACGAACAATGTGCAGCACAAAGTGTTACAATGGACTGAGGTCCATGGACAGCAAATCAATGCCCGGAGACAAACCCATTGTAATATTGCAGTTAGCAGTTTTCTAGTTACTGGTTTAGCAGCACTCCTTTGCTGTTTCAGAGAATAGAGCAGAAATAGTGCCCACCTGTCCCTTCCCCCCAACTATTATGGCTTATGTTGCAGATAGGGGGAATGGGAAAGCTCAGCGAGGGAGCGACACACAAAAACCTAAAGCATTTTTTATACTGCTATAAAACCATAAGACGGTATAAAGGCAGTGCAATGCCAGCTAAACTGGTGTAGTTGACAGGTATATGGATGGAAAATATGCTGGCAATTAGGAACCTTGGCTAAAAAAAAGCAAACATACACAACTTTCAAAATGACACTACTACTGCCTACACATTTCAGCCAGCTCAAAGCTCTGGCATTAGTGCATAATTGGCAAGAAAGGAGGCCTGTCCTTCAAAGGGACCCTATGTGGTTTTTCTCCAGTCTAACAATCCCAGTTCTCAGTACAGACAGGGAATAAACACCTTCTGATTCAAGGAGCTGATCTTGAGCAGGAGACCCAAAGGAAACGATTAGGAACTCTTATAGCAAAAGCAGCATGGATGAACATTAGTGCCTCTCTGGTACCAAAGGAGCTTTCCTGGGAAAGGTGTTCTACATGGGTAAAGCACTCAGGAATCACCTGCTCTTTCCTACTGTTCCTGCTGGATGTGTCCTAAGGAGCAGGAGCCCTGGCCTGGCACAGGATCTAATCTTCCTACAGCTGTCCAGTCCCAGGCAGAAACCCAGCGGAGCTGCTGTTTTATGCTGTCCCAAGCATCTGCACACTGAGGCTGTGATGTACAAAATTAAAAGATATTTTCAAGAATTCTCACATTTTTCTGGGTTTTTTTTGAAATAGACAGGAAGGAAAGAGCCTGAATGGGGTTTGTAGTCTTCTGAGGGCAGGAAAGCAGGCGATTCAGTCAGATCATGGGGGCACAGTGTACACTGTGAGGTTGAAGTTCCATTTCCTCCTCCAATTTGTCAAACAGAATGTTATAAAGAGTTACAGAATCAAGAAATGTCAGACAAATACAGAAAAGCTTTGAAACCTTTTGTGATAAAGCAAAATTAACAAGTATAGTTACAACAGCTGCATGCACAACTGTGTTTCCAAGGCAACAACTCACAATTCTTATAGCTACAAAAAATCCTTTGCGCCATGGGGGAGTTGCAAAATTAGGGAGACTCCAGCTAAAATAGAATATAGAAAAACAGACTAAAGTAGGGAAGCAGCAGGAATGCTGAAATTATGAAACTCACACTGCTTTTAACAGTTGCTGCCTGAGCGCGCCTTGGTGATGGTTTGGTGGAGTCCTGGCCTCTGGGTCTGTCCCACAGATTTCCCTTTGTCTCCCAGGTCCCGCTCACCAGTGGCACAGGAAAACAACTATTAGCCTAAAATTGGCAGAGCAATTACTGCCACTCTTTTCTTGCAGGGTAACAGCACAGCCCTGCCCATGTTATTGCTGGCCTAAGCAAGTGTCTGGCCTATGAGCAAACCAGTGCACCGGGAGAAACTCATCGTTTGGAATCATTTCATGGGAAGAAAGCAGAAAGCTCAGTGCTTTTCTTTTAACATTCTGGCTGGGCGTATGTGACAACAGAACTGTAAGCTTTAAGATTTAATAAGCAACTTTTGTGTGAACTCACAAATACATTAAGCTCCTCAGAAACAACTTGAAAGGTCACATGCATTTGTAAGCAGCGCCTTTTAGACGCACTGGATTCAGTGTCCTGCCACTGAATATGGGTAAGCACAAGGTAAAGAGATAAAAGTAAACTGAAGGAGTTAAAAATACATAATTATGCACCAAGTATGGGCACTAGGTAAGAACTGTTGATTTAAAAAGCCTCCAGACGTATATTTTTCCTCCAAAGCATTTGAATTTCCACTGTGAGGATTAGGAAGGTGCACAATCAAGTTATGGAATTGAACAGGTATTTTATTACTAGCACTGGTAATTGGTTCACAAATAAAAGTATCCTGGACAGGTAAATAGGCACTGAAGAACTTTACACATGAGTAAACAGGAGTCTTCTCTGTTCTACTTGTGCAAGTGTAGGGCAATAGGACTGGAATCAATAGCTATTTTGCATTTAAGGAGAAACAGAAATAAACCTTTGTTCAAGGCTTCTGCAAACCATCTGTCTGCTTCTCTGCCAATGGATCAGCTCTGCATTCAGTCTCCTCACAGAATCATAAAAATTAGGAAAGCCCCCGAAGACCAAGCCCAGCTGTTAACCCACCACTGCCATGTTCCCCGCTAAACCATGTTCCCAAATGCTTTATCTCCATGTTTGCCAAACACTTCCAGGGATGGTTATTCCACCACTCCCCTGGGGCAGCCTATTGCAGTGCTTGATCACCCTTCCAGTAAAGAACTTTTTCCTAATATCTAATCTTAATCTCCCTTGGCCTTACTTGAAAACAATTCTCATCCTACCACTTGTTACCTCGGAGAAGACCAACCCTTGCCTTGCTACAGCGTCCTTCAATTCTTTTCCTCTAAATTCAAGACACCAGCTTTCTCATGCCAAATCTTTGATTTGCATGATCTGCACTTTTTTTTGCACATAAATTCTAACACTTTCTCCCCTTCACACCATCACTTCCCATGGCTTGACAGTGCTCAAGACCCACAGTCAGTGTGAGGTGATCGTGGAAAATATTTCTCCTGTCTTAGTGACATTTCCTTTATAGGTGCTGATATAAGAATAAGTGACAGTCTGTACACCCCGATCCTACTTCCTTCTTTCATCAAATGAGTATAAATAAAAGATGACTACAAACATCTCTGCAGACATACCCGGGGAATTTTTAGATCAAGATCATTGTTTCTTTTCTTTGTTATTTGTGTAAAACCAGATTTTGATTGGGATGGAACACTCTACAAAGACAGCTTTAGATTGACTAATGTGAGCTGTGATCTCTTCCATACCTTTTGTCTGTTCACATCCACTTGCATTTTAACAATGACATCTGAGCCACAAGGACTGATTCATGCCTTCAGTAATCATGACTGTGGCAGAACTCAGGCCAGTGTTTCCTGTCTGCTCAAGCGCTTGTATTTTGATGGTTAAAAGCCTTCAAGGGTACATTCACCACTGCATATATTATATAGACTTCTTCTAGAGCAAAGGCAAGAAAGCAGGACAGTATACATATTCTCTGCTGAAAAGAGTTAATTTTCATGAGTTAATGAAGTGACTAGTGAATTTTATTGCTTTGTGAAGTATTAATCACTCATTTCTATTAAAATATTGAAGATATTACATATTACATCATAACCCCTACACATTCAGTGATACAGAAGCTTTTGAAAAGAAATATGAATATAGACTTAATGGAATGTGTGAGTTTTTCACCGTCTTCAATGTACCATTTTCTTGCCTGTTCATCAAAAATTGGACCGAGCTGTAGTTTGCAGGTTGAGTTCGGTGCCCAGCGCTCAGTGTGCCCTCATCCCCAGACACACTTGGATCAGTGCTACTGCATTTCCACACAACCCAGAGCTCAGCCTGGTCATAATACACCTAAAGAAAAAGATCTTACAGTCCCAGTGGCAGAGGGCTTGGACCCATTCTTTCCAGTGGATAAGAAAACACAAATGGACTGTGAAGTCCCACGTACCCCCAGTGAGAGGAGATTTTGCCTTTTCTGATGAAGGCATCTTTAGCAGCTCAACACAAGGAGAAATATCAATAGGCTCTTGGAAAACCAAAGCAACCTGTATATAACAATGCTCTTGTCTTTGATAATATAGCCAATTGCTCTCTGCTTTCTAAAATGCTTCTGTGTCTCCTATAGATTTTCCATACATTATTTTTCAGCCACTTCTACTAGGCAACGTAGAGCTTTCTTAGCACTGCAGTCAATAAACGAAAATATAAAAGTCTTTATTTACACTAGCAGACAGGGGCTCTAATGCAGTCCTTGTTGAGCAATACATCACAGGGCTGTGGCTTTCCTTAGGGTTTATTCCCTCCCTGACACAACTACAAACACAACTAAATCAAACCAAACACCTGGAGACCATCCAGTCGTATTTCCCCATCCTAAATGAGTAGATGTCTCTCTACTTGTCATATACGCAGTTGTACAACAATGAGTAACAGTTTCAAAGTACCAGGGAGAAAATGAAACCAGTCACTGGCATATCCCCCCATTTGTGTAACACAGTAATTTGTGCTGACATTTGTTCTTCTGCATTTTCAAAGAAGAAAAGAATACGTTATAAACCCCCATTAAATGGAAGCAACCCAACTTTGTCTAAATAACTAAACATAAGTAACAGTAAGTACTTGCAAAAAATTTAGGATGAAATAGCCCTAAGCCTTTCCAGCAACATCTACACAGATTGAACTAGATTAGATGCTAAATCATTTTCACAATTCAGATACTTAATATTTTATCTGTTTAATAGGTTCCCCATTTCTTTTCTCTTTACAACTGCAACAGCAATTACAAGTGCAATGAATATTGATACGACATAAAAACAAGCCATTTTTTCCTCACACTGCTTTTATATATATAATAGGTATTTAGACACTACTAGTGTTGTGAATAACATATTTCACCAACATAAATGATAAGACTGTGGACAAGAGGTGGCTGAAATGTCAAGCATAAGTTCTCAGAAAAAAGGACAAACTCTGAGGATAAAAAAGACAGACACATATGAAAAAAAGAGAGGCATTACAGAAAGAAAATGACATAAACTTGTTCTTTCAGCACCTGAAAACAAACTACTCCATAGCTACTCAGGTACCTGATTTCTTTAGGAAAAATAAAAAAAAATCAGACATACCCACAAGTGTCAAATACATGTGAGATCTTTTACAGACACAGGGACACTGCAATATTTTCAGACACACTTCAGCTCTGAAGGCAGTTCTCATCTGAAGCTTGCAAGGAGAACTTACACCACAAGGACTGTGAGCCTTTGCTTTTTAATGTGGTACATTAATGCATAACCTATTCGTGTGTAGCTTTTCCTAATTTCTCCTAATAATTAGTGTTCTGAGATACATTAGGGATGAAATCAGTTGGGACATTTGATTTATGTATGTTGTTTCAGGGTAATTAATACAATCTAGCAGGTACACACTATAAAATAAAGGAAGTAAGGAATATTAAAAATAAGGAGAAATTTTGGTGAACTTCATGAACATGAAATGTCCCTTAGCATTTAAGAAAAACTGAGTATCTCCTCAATTTCAACTCATGTTAACCAGTAATTTCACCTCCCCAGCAAAATGTCAAATTTTGATGATGATCTCATATAGAATATTTACAACTCGTACAATTTTCCAGACCAAAATACAAGGGAAATACACTCTAAAATACAATGTAGCTTAACTTAACCTTCTCATTGCTACTGATAAGTCATACACACTTATTTACTTTGACTGGACATGAAAGCAGAAAACAAAAGCCTGATCACTGAGCTGCTCTACTGCTCCTCTGCAAATTAAATATGTTTTCTTCCACCTGTTTTGTTTTAATCTGTGTTCAAAATGTACCTAGTCATTTCTGAAGATATGATGGTGATTTCACAGAAAAAATATTTAAGTCATCAGAAAAATATCAACACAAGAAGAGGGAAAAGTATCTGATGAAGGAGACAGACATGAATTTATATACACTCACTCAACAGTAACAAAAAAAAAAAAGTGCTTTAATAGACCAACCAACACATCAGAGAAGCCTTCTGATGAAAACAGAAATCAACATGGGATTTTTTTCTCATTGTCTTATTCTTGTTGAGAAAGAATATGATTTTGATCATAAAGAAATGGTCGCTATCAGTCATGCAGGGTTATGCTTAGAAAATAAACATTCTTTGTAAAGCTTTATCATAAGGTGCATTCATCAGAAGTTGTGGGGATTTTAAAAATCAAAATCACAGCTCTTAAAGCAGACAAGCAAATGGGTAATATCTGTGCAACTTAACAGCCATTAACCTTACAACTGTATCATTTGTCAAATGTGGAGGAGGATCAATTCCTCTTCCAGAAGTAGCATAACGATGTTACCAGGTTTACAGTGTTAAAATAAACACAAGGAAAGAAAAAAAAAATTAACTCACTTATAACCTATATACAACAGACTTTTTTATAAGTTGTCTCAAGTGACTGATACCTTTGAGCACTAGAATCCAACCTCCCAGTATATCTTCTATCCCTGTGACCATGGTCGTCCTCTATTGCTGTGACCTTCCAGCATCACTTTCATATAATTATATCTCTTAGATAATGATCATTCTGATGGCTGTCATGAGCAAAAAGATAAATTTGCTGTAAGCCTTTGTCTACTTTTCTGAAATTTTGCCAGCATTGCACCTCAAAGATTTCAATTTTCTTCCTGTCAGCAGCACTACTTTCCCAGGATTCATATCTTTTGGCTACAGCAAAAAAAAAAAAAAAAAGGTGCTTTTTACCAATTATACCTTGTAGAGTTCAAGTTTTCTAAACATTTTTCATGGGAATTTTAAGAAGCCCCTCAACTGATACATTTAACTGACAAGCAGCAGAAACTGGTAAATAGTGTAGAAGAGCTTAGGCTGAATCCTAAATAGTTGTATTTAGTGTCTCTACAGTTCAATGACTGTGATGTTTTGCACCTCATTTTGATTAATGAAATATAGATTTTTGACACATTCACAGAGAGTCCTTATTCTTTCCAATATTTTGCTGCTTCCAAATTGGCGGTATGGGAAGATGCTGTTTTACTATTACAGCTGAAATTTCTTCAAGGATTTGAATGGTAAATCAGTTTCACTATGTAAGGTCTTCCCTTATCCCATTTTACTTCTCCTGACACATAAAGGAAAGGTTGCAAACTGAACATGTGCTTGTCTCATACATTCCCACAAGCCATTTGCTTGCTGTGATGACAGAAATTGTTTGTTATCACAAATACATATTTTTTTAGATACACACCATCAAAATCTATTTATTACCTCATCCATGTGTATAATGTTTCTAAGTAGTCAAAGCAACCTCCAGTTGCTCCTGCTATTCCATGCATCTTCTAATAATTTGATGGGGCAATCTCCTGATAATAAATCCACTATTTGTAATAGCTAAAGACAATTTCCTCTCATCAATCTGTTGCAGCTTCTAGCCTATAAATCTTCTCACCTTGTGCAACTTCTGGATCATCTTGTCTTTGATACTTGGACTGGAAGCTCATTTACTGGCTCCCTGCTGCATTCCCTCTTGTTCTTGAATGCTAGTGGTTGAATATTCCACACAAATTCCACTTTCTAAAGGCACTTTCTGCTTTGGGAGTCCATGCTATCCCAGGAATAAAGCCAGTTAGAGCTATTTGTCATTTCCTAAGCATTGAGAAGTTTCAGAACTACAGCTCAGCTCTGACTGCCAATCACATACGAATGCAGTTGCTGAACATGACACCTGCAGCTGGACCCAACAAGACCCATAAGATTTATACGACACTTGAAATTTCTGAATTTGTGCTAAAAATGCATTTCCATAATCTAGATGGGTTTTTCTGAATACCTAACAAAGTATATATCAGACAGTGTTGCAACATTCATCTTCTAATTGTTTTGCAGACAAGAACAAAAAGTGAAAAAGGTGCTTTGGAACAAAATTTTTGGAAATATACCAACAACTCCAAAGAAACTGTCATTCATCTGCATCTACAAGAATCAAAAAAGTAGAGCTTCTGAACCTCCTCCAGACTCCCAAATGAATCTCACTGACAATTTCCCTGCATCCTCCACACTGTTCTCTGCAGTTCAAATCTACATCTGCATTCTGTTGGTTATTTTAGTTTAAGTAGTGCCTTGGCTCTGGGACTGCTCCACTCTTCAACTCAAAGACTGAGCTTAAACGAATTTATGTTCATTTTCCAAGAGCTATATTTATACCTTCTGGAGTTTTTTAAAACAAACAAACAAACAAAAAACCCCAAACCAACCAAACAAAAACCAAAAAAAAAAGAACAAAAATTCCTCTAACCTTATTAGGGCTCTGAATTACCTTCAGCCGTTGCTCAAAGGAAGCCATCCATATTTCAATCCATCCCACTCTAAATTACAGGCAACAGTATAATCCACTTCCTAAATATTTCTCTATAATTTGCATCTTTCCATGCAGTTAAAGACATTTTGAGATCTGTTCTTTCAAGTACATAATTTCAAATTTATGATCTTTAGAAGCAAAACAATTTTACATCAGCTCCAAAATTGCTTCCAATAATCTTGCACATATTTACCTTCCTTTAGCACTAACCCTCTTCTTCCCACAATTCAACTGATCCTGTATTTTGAGGTACAACTTCTCCGCTGCTGTTCCCTTTTTCACTCTGTTATTGTCAGGAACATCCCTGTACAAATAAAATCCTGCCTGGTGCACCGAGATCTGGAAACTCACTGCTAATTGCTGCATTATTAATTGCTAAGTCAACTAGTGGCAACAGGGAATCCAACTGCTGCCTCTGGAGGGCCAAATGATTGTCAGAGAAGTCTTTTTTTCTATCAGCTGCTCCGCTTTCTCTCTTTCTTTCTGGGAATGTGGTCTACGTTGTTTTCCTGAAAACATGCAAGCAGCAATAGTTAGAATAAAAGACACCCTCTGGAATGGACTCTGTGTGCTCTAAGAGAAGAATACTCTAATTAGATTATGTCACCAGGCTTGCTCAGTAATGACTGTGGAAGGCACAGAAGAAGAATGCTACAAGTATAATTATAGTACCTGACAAACCAACAAATTAAGTACTAGATACCTCCAAATTCACTGAGCTTTTCTTTTCCTGTCTTTCTACTGATGCAATATTTAAAGTGCTTCACACAGATTCATGCATGTGCAGCATGACAATTGATTGGCACAAGGTGATTTGTTTTCCTGACTGATGCTGGTATGATCCTCACTCACAGTCTTTTATTGATCCTTGAAACAAATATCCTCCTGTACTGGTTTCATTAGACAGGCTCTGTCTTGTTAATTACCGCTCACTCAAATCTTTCGGTGTTTCATTAAAGTGAACAAATTGAAAGAATTAAATAAACAATCTATGTCAGCTGCCACTGTGCCATTCTCATTCCTGGTCTTTAATTCCCCAGAATGCCAATAAGGAAAGGTTCCCCCCTGACCCCTCCCCTTTCTTTTTTTAGTATTTCTGACATCAAGTCACAACAAAGTGCTGCAATGCACCATAAGAATTGACTAAATCAAGTTGGAAAATACTCTGAAAGACTTTGCTGACTACATCCCAAATCCTTTTGGACTTTAGGGAGGGTTCTTCTACCTCACTGCTGATACAGACAGTTTCATCAGCTTCTCTGCAACGGATCAAGAGGAGTTGTTTTCCTCTATTCTTGAGAGACCAAAGGACTAAACAGCAGAAATAATTTGTATGGAGATTTCCAAAATGAGTCATGTTAAATTGCTCTGATAAAAAGACATTTGAAAATTGGTTTTGCAGGGGGGAAAAAAAAAAAAGACTTTTGTTCCTTTACAAAGAAAAAAAAAATTTTTTCCTCCTGATAGGCAAAATATGAAAAAAAAAAAAAAAGGAAAAAGTAAAAAAATTTACTTATTCCCTTCGCTGGGTATAATTGACTTTGGAAGGCTGTAGAACACTACACATTGGAATTAGAGAGCAATCCCTACAGTCAGAAATACCTAATAAAAGTTCAAGATTCAAGATGATTAAGAATAACCAGGAAACTTTTTTATTAAAGAATCCTTTTTTTCTCTGTGTGTTCTCAGGCTCTTGAAAACATCTACATCTCCCTAAGCAAATTTAACAGATTTACCAGTATTAAGGTAATGATTCCCACACCCCTTTGCATTACACTGTCATCCAGTCACAGATTTCCTTACAACCTGTAGTGAGCCATTAGAACAATGGGAAACAGAAGAATTCAGACGAAGATGCTATTTTTTCACAACTTTCCCAAACCCAGAAAAACCTGAAAATAATTCAGCTGCTACTTCAGTATCTTTATTCCTGTTCACTTCTTTACTGCCTTGCCTTCCCCAGGGCACAACCTTTGCTAGAGAAACCCCCAGACCCTTGAGAGCTAAACTGCAAGAAATAATAGACCAGTGGGAGATCTGGCCAAAAGTCCACTTTCTTTTTTCAAGATAACCACACTCAGTGTCATATTTACACTAAAGAAAGTGAGAGACTAATCTTAAAATGGAAAGCAGACAGATTTTTGACATCTTGAACCTGTGCTTTTGGGTTTGGGGCTTGGAGACAGGCATTATTTCTCAGCAAACATCTGTTCATTTTCAGAAGGATAAAGCACAAACCCAAGAATCACTCTGATGAGCACCACAATCAGTTGAACACTGGAAGAACTAACAGTAATATTAATACACATTCAAATTAACTGGAGATTTAGAACCAAAGGAGCTCAGCCACAAAATGAGGATGAAAATACTGATTTGTCACCTTCCCTTCCTCCTCTATCCCCTTTTCACTCCCCTTTCTCTTCAGTTTTCTATCTTCTACTCATCTTTATCTGAAAGGGACCTATCAGCTATTATGTGGCTGACTGGTAGTGATGAGACTGCCAAAATGTGACAGCCTTATCTACAGCACAGCCCTGCAAATTGCCAACCATTGATCCAGCAGCCTGTGCCAGCTGATCAGTGCAAAGCTGTTTTGATTTCTTTTCTTCTGGGAAAGAAATGAACTTCTCTGCCAGCAGCCACTATCCTGCCAGTGCTATTCCCCAGCCAAGCAAAGGACCTGAAAATTAGAATGTAGTTAGATGAATTAACATGACATCCCTTTCTCCTCACATGGTTTTTGCTGTACTACGGATGTTGCATCCCACTCTGAAACGTGAGGAAAACCAATACAGTTGATTACAATAATTTCTCTTCAGGCTTTATGTACGTAAATGTCTTCAGGTACATAGTTGAGCGCTGCCAGATCCCTATAAACTTGTATCACAGGAGCTTTTCAAAGCAGTCTTCTTCTATTATTACAATCAAATTTCACAACTGAAGAAATTTCAGCTAGTTATGTCCCACTGTGAGAAGGAATAGTATTTTACTTAGTGCCTTCTCCCCAGATGATGTCCTTGTGGGATCATTTGAAAATATCTATTTATTTACCTCCTGAAAAGAAAAGAGAAAGTGTCTGAATTTTAAACAGTTTTGGTTTTACACCTACATTCTGTAGCTTATGTACAGTCATTCTCAGTCTATAACAGCTTTACAGAAATAAAGAACATGTGTATGCTTCAACACAGAGAATAGGTTACATGTAACAAAGGAAGATTAAGAATATCACTTTCTTGGCTAATTCATTCAAAATGATGCATTTTCTAATTTCTCTCTTCTTGACTATCAAATCTAAATATTTTCTTCATGGGCAGTGTTTTTTTAAATTTAAATTAATCAGTGAGTTTGCTAAATGAAATAATAGCACAAAGGCTGGCAAAAAGGAACTTGCTGACACTGAAATCAGACGAGAATTATGAATGACAAAATATAACATCAATCTGAAAGTTTTGATTCCTACTTCAATACACAGTAGAATTAAGTGGAAAAAATAAAATTTGCATTATTTTTTCTCTCTTTACAGCAGCTCAGTTATATAAACTGAAAGGCTTGGTTTTCTTATTTTCTTTCCTAAAGCATTTCTCTGTCATCCTTCAGAAGTTTCTCATTTTATGTCATCATTTTCTTTTCTAAGTATTTCTCAGCTTAGCTAAACTTCCTGCAGAGGTGTGTTTTCATGTGCTTTGGTTTTACCTCTGCAGACACTTTCAGATAATTTTCTGTTTCATTCTGAATTCCTGAAATATTTTCTGCAACTTTTGATGGACTTTATTTAATGGACTGCATTTTATTAAGGCAGAATATTTATCAACCTACAACCTTAATGAGCAGAGTGCTCATTAAACCCTTTCTGTCTTCAGAAATCGGGGCTGAATGTGTCAGGAAAACCCACCCTTTCTTTCCAGTTGCGAAAGATTTGTTGCCACTTCACCAAAAATGAAACATTTCACGTTGATGGACATCTTCTGGCTCCAGGCAAGGCTAAATCTGTGTAGCCAGCTCCAAAATGTAACATCAGAAAGGAACTCACACCTCTCATTACATCAGAGAAAGATGTAAAATATGCATCATGGCAGTTGAACTCCTCCGAGGAAACAGAGTTTGTCACACTTTATAACACTTCCCTCTGTCTGCTGCGGTACCTTTGCTGAGTTTCAGTGCGTGGATAAATCAAAGGGGACACAGGCAGCCAGCAGTCCATGGGCAGCCATTCAGTAACTACAGAACAGCAAATACAAAGCTCTGTGCCAGTCCTGAAGGCTATTAAAATGCTTTTTATCTGGATTCCTCTATGCAGATTGGGATGAGATCTCATTCCTGTCCTTCTGGCAATAATGTATTAAAGCATTACTGCAACGCTGTTCTTAATTCCTCTTTCAGATGTTACTCATGCCTCCCCCCCCGTTGAGTCTGAAGTCTTCTTTATACCCAAAAAAACACACAGAAATACCAGGATGCTGTACCAATAAAAAACACTAGAAGAATAAAAAGCCATGCAGAAAAAGAATGAATTACTGAAAGATTAGTGCACTAATTAGCAAACATAAGCTAATTCATCCTGGTAACACATGAAGGAAATCACTTCCCTCCAGTTCCCTTCAGTAAGAAGTGCAGACTGTAAAATCTGCTATTCCATATTCTGCTTGAATGCTCGATGGAAAAAACATCATCCACATCTAAATAAAGCACTTACGAAGGACTTAACTGGAAGCACATGAGTAGCTGAAATTAGAGTATCTAGTTAACCAAACTTCAATGGACTTGAAGTGCTAACTTAGATTAACATAATTTTACCAATTTCTCATCTTGATATCTCCTTCTGGATATTGGAGGAGCATCAGTTTAGAGTTCCATGGGAATATGAAGTTTGGAATGATTGCAACATTTTTAATTTCTCGTTAGGACTTTATTTGCTGACTGCAGATGTGATGGGGTTTAACTGCAGCCTATGCTTGAGGGTTCCTCAATCACAGTAAATTACAACAGTTTTCTTCCACTTTTTTTCTACTACTTCTTGCACTCGTTTCAATCATGGAAAAAAAAAAAAAAATTAGCCATCCAGAGAAGTCTTACCAAAATAAAAAGCCATTGACTGACCAGAAGCAATATGCCAAAGGAAAAACTGAGAGCCAGTGGCAGAAAGAAGAAAGAGCAACAGAATCCAAGCTACCACACTTCACAAAGCTGAAGGTCTAACAGCCTATTGACAAAAGCAGGCAATCCCAATTAGCAGCAAATTACATAAACAGATAAATGTGCAGTTGGGAATTCAAGACTGTGATCACCTACTCCCTACTTAAAAAATTATTATTGTTGAAAGCCCGGGCCAGGAAATTTCAAAAATCATACATCACATATGCCATTCTGTGCTTTTCATTCATCTGGAAAGCCCTGCAAAACCTTATTATACCAATTATTTAACAGAACAACAAGACAATTAGAAAAATAAATTAAAATAATGGTGAGTTTAAGACATCAGTAAGAATATCATTAATCCATGACTTCAACACAAAGAAGTAGAAAAATGATTCACTTAATGTAACTTATAATGATCTTTTATTTCTGGAAAAAAATTAGTGAGGCAGACTGGAAAGAAAAGAGCTCGAAGAATAGTGCTGTGCAATGGCAATATAACCTGCTGTCTGTATTCTTGTTTCAGTATCACTTCTGCGATCTCACCAAAGGCTAACAATTGTCATTTTTCATACTGCATTGTAGGAAGTTGCTCTAAGTTTATGCTGCTTCAGTGTCCTTGTAACCTTTATATTCATCTCAACGACTAGTTAGGTATGAAGTCATCCACAAACTAACAGATCACCACACCCCCACACTATTTGATGTCTAGAACGCTTGACAAAGGCAAGAATGAGGTTATTCTCCCACTATCACATCCAGAGTCCTGAAACCTGTTTCTGTCTGGAGCCTTGATCCCAGCCAGTTCTGCAGTCAGAAAGGCAGCAGCCATTAATTAACCTCCATGAGCTAAGATGTCTACTGCTATTACAGGACAAGAATAAACAGAAGTAGAAAAATAACACTTAAGTCACCTTCTTTGCACGTGAGCAGAAAAAACACTTTGGTTCTCCAAAGTTTTCACATTCTATCCTGTTTTAAGAAAATATGTGATATGAACTACCCATAATTCCACAGGTCCTTCTTTATCCACATCTTGGGTGTGAAAAGAGGAGAAGCTGATTACTACCTTGTTTTTATTACCTTTAAACCACAATATTATCCTGTCTGCAATCCCAAGCAATTTTGTAGTTTCCTGTTTCTGCCATGCCTGTTTGCCTCTCCAGGATTAAACACAGACACACTCACTCTGAACTTTGAACACATACACCTCGACAAATATACACACAAATACACAGAAGCCTGGTGGCCTTGTGAATTCAATCACAACAGTGACATTATGATGATAAGATTTTAATTAGTTTGACACTGGCATATCTTTCTCTTTACTCTCATCACATCCATGAGCTCCTGATGAAGCTCTGGGAGTACAGATAACTATCGAGGCTCTCCAGTGGGCTCCCAGCACAGCCCAGTGAAAGAACAGAGCTGCTCTCTGTTACAAGTTTCTGTGAGCAGGACAAGGAAGATAAATATACTGGGGTCATGAGACTGGACTTCTCCCAAAAGAGCCACTGAATCCTTCACGCTATGGATGAGCAAGGAAAGGGCTTGGGGCAGCTGAAAGCAGCGCAGGTTCTGTATGGGAAAGTTGGCCTGTGAGAAATAGGTCCTGCTCACAGTGTAGCATTGTGCTGCTGCGTAAAATGGGGGTTTATCTGTCCTTTTACAGGCTTGTAGGAAGGTGAATTGTTACAGGGATCTGACCTCTGCTGGCTGCTGTCCATTCCTAACCCTCGTTACCCACTGAAGCACAAAACTGCCAAAGTGCTCTGGGCAGAGGGGCAGTGGCAGAGCCACCCCCTTGCACATGGTTCTTCTAAGCCATTTTTCTCCTGACTGAAAAGCTACGAAGCTTTTCACATTTCAAAAACGCGAATGCACTGTCTGTTCCTAAAACACTCATAGAATTGTCTAGGCTGAAAAAGGTCTTTTTAATTATCACCCATTCTTACAAATGCCTTTTTTAAAGAAAGTTGAATCAGATTTTTCAAGCTTTTCTTCCCCTTGAAGGGCTGCTGCATCCTCACTTCAGTTGTTCAGTTGATGGGGATTATTTCTACCAGCTTGTTTTTGCGTGTACAACCTCCCATCAAGAGCCAGGGATGTCTGTGCTGATCTACTAATATCACATGGCAGCTTTCGTTGTGTTCATCTACATTTTTTCATGAACTCCTATCATAAAAGGATGCAATTTTTCAGCATTGCCTTCTAATTAGTTTAAACCCTGAAGCAGGAGGATTAAGAATCTCAGTAAACAATATATTATGTAATTAATAATTTTATTTGCATGCTGTAAATATTAATCTTTGCCAAATCTAAGCTCTTTAATTGATGAGGTTATGTTGTGCTAAATGTCACACTGCCTCACACAGTTTTCATTCTTCCTCCCTTCAGATCTTTGAGATATGAACAAAATGAGAAATGAGCCAGAGCCACTTTTGTAAGAAAAAAACCCTACATACACCAATTCTGTCCAGCTTGAGAATAGAATTCAACCTGGACAAGCCACAGCATTGACACTGCATGTGACAGAGTGTGGATTCCAAGCTGGTTTATGTTTGTATGGTATCTATGGCAAAGCTGGATCATCTTAAGTAAGGAGTTTAGCCACTGGTAATAGCGGACTGGTACATGTTTAGTCATGAACCAAATAGTACCTGATAAAACAAAAACCACTGACCTTTCCCACAGCAAAATCTTGTAATTCAGTCTTTTGTCCAGGAGGAACAACACTGCACAACACACACTCACAAACACACCTCTCAATTGCCACACATTTGTTTCAGCTGTGCAAAATCTGCAACTATTCCCCCTACCATTTATTTGCATACAATGCCCTGGATCAATCTATTATTTGAATAACACTCACCTCCAGACTTCTCCCTCTATTAGACATATTTGAAATGTTGATGGAGGGAGAGAAAAGGCAAGAAATAAACAGGGTTTGACTCCGCTCGGGGGAAATGTGACATGTATCAATAATGAGAAGGAAAATTAATCTTAAAATTACTAGTGGGTTTGATAGTGTAATATATACCTATGCTTTATTTCCATCTCTTCTACTGCCATATATTTAACTTTCAGTGTTTCTACTTACACTTACCCACGTGGTTGCATCTGTTCCCCTCCTGAGTAAACTACAATGGTTCCCTTTAACCAGAAAATTTATGCAAGAGGCATGTGTGTTGATTTCCATGAACGATCCCAAGAGATTCATGCATGATAGAAAATGTTCCTTTTTAAGAGGCCAGCATCAAGCACTTACATCAGTAATATCTTCTGTAACTCAGAATGTCATTAATGACAAATATCCAAATCCCTCTGATATTAAGGTGCAAAACCCTATTGAGGTGAACCCTGAAGCAGAGTAGGGCTCACGAATGAGAAGGTTCTGTCACAGTTCCTTGATACCAACAGATGGGAGACAAAGAAGGTTGGAGTATGAGTGAAGAGCATCTTTAAAACTAGAAGTACAAGAACCAGAACAACAGAATACATACAGATATATTCTGTGTCCAAAGCAAGCTGCCTCCTTGTATACCCATTAATATTTCAGAAGTACACAATTCCAAACAGATATGAAGCCAGACAATTAAGGAAAAATAATCTAGTTCTATTATTAAATATATTCCAGAGAGAAATAGCACTTTGCATTTTAGCAACTACATTTGCTTTGATACTTAATGGTTTCATAAGTTAGCATTAAATAATGGTAATTATTTGCCATAGCAACTATAACAATATGTAATTTATATGTAGTTTTGAGCTGTAGCAATAGGTCCATTTCATTAAGTAGCACAGCTAACGTACAATGAAAATATCTGCACTCTCAGTCAAACAAAGGAATGTGTTTGACAACAGGGAGAGATGGTTATTTGTCCTCATTTTCTAAAAACACTTAATCATCTGTTTTTGTCCAAATCAGAGTGCATTTCTGTTATTGATTATATTAAAGCAGATCAAAGCATTTAGTCCAGCAGGGAAATACAAAATCAGTAGTTTAGATGGTTGCCATTTAGCTTAAAACCAATAAAATCCCCAAGTAGTTTACAGAGAAATATTTAAAAGCACATGGTTAAAAAAAAACCTTAAGGGTTTTTTAGCACTGTCCATTAACATGTAGAAAAACTTATATTAATCCACTAATTTCACCACTGGTTGAAAAATTAGAAAAAAAAAATAGAAAAAACCCCCAATACATCTGGAAAATAAAACAAGAGTCCTGACACTTCACTCAAATCTTTTCCACTTAGCTTCATATATGTCTGATTTTTCTCCCTGCTCAACAGAAGCCTCTTAAGAAGAAGGAAGTCTATATTATGATAAGTGGACCGGAAAACCTGATCCAGACACTTTCAAGTATTTTTTTCCTCCAGTTACACAAATCTGAGCCTGTCACTGAGGGTGGGAAGGATGGAGGGGTACAGAAAGCTGCCGCTGTGGTGCCAGAGCACATCATCCACATGGAGCATTGCAAATCTGAGAGCATCACAAGAATTCCATCATGGAAAATGAACAAAAAGAATGGGAGACGTTAAAAAGACTTTAGAAGAGGAAATGAAATTACATGGAAATGAAAGATGAAAGGAAGATAAAGCATTGGGAGAAGACAGGCAAATTTGATGAAAATTAATAAACAGGTTGGACAAGTGGAAAAAACAGCTTGGTTTTGAAGCTCGGTGATAAACCCAGGAAGAGAGACAGCAGAGTCCTGTGCCCATTTCCTGGAATGACAGCAGGAAGTGAATTAGCAACTCAAGGACAAGAAGGTGCAACAGATTTACTAAGTGTCTGTGATGAATTACTCTAGCTCTCCATAAATTGTTCCGTGGTGCCACTGAGTCATGAAAACCAAACCAAAAGAAACCCAAACCAAACCAAACTAAACTCAAAAAGAAACTCATCAGAAGACTGGAAAACAACTTTAAAGTGTTTGTACAAATTCAAAGTGAAATATGAGATGTATTCCAACAGTTACAAAGCTATGCTATCTGTTACACATCCAACATAAGTCTACCGATAAACCTAAAAAAATTAAATAAATAGTGTGTGTACTTCTTTTTTTCCAGCTACATGTGAACACAGTCCTTCTGAGTCCAAGAAAACTTGCTGTCATCCAAGAAATAGCTGAGTATTGCATTATTGTAGAACCATTTCCATGTTTCACTGGATGGCTTCAGTCACTCATCAGCTGGAACCCTTTCAGCCTGATTTTGATAAAAGCTACCTTTGATCTGCAAAATACAACTAGCCAAGCTATTAAGGCTATCTGACACAGAACACAAATCAAATGATGAGTTAACAAACAGGTCTCAAAAATATCCTCAAAAATAAGAATATTGGTTAATGTCTTCCACTTCACTCCTAACAGTTTTATTTTTGCATATCAATAGTTAACAAGCATTAATAGCAGCAGCATTTTCTGAAATCATTAGATCAATCTGAAAGGAAACGTCTTCCTAAAGAATCATACATTTCCACTAGACATTGTGGTATAATGGAGTTAAATTATTTAAATGTAATTACAAATCCAAGCAAGGCACTGAAGCCGTGTACCAATATTACAAACTGACGTGGCAACAATATATAATGCAGTTTTGCCAGGCGTGCTATGAATATTAACAATTTTTTTTGTGTCTACAGAGGAGATTTTGAAGTATTTGGGTGCATAAAACTTTCATTTTTTGGACTCCCTTTTGTGATACTTCAACATGTTTCTTGTACAAACCCAGCTACAGTGTGCCAACTAGATGACCAGATTTGATTTAGAGAAAAGAACCCCAAGAACCACAACAGAAACACCAGAAAGAAGAAAACCAACAGCAAAAACTGCTGCAGGGAAGGGTGAATGAGAGCTGACTGGCAGAGAATCACAGGCACATTTTTATACTCCCCAACTTGGAAATAAGTAAATTATATTTTACACACAAAAGCACCACAATGACACAGTGCAATTGCTTGCGAAGTGAAACCATAATCCCGATACATCCATTTGACTTCATATCTATGTTATTGTATCCTATTAAGGACATTTTTCCTATCACTACACAGGTTAGGACAGGAAAAGCAGGTTGACAAAAAACATTTGAAGGATAGTCAGGAAAGAAAAAAAAGAACTGAAAAGCAAAGAAAAACCAGCAGGCTGATTTCCAGCAGCTATCAGCTAGTAAGTCAAACTCTGGAGTTGAGGGTAAGCGGTAGAAGGCGAGAAACAGGCTATAATAAAGATGAACAGAAAATGGACAACACAGACTAAATAATAAGTACTTGGAGTCTCCTGCCTGTATTGTAATCGACTTTCCCTTTGTGCTGAGTCCGAGCGATCAAATCAAAAGCCACACAGACATTGGGACCTTATTTTACTGCAGCCAAACTCTTTTAATGTCTCTCTCTCTCCAACTCCCTATTCAGGAGAAGCATTAGGACCCACTGCAGTAAGACCAGCTGGGAGCCCAGCCTTTCTTTCTGGTATTTTCCTTTGGCTTCTGGGCCCCCAAAGAAATCTTCGAAAACACAGTGCCTCCATATCCTCCAGGTGCCTACTGTGCTAAAAAGGCTTCCAAATGCTGAAAATCTCAATTTTTAATTCATAACACCTCTTATTTAATATTTTCCTTAGATCTCTGCTGCTGGAGGGATGTGATTACATGACACTTGGAGATTTAAGAGATTGCAAAAGGATTTAGGATATGAATCTTAATCAAATCTGTAAAGCAAATGCAGAAAAATCTTTCTAAAATATTCAATGCAAATGTTATGATTTCCAATCCAGTCTTATGATCCCCAAACAAATGAAACTGGAAATGCTGGATAAGAAGTTCCTAACTGTGGAGGGGGAGAAAAAAAAAAAAAAGGCAGGTTGAATTTACGCACTTATTTTTTAAAGATTTCTGACATCACCAGATGGAAGGTGCTTTATACTGCACATAGCACAGTGAAAACTAAGAGTTTCAAGAGCAATGTCTGAAAAGGGATCTAGCCCATCATTCTGAAAAAGGGATAAAACAAAACAAACTTCTGTTGTTTTGGTTTTGGTTTTTTTTTTTTTTGTGGGGGTTTTTTTGTGGTTTTGTTTTGTTTTTCTTCTCTAGTTTTACGTGACCATGTATTTCTAGAAGGATAGTTAGTTGTGATTATCAAATCAAGAAGTAAATGGTCCAGAAATGTCTCTCAGGACATTTTCTGAGAGCACCCACAGAGAAGCTGCTCCTGCCACTGAGCTGCTGGTCACGTCCTTCCCTTGCCCTGCAACACCCTCCTGCCCTGGCTGAGTCCAGGCCCAGCATTAGCCAGCAGCCACTCCCCTTCCCGAGGTGCCAGGTGCTACTGAGAGCAGGACTCAGCCCAAGTACCTTTCTTAGTGTTGTTTTATAGGTTCATAGGTTCCCAGCTCACGGAATAGTCAAAATGAAGCTGGAAAGGAAAGCCCTCCCCTCATCAGGATGTGCTGGTTTGATGCCTTCTCTTTCCAAAGCCAGCAGATGTCATTGTCTCCTAATCTTCTTTTTCTTGTCAGGAGTGATGCATTTAACTCAAAGGCTCTCATTCATAAGCAGGGAGAGTTACAAGCCATCCAGACAAATTTATCTTAGTTAGAAATGAGGGAAATTGGCTGATTTGCCACTTCAGCTTTTTCCAGAGGATTCCAGCATGTCTAGGAAGCCTGAGCTCACACAGGCAGCTCTGCAGGGTTTCTACCTGCACATACCACAATGCTAAAGCTCTGCTCATTTGATTATCATTCTGTACCTTCTGCCTCCAGGTCCTCCCTTGTCAGGGTAAAGCAGCATTCCCGGTGGGGAGCAGTTCCCTTTCTTGCAGCGAACCAAGAACATTCCAAATGACTGGCACTCCTTATGCTTTATAAGTGTTGTGCTGACTTAAAGGAAGCTGCAAAATAAACCGTCAGTGTGCGGCAGCCCTTAGCAGAGTCTTCCCCGAGTGATAATAATGAGATCCAAGACATTAAAGTTGAGGGGGGTTTAAGTTTGGTGGTTTTAAATCTTTTCTGGTATAATAATAACAGCACTCCATCCACTTTGCAGATGCAGTAAGTGAGAATATGGGGCTGCACAGACTCTTGTTAGAAGTTGAAAAATGAAATGGAAATGAAAACAGTGGTCACAAACACAGAAGTACTAAGTTTTCACTATCAAACAGGCAGTAAAACTGACATTTTTCACCCATCGAGTCTGACTTTGTCCTCCTACTCAGAGTACGGATTTTTACACACCAATTTTTAAGCTATTTATGCTTTCAGTCCCACAGATCTCAGCTCACATATACAGTGCCTTTCATTTTCTTCTCATCATTAATATGTTCCTATTTCATTTACTGCAAGTCCATCAGTGTTGGGTTTATTTCCTGATTTGAAATACACTTATATTCTCACTCAGCTACAAGCACAAATCCCCAATGCCACATTGCTAAGGGTGCTACAATAGAAAGTCAGTCTCAGTCATTTACCAGTAACAATACAGTTTTGCTTGGAAGTCAGAAAAGCTGTAAAACCTTGAATGGTGATTCATATACCTGCTTTATACATAATTTTGTCATATTTAATACAAACGCACCTTCAGAATTCAATCATACTATGAGCTGCTCCTACAAAAGTCAGTTCTGTAATAAGAAATATACTCTTCTGCAACTAATGAATGTAGGAGAGGTTTGCTCATTATCACTCTACTCATTGTCCTCATTTTAAGGACTTAATTAATATTGTTACATTCTACTGCTTTTCTGGGAGTTCACAAGCCAGCAGCTGTTGTTAATGTTGCTACAGCAGGTAGAATTCATATTTTGAAAGAGGTTATTAAAAAGTTGCTTCAGAAAACACCTCTGTGGAACTTGGAGAGCAAAACATAATGTTGCTGGTCTGTATATGGAACTGTACAGTCTGGAGTGTCCCTTGGTAAATTAATATTAGCATAATTTTACTATGAATAAAACTTGAACCCCAAAAGCATAGGTTTGGTTTTGTGACTGAGACACAGAAGCAAGAATAAGGATTTCTAGATTTCAGTTCAAAGTTTTCCATTAGATAGATGGGTTTTTGATATAGTCAAGCATATTCAGGAAAAGATTTCACCTGTGCTTATAATTCACAATTCCAGCAGAATTACAATACTTCAGTGTGTAATTCAGCTCTGTAAGGGGAAGACAAGCAGGTTATTGAGCACCTCAAATTACACTTTTTTCAAATGTTTCTCATGAAATGGATTGCAAATGTTATGGATGACTTTGAAAGAGGCTAAACTGACACATGCCAAAGTCGGTATTATAAAATTGTTTACTGAGATTCCTGTTTCACTCTTTTTACATCTTCCATACAGAATATATGTCTTACATAGAAATCCTGGCACAAAATAACATAAAAATAAGACAGGAAATGATCATTCCAGCATATATCCAAATACCAAGTATGGACAAGAGTTCATAAAGTTAAACGGTTACATTTTCTTTCCATTATTTGGGATAGCAGTTATGGGTTCTTAACCTATTGCAATTACAGTGTGTGCAAGTAATTTTTATCTAATAAGTCATCCCCTTAATTTGTCTCCAGTAAAGTAGCAGTGCTAATACAAATGCTACGTGATGAAGTGAATATGATTTTTCTCAGAGATTTATTCAGTTTGACATTTCTATTGTAGTGCTTCTTTTAAAAGTGTGTGTGTGTGTGTGTGTGAATCTCTCCACCATATGATAGCAACGTAACTAGGAGTAAGAATAGAATTTGCTTTGCAAAAATTGTTGCACCACTAAATGATGCTTTGATTTCTGTGTAGCTGAAAAAAATTTTGGTTTTGCTTTAACATTAGCTGTTATTTCAATTCCAGCTTTACCTGGTCAGCTGACCAGTGTTCAGCCTCAGGTACCTTCAAGGCTAATCTCACTTAGGTTGCCACACTTTCTTCACCGATATCAGAAATTTTACTGATAAATGATAAAAAATTATATTTATTTCCATTATCTGAACCTCATCTTCACTCTGTGTTTTCCTGTTTGTTACTGAATGAGATAAAGGAAGAAAGCCCTAAAATTCTCAAATAAAATAAAAGTTTAAAATTACATCAGACTGAGATTAGCTGCAGTTTAAGCATTTTAAATACATGGAGAGAAATATCCCTAACTAAATAAAAAGCCCGGCACAAAATCTGAAAGAATTTACATTCCTGAGAGGACATCAGATGGAGAAGGATTCCAAAGGGTTACTTCCAAACAAGTCTAGCTATGGGATAAACCAATGCCATAACTAGGAAAATAGTTTGTGCCATGGACCAAAAGCAATATGCTTTCCTTCTCACTAGGAAGACCTGGGAAGACTAAAAAAGTCTAGTAATTGTTCAGAAATTATTCAGTTCTTTTGTTTTTGAGCCTCTCTCAGCTGCTTAGAGGAAAACTGAATGTAGTGAGGAGAAGTAGTCTACAAATGGTGCAAACACCTTTATATCAGAAGCCTTGTCAGCATTAATGTGATTATTCTTCCCATCTATACAGATTTTACCCATTGATGTTTACACACATGGCCAAAATCTCAACTTTATTTTAAATTACTTTATAATGTGGGTATCTGAGGTGTAAAAGAACCCCTGAAGATAATTAAGAGTAGGTATCACATTTTCCTACACAATCATTTTATTAGAGTTTTCAATTTAGAGAATAAAAACATTTTTGCATTTTTGAGAGACCTAAGCAAAAAAGCTAAATAAAAACCCCACCTCTTACACTGTCTATAAGCTTTGATATTGTCCTTCACAAGCTGCCCAAATTGTTTACAGCAGTTCAATATATCTCACAGGGATTTCAAACTAAGTACAAAATACAGTACCCAAAATGGAAGGCTAGTATTTTATACAGAAAACCACTGAGCAATAGGTCCCTTCCTGCACAGCTTTTTGGAAAAATTACAATGCATTAGTAACATGCAATCCAAAAGAAAAGTATAAAATTGATAGTCTAGAAAATACCTTGTGTAAAATATCAAACCATGTTTATAAAAAGAGAAAAGTTTCCATATAAAACTGTGTCCTATAAACTTCTAGATGAAGGTGAGCCTTCACCTGAAGAAAAAATGTTCTGTCAATAATATGCCTGTGTTCTCTGCAGTCAAACAAGCACTTACATTGCAACCCCAGTTTACTGTCAATATAGCCCTGGGTTTTTTATTCTAACATTTTGTGAGGACAAAAACATCATTTGAATGTCCAAGCTTTTGATTTGGGGAAAAAACTATCAAAGACTCCAGAAGTTAATACAGGTACAATTATTTTAAAATTTGCATGTCAATGCATATGTGTGCATGTGTGTCTCCTTTTTCACAAAATACAGAATATCTCAAGCTGAAAAATGTCCCTCTCATGTCTCAGGCCCTTTTTTTCTCTCCATCATGATATACATTCTCCATAATACTGAAACGTGACTCAGTAACTCCATCAACAAATGGATTATAATGGACAGAAAGAGAACATAATTTATATTTCATGCCATTCTTTAAGGTACTCAAACTGAAAAATTTTTCAGAAAGTCAAAGTGTTCGTATTTCTCTAATTTCTAAATAAGAAAAAACAGGGTAGGTTAATGTTAGTTTCACTGGCAAGCCAGAACATTCACATCAGCAAAGTTGCCAGAAATTAACTTGCCCTCTTTTAGAAAACAGGGAATCAACTTGTAAGGCTTAAAACCCCACAGATATTGTTACCCTTTGAAAGAATTACAAAAATATAACGACTGATATGCACAGAGGCTGAAAAATTGAGGACTAGCAGACTGTTCGGGTTTTGAAGCTGCATTTTCTTTTATCCTGCCAAGGACACCAGAATGGAGCACCAGCTCCCAGGTATTTACCTCCCTGTATTTACCTGCCCTGTGCACTCAGTGACATTTGTCCCCACAGTATGGATTAATTCCAAATAGCCCACGATCTACACTGATGTGGATTTACAACAAAGGAAAACAATTTCCTGCCCTGCTCTCCAGCTAACTGGAGAGTGGACAAGTGGGTAGATGCTATTCGAAACACGGAACAAATCTTGCTGCTCTGGAGCATTTATTTTGGTTCCTCTGCAGTACCACTCATCACACTCAAGAGGTGCTAAACCCATTGTGTTAGAAAGTAATTGGATTCATGGCACTTGGGATGGAATCATCCCAATGTGACAAATTAAGCTTTAAGCACTGCAACAAAATCTGTAAATGGTGAAAAATGTATTTGGAAGCATGGATTCCACCTTGTTGGGCAGTGCTGTGAAACAAGTCCCATATTAAAGATATGGTGTTTTAGGTGAGAGGGAAGGAAGTGACTCCATGCTTTGACATCAGTCCCTCAATTAGACTTCTTCATTTCAGAAGAGGCACCTAAAGATCACCTCAGAATGAAGGCTGAAGACAGCTGTGCTTATTGGAAGTCACAGGGCACCACCTCCTGCTCAAGGGGATGGAGATTTGACACTAACCCTTTCTCCTCTCTCCTGCAGAGAATTCCCTCCACAACCATTACTAAAGTTCAAGCCAGGATCATTTAACTAGTTCAATTATCCCAATCATTTCCAGCTTCCAATGCTATTACAGAAATGTTACTTCTTACTCCAGACCACAACTCAACATGTAGGCCCAAATTTTTTTCAGGTTCTTCTGTACACCCTGTTGCTGCTTTCCAGAAGCTTTACAAAGCTCATCTAAAGAAAGACATTCTTTACAGACCTCTTTTGACCACATAACACCTTTCAATACATACCTGGAATCACTAGGCATGTTTATCAGCAAGGTTCTTATGAAGGAGCATAAAAATATTTCTGTAAGCTGACGGGATTCGGTTGTTCTTGAAGACAAAAACTCATCTGACTCCATGCATCATTTCCTTGGTGAGGAGCATAAATATGATGCCTTGTCTTCAAGAACAGCTCTGTTTTCTGGATGACCAAAAGAGTAAAGCAGACTAAAAGCTAAACACAGATTCACTGATCTGGATTCAGGTGATAAACCCATTTCAACATTCAAGCACTCAGTTTAAACTCTAATGGATTCTTTCACACTCTGCCTTCTTTGATCCCAATTATCCTCTAGCTACTAACCTGGAAGTGAGCACAAAGATTAAATTCCGAATGATATACTTAAATAAGTTGCTGTTAGCAATGTGTTATCGTGTGACACTCGAGTCTATGAATTCTTTCAGCTGTCAATGACAGCTTAGTGATAAACTTCCCTTTCAGCCATAACATCTCCCTGATCTCCCTTATTTCCTCATTTGCTTTTAGGTTTAACAAAATGTCATACAGATACAAATAAATACAAGTATATCACATCAAATATTTCTCACAGTTGCATTTTCCTAACAGACAATGACAGAAAGATATTTTTTCCTTTGGAAAAGAGAAGAAAATCTCAATGAACCATCTAGTTCATCTTCAAGTGTAAACTCCCAGAAAAACTGCACTCTGATTTTCCTTCTCTCCCTATATTTCTAGCTCTATCATAATTTATACATTCATATTATAAAGGGTTTTTTTTAAAGCCATTTCCACTGCTTTTTTATTTTAAGTAGTTGTTTTCCTCCAGTAACACCCTTCTGATCATAAAGGTTAAAGAATCAGGAGGCTTTTTTAAAGCTGGTATCAAGGACCTCATTGAAAGCATTCAGAAGCCCTATTAATTAAGGTAACTGCTGCAGAAAAGTGTTATGCTGCATCAGCATCATGCAGCTGACCCAAAAAAAGTTGTTTGTTAAGCCATTTTAGCTCCATGTAAATTATAGCAAGAAAAAGCTAACTTGAATCACATTTAAGACACAAGTTTAAGCACATTTTTCTTCTCTCTGAACAACAAATCTAAAGAAAAGAAAAAGTATATACAATCTTATCAGTAAAGAGAAGAATATCAGTATTCAGTAGCTCATAACACACACAATTAATACTGTGGGGAAGGACTGCAATGAACGTGAGGAACTCCTAGTTCTTTTCCATTAAGAATAATACCAGAGATTTTTTTAAAAAATAGGAAACAAAACCAACCAACGAACCAAGAAAACATCATTCTCTGCCACGAAGAACAGGAAACTTAATAATCAAGACATGTTACCTGGTTTAGGGTACAACAAATATTTTCTTGGGTCAGATCTGTCAAGCTCCCATCAGAGATTTTTATGTAGCATCAAAGACATACGGTATGCAGAGAAACATCTTTCAAACGGCCATTTATTAAAGTGGGTCAATAATCCTATTTATTGTTACTGTTTCTTAACCCACCTCAAGAACTTAAGTGATCATCTTAGTGTTCAACACACACTCAGGCTCACCACGAAAAGACCCACGTTCCCTGAAAACTCAGTCGCCTTGACCAGGAGTTTTCACACTCTCTTCCAAGTTCACATGCACGCACTCAGAAAAGGCTGTCTTTTGGTTAACAACAGGGATATACATGCCCCATTTCCAGATGAATCTTAAGGCTACTTAAGGAAGTCTGCTATGCTTCATTTGCCATGCTGTCCAACCCACAAGATCAAAGTAACAGCACACCTTCTCAAAGGTTTTAAGAATATGAGCCTATTACAGCATGGAAAAAAAATGGGTATTATAGAGGAAAGTATAACATAAAAATTCCTAACTAAATAAAGCAACTTATAAATGAATCATTCTGCAGTATTCATACTCTGATACCTTTTTCCCAGAGAAGCCTTCCCTCTGGAATACTGACAGACACACAATTGCATGAAAAGATGGAGCTTTATAATTTTGAACAGCTCTTATTAAAAGCACGAATAAAAGTAATAAACCTATTCCATTTGTAATTTTAATGTTTCCAAAACACATCTATATTTTAATCCCCCTATTTTTTGCTACAATTAGATGGATAAGCTATGAGAGGATATGAGCAGGAGGAATGTTTTACAGCTGGTATTGCAGTTAGTCAATAGATTTTGTAGCTAAGAATTCTAATGTTTATCACAGAAACAAAGGGACAAGCAACAGTCTGGGTTTGTGAAGGAAGCCTTGTCCACTTTACTGATGGCCACTGCAGATTTACCTTTACCTCCTGTATCTCAAGCTACTCATACTGCTGTCCATCTCCTGTGCTAGTTGTGGTCATTCAACCCTTTCCTAAGCCTTTCCAAACCACAGGACCAGTAGAAATCCTGCTGTGGTCACCTAGTCTGGATTTTTTTCCATTAGCTTTAACTCAATCATTGCATCAGTACATGTAGAATATCACTGTAATGAGCCCCATTCCCCATGTTCCTCTCTCACTGAAAAAAAGAGATAAACCAGCCATGATGACTTAAACCAGCATTTAAATACTAGAACTGGAAAAGTGTAACTAAAGTGGTTTTATTCGTGAAGCAGCACAGACAGGAACCAAACTAGGTAGCTTTCAGAATTGTAGGGAATCCTATACAAAAACGAAAACCCACCTAAAATCCCAAACCTAACCCCAAAAAGCATTCTTTTCTTTCTTTTTTTAAGTAAAGTATACACACAAAATCCAATCAGAAAAGGGCTTTACTTAACACCAAAGAAATAAGTGTCTGAATCTCAAACTTGTGCAAAAAAAAATTGGTACCCCTAGAGGAACAAGAAATTATTTAACAAAAACAAATTATATTAACGAATGGCCTGAAAGGCCTGACAAGACTTGTTCATTTCATTGGCATCAGTGCCCAAAGAGCAGCCAAAAGAGGTGGCTGGAAGAAGAGATACATATGTTCTCTTTGACACCGGTTCCAGCCTATTGACAGGACTGAAAACATACGCTGCTGCTCTCTCATGCTTATCAAAACATGCCTTCCACAGTCGCAGTCCTACCAAAAAAAAAGAAATCCACAAAGATCTGATTTTACATTAAAAGCCTAATTATGTGGGCAAAACTGCTTTTGGCAAGTCCTCTGGGCTTCCAGCACTTAAAGTACTGGAACACACTGGCAGCCTCAGAATTCATAACTCTCCTCAGAAATATTACATCCTTCCTCAGTGATAAATAATTTGGGTTTGGTTGTTGGGGCTGGGGTAGGTCATGGGTTTATGTGTCTTTTGGGAAGAGTGGGATAAGATTTTTCTCTATTATTTTTTAAAATATTTTATTCATTGCCTAGCAAGTCCACCACACTTCATATCACATGTTTTACTGTTCTTTCCTCTTCAAGGTAAACTTAGTGATGCAACATTACACTTCCAATTTTTCTACCATTAAATCCATGACTGAGTACAGGTGACATGTGAGGACACTGATTATCAGCTCCTCTCCACCCTCACCTTCCTAAAAAACATATTACTAAATTAAAATCATTGCTAAATCTCTGAAGCTCTGTGAGGTGGCATTTGCCTCAGTGAATTGTTCCCTTTGCTATACAGCTGTGTGTAGTAACCATGTAACTATGGCACTTCAACTTGAATAATCGCACAGAGATAGGAATAAGCTCTTCTCATACATGTATGTACAATATTGGCTCTCTCTAGGGATGAAATCCCATACCTCCTGAGATGACTAGTTCCTAAAGCATCAGCTGCTGAGAGATTTGTGTATTTAAAGGAAATTACAGGAAGGATATTTTGGGCTGGAAGCAAAGTGAAACATATCAAGCCCTACATAAGCTGTGCAGATACAAGTCATATGGAGGAGTGAAATTTTAGTGCCTAGTCAAGATCTATAGTTTTTCAAATACAGCAGAAAATGTTTAAACATTAACAGCCAGACATCTGAAACAAATGGTGTTGGATAAAACCTCCCCTGACTGCAAGTATTTGAACTATTTCCAGATAGGGAACATACTCATCTAATCAGTTTGGAAGTACAGATTCCAGTTGCTACAGAATGCAGGTCCCTCAGCAATCTGTGGTTTTTGTCTTTTGAGTCAGAGTTTGCCTCGAGTTCAACAGGAATATTTGAAAGGAAAACGGTGCTCAGCAAGAGTAAAGGCAATAGTTCAGACAAGTCCTCCATTTCACTGCTCGAGATGAAGGAGTTACTTTAATGGCATTAAAATCCATGAACGGCTGAATTATCATCCTATCCTGACAAAAAATATTATAATACACACTGTTTTATCAGTACTTCTTAATTTATATGAAATCATAAATTTGATCTAATCGTTTGGTCTTTTTCCTAAGACAACACATTATTACTGAGTCAGAATTAAACCAATAATAATGTGTAAATGAAATGTTTTAACAGGATTTGGAACCGGATCCTTCTTTAAAGTTTGATATATCTGTCCTAGCTGAAAATTAAGGACATAACTGCAGTCACTCCATCCGCTTACAGAAGGTAGATGGAGATGTACAATATTTCATCTTTCTGACTTGCCATTTTACACAAAGATTTAACACTTGCCCGCTGGTGCCCAGATTCCAGGTAGCTGGATTTCAGTGAAGTATTACGGGTGCTACTGTCATAGCAGTCACCACCATATAAAATGTATTACAGCATTAGACACGTACCAAGTTGCGCTGGAGACGCTTTCATCCACTGAAATTTTGACTACTTGATCTTTCAGTAGAAACCAATATATAAATGTCTAATTCCACAAAAAAAAAAAAAAAGGATTTCAATTATTTGCTGTTAAAAACTATGCTAGAAAGTGTCCAAACTACAAAGAGAAATACTCCTATAAGATTAATATATGACACCCAAATCCGTAATATACACCTATATGAGACAGTCTAGCAGCACTTCATCAGAATTTGCATGTTGGAAATTGCTAAGGCAGACAGAATGTAATGCCTGATGAGAGCTGACAGGCAAGGGATTAACAAGAATAGAGACAAGCAATTCCACTGTAGGTTTTTACCTGTAACTGACACAGGTAGAAGTATTTAATGAATTATTCCAAAGAGATGAGGAGAGTGACAGAGTCCTCCACCTGCCTCACATCAGCACAGGCGCTGGTTGATAGCTCTTGGCACCTGGTAGCATCCTGGATAAATCCTGGATGGGATTGCTGCATTACTCACATAGAAGAAGGAATTAGTTTTAAGCAGGTGAAATGCAAACTGACTTTACAGTCCCTCACAGTGGGATCTTGATATCGAACAGGGATATAAACCCATCAACCAACAACACTTTGCATTACATCCTTACACTTCTTTTTTGGGACAACGGAGAAACAATTAAGCAACTTGTTCAAGAATATATGACAATCCCCTTACAAGGAGACCAAGCACTCTGACTTGCTGGTATTATCCTTTCCATGGAGGATCACCCTCTCATTCCTTTGGCTATCGGTGTGCATTACTTAATATTCATTTTGTGATTCATGGGACTACAGCGGGTTTCAGTTTGCCTCTGGATCAGAGATAAAATTTCTGAATAGAGCTTTGTGGCTTAGAGTGTTTAGTTTTCCTGTAACATTATTACTGAGCTAGCTACACACATCCTAGGACATCAATTCCAGATATCCTGCCAAAGATCAGACGAGATCCAAAGGACTGCATTCATTAGCTGCCAAAAAAATGCTGGGGGGAAGGGATAGAAAATTGCCTACATCTGTGAAAGTGGAAAAAAGAAATACAACGCAGTTGAATATGAAAATACAAGCAAATATTTACACAAGTTAAAAATGAGAGTGGCAAGCCAAATTTCAGTTTCAAAACAAAAATAAGCTTCTGAATGTTAGAGAGAATGGATTTTTGAACAAAGTCCTATAAAATCACTAAAGGAATATTTTGACTTGATATTTAGGTAACATTTTCATTTGCTTACTTTTGTACTGTGTTCTTGTAGCACTCTCCCAGAAAGAATGCGAGTTGCTTTTCTTGATTGTTCCATTGTAGTGCCTGGATATTCTGTATTCTCTACAGATGGGGCTGTATATTAACTGAGTTGGTTTTGTACAAACAGCTCAATCAAATGTAACACAAGGATTAATCATCATATGCATGATTTCCCATAAACGCTGGGGAGAAAAACAGGGGCTTGTAACAAGATTCTTCTCAGCCCTCACAGGACCCACGTGTTTTCCAGCCCCTTAAGATACTTGGGCCTTCCAAGGAGTAGAAATCATTTCATCTTTTTACTGGTTGGCCCGCACCTAAGTCTCCTGAAAGTGGCATGAAAGGAGCTGGGGCACTAACCTGCTTCCTGGCATTGATTTTACTTATGTTCATTCACTTTACAAACACACGCTCCCCTTTTCAAAGCACTCTTACTCTGAAGATGCTTTATTTTACAGCTTCCCGCTCAAAGGAAGCATTTCATTCCTGTGTGTCTGTCTCTGCTGCTCCTCCAGCAGCTGCTCAATGGAACAGCAGTGTGGATGGAGCTGTGCTGGCAGTGCTTTGGAAAGACTTGTGATTACATGCATGTCTGTACATTAAGGCAGCATACATTAAGATCTTTGAAATATGAATTATTAAAAATACACAAATATATTTTTTCCATCCATTCCCTGTATCCGTGTACAGTTAATCTGAGACACGTAACTTCATCAATAGCACAGTTCCTAGAATTGGAAATAGAAGCACAACAATGCCAATAAACGCAAAGCAGAAAATTCAGTTGCATTTTCTATACATTGTTGCTAGGCCATTGTTAAATAATGCAATCTTATCTTTTTTAAATAATGGTTGTAATTTTAAACACACATATAAACTTTTAGTGTAAGGGTTTTTCCTGTAAGAAGGGGTCAGTCTTAATCATTGCTCTTTAGACAATACTCATGATTTGAATTTCTCTGTTAAGCTACTTTATAGAAACTTTTCAAAAGTGGTTTTGAAAGCCATATGCAGAGGGGTAGGAGAATACAGAAGTTTTAAGTTGTTACTTAATACAAGTTTAATGTGTAGATTAGGTTCAGCAATACTTTGAAGGGTACATAAAAAACCTACTTTAAAAGTGAACATAAAAGCGAACACAGACATGAATTGATATGTTTGTTTGCCTCATAGCTCTCATGAAGGTTAAGAAAAAAAAAAACAAGGGAGGGATTTTTCAGCTCCTGTGTCCATAAACCAAAACTAAAAGAGAACCTTGAAACTGTACATAAGGCACTTAAAAGGCAGCACTACTCATACATAGGGTGGCTTGGAATATATCTCAAAAGAAACTCTGTAGAGTAGAATATCCTTCTAACTAACCCTTCACAATAGCAGTAATTCTTCCCACTCTCCCTCACACCCAGTTTTTTCACTTTTTTTGTGCAAGTCCATGTATTTCCTGCTTCAGAAAGAGGATGTAATGTGTAGCCCTGCTAACCTCAATAGTCTAAATAATAAAGCTCTAGTTCCTATTTTACATCATCTCTGGCAATCCTGAATAGCTACTTAGCAGAATAAAAGCACAAATATTACATCTATAAATAGGATTGATGTATTTAATACCTTTTTCTTTATTAAGGAATTTAATATAACTGTAGAGGAACTAAAATTTCCCTAGATCGGAGCTGTACATGCAATTTGCAGTCTTGAAAAGTTTGCTTCACTTAGACTATGAAATACAGAAGAGATCTGAAGGATCAGTCTTAAGGTGCACCACGGGAGGATTAGATTGGATGTTAAGAAGTTCTTTAGAGAGAGAGTGATCAGAGATTGGAATGGGCTGCCCAGGGAGGCAGTGGAATCACCATCCCTAGAGGTGTTTAAGAAGAGACTGGCTGTGTCACTCAGTGACATGGTTCTAGTTGACAAGGTGGTGTTGGGTCAAAGGTTGGACTCGATGATCTCAGAGGTCTGTTCCAACTTGGCTGATTCTGTGATGTGCCCTCTAATGACCACAAGCTCTACTCCAGCCACTTGACTTGAGCTGAACCTTAGAATTTCACAGGGAAGTGTGAAGTCTTAAAAGCAAATGTTGAAAGGACAAACTGAACAGTGAAACTGAGTGAAAATCAGATGAAAACCAGGGACAGAAGCAATTTTCTAGCAAATTTTCAATTCCTGGAATAACTAGTGGGATAGCTGGGGATGAAATGTGCAGTGTGACACTGGCAGGTCAGCGGGGAAGGTGGCATTCAAACTTATGTTTCCCCAATCCCTTGGGTGGCTCTGCACAGCCCCCCAGCCCCACCAGCTGCTCTGGGAACAGGACTGGGGGCAGAAAAAGACTTTTACATGCCCAGCTCCTGAGCTCCTATTTCAGTTTTCTGCTCTCCTCCATGGAGAGGAACTGCTTTGTACCTTCACCTGAGGCAAATCCAGAGCGGCACCGCAGAGATTCCCCTGCTCAGCTCCTGCCACCTCTGGTTTAGCACCTTGGTGAACACACTCCTTTACAGGGCTGGCCATTTGCTCAGGGCCTGAGGGCGATTTAGTTTTAGACATTAGTGAGTGAAAAAAAACCTCTGTGCTGAGCGGAAACCTTTCCACCTCAGGATGTATAGGCCAATTTAACTAAAAGAATGATGGGTTTTCTCTCATAGGAATTTTGCTTCTGTGAAACAGCTACACAAAGGAAAAGACCTCAGAGGGATGAAACCTCAACTCTACCTGTAAAAATACTCTGGAGAGAGACTGAAATATCTTGACATATTTACATATACATGAACAGATTCTCTCATTAACTGTCTTGTATAGAGGCAGCAAAATAACTCAATCTTCTCTGTATTTTTAGTTGACAAAACCACAGTGAATATGCACTTATTTGTGTGGTATCCATTGCTCTCTTCTCTAATGCCCTTGCTCTGAGAAAATTGAAACTTCTATTAATTAAGAAAAGTTCATCAGATCAACAGATTCATTAACCTTTTTTTGGAAATGTACACTGAGCACCAAATTAATCAGCATCCTGAAATCAAGTAACAATTTATCTCTCTGTGTATTATTTTTTAACAATATTTTTCAATATAGATGTGCATAAACCCAGCCTACATCGTTTTGAGAATACTTTTTTCCCCAACCTAATTCCCCAGTGCTCAGCTTTCACATAAAAATATATTTTTTTACCTTATTTAAACAAATGACTAATTTAAGAAACCACCTGGGATTTCAAATCTGTTTTCAGACATTATTAATTCAGAAGTATTAGGCTGTGCCCTCCTCTGACTCCAGCAATGCCCTCTGAAGAAGCTCTTTCCACCAAATTAACCCAATTCCCACTGATAAACCCCCTCCAGACCGGTGTGGTTTTTAATCACTTTCCGCCAAATTAGTTCATTTATTTTAAGCTCAGATTTTACCTATCAGGTCTTTACCAAACAACTTCATTTTACTTGGCAGGGCACACCAGAGGCTGTGATGATGCCAGGCCCATTTTCCTCCAGTTCTTTTTGGCCGTGGATAACTCCCACAAAACTATAGCACGTTGAGATGGTCAGACTGCTGATGACTCAGGCTGCTCACCAGTCCTTCAGGTCTCTTATTTATATTTGTTTGCAAAGACTCCACCAGATGTTAATAGTTCTGCCTGACCTCTTTAATAGCCATTCCAGCTTAGTTCATTACTTATAAATATGAGAGAAGTATATTATTTTGTCTGTATTAAAATCTTAAGAGTGATATTTTATTTAAATTTTTCTCTCAGTTCCACAGTTAAGGATGAAGCGCTTATGCCAGTGATCTGCTATTTGTCATGCATGCAAAAAGCTGACTATACTGTAAAACCTTCATTCTCCATAAAAAATAAGGGCAACAGTCTGTAGACCTAAGCAAGACAAGCCTAATTTAGGATCGATCAAGTCCTTTCAGTGGTAACATCGACACAGATCTGTCAGGTGCCCTTGCAGCAAAGGCCAAACCCATCATCATTTTATCATGACATTTGTTTCAGAGCCCCTCTCATTACATTCCAACTCCTAGTCACTAATTTTTGGCACGGTTAAACTGAAAATTAACATCACTGTTGTTCCCTTTATCAATGTGTGCTGCATTTTAATATAAGAATATTTCCAAGTGATGCTGCCAGATGCGTGTAGCTTCCAAACAGCAAGAAATATATTATTGGTGGGGAAATAAAGTAGGATTGAAAACTGCTCACAAGATGAGTATCAAAGACTTAGTGCTTTAAACCCCTTGTTTCACAGAAATCAGCACATTTATATCAAACAAAAGGATCTTAGAAAAAATTTCTCATCTTCAATCATATGTACCTAACATTGAATTTCCTGTTTCAAATGAGTTTCAGACTGAAGAGTTTCTGTAATCTTTAGCAAGATCCTAATTTCAGAAGAAACTAACTCATTTTCAAGAAAGAGATAATTATAGCTGCCCGATCAGCACAAGAAATAATTGTCAGTTAACTGTATTTTTTAACTGTTGATAGGTAGACATGTAAGTATTTATTTATTTATTTTTACAAGTAGTTTAGAATTACCTTGAAATTGGCAACATCATGTCTTATGTACTTTCTAAGGACAGTACTGGGATACTCTGAAGTGAATGTCTTCACGTGGGTTTTTTTATCCCAGAGGACACAAAGGTCCCCATAATGCAAAAAACCACGGAAATATTTCAAAAACAGCCATCTGGAATTTTCAGTTACTACTGCTAGCCATTATCTAATTCAGACCTCATTAAAACACCTTGCACATGCCTCAAAGCTCACACACAGTGTGTGTGCAGGACCACGGATGGATGTTCCTAAATTGGTACACTATAATTTTACAAGGAAACTTATGACCCTGCTCAATCATGACTAAGATTTTCTTGGGTATGGTCATGTCTCAGGCCAAAACACACAGCCAGCCCACATCACTCTCAGTTACCACTGAAACTTAAAACAGTTAGATTTTTACCCAAGTTTACATTTGTCTGCTCACAGATATGGGGACTTCATGAGCACACAAGACATATCCTATACTTGACCTATTTCATACACCTCCTTAGCACAGGCTACATTTGCATTGCTTTCCTGCTCCTTGTTTTCACAGAGTTTTTCCAAAGTGTTCAGCACAGTGCATTTTCCAGTGCCACATAGTTACATTATTCTCCACAGATGCAAAAACGTGGAGATGGTATGAGAGGAAGGAAATAGTTGTTATAAACATCTGTAATCTCATCTTTTAAGTATTCTTACAGTCTAACTGAACTAGCTCTTCAGAAATCCAAATCTAGAAAATGTCCACTTGATATTCAGAAACTATCAGAAGTGCAAGAAAAACCATTCCCCTCAAATTAATCGGTGCTGTCATTTATCCATAACTGTTTACTATCTTTTTTCAACATATCACTAAATCCTCACAGGTGAAAAACTTCCAGCTCCATTGGTTTAATTCCACAATTTCACCCATGTCTTTAACTAATAGAAACTAATTAGCAATAGTAAAGCCAGTGAAGATTGCTATAAATAAGTTTCTTTCTCCTTCTCTGAAGAAGGAACTTCGTGTGAAAATTTCATAGAAATACATGTTGCTTATTCTGACCTAAAGGCTGGAAACATAATTCATGGAGATACCACCTAGAAGCTTCAACTTCTAATTCTTACTTCACCACATTGATGATAAATTCTGATGCAATGCAAAGACAGATCTTAACTGAAAACTTTGGGGGGTAGTTAACTATTTTATATTGATTATGGGCTTTCAGTCATAAGGTTTGTCTTGATGTCTGCCAACTCAGATGCAGGTATGCATCAAACAATCTCCTCAGAGACAAAAAATCAATATCTTAGCTGCAAACACAGAAATTCAGGTGTGGTTAAAAGAAACTTGGTGCTTTACAAGAGCATGAAGAGGAGCACTAGCCAAGGTGTAGTCACAAAATCCCCAGTCTCCACAGGCCGGAAATCTGAGGAACTACATGGCTCTCTATTGTTACAAATTGTTAAATCATTCACCTTCAGAGGTCACCTCCCCAAGACAAGTGACCTAAGTTGAAGGCCACCAATGTGACCAAGCCTTGCTCTTAACTGAGCATAAATCTCACATCTCCTTCATCCTGTCCCTTATTCTTTTGCATCTATAGAGCAATCTGGGCAAACTTCCTTCTGCTCTCCTCAGGGAAGTCACACTCCATTGCTTGTGCTCTCTTTTAATAGAAATATTGGATACCACATCCCCAGAGAATCTTGAAAACTTGCAGTTAAATGGAATGAATACACTTGACCATAGATCTCAGACTGATGGAGATACACTTCATGCAAGTAATATAAATAAAATATTAATTCTAAGGTAATGGGAAAAGTGCCTTCCTAACTTTTATTTCAATTTTAAAAAGCTTGAGACTTTCTTAGCTCAAGAGGAAAATTCCAGCAAGTTTTGAATTTTCAAATAAGCAATGAAAGACTTTTAAGAAAAAAAATAAAAAGTTCTTCTCAGGCCCTCAAAGGTATTTAGGCATTTACCTCTTTCCTGAAATCCTGTAAAATTAGCAGTCACGCAACTTTGAAAGTGTTCCTGAAATATGGATTTTTACCAATTTAAATGAGGACTGCTCATACCCTCGCAAAACTAGATGTAGAGCTTCAATTTTAAATAATGCAAATATGCTATACATATGAAACTATAAACCAGCTCATGTGGAGGGCTAGATACACCCATCTCCATGCAAATTTTAATTGCTAGTCAACATTTAGGAGTGTTTTTGTGAGGCACATGATTTATGTTAGTGCTGTTTAGATCTAAAACTGACTTCATTGAGGTCATGCTCCAAGGCAAAACTTCCCCACGCAGCAGTGAGGCAGTATAACAGAGAGCATTAAATCAATACAGTCTCACATTTGCTAATAAATCACAAGTGTGCCATCAGACAACCTGCTGGGAGCAGAGCATGGTGAGGTGCAGTGATCAAGCTGATTGACATTCTGGTTGAACATCTAGTCAGAATTAGTTCACCTTGGCTTCAGTAACTACCTGGTTTGTAATTCATATTTACAACATTGTTCTTGGGGTTAGTGGGCAAAAGAAAAGTTCATCTTCATCCTCCCATAATGCCTCACACTTTGTCTGAAAGAGCCTTCAGTGAAGGGAAAAGGTAAGTGCAGCTTCATTTGAGACTGATTACATTAAGCTAATACTTCTATAAAATTGAGTTAATGGCTTGATATTCTTCAAACAGTTTCTATAGTAAAAAAAATTAAAATATCAGATCAATTGTAAGTCATATCTAAACCACAAAAGTACAGCTTTAACATGTTTTGTAAGATGATAGGGCTCAAACCTGAAGAGGAGCTACATCCCAGATGGAATCCAAGACATGAAGTCAGCCAAAGATTCATCTTTGTCCTGTTCTCTATGTAAAGGTACTCGAACTTAGTTACAGGAGATTAGAGAATAGACTTCTATCACCCTCTGAGCAGACTTCAGGCACCTGAGGGCACTGTGGAGGTCACCTAACCATCATTTCACAGCCTAATGCAGATGAAGTGCTACACTACATCAATAAAGCATCATCATACGGCCACATCTTCCACTGCCTCTAGGACTTCAGTTAGGATACAGGAGCAGCTAAGAAATAACACACTAAAGGTAGACAATACACCCCTGAACCTCAGTGGCTTCAAGTGTGGTTCTCATGCTGCATGACCTCCACTGTGTTTAAATCACACTGCTGTAAATCCAAATCTGTATATAAAAGCAGGAAAATGGGAGTGACAAGAGCCTGCCCCCTCTGGGTGGTTGCTAGGCAGAGATGTAAATCCATCCCAGGAACACCTCTTGGGAACAGACACAGGAAAAGCTGTCTGTGAGTTCATTATCCCACTTCACTCTCAGCCTCACCGTCTGGGACAAACACTGCTGTCCACAGAAACATTTTGGTATGAATCTCTGAGATTCAGGCACATGATTGTGCCGATTTGTAAAGACCTTCCACATCACAAAACCACTCAGAAGTCCCATATGACATTCCTGTTGAGTTCCGAGCCAAAGACACCAGCCTGTTCCATAGGATGTGCCTCTCTGGCAGTGTCAGAGCCACACCACACAGCCCCCCTCGTGCCCCAAGAGGTACCTCTGCTGGACCTGAATGGCAAAACAGGTGGCCCAACAGTGGCTCTGCCATTTTATTTTATGGGAACCTCTGCACTGGGGATGGGGAAAGTTAAGGTCAACACAAATACTCAAGAAAACTTCAGTAATGGAAAGATTCTCCCACCCAGTACAGGGCTGGGGTTCCCAGCTGTCACGGCATTTATGACCAGATAAATAACACCACTTTATATTATAACAGTCTTCAGGTAAACAACAACAGTAATTGGGCAAGGGAGCGCCTCTCTGATACTTGAATTGCAGTACACATTAAAAAAGAATGCTAATGAGAATATAAGATATTACATTGAAAAGGAGATACCACCTTTGTTACAGAGTGAGTAAAAAACACTGCAGAGATGAACAAGAGAGAAAGCATAATAAGAAAGAGATACTGAGACATCTTTTCCCTTTTAATACTGAAATCATGCCCCTATACTATTTAAAGAATAATAATGACAATATTATGCTCAACAGAGAATTGCACAGAGGGGCAAGGAAAATCTGGCAAAGGTTGGCAGTAAAACCAAAATTTACAATCCATAACATGGCCATATCTTGACATAAGAATTAGTTTTCTTGAAAGTGTTGCATATTCTCCAATGTAGTTTCAAACCAAATTGTTCCACAGGTGGCACCTATATTGAAAACGAAGTCGAGCAAACATAAGACAATTTCCACATTAGAGCAAAGCACCAGCAGAAAAAAAAGCTTGAAAAAGCAAACATTTCTTGTTAAAAAGCATCATGAGAAAGCATGGCATGCACAAGGCTGTAGAGCTGATATTTCATACAAGGACACTACACCTGCTCGCAAATACACCTTCTACCAAAAATAAAACTACAAACTGGAAACACTTCCTCCATTGGTATGCAGCGATAGCTCAAGGTGAACTTGAAATCTTAAATTACAGCAAGCAAAAAGTGTCAACAAATTTTACTGAGAGAGCAAATTAAATATGCTGAAATAATCAGAAAAGTCTGGAATCTAAAGTTAATCTAAGTGTAAGGTGGGGGATACAAGACATTCACCTGCTTGTCTAAACAAATCCACCCTATAACCAGTAATTATTATCCTTCTGCCTTTTGTTAAGTGAAGTTTTAAGGATATGACAAATTGGTGTAAATGGGAAGAAAGTTTCCTTACACCATTCATAAGAAAAATTTCATATCCTAATTATGCCACAAGACTTAAGGAACTGTCTTTACTGAACCAAGATAAAGCACCCAAAACCCTTCTCAGGTGACGAAGCAAAATGATCTCACAGAAAGAAAATAAAATAAGGAAAAACTTATAAATCTCTTGATCACCATAAATCTGTCATATAAATTGTATGACATCTTTTTTTCCTAAGCTGAGGATCCTATGACTGGGAGATACATTGAAAGAACAATGATAAAGGACATAAAAGGATCCTATGCAAAGGTTTATGAATATTGGCTGTTCCTAATATTCATCTGTGTAGCGATTTCACATAACTCTTTATGGCATATTCCTTTTTACTGCATATTCATTTTATCCATGTCAAGTGCAAACGAGTATCTTCAACTGATGGTAGAAGGACTTCCTTTCCCCCTCCCTCTCCTTTTTAAAATCCATTTTATTCCTGCCTTTTCATTCGTGTCAAACTTCAGGCTGCAGTAGTTATCACGTTCTGTAGCATATATTTGGTACTAATGAATCACAGCCCTTCACCACCGCGGTAAAACGAGTCATTGTAATGACACCTTTTTGCTACACTATATTTATTTGCCAGCAGGATTCCAAGTGACAATTCTTGCCATAACACGGCTGCTGCTGTTCTCAGTCCCTACAAGGAAGGGACAAACAGGGAAATTTTCTGATTTATAGTACTCACGGAAGAAAGCACAAGTCTTTTTCGTGACCCCAAGAGTACTGGAAACTGGTTGCCCTGAGAACGCCAGTCTCAAATGCACACCAATAAAAACACATGCATGCATTCACTACAATATAGAGTATCACTTAGCAAGAAAATTAATTCTGGAGTAATTTTGAGGTATTTTGATCCTCATTTGAGGGTGTAATATCATATCACTTTATTTTTTAGATTTCATATATAAAAATCTGTGTAGGAAAGAAAGTAGGAAGGAAATTATATTAGAAGAGGAAAAGAAGAAAGTACTGTAAGAAAAAATAAATAGGTCTGTTGGGTTTTTTTCCAATTACTTCCTTTCCATTCTCTAATCTTAAACATGATCAGCAAAGCAAGACGACTATTTTAAGATTACTGTAAATTTTCTATATTGCATATTCTTTACATAGCCAAATAAATTAAATCAGAATATGAATATATAATGAAGTCCTGCTACTGAGTATTAAAGCACTATGTAAAGCACAGACCTTCAGGTTATGCTTAATATAACCCCTTAGAACCAGAAATTCATCTCTAACAAACTAGGACAGAACCAAAACACATCCAAACAAAAATTGTTTCTAAACCACAGAGGATGAAAAAGAACATTTACCTTAGCAAAGACAAAAGGGAACAATTCAGTACCAAATAAGAAGATGGTGATTATTTTCTAACTTGAAACTGGTTGCTGGGGTTAGTTCCTCCTATGTGACAATATGCTACCAACATTATCAAAAAGAATACAAAAAAATGTTCATATCTGTAATAAAGATGAGCATAGAAGCACATAGAAAAAAATAAAATCAAACAGTAACAATAAGCAAACAGTTTAAAAAGTAATTTGTTTTCTGCAAACATTTCTTCTCAGTGTTCCTGTTCCTCATGTTTCCATGCTGTTACATAAATTCAGTTTTCTTCATTCATTTGGCCTATGTTGAGACTTCCACTGTTTAAAACACAACTTACATGAACACACCATCCCAGTGATCTCTTCAGAGATGAGTAACTTGTAACTCAAAATTCTCAGAATTCTGTATGTGATTGTTTTGCAGTGAACACCAATGAATTGACAAGAATGTAAAAGACCTTTCTTTCATTTACTGAAAGGAAAAAATAAACCAAAATAAAACCCACCAGTTAAATTTCTTCAAAATTCTAAGTTTTCCTTGTATTAATTCCTGTATAGCATAATGCAATAAAGTAAAAAGATCCGAAACTTTTTTTTTAAAAGAAAGAGGAAGGGGAGGCGTAATATTAGCAACAGAGTTTTAAATTTATAATCTTCCATTTCTATTCTTACACATGATAATATCTCAATTATAGAAGCGAGCAATCACCTGTTTTACCTGTCCTAATAAAATAACAAAAATTATCCATGAGTGTTAAACAAAGCACACCTTGAAAGGTCGGTCCATTTGCTCTTAAAACATCCTCTTAAAATATCCTTAAAACATCCCATTTTTCTCCCTCTGGTTTCACATGTGTATGGAAAAATGAGTGTTGCTCAGAAAAATGAAAAACTATGATACAAGTCAAGTGAATGTCCCATAAAATCAAAGTTGCTTCAATTCAGAAAGCCACCACAATCGTCACACCAGTTCCCCCTGCCTCCAAGCAACAACTTTTGTGTGCGCAGTTTCTCCAAATTCTCCCATCAGCACAAGGATAATTTATAGAAGAGGCACCTGCTTACAGAAAGGAAAAGGGCAAAAGTCTTAAAATCGCCCCAGAAAACCAGGATTTAACTGCACCTCCCAAAGCGGTAGAGCTCCCTCTGGCTCCACTGAGCTCAGTTACTGAAGAGACAGTTTGTGCTGCCTTTTCCTAAGCACCTAAACTTCTGAAGCTGCATCAAGGCCTGCCTTTAGTCACACGCTTCACCACGCAGTGCAGGCAGCAGCACCAACTGAGCTGAAAGGCTCAGATCTGATTGCAGTGAAGCAAACAAACAAGGCAAACACTTCAGTGCCTCACAGAATTAAATAAAAAACAATAGGAATTGCAAATATCACAAAGGAAAAAAAAAAACAACCTCACTTTCAAACAGCTGCTGAATTGAAAAGAAAGCTAAATTCACTGACTGAATTATTTACAGTTATATTCTTTTCAAAGATTGATTTCAATAACAAAGTGCTTTATCTCAGATCATTCCTTTCAACTACTCAGGTTCACCTCAATCAGATGAAATTCACCTAATCACTACACTGAGAATTTACTTCAATTTTTCAAACCCACGTGTTCAGTTCAGGGACATTTAGCAAAGCAGTTTTTCCATTTCCTTCTGCTATTCACTAGGAACCACCTGACGCTGTACAACAGGACTCCACACCCTTGTTTCAGATGGTTACAGTGGAAGAGCTTCCAAATAAAGGTGTGACACAGAAAGGGCCCAGCTGTAGTACTATTCCCTTAAATGGGAGTGATTCAGGTAGTACTCTATGTGTTTATATAGAATAACTATATTGATCTACAAGATTAGTTATCCCTTATGTGATTAGTCTGCTACAATCATCAAATCAACATCCAAAATTCATTTGCTTTTCATTGCCTCTGCAACTTTCACTCACTCAGTTCAACAACCTTGTTTCAGAACCGGTCTTAGCTGAGTTTTTCTACATCTGGGGAAAGCTGCTTTATACCCTGGCACCTCCAAAGGGCTAAGCAATATCCTGCAAATATCACAACATGGAATCACTTATAAAATCTTGCACGATTTGTGGTTTAGAAGGTTTAAGGTGGAAACCTTTCAAAACGCTATATTAGTTTTTAGGAGATTACTTATAATCTTATACACAAAACCAGAAACCTTAGCAGAGATTTACCATAACAACAGATTTTCATGTTTGTGACGAGTTTCACTTCTTCGGAAAAGAGTTTAAGTAAACCTCCAGAAAATGTATACAACTCCCTGAAATCCCATTCCTTCTGATGTCAAATTATTATTCCAGTTGCCTTAGTTACATCATTTTAGTATCTCAGACTGCCTTATCTTCACAGATATATTTTAGAAAATTCATTATTTTTCTGTGCATGGAGTCTTTATTTTCAGAATGTTGCTCACACATTGGTGGCTTCATTTATTTCTGTACTTACGGCAGATAAGGGAGAGCCAGTGAGCACGAAGAATTTCTCTGGAAGATTTATACAAAAACTACTATACCAGCTGGAGGCCTGAAACAGCAGATTAAGATCCATTTCCCTGTTTTCAGCATAGCTGGACATACTGGCTGTTAGCGGTGTCACAAAGCTGCTCTTTGGTTACACAAAATCAGGCACAGCACTCTTCTCTAATTTACCACTTAACCACACATCTGCTCAAACCTTATCAATAAGCTGAGGCACAATGAGGGAATTGCAAGCAGATGTTTTTTCCATGCACAAGTTAATAAACATACTGTATCCTTAATTTCAACACCTTTTTTTTTTTTTTTTTTTCCAGCTGGGGTTACACACCACCCAACAACTGCAAACGCAAATCACCAGAGAGATCCAATGCAACCAACCATCTAGCTTGGAATAGGTTCCATAAGTCAGGTTAAGTTTATTAAAAGCTTTAAACATTTATAAATCTCCAGGGAAGCATCACTTTTACGCATGGTGTTTAGAGGTAAATCATTGGTGTAATAGAGAGGCTCCTTCCTGCAGCCTCCTGGGACTGGGAGACTGGCTCAGATGATGAACTCCTTTATCATCCTCACACTAATTGTAGTGCATCTTGAAATGATTAGATCTATTGTTAGAACAGGCCTTGTCAGCAGCTGGGACACGGTGATTAATAGAAATTTCTCTTTAATTCCTTAGGATGTAGAAGTCTAAAGCCACAGTTGAGCTCTGGACCCCAATTATTTGGTGATTAATGAAATTATAATTGCCAGCCTTTCACTCACATTCATCACTAGGTTTAGAGGTAAAGAACAGGAAAAAGAAAATATTTTACAAGCACTATGCTACAGATACATGGGAGAGGCATAAATGGGTCAGGAAAATATTCTCTGATGCACCAAGCTGGAACAATTGTGTGTCATTACCAACAACTTAACAGTACTGACGGCTTCAGTGAAGGTCAAGTTTGCTAATAGGAATCATTTTTGGCCTGATAACAGCTATCACCTCATCCAGCACTGGAGACACAGATAGAGATCAGTCGGCCATCAAGGCAGAAGAGAGTTTTTAGCATCTCTGCCGGTAAATGAGACAAGCAACCCCAATAACAGGAGTCCCTTCCGAATTTTAAGAATATATCTTGTAAAATCATGCAATATAGAGATCATATAACAACATTCTGTCTGCCTCTGGACATGGATTGTCTTGCACCATTCGACCTCTGACATCCCGTACCTACACCACACTGTCCATCAGGTGATGGAGCAGCTGGGTCACTGCTATCACTCCTCTATTCCTGCTCCCCAGCGTTTTTAATCACTGGTGCCTCTGAGAGGACATGGGTCACATTTTCATAGCCTGATTATTACCCAAAGACAACTCAAAGTGGCCAACCATCTTCCAACAATTAGAAATTCAGAGCTGCTTCAGCCCTGCAGCATTAATGTCAGGAAAGGTCAGATTCAATTTTTCTTTTTTTTTCCCCTTCTCAACTGATCAGATTCTATGAAAGAATAATTAGTTTTTCACAGATCAAAAAACTATGCAAGGGAAGGAAATTAAATGCAAGCAAAGAAAAAGACTGAGGCCTTTTTGTCTCCTTTGGCATGAACTGCTCTTCTAAAATTTAAGGGCTCAACAGCTATCAGCCCCCAAGAAATATGAAAGAAGACGAAGGAAGTTTCCTTGCCTGCTGCAGACTTGTCTGAGCCCTCAAACTGAAAATGAGCAGAGGAATGACAGGTCTCCATCGTTCCCCACCCTGCAGCCTCTGCTCAATGGTACTTGCATGTAGGGGTTTGAGTTGCAGCTACAAGGTGTAAGCTAAATGACTATTTACTTTGCACTGATCTGTATCAGGTGAAAAATAACTGCAATTTAGATCTCATTTGTTTATGTAATAAATGATTTGTTTATCCTGAACTTGATAAGGATAACTTCAGCTCCTCGAAGTTTCATTAAATCACAAATCACTTGTAAGACCATGCCTAGGTAAGGCAGAAACAGCCAGTCTGCCACAGTCCTCTCTGTATCAACACCCAAAGCATGCAACCACTTCACTGTGTTTATAGGCAGAAAGAAGTGATTTCTGTGATCAGCCAGTTAAGAATATGTCTGAAACTCTGATTGCAGGTGCTTTTTTTAGTGCTGATTTAAGCAAACATTACTCAACTGACACCCTGCGAGTTTTAAACAGGAGGTGGGTGGGGACAGCAACGCTGGTGAAGTTTAACAATGCTGAATTTCAGTCTCCTGGGGAAAATAAAAGACCTCACTAATCTTTGATGTAATTTATCTGAGTATACGCCGAAGAGCACTAAATTGTGTAAGGGAGGATAATAAATAACTATAGTGCATGACAGAGTAGGAATAGAGCGCCGTGTCGTTCTACTGCACTGTTCAATCGGATGGTTGGGCCACTTAATGCTTGAGCTCAAGGCTGAACATCAATCTTGGCAGCTGGTGTGACGTCCCACAATGTGGACACCAGGAAACTCACAGGCCCTCACAGTTGGGTGGGAATGGAAAACAGAATATCACAGAAACTTACAGAAATAAGCAATGTTATCAATCATTTACACCCTCTTTATTTCCTATAAACTAGTAAATATTATTAGATTTAGTCATAAATATTGTCATTCTCATAATGAAATTAGATACTAACAGCTTCCAGACAGAAACTAGACATAACACACATATCTCTAAATTGGGTTACAAATTTGGCAGAAGACCATGGCTGCTCCAGATTTCTCCTACTGTATATTACAACTGCCTTTCCATCAGTTCTTAATCTAAGAATTATATACTGGATACCGACTTCCTAAACCTTGAACACTGCTAAAAAGGAAGGAGGCTTTTGTCATTTGTTGTTGGTTTGTTTGTTTTTTCCTTCTGACTTCCATAGCAGAATAAAATACTCTGTTCCTCTTTCCCCTCAATTCCGGCTTAAGAATAACTTCACAATAAAGTAATACAGCATCACCTAAATGTTAGGAATGATTTCAAAGTCATATTAAGATTCTCATAATTCAGAGGTGAGATGACTTACTGTGCTAATGTTTAGTTGATGCAACATTTCAATAAATTCTTTTCTAGTAAAGCTCACGAAGTTTCATACTTTGGATAAAATACTGCTCACATTCAATGTGCTAGTGAACACCTTCCACAAAAATCTCTCAGAGTGATCCATATGCTCCAATCAGACTTTTCCAAACATACACAGCATTCCTTATTTCTCTTACATACACAGAGCAATTTCACTCATTTTGTATTTTGAGGGAAACCACACCGATCTCATTCACAAGAACGAGCTGGGCTGTTTCACAGATATGGTCATAGAACCAGAAAGTGACTTTGCGGAGATTAATCCCATATGTCAAAATCTGATCCTTCATTTACTCCTCTCTGCCTTAAATAATTGTCTTAATCACTAATCATTGTAGGGCTCTTTACACAGAAGGAGAAGTTACCAGTGGCTGTAGTAAGTTTGGTTCACAGTCCAGTAGTGTGGCAGATGCAGAGGGAAGGTAGGGGCAGGTAGGTAACCAGATGGTTACACACAATTAACTACTTAACCAGATAGGTATTTAAACATACTATAGAAAGATGTACTTAAAAAAAAAACCAAATTCAATAAATTCTTGAATAGATTAACTCCAGCTTTCTAAATAATAGAGCACATATTAGAAAGGGTCACACTTATAGTGGCTTTAACAGACCCAGGAGGGAAACTACAGTAGTTGCCTTTGATCTATTGGCCTATATTAAACAGTGATGTGCTGGAGCATTGGGAAATGCCCTAATTTATTCCTGGAAAATATGTATGCATATTGTCAGATGGAACATTCTTTATACTGTGGTGGTCTATTATATGAGAAGGATTAATAAAAAGTAAAAGGAAGCAGAGAAGTATGTCATCCATCTAAAATTGAACAGAATCACTGGCTAAATTGCTGAGAAGCAATTTTGATTGAAGTTCTTTGCATCAAGATATTCACTTCATTTCGTCCAACAAAATGCTCCTGTTTGAAGCTCAGAAGGAAAGTAAAAAAGGGGTGTATAATAAGTAGCTAACTTCAGGCCACAGATATTACAAGGGAAAATAAAAGTTCCCAACAGATATTATTGTCTGTGCATGTACAGCCAAGAAACAGAGCATGAGCTGTCACTCCTGAATCACCACGCATACTTGAAGGGCTCTTCCAGTAGACATTTGGATTTGGGGTCCAAAGGCAAAAAAAAAGAAATGACCCAACATAACAATTTTATGAACTTTGCTGAGGTCTGAGCACACCCTCAGAAACTTTACAGCCTTGTACCCTCTCACAGTGTTCCTAAACTTCCAGAATTTTAGAGTGCTACATCTGTACCAGAACTGTTCAACCTCCCCCGTCAACTCCACGCTCATTCTAGCATGTTTAAGAGTTTTGAAGAAAACAAAAAAAACACATCCAAGAAGGACAAAGAGATACAGCTCTGTTCTCAAATAGTAGATCTGCCAGCCTCTTTCGCTTTTTTTTTCCTCAGAGCAGAAATAGCAAATAGAGGAAAAAAATAGTTTTCCTTTGCATTTTCTAAAATTGAATTTTCTCCATTTCCTTCATATGCTCGCATTGCACTGCAGCCTGACAACGCTTTCTGTGAGGGGAACTGTTGCACATCTGTTTCTAATCAGAAAAATTTAATAATATTACGTCAATAGAGGCAGTTTGCATTTATACCATCACATTTTCTTTTATGAGAGAGAAGCGTGAATATTTGTTGCTGGCCAGAGCAGCCGTGGACACGAATAGCAGCCAAACGGGCTCCTCCTGCACACAAGAAGCTCATCCCCTGGTACCAGCTGAAATTCTAATCAGAGTTCCCTCACAGCACAGGTATTGTAGGTGTGCTGTGCTAGTCATTGCTGTTATTATAAACGACATTTCAGGAATTGAAAAAATTGCAGCTTGTCAGTTGAGACTTGTAATCGTTATCCATTCAGCAGATGGATTTAACAGGGCTGCTAGTAAAAGGAGGAAAAATAGAGTCCCTTCTTGCTAATCTCAGAAAGACACAAGTGGTCTAAATTAACAATTACCTTAGACATTGAGGGAGATTTCTAATAATGCTGTATTAGAATGAAAGTTAGTATATTCTGATGGGAATTTAATAACTGCAATCACACACAGCCTGACCGGAATATGAGCAGCACTTTAGTTGCCAAAGGAGCTGTGGTGATCCCTGTTCCCCCCTGAAACCCTGTCCACAATGTGCCCAGTGAACCCCTCACCTTGGTGTCACATGCACTGGTTATTCATTTAGAAGAGACCATTTCACCACGCTGAGGGTTCATGGGGCACACGAAATATCTCACTTAGGCACATAACCTAAAGCAAGCAGAGGCCACATGATACATGTGCTATAGAAACAAAACCTGTTTAATGTCCTGTGTAACCCAAGAGGAATTCCGGTGCATGGTGTAGTCATTCAAGTCTTAAATGGAAAGTAATTTCAATATAATCCCTTGTGATAACTTCAAATTGCTCCTCAAAACGTAATAAATGAGAAAGATGGTTTAAACTTTTGGATCTTTAGCTACATATTTATACATAAAATAACATGCTTGTTACTGTCTGTGCATGAAAAGAGAACTAATGTTCATAATCTAAAGTACATTAACAGCACTTGAAAATATTTGATGGCCTTTCTAGATGACAGCCTGTATTAGAAATAAACATTCAAGAAAAACTTATAGTACAAGAAGATAACTATGAGATAAGCAGTGAAAAAAGATAAGGAACATGATTAATATTAAAGTTGCACCCTACTGGGGAGGAGGGAAAAAAAATAAAAAAAACCACTGTTAACCCAAGATTTGAAATATCATCTTCAAAACAAAACAAAGAAATATGTAAAAGCTGTTCCTAACAACATTACTGAATTGTCAAATATTATAATTCTCTGAGCAGGGTCCCAGCCATTCAATTTAAGCAGCGCATCCCTTCTTCCCTGTGTTCTCCCGTGTTACTGAAGCTGCTGCAGCCCCAGCACTGCTGTCAAAGCAAGTTGAAATCACACTGTCCACTTAGTCAGAAAATCAGAGCTCCCCTCCCCTCACACGAAGCACTTCATACTCTAGTAAGCATTGGAAAAAATATAAAGCGCTCTAGGAAGAATGGCTGTGTAATAAAAGTGTAATTGAAATGGCTGTACCGCTGCCTCATTTCATTACTCACACTGGCCTCTGCTTGTTAAATTTTAAGATCTCTTGGGAAACCACTGCATAATATAACAACACTCCAGAGTGTCAAAACAACCCCTGCTATGATTTATCTCATGCATGACATCAAGGATCTATTTTAAAGTAAAGATTTTACCAGTAAAACAGCCCTTAAACTATCCCACTTCCCTTAATTTAAACAACAAAGGCTAAAATTTTTGGAAGGAGTTAAGGAATTTCTAGACTTCCACTTGTTTTTGCCTTTTAGAAATGTTTTGAGCCTCCTTATTCTTTTGCATATCCAAAGTCATTATAAGAAGAAAATCTAATCTGGGTTTCTTGAACAACAATTAGGATAAGAAAACAAAATTTCATCAACAATGCAACCAGCAGAAGAAAAAGAATTCAAACAAATACAAAATCCAATTACAAGCTTACAAATTCTTTGTTTGAAGTAGTCTCATAAATTAGCTTAAGTTCCATTCAACACACAGGGATTGCAAATATTTCAGCATAACACACACTAACATCTTTAGGGAAGGATACCTGGATGCCCAGCAGACAGATGCCCTGCCATGGGGTGCTCTCTTGGGCCACCTTCCTGCTGGCCACTCTTCCCTCTCAGTGTTTTGAAGTTGCCTTTTGAAGTACAGCTTTATTAACATGCTGCAGATAACGAGATCTTAAGTAAATGGGCTGTCACCACTCTCATAGGTGACAGAGGCAAAAGGTGTCTGCATTTCTGCAGCTCCTTGCTAACTTCACCAGCACCTACAATTAAACTGGAAAATCCTTACAACCACAACTGCCATTTGAAAAATTCCCTCTACCTCACGCCCCATTGCAGCAGGTAAGGTCACCACAGAACACTTTGTTATTTGTTTTCAAGGAAAACTACCACATGCACAGCAGCAGTGCCATTTCTTCATCTGGCCCTAATTTCCCCATAAAACCTGCCATAGCCATACAATGTTACCTACAGGAAACACGTCATAACATTAGTTTTGTCTTGGCTTAATTAGCAGCTTTACATTTAGTTCCTTCCACTGCACAAAGAAGCCTGGACTTCTCTGTAGCAATGCCTAGGAATCAGTAATAGGCCATATAACATACAATATTACTTTTTGCTCTCGGTTCCAATAGCTTAGTGCTGCTATGGAAGATTGATCGTTTCCAGTGCGCTTTTATTGGGAGGCAATTTCTTCTTTGTGTTAGAAAACTGTGGCTAACTCTGAGGCAAACACCCTGACAGAAGAACTTTCAGAAGAATACTAAAATAATGATTTAAGCTAGTACTTTTTACACCCACCTGCCCTCACCTTATAAAAGCTGACACAAAGATCAGAAGAGGTTTAGAAGGGACCAAAAGCAGTTTCACTTCAGGATCCCAGTCCTGCTATTTCATTCAGTACAATCCAGCTACAACAGTCTGTGTCAAAGGCTTAGATATTATATATGTCATGATACCCCTAACACTGTATCTCAGAGAAAAAAACAGCAAGAGGACACAAATTACAAGGGAGATGAAACAATCTTTTTGAAAAACTCACCAACTATGGGAGTAGACACATCAGTTTTTTATTCTTTGTTTTTTCTGTTTCTTCCTTGTAGATCTACCAAGGCAAACCTTTAAGCAATGACTTCTATTCATCACTTAATACCCCTCAGTTTATTCTAACATTGACTGGCATAAGCAGTGCATTTCCTAGGCACTGATAAGAGGACAGCAGGCTGTCACATTTAAATTTGGTTACCAGCTCCCTTTCATTCATCCAGCAAGTGCTGATCATTAGTCCTCAACCCTGGGAAAGTGGCAGAACCACCAAGTAGCACAGTCAGATCAATGCAGAGGGAAACAGGCAATTGAAGCTCTGTGTCTCCACACTGTTAACACACCCTGTCTGTTGTCCCTGTTTGCTATATAAATTTAAACAATTTAAACTTTATAGTCTAAAACATATTGGGGAAGTAGAAATCAATGGGAGCTTTGTTATTTTGAGAAAGGAATGCCAAAAAGTCTGAAATATTGTATCCTTGGAACTTCAGTTTGAATTTTCATGCAATTGTGTGGTAAATTCTTGGGCTGTAAAAGAAAAACAAATGAGAGAGTTGTGTCAACTTTCTGTGCACTGTTCCCTATCGAATGAAATTAATCAGTTACTTGACTTCCACTTTGTGTAAACAGTATTGCTCATTATTTAACTAATAATTTCAGATTTTTATTATTGCAGAACCTAAACCCTTTCTGAACTCTGCCATTCTGTCAGGAGCATAGACTGTAATGATCAAGATCTCAAGGTCACAAATATAAAGAACTCAGTAAACCAGTAATTTCAACTGTGTAACAGTCTCTGAGAATACTGGCCCCTGACATACCATGCCATGAAGGAAAACAAGGAATTTCATTTTTGATTTAAAGAGTATAAGTTTACTCAAAGGTGCTTTGCTATCCCCCAAAGTTTTAGAGCAGTATAACCAGCCTTTACCACTTGTCAACACTTAATAGCCTACACCTCAATGATTGATTTTGTTCAACTGGATTTTTTTTTCTCTCCAACTCGTGTATTTAGCTTTTAGCTGCAGCAGGTTGACAAGGCATCTATCATAGCTAAACAGACTAATTCAGAAGCATTTATTTTCTGCAGCCACATTTGTTTGGTCTTCTGCTGCACTTTGTTTTCTGTGTTTCCACATACCAACACAGGTTTACCTTGTCTCTGTTTACAGTATCACAGAAGCTGCTCTGTACCTACATCCCCTTCATTGTCTATTTCTCTCCTTATCATCCCACTGCTACCCTTGCCTTCTAAGGGAATTTAGTTTATTTGGAGAATAAAGACGACTGAATAAGGACCAGTATAAGTGTCCCGGTAGTTATTAAAACCCATTTAAGATCTATCTATGCTCACTTCACTTAAAAATACAACCACTCAAGAATACTGTGTAAGTGGAATAGGAACTTTCCTGTCCAAAAAAGTATCTGTTATACTTTCCAACAGTTTAAGTTATGCCCTCCAATGTGATATCAACTGATACACACTGTGTTAAATGTGTGTCAGACACATTCCTAGGTTTTTAAAGCAAAGAGATATCATGGGAATATTTAATGATAGCAACTTCTGCTAAGTTCTTTTGGAAAAGGAAAGCTGTAGGTATAACTCATCCCTGAAGACCTTATGTGTGCTGCCATGAGAGGTGAAGTAATTCAACAAAATATACAGCATGAGCTACCCGCAATCCCTTAAACTAATACACATGTCACAGGGCTTCACAAAGCTATGGGACTGACTTAAACAAAGAAATAAAAAGTCATCATTCTGGGGCCTATTCCGAGCTTCATCTGTTTCAGAACGTGGAGACATAAAAAAGAGAGTTAGAGCTTGCACGGGAACAGCTCGCAAGAGACAGGAGGGGGAAACCTTGAAATAGAAATCTTTGTTCCTCCGGAAAACTGCACTAGACAAGGTCTTTAAGATGTTTCTTAAAAGTTAAGCCCTACCTCCTCTCTAGGAAGATAATTAAGAACTGTCTTTCATCTCACTGCTGTTTGGTAATTTAGTGAGGATAGGAGTGATACACAAATTACTCGAGAAGCAGCTGAGTTAAATCCTGCGTGTTTGCAAAAACTAAAATCTGTGAGGGCACTGTTTTGTAAAGCATCACTAATAGATTTGTAGCTGACTGAACAAATATCACTTGTAAGTAAACTAATATTTGAGGAATATCCGAGGAGCAACTATTTCACATAAAGGAAAAGACTCTGATAACTGCCCATCGTGCAGTTCCCACAGGTATTTCCCAGCTCCTCCTATCATCTCTATCTAGGCAGTTCTAGCATGCCACTTTATTCTTTACAAATATTGTTTTATCTTCTAACTGAGGGCCAAAAATCCTTTTTCTTTCAGTCAAGGAAAGTGTTATAAAAAACTTGATAGAGAAGTTGCCTGCACAGAGTGCAGTTGTTGGGCACGGCTGGCTTACTTTACAATGGCCAGCGAGAGAGATTCGTTCCTTCTAAGGGGAAAACAGCATTTTTCCATTAAGTGAACTCTTGTATAATACAGCAGCATATCTCTGCTTCTTACAGTCTACACAACACTTGCTATCCATGTTTCCAACTGAGTTGTTTACTTTCTCTCAAATCCCCGACTTGGCAGGGTTTGTGAACAGCCTGCCACGCTGCTGAGCACAGTGCCACAAATATGAAAGAAAGAAGCAATTTTGAAGGAAGCACATCTGAAAGAAGTAAGATAAAATAAAAATAATCATGCCATCACTATTTTATCAAGTTGCTGTAAAACTGCCAAGCGCAGAAGCCTGGCATTTTAGCTGTGTTCTGAAAAAGAAAGCAAGCAAACTAGTCTCTCTCACTGCTTCTCCTTAAAAAAAAATGTTCAGATGTTTCCAAGTCATAGCACTTGTAAATCGTGAAATAGAGAGAATGAAACAGATCATAAAGCATCATTACTTTTACTCAGACAAAGAACTGTGTGTTAGACACATATGAGAAAGCAGTTAAAGAAAAAACAATGAGAATTCAAAAAACCCAAGAGCCTTGTTCTCAGTGAGACCTGCCTGCCTTGTCCCATCACCTCCCAGACAGGCTGCTAAACAGGGAAATAAAATCAGGGGATATAAATCATAAGCATCCACTGTGGAAAGCAAAAATTTTATGGATGTTGGACTTGATAATCCCAGAGGTCTTTTCCAGCCTAACTGATTCTGTGAAATGATCCTTAATATTCAAAAACAGAACCTGGAAGGAGGAAACTCTAACATGTACATAACAGAGCATCACTGTAAAGATCAGGTTTCCGTATTGGGAAAAGTAAAACTAAAGGAAAAACCAATGAAATACACCATTATTGGAGAAACAACTTCTTTCTTCATCTTTGATTATAGGGATTACACCTTTTTTCAGAAAAGTAAAAAACAAACAAACAAAAACCCCCAAGCAAACAAAAACAAACAAAAAACCAAACCAAAATATCTATCACACCTCTCAAATTTTCCAGAGATGTGAAGTAATGGCATTCTCAAAATAAAACAAGCCACTAGTTTTAAAACACAAGATAGCAAATCATAACTCATCCTTGCATATTTTAAATTAGTTCTATAAAGTTAGCAAACAGAAGAAGATCCAGGGTTATTTGATGCATTTCTGTCAGTGTGTTTACCCCAATTACAGGCAGGGCCCACACTGAACAGGTATGGCAAGAACCCTTTGGTTTGTGGAAGCCCGGCCAGGCAGTGCTGTGTGAAGTGAAAGAGAGCAAAATGTTTTAAAAAATGCTGAATCCACATGAAAGTTTTTTTTTCTCATGTTGATCCATCAGCACTGCCTGTCATCTTTATGGAAAGCCATCCTGAAACAACCTAGTACACCTCCAATGCAGAGCGGACCACATGCTCTTTCAACTTCTCGCTCTCCACCTGGTCAGTGCTGCTACAGGTTCAGCCTGGGTTTCTTTTGCAGTAAAACAGGGGACTCGGTGCTCATAGTCCGCAGTTGGGTTGTCCCAAAACACCTGGAAAGCTGTTCAAGATCCTCTTGCAAACATATGCTTTGCACTGAACGTGCAAAAGAAAGAAGGTGATATTATACGTTATCTGAACCACAGACCCAAGAACTACATAAACTTGCAGAGCGAAAATGTAAGTAGGGAGTACTACCAGGTAAAAAACCCAGTACAAAAATGTCCCAACATTGCAAATACTTTGGGAATTGGTAGTGGATCAGATTAGGACAATACTGCCCTGAACACCTTCAGCTATAAACAAATGAGCACCTACAACTAATCTTGGCCTTTGTAAAAATTGACTGTGGGCACCCTGGGAGAGGAAGTTTCCACAAATGGTGGCAACTTGAGTATTTAATGTGAATCTTTCTTGAAGAGTGAAGAGGAGTTTAGAATAAGATCCTGAGGGAGAACAGCAGCACAAAGAGAGGGCATGACAAATAAACCAATGTGCAGTTTCTGCCTTGGTTCAGAGTTTACACCATCTGTATTGCAGATATATGGTGAAACTCACGACATTACAAAGTACTGTGAAAATTTATGGATTTAAAAACAAAGCAGTAGAATATGCATCTTTCCAGGGATGATGAATTCTAGTACAAACACCAGCCACTGTCAGAGTTTGCAACACTAATTCTTTTCTGAGCATGAGAAACTTCTAGTATCTGTTAGAGTTAGAAAACCAGCAGAATGCACAAGTAATTGCAGTATTTGGGAAAGTACAGAGGCATTTCAAAACACAGCCCAAATGTAAAGTTTTGGTCATCATTTTCCCAGCTACAGTCTCGATCTGCAGCACCATCATCTAGTATCTGGAGTCTGGCATTCTTTTCTAATGGCATTTTCCCTCATTTAACTTAAAACACAAATCAGTTAGAATCGGCTTGTAAAATTTCAGTGAAAACCACGCTTTGTATTCATAATAGCATGGAAGAATGTCGTATGAGCCTTCCAAGTGAAGGCTCATATACAGAAAGAACGATATATACCAAAAAACTGCCTTCCATCATCAATGCAGAGTTAGTTGCTAAACAAAAATACTTTATTTTCTAAGGAGAGGCAAATACTGTATTATATAAACCTATTTTAAGCGTTTTTAGAATTATCACAAACATTATGTTGTTCATCTGTGTCCTTTAGTTTCAAGCTGTGAGCATGCAGGCTGGTGACACCATTTCAGTGGCAATTGATTCCAGGCCTCCATCTTTTTGATATTCCCAGTAATTTGTCTCTAATTATTACACAAACTTGTGCTGCTGGACAGTGACGGAGGCTCAGTCAGATGGACAGAAATGGCTTGGACTCGTATGGCTTTAAAATGAGTAACTGTTCCTGCTTTGCAGAAATATGAAAAGGGGCAAGGTGTGACACAGGAAAAAAAAGCAGATCTGGAAGAAGGTCTTATTTATTGAACTAATTATGAAAGAACACACTCACTTCCCTACACATCACACATTTGGAGGAGGATCAGGGGACACAGGCACAGGAGCCCAGCTCAGCATCAGAATCTGCAATCAAAAGCTGTCAAAATAGGCAAAGTCTCCACAGTACTTTTTATTTTTTTACTGCCTCCCAATTTTGCAATCCCTTTTAGGTGAAAAAAATAATAAAATCTTAAGATGCATAGTGCAGCTTCTCTGGCCAGTGAACTCATGAGGCACAGCCTGAGGAGAGAGAAATGTCCCTCTTCAGAGCTAGTGCTACTGTGGGCTAAAAGCACTCAACACGGGCACTCTCAGCGGCACAGCAGCACCTACTCCCTCTGACTGGGTGCCTGTCTCCTTGCAGTAACAGTACACACACTGTAAGTGCTGAATATAATGTGATAATCTGCCCTCATATGCCTCGTTATTTATTGGATTCTTTCTCAAAGGCAGATGGAGAGAACAGTGGTGTTAATCTCATTTGGGTTTTGAATGGATACATAATACCCATTACCATACAGCCACCGGGGCACCGGGTTGGAGCGGATCTACTTTATATGCAATCATTCTCAGCCAAAAAATTAATCAGCCCATAAAATATCCTTCAAGAAAAACAACCCATTTTGCATCTGAGAAGCTGCCTGAGAGGGTGAGTGACCTGATGAGTGCAACCCAGAGCCACCATCTCCACTACAGACACAAAACAATAACCATATAACTTAATGGACTGGTGAAATACCACATTTCAGTTAACTAAATTCAGTCAAAAACTGTTTTTAACCCTGAAGATGCATGAGATATAGTTCAGGCAGAGTGCACTGGGGGCTCTAATGGCATTTCTGAACAATTTGTCCCCTGACACTGGGTTTCAGTCTTCACCCCTTGTCATCAATAGTAAAACAATCAGTATTACAGAACTAGAACCAGAATGGACTTCTGCAGGTGAGCAGCTCACACGATGCACTTAGTGCCTACTTCTGTTATTGCCTGGGACTACACTTGATGTCAGTGCATGTGTTTGCTACCCAGAAAGATAAAATTTGTGTGGCTAATTCATCAGGAATGAAGATAGTGTTCTTACTAAACATAGTAGACATTTGCACTTCAAAAACCCAACTAACAAAAAAAAAAAAAATCCATGCCACCACAAAACAAAAACACCAATGTAAAAAAATGGTTACAAATTTCCTAAAAAGATGGAGTTGGGGGGGGGGAAGGAAAACCTCAGGAGGTCAGCTGACAGTTGAAAGCCCAAAAAATTTCAAAAGCTTTCCCTCAAACACTCTCCATTCAAAGGTCCACAGTGAAGCCAGTATCATTTTTAAGATTTAAAACACAATATCAGACAGATCTTACCATGTTCATGCATTACAAAAGCTTTTCAGGCCAATCCTCTCACTCCCAAATGCACAAATACCTCCGCAATGTAGCAGTGTAGGGAATGGATCTGCTCCTGTGCACAGCTCCTGCCTCACGTTACAGCTAACTGCCAGAGACAGCAGACTGGACACTGGAAAAATGGACACCTCAATGAATCACAACTCGTTTATGTTTTCCATTTGAAGATTTATGCATGTTGAGCACAGCTCAGAGCGAGTAAGTCACACTCCAATGCAACTTAATGATTTTGCTACTCGGAGCTTTCTCCTAAATAACTTGGATGTCTCACCAAAGGGGAATGATGGCAGAAGAAATACCAGGGGAGCAAAGACATTCTGAGCATCCCCATGGATAACTGAGGACCTCAGAGATCTCATCTACATTTTCTGAAGGCAGGTCTGTGTGATTTATTCAGACGCTGACAGGACTTTGCGCATCTCCCAGCATGAAGGAGTAGCTGTCTACCTGCCCTTCTTAAACCATGTCACCGGATATTTCACTACTGAGCACCCATCTCCTCCAACTCAGCATCAGGTAATGGAGAATAAATCACCTGCCTATGCTGAGCAACATAGTTGCCTCCTGCAGCTCCAGTCTGATTCACGCTGACAGGAGCCTTCTGGGCTCACCTGTTTTTGGGCACACTGGGCTGAATGTCCAGGTGATGCTCTACAGCTGAGCTCCCTGCTCCTGTTACCAATTCTTTCCCCTTTACACTGCTGTTCAAGTCTGCACTAACAACACTGGCATGACAGAAGTAAGAGGAAGGAAAAGATTTAACAGTGTGAGCCAAAGAAATTAGGCAGACAACATCACTGTCATGGTGGACAAACTGGGAAAGATACTCTTCAAAGTCTCAGTGAATGATTTAGACAAGATTTAAGTATTTCAAGGTAGTAAGGACCTAAAGCCTCTACTATATCCTATTTTTCCTTTCAGCAGCTTTGGCATTTGGGTTCTGAAAACATATAGAACAGTCTGACAGAGATGAACACGTAGATGCCTGTCCTCGGAGATACAACCCCCAAAGTGACAGGTTTCCTGCTGCTGTACAGCTGAACACCTGGAAAGGGACTGAGGAAAGTGTATGAAAACTGTCTGTAGAGGTCTCACTTATTTTAATTAACTCATAAGAGGACTGTATATTGGTTCAAATTGAGAGGTTTTTTTATCATAGAATCATGAACCACTCCAGAAAACAGACAGATAAACATAAATGGAATAGGAATTATTTTCTGCTTTTATAATAGTCTCCCCTGCTGAAATCAATACTGAATTCAATGCTCACAACTCTGATAGCCTACCTTTGTTTTTCCTTATTTTCTCCAAGTGACTTTTCTGCTACATCAGCGATTAACTTCCAGTGCCCTTACGCTACTGCAAAACTGGATATTGAAAAAACACATATGTGTACACAAGCAAAGTCTATCTGAAATCTTAGTAGACTAATACAAATAGAGTTCTTCCCGTTGGCCAAGTTATCTTAGCAATCCTGCCTTTGCTTCAGACTAAGTCTTTATTTAATTAGAATTCAGATTTTATTTGCAAACATCTTGTAATAACTTTTCCTTATTTTACAGTTCAATACTCGCTAATACAGTTCAATGCTCCCTAATATTGAATGGCCTGATACAGGCTGATATACTGGTTTGTATGTGGCAAATGGGTGGTATTCTATTTCATATCAACTGGAATCAGGGGAAAATTATCACTGGACAAGAAAAGGCTAATGCCCATTTCCACTCCATAAGCTGCCTTTCCATTGAATTACCTTCCAGAACTGTACCCTGATTTCTGGATACAATATTTGTTCAGAATATCAGGAATACCTTACAGATTATAACCTCTAACACAGCTATTATGAAACAGGCTGGCTATCTGTGAGAACCAGGTTTGTACCTTTTGGCAGCAGGGTACTGCACTAGCTGCTGCTGGAAAGATGAAGTGTTTGTTACAGTGTTCACGATAATTATTTTCAAAGTGCAATAATTGGTGTGTTTTCCTCTTAAGTTTCTTAATAAAATGTTATTTCGTTCCTGCTGGTACTCAAATCAGACCAAAACAACTGTCTGCTTCTAGATGGCTTCCAGTTTGAGAGGCCTCCATTTGAAGAGATGAAAAAAAATATGTTGTAAGATTTGAGTGTTCAAAACCAGTTCAGATATTTATGTAGAACTTTCTAATGGCATTTATAATCGTCCCCACACCTTCTGCTCTGATCTGGTCTTTTATTACTGCTTTTTTTCTCAAATTTACTAAGTCTTTTGTGTTAGCACTCAGGATTACAATTGAAGTTCCATTAAATAAGAGCAATGTTCAAGGAATATTCAAAATTTATTAAGGCAAAAAATTAAACAGGAATATCTCGAGCAGACAGGTTCTAAATACCGAATGTAACTTGGGTATGACTAGACTATATAAATCTATTTAGGTGACTTGTTTGTATTGAAGTTGGAGACACCATATCAGAAATAAAGCTTTACTTTCATTCTAACTTTCACTAATTTTGAGTCCTAAAGGCTGAAGCTGTGAGCTAAGCAAACAGAGCACACCAGGACTTCATGAAAAATAATTCAGTACCCATGAACTGTAGAAAAAAAGTATGCATATAATTCTTATTAGTTGAATCTCTTCAAATATTTAACCACAGCTGCTAATATTTCTTCTAAATGTAAAACACTCTAATTTAAAAAGAGAAACCTATTTTTTGCTTTGACTGCTTTTTAAAACAAGACAAAACCACAAGCTATATTGCAATATTTCTCATTGGTCAGTAAAACTGGAGTCTAAATAAGAACCTTAAAGCATATGTATCAGAAGCACAGCAGCAAACGTGCTCGGATTATGTTTATTATTGGCAGCTCTTTGCTTGTGAGCAGGAGGTGGACTCGCTCCATCCTTTCCCAGCACAGCAGGTGAGGGGAATTGCCAGCTCACCTAATAAGATATCTCTATCAGAGGATGCTTGGAGACTTTTCTCTCCAGAAGTCTCTCTCTTGCATACTTAGGGAAAAGCATGGCTGCAGATTAGGGGACAAAACCACTGAAAAGAACAAAAAGTGCCGCACATGGCTCTGTCTGCATTGCTGGGCATTTAGAGGGAACGAGAATTACATGACTTGATTTACTTTACAAAAACTGATTAGTAAAACCCCCTGTGGATTTCTTAACTATACTGTGGAGGGATATAAGATTAGTGTAGCAATTCCCATCATCAAACGTATTTACTGTTAAAATATTGGATTAGTGATGTTGTTATCCACTGTTCCAAGATTATAAAGTGATTCTTTAAAATTGAGCATAAAAATACTACACTCTATCATTTGTAATTAGATTTCAGCCAGAGTGTTTTTGCCTTTCCAGAAAAAGTAATTCTGTTAAAAAAAAAATAAAAAACATAAAAAGGGCTGTGTTCTGCACACAAACAAAGAGAAAATAAAACTATAGATTCAAAAGAGGAAACAAATTATTTTTCTTTCCTGCTTTTGAGAGACAAATGGCTGCACTTGATCTGTGTCTTAGTGCTCCTTCCTGGTCCTTCTCAGTTCTGTGGCAATGCCCCACTGTTACACCAGGGGGTAATAAAGCCTTGTTGGTGCAAGATGTGGCTCACTGTAAAACACACAGCAACGTGCACTACCTGAGCCTGGCAAATCTTAGTCCTCGGATATTTAACCCCGCAGAGAACTTTGAGGAGAGGGTCACTGTTGTCTCAGCTTCCACTGACAACATGAACTGTGACGAAGGAAGACAGTCAGGAAAGGGGATAAATTAATGGATTCATTAAAGTAATTATGCTACATTTGGGCCAGGAAGATTAATGCAGCTGTATCCTTGCTTTTTAGCCATTATCTTCAGTGACTAAAAGCACTTGGAGTTCTTACAATTAATAAACAAATAAAAAGCTACAGCACTAACACCACCTTCTCACATTTTATCCTGTTGAACACCTCTAGGAACCACTTTTATGCAGTATTTCAGATAGACATACAATAGACAGTGATGTAGGAGTCAACCAAAAAAAGGTTAAATCAGAAATACTCCGCAACTAAGGAGTGGGAGTTTTGCTGTACCTTTCATGCTGTCAAACCTCACTAGTTGCCACTACTGCACTTTTAAGCTGTATAAATTTAAGCATTGTTCTTTTTTTTTTTTTTTACTGTGGTAACTCCCTATTCTTTCTCTCTAAATTCACCCTCCTAGTAATCACAGAATGGTTCAAGTTGAAAAAATTCTCTAAGATCATTGTGTCCAACAGCTTACCCAGCACCACTGTGTTCACCATGGCCCCAGGTGCCACATCCACACATTTTAGAACCCTTCCAGGAATGGTGATACCACCATCTCCCTGGGCAGCCTATTCCACACTTTGAGTGTTTTTTCCTGATCTGTATCTAAACCCCCCACCCCACCCCAGTGCAACTTTAGGCCATTTCCTCCCATCCTGTCAATTGTTACCTGGGAGAAGAGACCAAACCCCATCTCATTAATTTGCTTCTAATACAAAATAATGGTTATCAATATTATTTCATGTCATTACCACACAAAAGTCAGATTTTGAAAGAGCATCAGTGACTTCAAAAATTTTAAGAATCACAGATTACTTCGATTTGAAATTGTCCTGTTATAACTGTCCATAAATATACAGCCTATAAATACAAAATCTTAACTGCAGTAGCTCTGAACAGCCTTGACAGGGTTTATCAGCTAAATGTTTAATCAGGCAAAGCACCAAAAAACCATAACCACAGGAATACATGGTATTTGGCATTTAAATAAAGCTTGTAAACCAATGACAAGTCTATTTGGGCAACTACTCCCACACATGTTCCTTATCTGCAAAGGTCTTGTCCCAGATTTATCAGAACCAGTCTCTTTCACTTTGTTTTCCAGGCAGTAACATCAGTTTCCACTCACTGAGTTCACAGAGAAAGATGCAGAAAATGGCAAGTTAAAAGGCATGGCCATGAAAAAAGAATTCCCACCCTGTCAATATCATATTGCTCTGGGAACTTATTCAGAGCCAAAACCCCCAAAAACAAAGTCATAAAACCAAGAACAACAACCACAAGCACCACAGTTCTCTGAGTTTTGCCTAATTTAAGAGCTCAGTTTCAAAATTCCCAGCTACTTGTCTGCTTCTAAGATCAGACCTTGGACAGAAAAGGCAAGTAAGAACCGGGGCAGTATCGGCAAGGATAATCCTTCCCTCCCTCTGCAGAGAAAGCACCACTTCTTATTTCCCCAGTCTGTAACCTCTGTGTGAAATTACCCTGCTGCTAATAGGTACCAGCCTCTCACCTCCTGGTATTAGGGGCCAGATGTGGCTCTTTCTGCTTCACTGCCTGTTTGGCCCTGCACGCCCAGACTGGGCTCTGGGCTATTCCCTTTTCTCTCTGTTGGTGAAACGCATCCCACAGCAGCTCTCAGCACTGAACAGCTGTGAGTAGCCCAAGCAAATTGAATGATTTTTTATTGTTATTACTAAGTAGACACAAGTACTGAGTCTCTCCCTCATGTGTGGTGGGGGGGGGGGGGATCAAAAAACTTTAATGGAAATAACACCTTCTTGTAAACAGGAGTTGGCTTTGCTCATGGTTCATTCTAGCAGCCTTTAAATACATTTCTCCTCCTTTTAGAGTTGGGAACCATTTGCTTTATGAGCACCATTTGGATCATTTACCTGTTGCTCATAAAATAGACAAAGCTTTTATCCATGCCATGAATTTTTACTCACTTTATACAAAATACCTAAGGAGGGATTTGCAGAGGCCAAAATTACATCCACGAAAGAATTAACAACTAATTTAATTTTCTGCTACAATAATGGTTCCAGCAGTTTTTGATTTTGTTGATTACATTTCTTCTCTCCATGAAATAAAAAGCATATTGGTGTTAGCTTCTTTATATGCACTTTTTTAAAAAGCAGACTTTTTTTCCAAAAATGAATAGGAATGACAAAAACATTTAATGCATTTTAATCTCTGTAATCATTAAGTGAAGCAGTGGCAAATGCATCTTTCAGAATCGATCAGATAACAGGGTGATAGTCTGTATGCTCAGGAAGAGCAATGATTCTCATCAGCACTGGGACAGAACAGGATATTTCTCTGACAAGGCTGCTGGCAACAGTCGCACAAACCACCGAGGAAAAGTGGTTGCACAAGCCCACCTCTGTCACCCACGTTCATGCACCAGTGCCCCAGTAAATGACAGTCATGACATTAAGCTGCTTCAATAACTCCTTTCACCAGGAGAAAGCCCAAGTCCTCTCCTTTATGCCAACAAGCCGAAGTCCAGACTTTCAAGCTCCTACTTGCTCTGCAGCACACACTGCAGGCAAGGAAACCAGAGAAACCCATTCCCCTCCCACACTGATCCATCAGCTGTTCAGCACTAAGTGCTGGAACCAGACACTTCCTTCAACAGTTTGCTTCTGCACGTGAAGAGTTACTGTCTGTTGGTAACTGTGGACCACAGCAAACTCCTGCAGTCCTGCACATAAACATCACTGACTGCACGTGCAGATCGATGAGGTTTAACTGCTGTGATTAGCAGCTGCCTGCAGAGAGGCTTGGGACGTTTGGCCACGCAGGTGTTCGGAACAGTCAGGGCACACACGGCACCTGGGAGCCTTTGAGTCAGGAAGGAGGGAAGATCCTGGGTTTTGGAGAGGCAACAGCTGAGGGATTTCCCTACAACACAAGGCTTGTGTGTTTACAGATAACCATCTTCCCTCCGCACGCAGGGGTGCACAAACATAAATATCACCTATCTGTGACTACGCTGGACAATTAACCATTTAAGAGCTTCTGTGCTTTAATCAGCTGTACAGATTGTCCCATGAAAGCCTGCACAATCAGCCCTACACCTGATTAAAAAAAAAGCCACCAAGCCACCAAGAATGAACAAAGGTAGCTGGAACAGAGGTGTGGGGTTTTTTTTTTTAAATTTCTTTTTCTTTGAAAGCAAGCAGGCCTTTAGAACTAGCCTAACTTCTAGGATTTCAAAATAAACTTCTACCCCTTCATTCCTCCACTGAATGCTCACAGTTTATTGATGTACCCATAACACTACTAAAGTAGGGGTTTTTTATCAAGTTCTGCAACAATTTTTAAGCGCATATGAAACACAAGCTGAAGGCAAGATAATGCTAACATTTCTCCCCTAATGCTCAGCTAAAAGAGCACTACTAATAATCTGAGCATCCTAACACCCAAACAAACCATTATAACATCCAATGCTAAGAACCACAGAGCAACCTGTTGCAAGATTCCTTTGCAGATTATTCCACGAAGACTGGCAGAAACCACCATTACAGAAAACAAGTTATTCGAAAAGTTGTTCCAGCCTACCTGTGGCTGAGTCCAAGGCTCCAAGGTTGTTTCTTTCAAAGGAGTCTGTGGCCTTCCCACTTCTTTTGTGTGCTTTTAGGAGAGAAGAGCATGTGTCAGTTACATGTTGTCAGCATTCAGCAATAATTTCCCTTGAGGAAATAAAATAGCCAAGTACAAAATCCATACAAGAACATACCATGACTGCATACATTTGGGGTAGGCTGTAGGTCTCTTTTTTTTTTTTTTTCTAGAAAATTAACTTTATAGAGTTGCTTTAGCTTTCAAGGTAGGGCATACACACCTTCCCCTCTGTGTACAGGTAAAAATTCAGACAAAAATATGAAATTATCTGCCAACAGCGTAAAGTTCAGCAGCAGAATTTCAGAGGGAACTTGACCCTGGTTTCTGTCATTTCCTCCCCAGGCTGTGCTCTGTTCAATGGACACCCTGCAGTGTAACTAACTGAAATAGGTGCATCATTTGGATGTGGGGCCATGTTTTCAGGTGAGAGCAACTGCCTTTCCTTAATGTTCTTCAGAGCTGGAGACAGAAGACAGTTACTGACTTCCTGTCTCGTTGACTTTCCACTACCTTGGAATAGTTCAAGAACACCACCCCAAATCTAAAGTCCATATAATCAAAGAAATTAAACTAGTCTTCAAAGACTTGCTGTTCCTTCACCCTTCCTTTTTAAAATAATACTAGAACATCCTGCAATTACTTGTTACCATCTGTAATTGGTCTGCTTTAATAATAAATACATGAGATTTTTGAGAACTGGGAGTAAGCACTGAATAGGATGCTGACCTCTTCTAATTTTCTCTGTATGAACTTCCCAGGGAAGAAACTTTGCACGTTGTTGTAAAGATTACAAATTGCATGTTTTCTTTCTCCCTACTTTATTTTTTTCTGTCATAGAACAGAAATAGTGGCTTTTACAAAAAAAAAAAAAAAATCCTCTGCTGAAATGTATTTTTTTTAAGTAGTGACAGGATTTTCCTGCTCCTGAAATACATTTCTAATGCACTACCCTTTGAACATGGCCTTTGACAATATGTAATACAAATATCATCTTATCCAGGTCTCACATCAGAGCAATCTGAATGTCCATGCAAGGACTGACAAAGAGAGGGAGAGATATGCCACTGGAATTTCTGCCATCAACACACTATGGCCACTTAAAATGAAACATTTTAAATACAGAATTTGTGGATAACTTCAGTTAGCATGGAGCATTCACAAGGCTTCTTTCAAAAAACCACCTTATTAAATGGCAATTGTGTTTTGGCAGGTCAGATTGCCTGTAATAATAGCTAACAGGCAATAATTTTTACCATTTTTTTGTTATCTTATATTTTGGGGTAGCAATGGAGCATGATTCATTCTTGAAATAGAACAGTAAGCGTATTTCAGATTAAAAATAAGTAACTATAGATTTAGTGAATGCTAAACAGAGTTAAAATGAATGCATCTGGAAAAAGAAGGTTGTGTTTTTCACGTGTTCAAAAGCAAATGTATTCTACCTTATAATCTTACTTTAAATGTAATCATCAAGCATCAAAGGGACCCAAACACATAATGAAAATTACTAAACATATCAGTTGTAGTGCCAAGATACCATAGTAATTCCACATGGGGTAACCTGCCAGGAACTGACATTAAAAATCACACTGCTTCTTGAAAAATCATTTTTCTTGGAAATTCACATTGGTTTTGTGTACGTTTGTCCAGTCAGTTCCATATTACAGCAGAAATAAAAAAGAAAAATCAAATGTATCAGTACATAAAGAAAATGTATGCAAAAGTTCATTTAGGCAAAACAATTCTTAAAGTATTTGAGTAACACTGGAACCCATGCTCTAAGTCTTAGATATGACTTAAAGAAGACTCAAAGAACTCAGCACTAAATTTCCCATAGACGAGCACCATTTACTTCATACTGATCCCCACACACACCACCCAAAGTCTGAAGCCACGCATCAGGAAGTAGCAACAAGACACAGAAAGAGTGAAAATAGTGTAGCAACCCGGACCCCAGAGCACATGGAAGGATAAAACCAAGCACTAGCTGCTTTCAGCCCCTACAGATTTATGCCGTGTAGGAAGCATCTTTCTAGCCCTCATTCCAACTTTCAGAGCCATCTCTAGAAATGAGAGGTCCTGCACCACCCAGATCCAGTTTGTCACAGAGAACCTGGAAACATATTCGCATTCCCGCTTTTCAGGGTAGAAAAGCACGTTGCACAAGAGCTGTGAGCACACACAGGACAGCTGACACTGACCCACTGCTCAGACTGCTGACTGCAGGCAGGTCTGCTGCAGCTTCTGGTTGTGAGTACCTGTTGTGAACTACCTGCTACTACAGGCAGTTGTACTTCCAGTGTAAAGCTCTTTACTTACCCCTCGCTGAGATACACACACATTGCTAATGGATCACATAAGCAGCACTTATCCACAAGTATTCTTTTCTCTTTTATAAAGAGTAATGTGGTAAAGAGAGACAATTCTCCCAGGAGCTTCTTTCTTCCAGCACAGATAAAGAAGCTCTTACTAAAACTGGGGAGTTTTTGGAAGCCTTTATCTGCCCATTTTGCTTGGAGCATCTTCCTACAGGCTTCTGCAGCTTCTACAATCCTTCTGAGGAAACAATAGACTGTGCCCACAGTCTTTCGTTTATGTTCCCTCCACTTCCTCAATTTGACATTTAAGTTTCACACATAGAAGAAAATCATGCTCGTAATGAGATAAAGATGGAATGATTTCAACCTGGATATTACATTATGGTTTCAGCAGTGCCATTAGAGCTCCCTTAGCTCTTGTACACGTGCTGATTACAATTTCTCTACCAGGCAGTCTTCACTTCTGGAATAAATTAGGTCCTTTTCATGTCTGACGAACCACCTGTCACTTTGTTACAGCCAGCTACCCTTCCACGAGCACAGGGCATATCTGGACAAGTGATTCAGTTCCTGCCACTCATCTAACACCTTCCCAGTTCTGCCCCCCGCCGGAGTTGAGGGAGGCACACTTTGCTCTAAATCATTACCTGCCACCCTGCATCACTGCTGTGCGACTGGCACTGAGGAAGGCAAAGAGACAGGAAACCACACAGGATCTTGCTGGCTGCAAAGGTTTCCTTTATCTCAGTGTTCCCTTTTGCCCAGTGGGAAACACAATAATTTCATCTGTCCCCCAAGGCCAAGCAATCCTGTCTATCCACAAAAAGTCCAACCTTCAGGTATTTTCAATATCGAAATAGTTTCAGTTTGCTGAATCATCATACAGCCAAGTCTCATAAGTCTTCCAACCTGACCACCTAGAAACTACCCTGATCAGTGATGTTAGCAATCAATAAAGTCCAGACTAATAGCCAGGTAGTAAGAAGACAGTGCGCAAAATATTTTGCTGCTATTTGGAATTTTCCATCTAATTATAACAGCAAAAGAAAGCTTTAATATTTAATCAAAGTAGTTATTAAATATGTTTTAAGAGAAAAATGAAATTCATCATGAAGATTTTCTGTTGTTTATTGGAAGAAATAAGCTACCAAACATATAATTACTTATGACAACTTGACAGGTAATATCCAGGATTCCAAAATCTACCAGAGAAAATAAACTGTAAAATACATTTTAAAGGTTATGCAAGTCAGTGTTTCAAGCCAGAACTCATTTTTATCTCTAAGATGCTACAGAGTGGTCCTCACTTTGAAACATAAGGGGAAATCTTTTGTGCAACTGAGGCAGTTCAAACTGATCTTACAAGAGCTTGGTCACAGACGTCCCTCCTGATGGAATCCTGCCCCTGCCCCACTCACCTCCTGTTGTCTGCACAGTTTTGGATGATGCATGAAAGACACTGCTCAGCCTCTCAGCCTGTTTTCTCCATTCCATTCTCTCCCTGATCAGAGGTACTAGTCTAGCTACCCCTGCCTGGGATCCTGCCCTGCCAGCTCCTGTGTAGGTAGGGAAGGGTGGTGAGGAAGAGGGAAGGCTGTATTCCAATTTTCCGTGCTGCAAAGGGAATTTGTTTTGTACCTTAAACTTTTTATTCCAACACTACCTACTGGATCTGTTCAGGTAGATGTCACCTCCATTCCCTCCTCCTTTTTTATTGACAGGTTTTTACTTTTCTTCAAAGAAATCTAGATTTATTATGGCTAGAAAGAAAAAAAAAGTTACAACATGAGAATTTTTGTTTACTTATTTTGATTTCTGGAAAAGCCTTAAAATAATCTAGACAGATACTACCATCAGTAATTCTAATGGTTATTGATTGCTGTGAGAAGCAAAAGCAGACTGAAATTCCAAGATAATACAATGCATTTTCCTCTGGTGCCTTACAAAATTGCTACAGCAGCATTAATATTGTCTAATTCCAAGTGTTCCACGTCTGCACTTCAGAGAGGAAAAAAGTGCTCTATTTAATTGTCTTTCATGCTGAAAACCTATATGGCTTGAAATGAAATTTAGGAAACAAACAGAAAAAGACATTTAGTAAGTTATATGTTATCTATGTTGTTTTATCTGTATCTGTATCTAGATATAGAGATATATATAGGTATATATATCTATATCTAGAGATATATCTCTCTCTATATATCTATATATCTTTATCTATATCTAGATATCTTTATATTTTATCCATGTTACATTGTCAATTGGGATTGCAAATGTTTATTTAGGGCAACTTGTGTCTGCCAAAAGCTACATTTTTAGACAGGAACTGCAGACTATTTTTGTGGCCCCCATTATAATCAGGAAGCCATGTATAGTGATTTTACTGTCCAGGCAGAATGTCTTTATTATCACACTGAGGCAGAGGTATGCTGTAATCTCCTTCTCAGACTTATCTCCATTAACAATACCTCCTTCTTGCTTCTAAGTTGATTTCAAGTAATTGGATTCCTGAAGTCCTCTCTTTAAGCCTCCCAACATCCTTCACGTGAAAGGTGAACAGAAGAATTAATTTCAGTGTTAAGTTTATTTAACAGATTGCTAAAAAAAAAAAAAAGATTTTGCTCCGAGTTTCCAAGCTTTAGATAAATATGTAAGTATATGAGAAAGCCACAGGACAGATGAAACGAAGTAAGGATTCCTTTGGGAAGGTTTTTGCTTTGCTTTCAAGAAACAAAGGACAAAAATGCAAATAAACATACAGAAAAAAACCCCTTTGTGGAAGTATCAATGACAGACCCACTGCCTAGAGCCCTGAAATGTGATTTAACAGTTATGGAAACAATCAGCCTTCCACACTAAACAGCAACCTGGAAGCACCAGTGACAACTTGTACACTGCTTTGGCTGCAGCAACTGCACCTCCATTTCTAAAAGCATCAGGATGCCTTGTGATGTGTCTGTGCATCCTCTCAGTGATTCCTTGGACTCGAAAGCCATAATTTGACCCAGCAAGTCTCTAAGGCTGCTGCCAACAGGCAGTTTTTATCTTGTAAGTACTTATTCAGAGATGCAGTAAGTCACACTAGTGCATATCCACCCAGTATTAGGCCACGATTTCCAGAGGTGCATCTCACCCACAGCCTCCAGCACTCACAGCTCTTATACTATTCCTACAGAAAAATCACCCCTTGGCTTACTGATTTCCCTCTTTTGTTCCAACGTATCTACGAGTAAAGTGGGTGCAGGGCAGGAGGCAGAGGAATGAAAGATAAAGGCAGGGTGTGGGGTGGGGGCTGAACGACTACAGTATGCTAGGAAAGCTCAGAGGTTTAACAAAGCCTGACATGAGATTTGCCAGATGGTTCTGTACCGGATTGTAAAACTTTAAACTAATCTTCATTTAAGAGTTTTAAGGGCTGTATCCCTCTTATAAAGCCTCTTGCTCTTTTGCCTGGTTGATTCTGGTAAATTATAGATCAGACTTTAGAAAACTGCTTCCATGAACAGCGGCTCCTTAAATCTCAGCTAAACTGAGCAAGAAGATTACATGTTATTATGATGTAGCACAGCAGGATTTTTGTACAGCAAACATAATGATGTAGAGAAGGATAAAACTATCATTCTGTGCAAGGAGGTCATCCACAGAAGAACAATGCTTTTTATACAGCCAGCAAATCCATCCCTACATGGTGAATCTTCACATGGCAAATGCTTTTTCTTAATGGTTCTGTAAAGAAATGTAACCGTAAGCAAAACGCAAATCTGCATTTCAGGATTCAATGATCAACCACTGTACAGCAAAGGAGATGTCATTTGGGAGAAATTATTCTAAATATTACTAGAAAAAGTATCTGTTTCAAGGGCAATTTTAGGGTAAATGCATCTTGTTGGTTTTATGCAAGGAGAAAGGATTTCCTCTGAATCCCCAGGGAAATGTCAGATAGTGTATGCAGCATTAAAAATTAAAATGCTCACTAATCTTACAAGTGCATATATATATATATATACACACACACTTTAATTGTATATCAAATAGAGTTCATATGGAAAAGGAAAAAGCAGTCACCATAGTAATGTATAGAAATCCTTTCCACCTCCTGTTTGTATTTTCAATCTTACACACCATCTTCACAGTTGAAATTATAGTAGAGAAAACTACAGATTTCAGACACAACGTGATGACAAACCTGAAGTGGGAGCAACAGAGAGTAAATCCAGGTATTCAGCAAACAGCAGTAGTAAAATTAAAAAAAAAAAAAAAAAGAAATCAAGAGACTGAGATCACCAAGTTCTGAGAGTTGATGCAGTAATTCGACACTAAAATTGTGGCCTATCAACCTTTTGAACAAGTGATGAAAATGCCTAAGTCTGTTGAACTCCGAGTCAGCAGCCTATTGAAATTGCTTTAATTTTCCTGTACACTTTCCTGCATTTTGCATGCAATGTAGTAATGTCAAATGACCTTCTTCTCTTCCTTTTTTTTTTCTTTTTTTAAAAATTGAAACATTATTTCCTGCACGTGAAAGCTTTTGACTTAAAGGCAATCAGGTGTGATATTCACTGCTCTGGTCTTTTCAAAATGTCATGCACAGGAATTATACGGATTTATCCTAAAGCTCTCTGTAAGAATAGCAGCATTTTGAAATGCCTGTCTATGAGAATGTGCTAGAGAAGACTACTGTAAAACTGATTTTATTACTTTCAAGTTACCATCAGATACTGTTATCCTTTTGTTTTATCTTGCACATCATTGCTAACACACTTAAACCAATTTGCCAGATTTACAAAATAATAAAAAATTTCTTAATCAAAGCACAGTTAAATGCTTTCTAAGAACAAAGGAATCCCCACAAATTCAAATAATTCTGAAGGAGAAAAATGACTTAATTTTTATAAACATAGAGCTTATTTTTGGTTCATATATGTAAAAATCTTAGTGGTAATAGCTGATAAAACATGTTCACACTACATGTTCTGACTTGAAAGTATTTACATATATAAAACTAATGTGACATTATGTTCTAAGGTATTCTTACATCAAGTGAAAAGAGGAAAAAAAAGAACATAATATCAAACAGCTTCTTTTACTTGCCTGAGCTCTATTTAGCTTTTCAAGAATGAATACAAATGTACACAAATCCGTTTTGTGACTTGGATATAAAGCATCATGTTAAAAATGTAGTACATGGTAACAAAACTACGAATTTTTATACTCCTGCATATTTTCTCCAGAGTTGTTAAAATTCACATTTCTTACATCCTGTCATGAAACTAGTCTCTCTTTCTGTAGGTTATTTGAAAAAATAACAAAGCCTCTGCCTTGGATCCACCTTGTCCAAAGGTGTTTTTTCTCTTTTTTTTCTAGGACTTATCACTTTCTCCATCTATGGTGTGACTAACTTACACTTTACAGACATCCGACTTCTTATAGAAAATATTTGCAATTTAAATTGCTCTTTCTCTCTGAACGTTAAGTCTGAATTGGATAAAGTTGTTAAAAGGTAGGGCTTCCTTTTTTTTTTTTTTTTATTTTTACTTCACTAATCAAGCAAACCAAAATTACATTATCGGAGTCAGCCAGGAGTAGCACAGACCTGGTTGATGGAGAAAGGCCTGAATTGGAACCTCACACGCTGATTACAGCCAGGAGAGAATGGCTGACCAACCCAAATGATTTAAGCTTTGAAGTGTGGCAGGACTAAGGAAAATGTGCCATCTTAAATTAGATTTTTCCAGAAAGTTGATAAATAGGCTTACTCATAAAGAGCAGCAAGACTAATCTGCAATTCTCCTGACATTAGAGACAACATGATATATAGAAGCCTTGTTGGATCATCAGTTCTTTTCATTTGATGTCATCCTATTTATATTCCTTATCCCCAGCTGTGACTATTCGTCTTACAAAGTATGTTTGATTTTTCTAGTGCATATTGTAGCTCTTAATATGTGAAGTAAAAAGTGAGACTTTTCTTCAGGTGGCAAGAGTATGTCCAGAAGAGGCAATTGTACCATAAATATTCCCTCAAGGGATAAAGAAATATGCTTGGAAATACCTTTATTTTTCCTTATCGTGTCTTTGAAGATATTATTCAGCCTGTATTATAACCTATGGCACAGAAATCAGACCGAATGCAAACAATGTAACTTGTAAAACAGGGAGGAACAGGGAAAGGTGTGTAGGAGTCACAAAGCATAAGTGTAGGTACGAGAGGGTCCAGCTGCTCCAAGGCAGGTCAGTGCCAGGGAGCTTCAGCACCCTGCTTAAGCCAAGAATATCTGTGGGCTGGATCAGCACAACTGGGGAAAAATAAATATGCGTCTCATTACGAACACAGACATGTGCAATCACTTACTCATATCATTTGGTACTTTACGTGGGGTCAGCATAGGGTCCGAAATCTCGATAGTATTCCAGTAAAATCCATTAAAAGTTGTATTGCATACTTGTTGACCAAATGAAACTGGCGCCTGTCAGCCTCTCTGCTGCTTCATCCCTTCCTCTGTACGGCCATGCTCATCAGCTTTCCATCAAGAAAAACAATATGAATATACTATTTTATCCTTCTCAATGGGAAACCACCACAGAAACCCATGAAGCCCTGTCACATTTCTCCTAATACACCTGTGTTATACCAACCCCATCTTCTCCCTCTGTCAGGAATCACTTCTGAAGTTACAGGACAAACCCTGCTTTGATATCATACATTTTTTCTGTTCTCATAGGGCTTGCTGTCAAGAGAGTAGTTATTCTATTTCAGGAAGAATTATAAATTTCTAACCTTTTTTTTTTTTTTTTCCAGCTAAACAGAATAAATAATAACATTATGAAATTACTTCTCTTCCTCAACTGTTTAATCTGTGTGCTAGGCTGCCTTTCAGGAAGGAGGGAACCTAAAATTCATCAGAAGCCTCTGTGGGGCAGGGACATTACTCAGGGAAGCTTCACTGAATAAAGAGACTTTGGAAGCCCTGATGGACTGAGGCCAAGGCTCTCCAATGCCAGAATGTCACTGACACTTAACTGCCTCCACAGTTATGGCAGATTTGTGTCCTTGGAACACGGAGGCAGAACTGCAAATCAGGCAGGGTCAGAAACATTCCCAGTGGGGTTTGAGTCTTTGTATTTTAAAGGTTTCAGAAAGTTGTTACAACAGATGTGTTCTCGTCAGTCATCACTGCAATCTTCCTTGGCCCCGATATTGCATTGGCTTTAAAACCTAAGTATTTCATATTAGTATTACTTCTGTTTCATCCATTGTCTGGTCCCTACTTTAATCAGGAACATGTTCAGAGCATGATCATGCAGCAGAGACAGAGGTCACCTACCCCAGTGTGGCCAGCACTGAGCGTGACCAACATGACCATGAGTGGGAATGGCACAGAACAAAAATGCACAGGGATTCAGCCTGTGCTGAAACCCATGTTATTGCAAATTTAATTGCTAATGTAACTGAAAACAGCTGGATAAACTTTAGAACATAAAGTAACAAGCACAGAAGAAACATTCCCTAAGTTGTACAAACAAGGTGAGAACTAAGAATGCAAAGGGATGAGGGGACATCCAAACCTTTTAAATAATAGGTGAGGAGTATTTCCAAAGTACTGAAAAACATTGACAAGCAGGAGTTACAATGGGGTTAAGAATGTCTAAAGTTAATCCTGAAGAGTGTCTTTACTTAAGATAAATCGGTTTCTGTCTTCTACCAACTGCATTGTACCTAAGTCCAAGTTCAATTTCATCTACTATTATAAAGTTGATTTAAATCCTGACACACAATCTTTCTCAAGTACACTTCCTGAGAACTTCCTTGTTTTCTATTCTATGTTATTTCTGAATGAGAGCTTTTTCCCCTCCCCTCTTTAGTTAGGGTGGGAGAAAGAGAGAAAGAAAACCCAGAACATAATATCTGAAATCTAATGTTCCCTAAATACATTATTAAATTAGTTTATGCAGGTTAGCCTCCACTAATAATGCCTGTCAAAGGAAAATTTTCAATCACAGTCCTTTTTTTTTAAAAAAAAAAAAACAAGAAATGGATATTAGTATCATTCCTCTGGAAATACCATTTTCCTCATTTAAACAATGGTAAACTAAAAAGCAGAGCCACACATGCAGTAATTTCTCAGGTAACAGGCAATTTTTCTAATGCCAAGATGAGAGACAAAATGACCCTACTTCGATAAGATTGGTAAGAAAACTATTGTCCTAAATAGACTAGAACATTGGAAGTAGACTCCGTAATGTGTAAGATTAGAATCACCTTTCAAAGGGAGATACCTTTCAAAACAGATGCAGATTGACACACACACAGTCACACACTGATTCCCAGAGCCACTCCAGATTTCAAATATTTCCACTGTGCCGAGAAGTATTTCAAAATGAAACACATTTTATTTTGTTATGCACCTCTATAAAATAGGCTCTGTTACACTGTAGAGCTCTTTCTGCATTTCACTTCCCAATGGCACGTTCCAGGTACAGGGAAATAAAACCTGAAGAAAGGAGTTGAGTGATCGGATACTCACTTATAAGCTCTGGCCCCACACACAATATGAAACTCTTGGAATTAGACCAAAAACATCAGCAAAGAATTTATAATACAGATTAAAGAGCATGTGTGTTTACATATATGTGATCTAGTTTAATTCTAGCCAGTTTGAACATCAAAAATGAAGAAGCCATGACAGCTGACTTGAATTTGAGTCAGATTCTAAAGAATTACAGAAAACTTTGCAAGATGTTCAGCTCCATTTTTTTCCACCAAAACTCTACATGTTGTTTGAAAAAAGACCGAAACCTAGTATTCTTATTTTCAGTAGATAAAACTTATATTGTCACACAGATAAAGCCATAAATATGAACCTACAAGACCAAAGTTCCCTTTAAATTACCCTCTTGTTTATTTTGTAGGAAAACAAAAATCCTAGTGGAAAACAATATCGGAGTAGCTACTATTTTGTACAGAGAGGTCTTATATGTGTTAAAGAAAATGAAAATTTGCTTATTAGTGGGAATTGCTTTCATTTTTCCAAATAATGCATTCCAAGAATATTTTGAGCTTTTAGATACAATTAACGAGATATAAAAAAAAAAAATCATTAAAGTATTATTCTGATGCAAGATGAAGAGTTTGCATATCTCACTTAACAGAAGAGATTTGCAAATAAACATTTGGAGCATGTGAAAATCAATAGCAAAACCACAGAATGTGGCCATCACAGGATTTCTAAACTATTTACACTGAATTATTACTTGTCTTAGATTAAGCACATGAGCAGTGAAATAACACATGGCAATGAAATCAGACACAGAAGCTGCTTTTATTTTTGCTTACAAAGTGTGTTATTCTGTCCATATGCAACAGACTTTATGACTTCACTTATAAAGACTGATAAGTTTCTAAAGGGTTATGCAACTCTTGTATGATCTTCTCTAATACCCATGATGCATGTATTCCTTAAAAAAAAAAAATCTTACCTTTGGATCACTGCCCTGCACCTCCTGGTGTAAATTCTTAAGGATTTCTTATTCTTAAGGAATATGAAACCCTTTCACAATTCACATGACAGTGGCCCTTCGACCTTATCAGATTATGTTCTCTGTGTTCTTTATTATCCCAATTGCTACACCTTGAGAAATACTAAATGAAATAAAAGGTCTGAACTTGCTTCAAGTGACTTTTTTAGGCACAACACTGGTTCCAAGTCACTAAAAAAAACCCCTCAACACCAAAAACCCCACAAAAACAAAACAAACAAATCCTCCAAAACAAACAAAGCCACAAAACCAATCAAACAAAAAACAAACAAGAAAGCATAACTATAAAAACCAAACATCAAAATATCAGAACCCACAAATTAACCCAAAATATTCTGTCTGTATGCTTTATTTTTACAGATTATTTCGTCTTTTAAATGCAGATGTAACTCACTATGTGTGAATTGAAACATTCCTACCAAGATAAATCAAAGCAATGATATTTGTATGATCTATTTTTGAAGGAGGCAAACAGAAAACACTTCATCCCACAATCCTTTAAATATTCTTGTCAGTTCTGTTACACCATACAGATAACCCACTATTATTAGAAGAATGTAAAGATGTTATGATCTATCAATACATATATAAAGCCTCAGCACTCAAAGGTAAACTCAATATTTTTCCTTTCTTTACTATTTTACAAAATGTGTCCATGGGCAGGATGGGCTCATTAGCCTTCAGGCAGCCATCCTAGGAGAAGGACAACTCTAATTTCAAA